>JBAJHW010000004.1:46673765-47273765 GCA_037013535.1 Intellagama lesueurii
TTGCAGTGATTTTTTTTTGTGTGTGATTTTTTTCTTCGGCCGGAACGGATTAATTGCATTTCAATGCATTCCTATAGGAAATGGTGCTTTGACTTACGACCATTTCGAGTTACGACCGGAGTTCCGGAACCAATTAAGTTCGTAAGTCGAGGCACCACTGTATTTAAGGAAGAATCTGTAGCAGAGCAGATTCTTGTCACAGAAAGAACTCTGGATGCACAAAGAAAAACAGTCAAACAGTGAATCAGTGAACGCCACCTAAGATTTCCAGGAAATGAACCACTAGAGAGTAATTTTATGTGGAAGTTACCACAGAGGAAGATGTAAGTGTGAGTCCTGGTCTTAAGGAAGGAATACTTCCTGAGTGAGTATCAGAGAAGGCCAAAAGCAAGCCACGGTCAGAAGTCCTGTGAGACTGAACTGAGAAAGAAGAAAGAAGCTCTGCCAGGAGGAGTTTGAAATTTGGAGGATGTGCTCATAAGATTCCTATTTCCTTATCCCTGTGTAGGAAGGAACAATCAAACAAAGGCAAGGAGCAGCTGCAAGCGAGAATTTTCATACGTAGTCCACGTATGCTGCAGCTTTGTATAGGTATAGATGGATTCTTGTAGTAACAACAGAGCCCCCAACAACAGGCCCCATCAACCATCTGGGTGGCCCTGCAAAACTGACCATGAAGATGGGGAGTTGTCAAAAGCATTGCTCAATGAGAATGGTATTTTTCCTAGGACCAGTCCTACTGATGATATCGAAAAGCAGGAGCTGGCTAGTTTCCCATAAAGAAAATGGGGAAAAAGGTGGCTCCCAAATTTACCTCATATCTTGGGAAGACCATAGAGATGCCTTTAAAAATTAACAACAGAAAGCTAGAAACCCCAGGTTCTGCCTTCTCTGGGGAAGAAACTGCCTCCTCTACTCCCTTTCTAAATACCCATGTACCAGTCAGTTCTTACCTTTCTTCACAGTTTGCAATGGTTTCTGATCTGAGTTCATGTGATGCTGCTCTTGTTCTTTCATCTTGGTTCCTAACAGTAAGACTGCAAAGTAAGACACAGGGTTTGAGCCAATTGAAATAAGGCAGTTTGTCGATGCTTTGAATTTTCTTCCTAAGCTCCTATCCAGTTACTCCAGGATAACAGCACTGCTCTGAACTGACTATATTAAATACAGACACCAAACTCAACCTCTTTAAACTGTTTTAGCTCATGTAATGTTGAATGGCTGGATAGTTCAATGGTTTTGATATCTGGCTGTGGAGCCAGAGGTTGGGAGTTCAATTCCTCACTGTGCCTCCTGGGAAAAAAGTCAGCCTGTGCAGTCATGGACAACCTGCACAGTCCAAGGGGACCCACAGAAGAAGGGAATGGTGAACCACTTCTGAGTCTTCCCTACCTAGAAAATCCTGGAAATGGACACCATATGTCGGAATTGACTTGATGGCACACTATTATTATTATTATTAGTGTTGAATCTGTCTACCTTGTCTGAAAAAAGAAAGAGGCAAAAATAGGGAAACAAAGGTTTCTCAAGCTCATGCAGCTGCTTCCCAGAAAATCTGTAATACTACATAGTGCAAGAACCACTAAATATGTTAAACTAACTTTAGATAAGTTTGTCATATTTGAAAGTAATCAGCATCCTGATAATCATCCATAATAGAGATGGGCCTGAACCACTGGTTCTGGGGTTGATGCTGGTTAATTTATCACCCGAACAGGTGTTTAGTACTTCTGAGCCCCACCTCCTCTGGCAGGCGCCCACTCAAAGGCAGTGCCTGGAGGAGGCGGGACAGGGAAGCCAGAGTGCTGCCTCTCAGTGGGCACCTGCCAGAAGAGGTGGGGCTCAGAAGCGCCAAACACTTGTTCAGTCGATAAATGAACTGGCATGAATCTCCGAACCAGAGGTTTGTGCCCATCTCCAGTCCACAATTTAGGGCAGAAACAGACATTATAGACAGACTTTGATTAGGAGAAAAAAGTCTTAAAGAACTGATTATGTGTCCCTGTCATAGAAAGAGCTTCTCTGAACTTCTAGAATTTGCACATAGCTTGCTTCATTTGATGATTGATCTTAAGAACTTAAGTATGGTATTTCTCTAAAGTCTGACTACTAAAACACAAAAAGCTGTCTCCATCACATGCTCTGATATGTTATCTGCCATGCTTGTTTCTGCCCTAGGGTGCTGTGAATGCTTCAGATGTGCTTATGGGACTGTTTTAGGTACAGGCATTCCTCCCCTGATGTTCAGTGGACTAGGAAAGTGGAAAGTATTTGAGTTTTTGGTCCAACTCCCTGGAACTGTTTGGTACTTGACCTACTGTAGATTTAGGAGGAAATATAGAAGTTGTTATCTAGAAGGCACTTTCCCTATTCTCTCCCCTTGCCTTTTGCTACTTCTTATATTTGATTTGCCTACTTTTTTATACTGCTAAAAACTGCTGGGAGAAGGTAGTGTAATGGAAGAGTGGGTGGTTAATGCAACCTTTTCCACCATATTACAACGAATGGAAACCTTAAATGGGTGGGTGGGTGAAGCAAGGGAGCCTTTGCATGGAAGGGAACTTTGCCCTTCTAATTTGCAAGATACGGCTGGATCCGAGTCATTATGTGACAGCGTATCTGGCTGGAAATCAATGGGAGTTAGAATATAGTTCCATAGAGTAAAATCTCATTGTATGTCTCTGCAAATGCAATAGATCTACCCTGTATCCCTTCTACCCCTTTCCCTGGAGACTTTTGAGATCCCCCAGAGAAGTTTTTGCTGCACGGGAGAGGGTGAGGACGTCCTGTTATGCCAGCAGTGGTTGACTTGCAGGTCTTGGGGTCTGCCCACATGAAAGCTCAGCTGAATTCTGTGGGATGTACAATTATATTATGCATGTATGGGACTGCAGCCCTAGCTGACTTTGTATTTCTGCTATGTTTCCAGCCCCAAGCAGTTATCAGATGCAGTCTTTCTAGATATCTCTTGCAATGTTTCTCTTCCCTTCTGCCTCAGAGGCTCAGATGAAAGGTCTCTGATTAGTTTACTTGAATGTTTTTTTAAAAAGAGCTGTGGGAAAATCTGGGTTTGATTGCAGCAGTGATCCTGGCATGTTTAATCTTAAGCCTCAGTGCCCCACCCGCTCCCTGATCTAACATACACGAAAACTCTCACTCATTCTCCTTCTCTCTCTCTTTTGCTCTCACATACATCCATGATGCTAATGCTACTGAGGAAAAGCATAGCCATCGTGCTGCTACCTCAATTGTCCCATCTCACTGTACCGTTCACATTAAAGTTTTTAACAGCTGTGAAGGTGTGGGGAATTTTGATCCAGAATGTGGCCCAGGGATTTCCAGTGTCTGATAAGCCCATCTGTTGCCTTGAATTAATACTCATAAGCCACATTCATGTGTAGACAGCTCATGGATCAGGACAGGGGACCACCCCACTGCCCACTAATGAGCTGCTGCTGCTGAAATGATGGCAAATCCAAGCAGAGCTCAGAAACATTCCTGTTTTGGACTACAATTTCCAGGATGTCCTTGCCATTTTTACCAATGGCCCTGCAGGCTGAAAGACTCTGAGAGTTTTAGTCCAGAAAGCTTCCTTTCCATGATCAGAGGAATGAGAATGTGGACTCCAGTTTGGGCAGGGGTTTAGACTAGATAACCATTGGGATCCCTTTCAGGTCTACAGTTCTACGATTCTATGGGTTCTGATTCGTGAACATTCTAGTGTAGAAAAAGATTTAGGAAATTGGGAGAGTCCTTGGAAGAAGAAGGTTTTCATATGTACAGACAGATTCATGAAGGATCACTTACTATCCCATGAACCTGCCTGCTTTTTGTGTGTGACAGAGGCCCTTCTTCAGACTCTGTGATCTTCAGAGATTAGGTGAATGATGACTGGAAAAAAAAAGAGCCCTTCTGGTTGTGTTGCCCCACTTATCCAGTAGCGTCACAGTAAGCTGGAAGTGTGGGAGGTTTTGTATTATTGATATGCAAGAGAACTAATACTGGGTATATATACTATCAAAAAACAATAAGGTCTCTTAGTGTGTGCAACTACAGCCCTGCTCATTGTTATTTGAGAGCAAATGGAAATTTCTTCTGGCTCCATCAGTTCAACTTGTAAAATACACTGAAGTTCAAGAATAGTTCTGTATCCTACTAAAATGCAACCTTCAGCTTTGAGTTAAAAATGCAGATAATTTTGCATGGAAAGTTGCCATTTAAGCTCCCAACATTAAGTAAGAACTCCATTAAAATGAATGGAAATATGTCTTCTGATACCTCATAAAGAAAAACTTGAAAGACTCATTATCACTTTACTTCCTTGCCAAAACAAGCAGTGTCTATTAATTGCTCTAGCCAATGATGTAACTGCTCTTGTTCCAGAAAAAGGTCAAACGTTGCATTCCCTTACCTCCACCCCCTTTTTAATCCATTGTGAACCACTCTCCATAGAAAGATTTGCTTATCACCTACTGTTTGGGAGCCTAAAAAAGACCTATTTATTTTTCCATTTTTGGTTTTCCTTTTAAATCTACCCTTATTTGGCTTTTTATTTCTGTTGAATGATGAATTATCCAGTGCATTTTATGACTGGCCTAGATTTAGTGTCATTGTTCCACTGATTGAAATGCTTCAATCAGCATAAGATGGGGCAATTCCACCTCCCCTAGTCCTTATAGACTCTCAGAACCTGCTAGGGCATCCTCCACAGGAGGGTGTGTTGGGTAGCATGGTGGTCTGCGACAGGGCTGAGGAAGTTGATCAAAGTACCAGGACCGCAACAGGTAAGTGGTTTTGGAAAGTCTCCCACTAATGATTCCTAGGAAGAGAACTCTGCCCAAAACCTTGAACTATCAAGCAGAGTGGACTATATTGGGCTGGATGGATTGATTCAAGAGTCTTGCTTGGTATTAAGGAAGCTTTAAGCAGTCTCATCACATTAGTGGTTGGCTGCTAGCACCATGTTGAATTTAAGCCTGTGTTATTCTATTAGTGTGTTAACTGAAGAAATGTTTTGTCAGTCATTCCAAAAATGGAATCATTGAGACATGACAGAAAAATCACCAAAATGACATTTAATAGACTAATAAGACCATCTCTATCATCAGTGTGTGTTGTGTGTGGTAAATGTTGTCAAGTCGGTTTTGACCCTATCAGGGCTTTCAAGGTAAATAAGATACTTAAGGAGTGGTTTTATCAGTGCCAGGCCCTGGTGAGCTTTCCTGGCAGAGCAGGGATTTGAACCCAGGTCTCCTGAATCCTAGTCTGTCATTCTGCCCATCCCATCATACTATATATCATCACCAGTGGCAATGCAGCATATTTCTGGACTGAGAGAAATTCTATGCAGAGCAGTACAAATAGGGCATGTATTTTTTTTTTTTTTGCTTTCAATTTGGTGCTTCTCATCCTTAACAGAATGACAGCTGTGTCTTTTTAAACATTGAAGCCACTTTAAAAGAGACCCTTCATCATAATCACATGGCTAAAAGTATAATTGATTCTAAAACTGCTGATGAAAAGATGGAGCATAACTTATGGCCTCAACTAACAAAAGCCCATCTGGTAACTGTTCTTTCCCTATCGTTTTTTTTTAATAAAATGGTTAATTTTTTTCCAAAGGGACTTTGACTGTTGGAGATTCTGTAGCTTGTGGTGCTATTTCTGTTCCTATTCATGTTTCCTCTCTTTTCAACTCATTCAGGTTATTTGTGGAAATGCTTTATAAAAACTGGTATTATAAATAAAGCATTAAATTGCAGTTTGTTTTACACTTCCCTTAGTCTAAAAGAGTTATTCTGAACAAATTATTTTCAATCCAGAGTGAGGCTGTGTCCCTTGCCACCAAACCCTTGGCTGCTATTAAATGCAAGTACTCTTTTTTTAAGTGTTACCAATAGTTAGTAGCCGCTAACATGCAACTGAGCAATGGTTTTTCTTCTGTGACGATATTTATGGATCCTAAAAAAGCTAGCGTGGAAGAATAGAATGGAATAAAATAGCTGTGATTTTCCCATCCAATCTAAAGATGGTAAAAAAACACATACATGCTTATTCTGCAAAAATCTTTCCATCTGAGGAAATATACTCCTAACAACCTTATTGAGACCAAATATGGCAGGAAATGCAAGAATGTAAGGCTCCTTTGAAAGGTGATTCCTATCCCATCAAAGAATTTGTTACGTTGGCATAGTCTGTTTCTTCCCATGAATTCTAGAAATCAGCAATTATCTCTGAGGTTGGCACACACAACCACCACAGCATCCATCCAACCTGGTCTCACATTTCTGCAACTACAGCTGGTCCGGTTGCTTGGGAGGAAAGATCCTGTGCCCTTTCTACATTTTCTCTGCACTCTTGAATGCAAAACAGTTCCTTTTGAGACCACTAGGCAAATTAAGACTTTGTTAAGGATGAAACATCCTTGGCAGAAGAAGCAAAGTAATGTACACTATTCAGACTTTGATTAAACCAGGGGTCTCAAACATGCGGCCCGGGGGCCATTTGCGGCCCGCCGAACGATAGTTTGTGGCCCCCGCCTTGCCTCCCCCCCGAAGCACCCACACGTCCTCTGCTGTCAAGTCGCTCCCGGCCCGTCCTCGAAGAGCACCTCCAAGCCGCCAACAGCAGCTGCCGCCGCCGCCTCTTCCAGGGAAGCGGCTCTCTGGCTCTCTTTCTCTCTTGGCACCCCCAGCACCAGCCCGGCCAGCGGCCGTCTCAGCACCCGGCGGTGCTTCCTCCTCCTCCTCCTCTTCGTCCTGCTTCAGCCGCCTCGGCTCTGGAGGCTGCCTGGGCTCGCCTCACAAAGTTTGCTCCTCTGTCGTGGTGGGGGTAGCTGCTGAGTGCGCCTTTTTTTTAGGGGGGGGGCCCTCAGAGGAAGGTTGCCTGACCTCCGTGTGTGTGTGTTTGTGTGTGTGTTTGTTTGTTTGTGTGCATGCACCTGTGGGGGGGCCCCACCCCGTTCTATTTAATTTCGCGGGTTCCGGTGGGGGGCTTTTCTCCTTTGACAAGGTGAATTCTGTGGGGGTTTTTTTTTTTAATTTTATGTCGTGCCCTCCTCCCCCCGGCTAAGTGGTCGCCGGCGCTCCCTCCCTTCTCCGCTTCTTTGTCCTGCTGGTGGTGGTGGTGGTGGTGGTGAAGAAGGAGCCGGAGGGGGTCGTGGCTGGGCGACGAGGGCTCGCACACCCCTCCTCCTCCTCCTCGGAGCCCCAGCTGGGCTAAGGAAACTCCCGCGCGGCTTCCTCGGGCTCTTGCTCTGCTTGGCGGAAAATCTGATGCGGCCCAGCCTCACTTAGACTCTGCCTCCAGCGGCCCCCAGGTAAATTGAGTTTGAGACCCCTGGATTAAACATTAGAAAGAATTTCCTTTGCCCCTCCCTTTCTCTCTTCCTGCTTTGTTTGTCTTAGAATGAATATTTAACAGTGCAACAAACATTCTGGGAAGATGGTGTCCTCTCCTTCATTGGAGACTTTTAAACACAGGTTGGATAATCACCTCTCCGGAAAAAATCCAGTTCGCTTGGATTTTTCTACATTAGAAAAGGATCAGGCTAGAGGACCTTTGGGATCCCTTTCAACTCTCCTTTCCTGTGATTCTTAGCCACTGGATAGAAATCTGTAAAGCTTCAGGGCATAATCTAGAGGGTGCTTATCAGAGCAAGAGTGGTAGTCTTATCAATTTGCTTTTAGATTTCAATGAGACTACACTAAAGTAATCTGAAGGCAACATATAGCAGATTGTTGATTGGGTGCAGCCCTGATTGACTGCAGTGGCTCTTGGATAGAAACAGAGCTTGGAGGATTATACAGCTCAACCATGCTCAGGAAACATATTATGTTCCATGATGAATCCTGTCTGAGTAAGTCCCAGATATGTCAGCATCTTCAATTTCCCTGCTAAACAGATGCTGCTCAAAAGCTTCTCTTTTGAAGATGATGTGAAAGGACTGATTGGGTTGTACATGAATAAACATTATTGCTAGTTTGTGCCTTTTCTCTGTCTTTCCTGATTGCTTTGGATAAATAGTATGTAGAATAGATTTTTTAAAAAATTAGTTCCAAGTTAAATTAGTTTCTTCCTTCCTTCCACCCACCCACCCACCCACCCACCCACCCACCTACCACTCTCTGGGGCACTGCATTGACTTACCCAGATTGTTTGACTGCTTCTGTCTAAATCCAATATGGTGGGCACAGCATTATTTGGATATTGCCCCTTCCTCTAAGCTGCTCCCTCCTGTGCCATAAGTCTATTCCAGAGGGTTTTAGAGTGTCTGAGACACATAGAAGGCTCCAGGATGAAGCGGAGCCAGGAATTATCTCACTGCTTGGTTGCACTCACAGAAGCAGGTGCACTGACAACATTGGATACACTCAGTCCTTCTTTCCTGTTTTGTTTTTCCAAGAAGGAATATTTCAGACTACTGTTATCTCTTTATGTTTATGGTCCACTGTAAATTATTTTCTACCTTTGGCCCTCTAAAACGCTTCTTTGCTTAAAGGACGGGTGTGTGTGTGTGTTGGGGTGAACCACTGGCCCTCTGAATGGTGGCCTCTAGCTCCCATTACACTCACCCAGGACAGAAAGGATAAGAGTTTGAGTAAATGGTGGCCCCAAACATGTAGAGGGGCTAAGGTTTTCCACTGAAGTTGTAAAGAACTTTCTATTGTGTCACACCTCTAGCTTTCCCCCAAGATCTTTTGAAATGCCAAAGAATGGTTCTGGAATGAATACTTGCAAAGCATCCTCTCAGTCGCTCGTTGATGCCCCTCCCTAACATGTGTCTAGAATGTGGTTCTGCATGCAGTTAATCTGTTCAAATATCAGATATATTTAAATTGAATTGTTTCAAATCTATTTGCATTCTTACACAGGTCCACGGGATTCGAAGTAAGGCTATTTTGTTTTCCATCTTGCCACCTATGGAACACGAGGCAACAGCTGTCTCTCTAACATTCATCTCATTGCCCAAGGGGTATATCTTTGTGCTCCCATGGTAACCAGCTGCCATCTTTGCCCCTCTCACCCCTGGGAGATCTGAATATAGTTGAAAAACCTACCAGGAGCAGCTGCAGCAACAGCACCAACAGAAGCAGCAGGCGTTGGGACTTCGATTCCCTACCCCAGGCTGTGCTGGAACAGAGCCTGGTGTCTCCTGGGATGCAAGTGTTTGCCTCTTGCGCACCTCCATCCGCTCAGATCCCATGGGCTGCAAGTGGGAAAAGCAGAAAGGAGATTTAACTCTGTGGGAGAAGCACCTTACCAGGTTCCTGTAAAATGTTGTGCTTCATTCACTATACTGTCAGCAAGTGGTTTTTCTAACTGTTGTGAATAGGTGATTGTGGCCAGCTGAGCAGCCAAAAATATAATTCATTTTGCTAATTGGATAAGAAATCCACAGGCATTCATACCAGAAAACACCTACTGCTTCTTACATGCAAAGTACCTCACAAATATTCAATGTCTTCAAAATGTACTACATTGAAAGTTTCGAAAGGGCAGGGGAAACAGAATATATGCCCAGCATACTTTCCTCAACATGGCCCAGGCCACAAAAGTTACTTTTCCAAGCCCTAAAATATGGAGCAAAGAGCAGAGAAAGTCTCTGGTTGGTTGGAGAACAGATGTTGGGGCAAGATTCAGAAAGAAACATCTGTAGCATTTTCCTTTCCATAGAAAGTTGCCAAGTCATACCAAATCATACAACTGGTCCCCTTAGACCGGGTTGGACAAAGTGCCACCTGGGGACTGCATGAAGTTCTTCAGTTCTTCCTGTGGCCCTATCTTCTTCTGGCAGCAAAAGCAACCTGCAGGTCCTGCAAGTCTCCAGGTGTGACATCATCTTTTAAATAGGCCACAGCCCCCCCCCCCCCGAATAGCATTCCAGATGATCTTTGGGTGGTGACAGAACTCTGAAGGCCTGGGGACCAATTTTCTGGGGACAAGGTTACTCCAATGCTCTCTTTTGTCCATTTCTGATCTATTCCTCCAAGATGAAATTAGGCCAAGAAGCGCACCTTCCCAAATCATGGTTTAAGGCAGCGATGGCGAACCTATGGCACGCGTGCCACAGCTGGTACGCGGAGCCCTTTCTGCGGCACGCGAGCCATAAGTCGCTGGATCGCTACTCCCCCCTCCCCCCCCCCCCAGCCAAACCTGAGCTGGTGCCCGGACAGGCGGCGGGTCAGGATCCGGAGCAGCTGGTGCTGGTGGCGGATCCGGAGTGGGGTCTCGAGGCACCTCTGTGCCCGGGATTCCCCCTTCCGCCACCACTTCCGGTTCCACCACCACCACTTCCTGTGCCGCCGTGGCACACCGCCCCCTGTTTTGTTTTTTCCAGTTTGGGCACGCAAGCCCAAAAAGGTTCGCCACCACTGCTTTAGGGTGTCCGGCAAACATTTTCTTCCATCACCTGTTACCAGTGCAACAACCACTATGACTAGTGAGTGTGTGCAGGGACTAGAGTTTTGGATTAAGGCTTGGTCAACTTGGCTTCAAATCATCATGTCACGAAACCCACTGGCTTCCCCTGGACCAGCCCCAACATCTCAGACTGTTCTACCTCATAAGGCTGTTGTGAGGATAAGGTGGTGACAAGCAGAGTCATGTACACTGCCTTGAGATCACCAGCCAAGGTAAGACAGAAATACAAGACATCAATAAGTAAATAGTATGATTTCCTTCCACTTTCAAAGCAAGTGCCTGACCACTGAGATGTACCCCCTTGCAATACAACCATTAAAGCAAGATTTAAAAGGAGGGAAACCTGGGGCTGGCTATGCTCTGAAACCACTTGAGAACTCATTTCTCATTCTCTGAAACCTGACAGTTTATCAAGGTTATTTGTGTGCAACTGGAAAATGATCTGTCCATGAGAGATGCATCAATACTACTGTTGCCCTTGCTTGCAATGTGCAGTGGGGGGAGGGGAGGGATAAAGCAGTTGCATCAGAAAGACAGGATTAGAGGGGAGGGACAGAAAATGTGACAGAGTTTGCTAGAAAAAGGTGAGTGTATGTCCCACAATACTAGGGACAGAAGAAGCAACCAAAAGGGTTTATTTAATCAGCACATGAGATCTAAAGGTTACATATAATGGAAACACATCTGTTCCCTTTATGTGGGAATTCCCATCTTTCAAGTGCCTTCATACTACTTTGTGCCCCATCACACAATGATTTATTGTCCTTCTTCATAGTCCTGCTGAACAAATAACCCAAACACTTGATCATCCCATAGTGCAGGACATGTAATAATGGGCTCAAGCTATGAGAAGCCAGATTTAGACTGAATATCATGACAAACTTTTTAACTGTTAAAGCAATACAACAATGGAAACAATTACCCCATGAGGTGGCAAATGCTCCAATGCTGGAGACATTCAAGAAAAAATTGGGCAACCACCTGTCAGATCTGCTTTAACTTGGATTCCTGCATTGAGCAGGGGGTTGAACTCGATGGCCTTATAGGCCCCTTTCAACTCAATTGTCCTGTGATTCTATGATTCTACTCCCTTAAAAGCAACAACATTTTAGAGTGCTAATGACCTAGTGAGTTCTCTATGACATGCACTACTAAATCCCTTACAACGTCACTGCAGGGGCCATTGTTAGATCACACTCTGGCCAGAATCCTATCGATGTCCATGTAAGCTTTGCCTAATTTACTGTGGCTAATTGGAGAGTGTGTCTCACTCAAGTGACTGGTCAAACACTTAACTGCACACCTAAGATGCACCCCAGCATCTTGTCAGAAGGTAGCATGTGCTGGTTGTAAGAAGTGATTTATACCTCAGTGTTATGTAGAAATGGAAAGAGAAAAACAGAGAGGACATGCTTTCCTTCTTACACAGCCATTTGGACAATATTGGCACAATATTAGTATTACATCTGTTTCACCTAGAGTACTTGCAAACAAGGGTGTTTTTTTTGGTTTTTAAAAAAAACACGTTTTCACCTTGCTTCCTTCATTGAGAAAAGGACAAGATAGCTGCATAGTCCTTTCTGGTTGTTAGCATGAGAAGTCCTTCTGAGCTAATGTGGCATAGTGGATAACATGTACTGTGGAAACCTAGGTTCTAATTCTGCTCAGCCAGACAGCTCCTAAATTACCTGTGTCTTTCAATATACCTTACAGAGTTGTTGTATGTAATCTGCAGCCAAGGGGGGGGGGGAATCCTGAGAAATGAAGGCAAGGAAAAGTGCTAGAGATTCTGCTAAGAGATCCTTGGCCTCTCTCACAAAAAAACATTTGTATAGACTACTATTGACCAAGCAAATATTAATTTTGAAAACAACCTGAAATTAGAAGAGCAAACAAAAAGAAAATTGATTGGATAACAAAAGAGACCCAGAATTCCTCTGCTGGTTCCTTCTTTCTTTTCTGGCAGCCCCTTTGTTACTTTGGAAAGAAAACTGTGAATGGTGCATATGCAGTGCCAGCCAAAACTGAAAAGGACTGTGTGCGCGCTAGACTGACAAGATGATTAGCCCGGTTTTTATTTTCAGTTGTCCTTTGGCTCTTGAAGCAAGTGAGAGCTGTAATAAAGCAGATGGCATATTGTTGGAGGTTGCTTTATTCCTGCTCACTTTTGTTCCTAAATTTAGCAGAAACTGATTCTGCATGCATATTCAGGGACTCAGTTTTAAGCCGGAAAGTGAGAGGAAAGTACTGTTTCTGCAGGTGTGAAACAGTTTTGTTTTGTCCTGGATAAGTGAAATACCTGCTGCATAGCTTCTCTTGCAGTTTCTCTTTCTTTTTTATGTTTGTATGTTCCCTTACTTGTTTCAAAGGCTTTGTGCTTTTATGTTAGGGAAAAATTCAATGGAAGCTACTTTCCCCTGTTTTGCATATCACAATGACAAACCAAGGCACATTCACAGGAACAAAATTTTACCTGCCATAAATGCAGTTTTTGATAACAAATTTAATTTTAAGCAGAGGCTTCTGCCTGCTAATTCAGGAAAGCAGAATTATTCTATTCCTGAATAAAGAAACATTTGCCACTGGCCATACTTGATCTCACCTCGTTTCAGCAACTAAACAAGGTCAGGCCTTGGTCAGGATAACAAATGAGGCCCAGAATTCCTCTGCTGGTTCCTATCCAGGTCATGTATCTGGATGGGAGATCATGAGGAAATGCCACAGATCTCCAGGTAGAGCACAAAAGAGTCCTGTCTGAAATTCTGGACAGCTGCTACCAATCAGGTTTGACAATACTGAGCTAGAAGCGCCAATGAGCTGGCACAGTATAGGGTAGGGTTTTATGTTCCTATGTCACTCTCACCAGACCACTGATGGCCTGTGATCTAAGCAAGGGAGCACCTCTTCTCACAGTTTGAGGCACCTCCCTGTTGAGACCACGGACTACTGATACATAATAGCAATGATAATTGTAGCGGATACCCCAGACGTCACCTGTCCATCACTACGGAACCTTGGCAGAAGAACCAATGAAGAAGATGGAAGGCGGAGTCAGAGAAGAAGGAGGGGTACAAAAGGGGGAGTCTGAAGGGATTGATATGAAGAAATTGACTAGAGATGAGATCAGAGATTTTGAAGGAGATTGATTTGAGATTAGAATGATTGGAAATTGAGAGGGAAGTGCTGGAAGGGTTAGAAAGCTGAGCTGTGGGAGTGGAAATAGAATCAGTAGGGTCAGAGCAAGATAGAAAGAACTAACAGAAAGATCTAATGGAACTGAATATTACTTAATACCTGTGATTTGCTTCCTGTGAATGAATATACTATTTCCAACTGATTATCTACCCCACCCTTTATAATAAACTGATTGTGTTTAGCAGCATTAGTGTCCAGCAGTTGATTGATGTTTTGAAGTAATAACATCTGGTGGCAGCGTGAGAAGGAGGAAAGAGCATGAGCTTTTGTGAGGGCCAAATAAATAGGGACTACAAAAGCGAGACCGCGACAATAATCATGTGTCATCAAGTCAGTTCTGACTTATGGTGGCCCTTTCCAGGGTTTTCAAGGTACTCAGAAGTAGTTTACCGTTCCTTTCTTCTGGGGCAGCCTGGGACTGTGCAGCTTGCCCAAGGCCACGCAGGCTGGCTCTTCTCGCTGGATGCACAGTGGTGAATCAAACTCCAAACCTCTGGCTCTGCAGCCACATACTTATCTTTATGGTGCCATGGCACTTTTGTCTTCTTAATTTTTTATTTTTGTTTTGTTTCTTATTGACATAGCAGAATATGGAAGACCACCGCTATAGCATCCTTGCGCCAGACTGGAGATGAATTCAGGTCCAGTATTTTTGTTACCTGAGACAATGGACACAATGACACCTTATCCCTCTCCCCAAATATGCAGTCACATTTCACTTCAACGCTAGAAATAAGACAGGGCAGCAAGGTAGTTTAGGTGGTACAGGGAAGTCCGCATGATACATTCAACTGTCTTCCAAACTAAGGGAATGGCCAGATGACTTGGGGGAAATGGCCGGTGGGCTGGCACCACTGCCCTCAGGATCTTATGCCCGAGGCAGTTGCCGAACTCAACCAAATAGTAGGCATGGCCCTACTGTGATCTCAAAAAGTTTTAAGAGACCAGAAACTAGGTTGCCTTTAGAAGAGCAGTTGCTCTGAAAATCTCTGTTCTCCTGTACACATGAAAACACTGCTTTACATTTCAAAGGCAAACACTAGTTGGAACAGTGACACACTCACACAATAACAACTAGCTGTATACTGCCTTGTTCACTAATAGTTTGAAGCCTGCATTTGATTTATGCACAATCTATTTGACAGCAATCTGACAGTCTGAAGAGGGTTTAAATGGGGACAATTATGTGTTGAAACCTAGGCTGCTTACAAAGCCGGTTAATGCAGAGACTGACGGATCTTGCATGTTTAAACTTCATACACATTTCACTGTTTGCCATGGTGTAAAATTAAAAGAAAATCCTTAAATTATGTGGGTTAAAAATATGAGGCTGGAAACAAGAGATAAAGAAAATTCAGGAAACAATTACAGGTATCTTTAGCCTTTAAAATAATGTACATTACAGTCAACCTGGTTTTACATGCCTCTTTTTAAAAGAAAAAAGACCAATAAAAGGATGAATATGTGAGTAGAGTCTAGAGGTGTTCAGAGACAACGGGATTTTGCTCCGAATTTTGTGTCCCAATGCCTTCTTCCAAGGCATTGAGACATTAGCGCACTGACAAAGCTACGTATCTATTTTGGTTAGACACTAAAGTTGTAAGTTATAAAACTTACAACTTTACAACTCACACCCCTGGTCCTCCATCTCCCTACAGTGACATTTTCTTTTGAAAATATATATATACATTTTTGCAATATCTGTATTCCTCTGACTTTGAATTGCTAAATTCAACCTTTGGGAAGGTTCTGAACTTGACCCAGTCCCATTCAAAAGAGCCTCACTTCACTTCAGATCTCTCTTAAAATCAGCACAATGGAATCTTAGTTTTAAATGAATCTGAAGCACTACATGTAGTTTTATAAGCAACTTTATAATAAGCAGAATGGAATGGGAGAGCTGCTGTTGTTGCTAATGTTCCCCATTGTGTTCCACCAAGGCATAATTCAATGAAAATTCTGCTGCTTCCAGCATTATTAATTGTCTCAGCAAAGCTAGTTGGGCTATAGTGTGGAGTGATTCATATCAATGAGAAGCTCTGACAGATCATAGTAGGTACTGCAGCTTCTGATAGTATGTGAAGCCATGACTCATATTTTGTTGTATTAAGCACTGCAAGATCAGACAGAAACAGACATTGTATTGGTCTGCATCCTAATTTGCATCTGGGTGATTCATCATGTTGTGCATTAATCACTGATTCATACACCTTTCTTTGCAAGTGTGGTTGGTATGATATTTATGCTACTATACTAAGATCTGCCATTTGTTTAAGGATTCCATAGCTGAATATGGGATTGTGTATCCAATTTACCCAGGACTCCTCTAATCTGATAGAGCTGCTGATGGACATGTGTTCTGACATCAAAACAAGGAAGGCTTTAAGTTATAAGTAATTTGGCAAGCAGGCTTTAGGTCCAATACAGAAGAAATCTGTTCCCTTGAAGTCTGCTACAGGCGTGATCATCCAGGACCGAGCACAGCAGATGGACCGCTGGGTGCAGCACTACTCTGAGCTATATTCCAGAGAGAATGTAGTAACCGAAGAGGCACTAAATAACATCGAGTGCCTGCCTGTCTTGGAAGAGTTGGAC
Source organism: Intellagama lesueurii (assembly GCA_037013535.1). NCBI lineage: Eukaryota > Metazoa > Chordata > Lepidosauria > Squamata > Agamidae > Intellagama > Intellagama lesueurii. Next base: position 46,689,978 of record JBAJHW010000004.1, read on the forward strand.
AGCGAACCAACTTTAGCAGAAATAAAAGCGGCCTTGGATTCCCTCGCCTCCAGCAAGGCACCTGGGAAGGATAACATCCCTGCTGAAGTGCTGAAGTGCTGTAAGGAGATCATCACACCGAGCTGTATGAAATCTTTTGTCTTTGCTGGAGGGAAGGTGGAGTACCACAGGACATGAAGGATGCAAACATCGTCACATTGTATAAGAACAAAGGAGACAGGGGCAACTGCAATAACTACCATGGCATCTCTCTTCTCAGCGTTGTAGGGAAGCTGCTTGCCCGTGTTGTGCTGAAGAGACTCCAGGTGCATGCAAACAGAGTTTATCCAGAATCACAGTGTGGATTTCGAGCTAATAGATCCACCACTGACATGGTATTCTCCCTCAGACAGTTGCAGGAGAAATGCAGGGAACAACAACAGCCACTCTTTGTGGCCTTCATAGATCTCACAAAGGCCTTTGATTTGGTTAGCAGGGATGGCCTTTTTAAAATACTTCCCAAGATTGGATGTCCACCTCGACTCCTTAACATCACCAGGTGCTTTCATGAGGGAATGAAGGGCACTGTAGTTTTTGATGGCTCAACATCAGATCCCTTTGACATCCGAAGCGGAGTGAAACAGGGCTGTGTCCTCACACCGACCCTGTTTGGGATCTTTTTTGCTGTCATGCTGAAGCACGCCTTTGGAACTGCAACAGAAGGTGTCTATCTCCAGACTAGATCAGATGGAAAGCTCTTTAATCTCTCTAGATTGAGAGCGAAGACCAAAGTCCAGCTGAAATGCATGCGGGACTTCCTCTTCGCCGACAATGCAGCTGTTGTTGCCCACTCTGCTGAAGACCTCCAACAACTCATGAATCGCTTTAGCAAGGCCTGCCAAGACTTTGGATTAACAATCATCCTGAAGAAAACACAAGTCATGGGCCAGGGCATGGACTCACTTCCCTCTATTACCATCTCCAAGAATTGGAGGTTGTTCATGACTTTGTGTACCTTGGCTCAACGATCTCTGACACTCTCTCCCTAGATGTCGAGCTGGATAAACGCATTGGCAAAGCAGCTACCACGTTATCTAGACTCACAAAGAGAGTATGGCTTAATAAGAAGCTGACGACATATACCAAGATTCAGGTCTATAGAGCCTGTGTCCTGAGCACACTCCTGTACTGCAGTGAGTCCTGGACCCTTCGTGCACGGCAGGAGAGGAAGCTGAACACATTCCATATGCGTTGTCTCCGACACATTTTTGGTATCACCTGGCAGGACAAAGTTCCAAATAGAGTAGTCCTAGAATGAGCTGCAATTTTTAGCATGTATACATTACTGAAACAGCGATGTCTACGTTGGCTTGGGCATATTGTGAGAATGGCTGATGGCCAGATTCCAAAAGATCTCCTGTATGGAGAATTAGTGCAGGGAAAGCACCCCAGAGGGAGACCACAGCTGCGATACAAGGATATCTGCAAGCGGGATCTGAACGCCTTAGGAATGGAACTCAACAGATGGGAAACCTTGACATCTGAGCATTCAGCCTGGAGGCAGGCAGTGCAGCATGGCCTCTCCCATTTTGAAGAGACACTTGTCCAGCAGGCCGAGGCAAAGAGGCAGTCCCGAAAGCAGCAAAATCAGAGAGCTGGACAGGGGACAGATTGTATTTGTTTTCAGTGTGGAAGGGATTGTCACTCTCGAATTGGCCTTCTCAGCCACACTAGATGCTGTTCCAAGTCCTCCATACAGAGCACGTTACCATAGTCTCTTGAGACTGAAGGATGCCTAATCTGAATTTGGCAAAGAGGTTAGAACCTTGTATCTATCTACTATCCAAGGATCTGTGTGCTTATTTATTTAGTCTTCATTTCTATATGTATTCTGGAAGTTGAGTCATGGCAACTGGACTTCTTTCTTGTTAGGTTGAAACATTTCACTACTCATCCAAGCAGCTTCTTCAGTCTGAGGAGAGTTGGTAGAAGACCCTTGATATATCCTCCACGTTGGTTTCACTTCCCTCTGGTCTAAATAGGCTCGTAAGAAGGAGAAACTACAGGGTGGGGGGTGAGTGAAAATTCCACTTCTGCAGTCCTTCTCCACCCATTGTCTTGGGTTGTTAACAGTCATTAGCAGTTGTCTTTCTGGTGTGTGGTCCTGATCTTTCTGGGGGTGATGAAAGGGCAGCATGATAAATAGGAGACAGATTGTATCTAAGGCCTCCACCCCTGTTGAATGAGGGATTTTCTGTATGCACATGTGTGGCCTTCCTGACCCCTCTCTCAAACTACCTATCTTCTCGGTCCAAAATGAGTATATCTTAGTCATCAAATGAGAAAGAAAGAAGTCCAGTTGCCATGACTCAACTTCCAGATAACCTCACATAATTAAAAAGGGGATTGAAAATGAAACAGCCAACATTATAATGCCATTGTACAAAACGCTGGTAAGGCCACACCTGGAGTATTGCGTACAGTTCTGGTTGCTGCACCTCAAAAAAGACATCATGGAACTGGAAAAGGTGCAGAAGAGAGTGACTAAAATGATGACTAGGCAGGGGCACCTCCCTTATGAGGAAAGGTTACAGCGTTTGGGGCTCTTTAGTCTAGAGAAAAGGTGCCTGAGGGGGGACCTGACTGAGAGGTATAAAGTTATGCAGGGGGTGGATAGAGGGAAGCTCTTTTCCCTCTCACTCAATACCAGAACCAGTGGACATCCACTCAAATTGAGTGTTGGGAGAGTGAGAACAGACAAAAGAAAATAATTCTTTACCCAGCGTGTTGTTAGTCTGTGGAACTCCTTGCCACAGGATGTGGTGATGGCATCTGGCCTAGATGCCTTGAAAAGGGGATTGGACAGATTTCTGGAGGAAAAGTCCATTGCAGGTGACAAGCCATGATGGGGATGTATAATCTCCAGGCTTCAAGGAAGGTACCTACCAGATACAGGGGAGTGGTATCAGGAGACAGGTAACATGTTTCCCCGAAAAGAAGACAGGGTCTTATATTAATTTTTGCTCCAAAAAACACATTAGGGCTTATTTTCAGGGGATGTTTTATTTTACAGTCATGTCATCTTCTTCTGGTTGCTGCACAATGGTGGAGGGCAGGGTTTCACTTAACTGGGGCTTATTTTGGGGGTAGGGCTTATATTACGAGTATCCTGAAAAATCATACTAGGGCTTATTTTCAGGTTAGGTCTTATTTTCAGGGAAACAGGGTATCTAGTTGTCTCATGTGCTCCCAGAGGCATCTGGTGGGGCCACTGTGAGATACAGGAAGCTGGACTAGATGGGCCCCTGACCTGATACAGCAGGGCTCTTCTTATGTTCTCACCTGGATAACTAAGAATATATTCTATACAGTATGTATGGTTTTCTTGGAGGAATTAACTTTGCAAAGGTCTCAAAGCTGGCCAACTGGGTCTTGAAAGCAAGGCCTACATGGGCCTTGTATTAGGAAGAACAGAACTGAAGAGCTTCAGTGTCCAAATTTGATATCTCTTTAAAATTAATAAGCACTACAAGGATGTAAGGAAGGGAGAGGTGTGTGTGTTTTTGTAGGGGTAATGGTCAGTTAAAATGAGTTGCTATCTCAATAGCATTTTACAAAATATTCCATTGTCCATATCCCATTCATTCTATTATCATTCTTTTTTTAAAAAGGTCAATGTTTTGAATTCTTATTTCTTAAATCCAGGGAACAGTCCATCTGAACTTTACGTATTTTACAGGTAAAATCAGACATGAGATAAGAGTGTCCATGGTCAGGAGCTCTGTCAGGAGCTCCCATGGCTTTAAAAATATTAGTATCAGACAGGAAGTGGTGCTTTGGATCAGGGCCATTGGGCCCGCAAAGTCTTTAATCCTTTTATTCTGCCTCATTTCCCTTCTCAGAGAGATGATATGGTTCAGGCCCCAGTTTGTATAATGTTCTGTAATTAATGGAAATACTGTTTCCATTGAAAAGACAGTAAATGTCAGATGAAAGCCATTAGACACTACTGACTATAAAAAACTTAAAATAAATCTAAATATCCTTGCTATATCATATAATGCTAACCTCTCTCTTAGCACTTGTGTATTGGCACACATTTCAGAAATACAATCATGATAGAAATTCTGCACTTTAAAAAAATATCCTCCCAGCCTTCCCTTGCAAGTATATACAAGAATTACCATGAAGAGACTTCTCCTGATCCATTTAGACCAGTGCTCTAACATGAGTCCATCAACTATTTCCATTTCCTAGCAAGCTTAACTCCTCATCCTGTTAAAAGCATATCCAGTAACTCATATATTTGCATATGTATTCTAGAAATAGAATAGAAATAGACATAGAAATACTGTATATCTTCTCTGTAGCCCAGGAACAGTCATACAAGAGTCAGGAATTTTCTGTAGTATTACTCGTGCTCTCTCACATACAAGAACCCCAAATGCAGAAATTCAATTAATAAGCCAGCCATATTTCTGCTCCTACTTTTTTCATCATTGTTTTTTGCCTGAAATATTATAACTTTCCTTTGTATGATTAGTGATTTCACTGTGTCCTGACTTGCTCTGAATTGTTGTATAAAATGTAAGACATTCATATTAATGTCATTTGTTAACAATTGGTCATGCTTAATATTCAAGTGTGAAAATTTTAGTTACAGCAAACATGATCCAGATTTCAACACATGAAAGATCTAGATTTCTCTTCCTCCTTGAATTTGATGAAATCTGCAGGAACTATAGGTGCATGTGGAGAGGATGGGTTGTGCCATATCAATAGACATATGGCTGTATCTAGTAGAACATGAGATAAATTTGTGCCGGATCCAGATCTGGCCTGACCATTAGCTAAACCAAAGCAGTTGCCCCAAGTGATGGAACACTGTGGATGGTGGCAGAAGCACAGGCACCCGGTCTCTGCTACCTTAGTGGATAGTCACTTCTGCCACCCCCAGCTTCCTGCCACTTGTTTGCATAGCCCAGCAACATCTCAGCTGGTTTTGTGAAGCATCTATACAGCTAAGGCATTATGGAGATGTGACTCCCTCACCCCAAATGGCCTATGTACAGGAAACGTTTTGATCACACCTCTTTATTGTTCCTGGGCCATGAAAACCCTCAAGGCCAAAGGCATTACTCACATAGCCACTTAAAGAAGAGCTAGACTTCACAAGGGAGAAAGCTGCTATCATTGCTTTTGTTGTCCAGTGAATGATGCAGGGCTAGGGAGTGACATGCACCAGTGGAAATACCAGTGGTGGTGCTTCTTGTCCTACTTCAGGCCAGGGAACAGTCTGCATCGTAATTGGCAAGATCAGGCTTTCTGCTAAGATTTCTAGCACGAGGGTTTTAAAAAAGGATCTGGTTCTTTCTCTAGCTTTTATCTGACCATTCAAAACAACAGGTACCAAAGAGGCGAGTGTAAGTAACACAGCTGGAAAGTCTCAGAAGGGTAGGTGCAATTCTGTATTTGGAAGAGGAGTGCCACAATTATTTGAGGGGGATGAATTACCTGCTTCCATGTGCCAGTGCTTGGGTGGGTGGGGGTTGTTTGTTTTCAGGGTATGTAAATGGTATGAAACCAGCATCCTAGAAACTTACCCAGGCAGGAAATCTACAAAGCTTGAGGAAGGCAGGCTAGGGAGCTATGATGCTTGAAAGCCAGTTTAAAGCTTTTCACATCGTGAAGTTTGATGGGCTGGGAGAAGAGTTTGAAGATCTTATGGTCCCATCTTTGCATCTTCCAAACTGAAGTGATTGCAGAGATTCTCATAAAATGTGCCTCAGAATTAAAAGATGAATCCATCACCCTTCTGTTGCCTTCCGTCCACACACCCTTCAGTGCCATTAGCCATGGATTCTACATGGCTTTCTCAAGGGGAGGGGCTCTCTCTGTGGAGGCTGCTAATGCAGTTTTGAACCCTGTCAAGTAAGGGTGTGATCCATGTGGGAGACGACCATAGACAGTGGAGGATCTCCCCTTCAGAAAGTCACCTGGGACAGGTAGAGAGTGATGGAGAAAGCAGGACCTGTACACTCTTCGCATATTTACACAGAAAGGAAGTGCGTAAGTAGGGTGTTGAGCTTTCTGAAATGGTCTCTCTTATTGCATATTAACATAACAGATCGTCAAAGAGAAATGATGCCCACAGAATGAATAGGAAGCAGCAGGAGGTATGTGAGACAGCAAGACAAAGCTGCAGATTGAACAAGAATGGTATTCTGGTGGGCTGACTAAGACACTCATATTTATTCATACTGTTTTCAACAATTGTTGCTGCTGATCAATCATTGTGATGTCCTGTTCATGCCCTGATTGCAATATCTGTGTCAAGATTGCCGTCCTAACCTGGGCAGACCTGTGTACTAACTACCCAGTATGGGTAACAATTTTCAGATAGGTAGCTATGTTACTTGGTTGCAGCAAAAGAATGGGAAGTCTTGTGGTACCTTGAAGATCAATGCAGTTATTATGGGGTAACATAGTCCATGAACTTTTATTGCATAAGAAATACTATAGCCTTGAGTGTACCACAAGTTTCTATTCTGATTTTAAAACTGTTATTATGACACATGGCATTGTTACAGAAGCTTGTAAAGCTGGGAGGGGGAGTCTGTATCTGCAGCTTTCCTGCAGGATCCCTGTCAGTGAAAACTGAGTCACTCAATGTTGCATGGAGGATGACCCATCAAATGCAGCACTTTCGTCTTCTCTCTGGTAGGGCATGTCAGTTATTCTTTTATTTCGGAGAATGTACAGGGGTAAACTCAAGGAACCACTGGGACAAGGGCTTAATCTCTTCTTCCGACTACTTAGGATGTTCTGAGTTGCATCTCTCTTTCCTAGGTTCTCTGTCCCGATCACGTTCAGAGTGTGGTGGTATTAACTGGGAAGTAACTTTTCTACCTCTGAGTGTGTTTTCACTATGCATACTTTTGTTATGCCCCCCCCCCCCCCTTAAAGAGATAAAAACTTTGTGGCTAGAATCCTGTTGGTGATTTATATGTGTGTAAGTGAAATTGCATAGCACATCATGGTGAATTGCTGCTAATTAATAAGGCATTCAGCAGGCATACACCTGTTGCACAGTCAGGCATTTGCCTTGTAACCTGCCCAGCACTTTGTTGTGGTGAGTACTCCATTTAACATGTGCATTTATTAATCACCCATAGAATTCTGGCCCAAATTCTGACGGAATGTTCTGCCAGTTAAGAGTATTTGTCAATGAAGAAAAGGGCCTTCTTTGGTGACGGCTCCTAAATTTGGGGATTCTCAACCAGGGAAAATTCACAGAGACACTTTCCCTCTCTTCAGTTCTGGGAAAGTGGATACCTGTTTATTTGTTCTATCTTGTCTATCTAAATTACCTAGTAATTTTGACCGTTCCTTCTATTTGATCTTGTTCTTTTCTTTCTCTCCTTTGTAATTGCCGGAAATAATTTTAAACCGATTATTATATCATTGCAGTAAAATAGTTTTGTACTTGGAAAGTAATTCCACAGATACTTCAGATTTAAACACACACACATGCAGGGCAGAGCTAAGAACACGACGGGGTTTTGTCGGCCACATTCTCTCTGTGTGCCTGGACCAATGGCACGGACAAGGATCTGCTCTTTTCGCCCCTTCCAAACTGCATCCTCTAGCAATCGATGGCGCGGAACTTTGACGGTCGAAAGGCGAGCAGAGAGAAGCCGCTTATGCTTGTTTCCACCTGCTAAGTTTGGACCGGGACGCTAAAATCGTGTGCCCGCTGAAACAAGGGGGTGGGGAGGGGAGCTGCTATTCGCGGTCAATGGTAAGCAACGCATATGAGTGTGAAATCGACACGCAGCCACCCAAACAATCTGATCCCAAGGTGTTCAGAGAATGAACCGGCCAAATAAGGTGGGAGCCGCGGATAAAACCACGTGTGCACGAGATCGGATCTGATCAGGAGGAAAACAGGATGGGGAGAAGGAAAGGAACGCTCTTCCTCCTATCCTCAAACTTGCTTTGCTATCTATGCTAAACTTCTGACCCTACCGAGGACCCAGTCGACCCCACAAGCCTGTTTAGGACTCCAGCTGCCCTTGGATGATCGCAGAGAGCAAAACGATGCCATCCACATTCCGGCTTCTCCGGGCCTCGAGGTGAGCCTGTTTCGCGTGGCTAGACCGGCGCATCTGCCCTGACCCGGCCTGGGCGGCACCGACTCTCTTCCTCGCAACAGCACGAGGTGCTCCTCCGGCCGATCAGGCTTCCCGTTCAACCCTCCTTTTCCCCTCGTCAGTCTCCCGCCCCTCCAAGCTCTCTTGACGAGCACTCCTACTCCCTTGCCCCTCAAGTCCCCCTCTTCCTCTCGCCCCCGAGGAGGATTCAGTTTTAACGCACCTACCTACCTACCTACCTACCTACCTACCTACCTACCTACCTACCTACCTACCTACCTACCTACCTACCTTCCTTCCTTCCTTCCTTCCTTCCTTCCTTCCTTCCTTCCTTCCTTCCTTCCTTCCTTCCTTCCACACCGGCGCTGGTGGCGCCTGGGTCAAAGGAAGCTTCTTGACTGCCAGAGCTTCGCCGGCGGTCATTCCCACTCCCGCCGCTGCTTTCCCGCTTAACCTCCTCTCCCTCTCCTTCTCCTCCTCGGAAATACCTAGGCAAAGCCCTCCTCTGGCGAGCCTTCGTTCCAGCACCATCCGAAAAACACCCGAAGAGAATCCTCCCAATCGCAGAGGCTCGTCCGCCCTCCTTTTTCCGGATCCACTAGGAACCTCACATTATACCTGCCCCAATAGAAGGAGGAAGGATCGCTCTCGATCTCTCTCTTATTTATGACTCAACATGCCTTGTTCTGGATACTCTCTCGACGCAAATCTCTGACCTCCACTCGGTTTCGGCAAGAAGAAGTAGACCAAAGACCTGTGGCATGTAGATAGAAGCGGAACAATTCTGCTGGACTTCTGATGGAAGAGACCAGGAAGCCTGAAGGAAACACACACACACACACACACACACACACACACACACACACACACACACACACACACACACACACACACAATCGAATACTATCAATCGCCCAGCGCTCGCCTGGCCAATCCGAGCAACCGCGTAGTCCAGAGGGCAGGAAGGGCTGCCGGGTACTTACTTCCCCTTGGATCTCGGGAGCCGGCTGGAAATCTTTGCATTGCTCACCGCCGTTACTAGCCGCGGGCTCTTCAGCCGGGGACGGCAACTCGCCAGCCATATGCGCATGCGTCTCGGGCTGGTTTCGGGGAGCCCGGCTTGCTGCCGCTTCCACACCCGGGATCACCTTTCACGCCGCCGCCCCCCCCCCCCCGGCTCCCACTTTCCTCTCTTGCTTTCCGGTCGTCGAAATGTCTAAGGGATCCCCTCGAGAGCTCCGCGGAGAAGCAGGAACAAGAGCAGCAGCAACAGAGAAAGAGAGACGGGAATGGAGGCGCTGCGAGGAATCCAGAGCCCGCCTTCCAACGAGGCAGCGTCCGCTCGCCTCCTTCCCGAGATTCAGCACCTTGGACAGTTCCCGGAAAGCCAACTCAAGGGCCGGGGCGCTTGGCCGGGCTTCCCTTGCGCGCTCATTTACTCAAAGTTCCCCCCAGCGGGAAGCGCCTCGGATGTGGGGAGGGGGGGGGAGAAAGACGAGACACCACACAGACACGTGCGCGCATGAATGTCAAGCCAGGACACTGACATCTGGAGCAAATAAACATCTGCAAAGAAGCCCACTGTGAAAACAGATTGGAAGGCAGGAGGGGAGGAGGAGGAAGGGAAGGGGAAGGGGGCGGCTGTAACTGCTGTTTAGATCTCCCTCGGGGAGAAGAAACGGAGGGATAAACAAGCGTGTTTGTCTAGGAGGGAAAGGGGCGGGGAAAGGAGCGCCGGGTGGCTCCTCTCGGCTTTGCCATGAGGGGTCCTCTCCCTTTCCTTTACAGCTGGATCAGCTTTACTGCAAGACGCAGGCAGGGCGGAGCCCGGAAAGGCCTCCTGAATAAATCGCAAGGACGTCGTCTAAACTTCATCTGAATTTTTATTTCCTTCCGACTGTACACGAATCGCTCTTCTCTAGAAAGCTCCCTGCGGGTTACCCGTTCTTGGTCAACTGGAACCTGGCGAGCTAATACGGTAGTAGGAAATCTAGACGGGAGGAGTCTCTACCTGAAAAACTCGTGGTTAAAAGGAAATTCCGTCTCTAGGGTTTCTTTTTGGAGTGGAGGGTAAGCTACCTTCATTTGGACAACGAAGCTCGCCTGGAGCTTTTGGGCTCTCGGATTTGCCCCCACCCACCTTGGGTTGGGTTTCTCGCTTGGGTTTCTGCGGCCACCTTCGGCCCGCGCTTAGAGAGCGAGAGCGAGAGCGAGGCAATCTTGTCCCCCTGAAATTGATCAAAAGACATAAATAACCTCCGCGTCACTTCCTCCTGCTTCTCAGGAACTCGAATCAGGGTTCCCTAGTTACCGGGAAAGGAGAGAGCATTCACAAACAGCCCTAACAATCATGACAGCTCATAGCTTGCATTGATTGGCTCAGGATGTCGAGGAGGAAAAAAACCCCACAGTCGTCAGCTTTCCTTCCCTCTTTGGGCGCAGGTCCTGCTCTCACCTGGCTAAGCCATTTCTCTGTTCAGTTGACCACTGATCAGTTGATGGTAGGAAGTGGAAGCGTTATTTTACTTACAAGGAATTCAAGAGCAGAGTGTCCCCGTGTCAGGGCTGCTACCTTGTCTCTGTTGGCCTTAGCACATTTTTTTTAAAAAAAATTATATCTCACCTTTCTCCTAAAAAGGATCTGAGGCACCTTACGGTATTAAAAGGAACAATATTAAAAGCTAAAATAATAACGTATTACAATATTTTAAAAAAATTAAATATAATATTAAAATTATTAGATTAAAAACAGTACTGAAACACATTAAAATGGCAACAATAAACACAAAGGCAATGCCACAGTAATCATGCAAACAGAAGAATACAAGGAAAAAATCAGGGAACTTCTAGACCCCACGACCTACAGAAAACTGAAACAGGACCCAAAGAAACGTTGGGTCCTGTTTCAGAGAGACACTGCAGACTAAAACAACCGGGAAAATTGGCAGTAGCTGAACATGCCCTAAAACAAGCTGGACATGAAATTCTATCTCAAAATACTGAAGTACTGGACAACACCAGCAATCATTATGTTAGACTGCACAGGGAAGCCATTGAAATCCACAAACACCAGCAGAGCTTCAACAAAAAAGAAGAAAGTTTAAAACTCAACAAAGCCTGGCTCCCAGCACTGAAAAATACAGCCTGCAAAAGGTCAACAAACTCTACCCAGCCACAAGAACCGGTGATCACTGCACACAAAAGACCAGCTAACGACACCCATCAATCACAGTGACAGATACTCTCTCCCCCTTATCACAACAATACACCCACAACAAAAAACACGCTGATCACCATAATCACCCAATCTCCTGAACAGGACGAAAGCTGATCCCACAGCTATAAATCCTCAACTATCCAAGCAAACTGCACCAGAGTACAGACAGAGTTCTGACTCCTGTCCTCTGAAGATACCAGCCACAGAGACTGGCGAAACGTTAAGAAAAACCTTAAGAACATGGCCAAACAACCCAAAAAACCCACAACAACCATCGGATCCCGGCCGTGAAAGCCTTCGAGAATACAATATTCTTTGTCTTTGTTCCCTCACTCAGCCTAAATTACTAAACTTTCCTGAAATATTATTGCACTGTTATGATTGAGTGTGTGTGATTGTGGAAGGTAGGTCACATAATTAGGGCACTGCATAGCCCCCAGGTCATAGCTGTTTGCATTCGCCCCATTCATACGTATTTCTTTCTTTCTCTTTCTCTCTCTCTTTTAAAGAGAGATCCAGAAATGCACAGGTAATGTCATGGACCCAGGAATGTAGAGGGTTGGGATGTCTAAGCAGGTGAGCCCTAATCTGAATGCTCTTTCCTCAAATACAGACTAGGTAGGAGGGTTTCTTCATACTTCCAGACCTTGATCACATTCAAATGTGTATAGGGCAAAGGAACATAAACTTTAGAGTTGCTCCCACTTCTTAATGCGTGTACAGCCTATTTGGCAAGACTATGTGTGAACTGACTATCAGTCACTGAAGCTAGACCTCCACAACTGGGATTTGGGTGATGCCAGGGGAAAGTGATTACAGGCAAGCTAGAACATCATCATTTTCTCTTCTGCATGGGGGGCAGGGAGCTTTCCATGTTCAACAGCAGTCCACTTGGGAACAGAAGATGCTGAGGACTGTTGTTTAAAACAGCGATCCCCAACCTTTTTCGGTCCACGGACCGGCTGGGGAAGGCGGGGCACCCCCCGCCCTCGCACGCATGCGCGAACAAACGTGCTCTCTCTCTCGCACGAGCGCGCGTGCACCCGTGTGAGCGCCGTGCCGCCATTTGTGCATGCGCACGAGCGCTCGTGCGCATGCGCAAACAGCGGCGTGGCACTCACACGGGCGTGCTGGAGCGCGCGCGCAGGCGCAAACGGGCTGTGCGGGGGTGAGTGTGTGCAGGGGGTGGGGCGGGAGGTCTGTCTCGGTGCCTGGTCCAGCTCAGGCCACGGAACGGCACCGGGCCACGGAACGGGGGTTGGGAACCTCTGGTTTAAAAGATCTCTAGTAATCCTCCCAGGAGAGTTTGGCTAGATTATAGAATAGGTGGTCTTTCTGCATACATTTTGGAGCAATGGTGGGCAACTCAGCAGAGGTAAGGGCTGTTTTTCTAAATGGTCAGCAGAGAGAATAAGAAACAGCAGATGGCTAGTGGCGAAAGGGGCCTTTTGGCAGTGACACCTCATGGCTGAATAATTTATCAGTCTTTTTTTTTTTTAAGCCATTTATCATGTTTCAGCCCAGTAGGGATCCCAATGCATTGTATGATAAAATAGATACTTAAAACATGCAAAGGTGAATTAAAAATGCCATTTTAATCTAGTTTTAAAACCCCAAAGCCTTTTGGAATAATACAGAATAATATCAATAGCGGTGGGGCCAACCTAATTACTTTCGTCAATGAGTTCCAGGATCAAGGTTCTGGGCAAGGTTCTGACTCAAACTTCTCTCCCTAGAGAAATCTACCTTGGTCCTACTTTGCCATCTTTTCACTACTGAGCCACGACCTTTTAATTTTTCCCAGCCTCTTACAATCAAAGTTTAAGTCCAGTTTATATTTATTTTTTGGCATTGCTGACAGGTTTTATTTTACAGTTACATTCATTTTACTCTCTGCTTTACATGTTTTTGTTTATAGCTATGTTTCACCATCATTGTTAGCCTTCCCAACAACTTCAGTACACATGCTGCTAATAAACAATGACAATAATAAATCAATTAGCCAGGCTTGTGTCCTAGTAATTTTCCTTTTTAGAAAGAAGTGGAGACACTCAACCTCCTTGTTAAGAGGAGAATCAGATGAAGATGAGCTGCTCCTACTTTCCCCAGAGGCATTACTCTCTCTTTCTGTAGAAATGGTACTCACATCATTGGGTTGTTTGGGGGAAGTCCCCTGTTTCATGAATGTTGCTTCTTTACATTTAGAGCATCTTAGGGGCTCCAAGGAGATGCAGCTGCGTAAGGCCAGCTCTGCCAAGAGGCCTCCTAGTAAGGCGTCAAGCGGAGCCAATGCTGCCGCTTCCCTCCAGAGCTGAGTCCCTGTTTGGAAGGGTAAGATTTTAGAGAAAGGGGCAGCTGGCAGAGTTGGGAGGAGTGGGTGGTAAGGTACAGGCTGCAAGAATGACCTAGAGATGAAAGGGAAGCTGGGAAGAAGGTTGGAGAGGAAATGGAGAATCTGGAGAATTGCAAGAGAGCAGGAAAGGACAGAAAGAGGGAAAGAGAGAGAGAGAAACACAAAAGAAATATTACCAAGGGAAGCTCAGCAAATTTGATCTATGCAGCTAGACAATAAGTTGGGAGAATGATCTAAGTGACCAGTCATTAAGTCTGGGTTAGTATACTTAGTATTAGTTTGTCCCATTTTAATCCTGACTTTCCTTAGCATTCAAAGTAGAGGACAAAGCTCTCCTCTTTTACACTGCTGGGGTATGCTATTTGTCAATTTCCCCCCTCCAGAAAGAATTCTGGATGTTGCTGCCCACAGACACACACCTACACACTCCTAGATTTCACTCACCTGGAACAGGGCCTATCATTCAGGCTATCTCAGGCCTACTTTCTGTACAAAACAAGAAATGGTGTCAATGCTTCCTGGGAGGCCTACCTCTTGTTGAGAGGTAAAGTTCTTTGGAGGTCTTCTATATAGAGTCTAATGGGCAGCAAGGCTATACTTCCCACAAAGAGCTGGACCTCCAGGAAAGTACCGTTTTATTTTTGTACAGGAAGTAGGTGTGAAGACAGGTCCTGTTCCAGGTGACTAAGGCACTTGTCTGTCACCAAGAACTCCAAATATTCTGCCTGGGGAATTCTTGGAGAATCCTGCGAGCTGGACTGAAAAATAAAAATTGTTGAGGCCTCTCACAACAATTCTACAAAGTAGATGAGTCTAAAAGGAATGACTAGCCAAAGTCACTGAGGGAATTTTATAGCTCAGTGAGGACTCCCAACTCCCAGCCCAAAACTCCAATCACTATATTTATTTATTTATTTACAAGATTTTTTTAGCCGCGCCATTACCAGTAGTCTCTGAGCGGCGTACAACAATATGAAAACTTTAAAAACATTAAAACCATTAAAATAGGCAATATTACAATAATACCCTATATTAAAAACAGTCATTAAAACATTAATATTAATAAATCCTGCTGCTCATATGGCCAGCTAAAATATAGTATTTAATTTATATGACACTGGGATATGTGAAACCAGTAATTCTGTGAGAGTCATCTTTTACTTAAAGGAGAATTAATTATTTTCATGGATATGGTAATAAGAACCACAATGAGATAAGAGCATGACAGCCAAATATTAACTTGTCTCCTGCCCTGGTAACACCTAGGGTACTTTTTTCTGCTCGCAGATGTTGTTTGGGTATCAGAAATGAAAAATTTAGAAAAGGGAACCAGAAAAAGAAGTAGAATATGGCCAGTCTCCTGTGACTGTTACCTAGAATCATGTGGATGTCACTCCCATATGCTGGCCTTCCTATGTTGTGTCTCTGTCTGAAAGTATACAGGAAGGTGCACAATGCACTCATATTATATCTTATATATTTATGGATTAAATTTTATACATATTTACATTCTATTTGTAATAGATTCTGATATACAGAGAGCATTATTCCACACACATTGGTCTTCTTTAAGTTAACAAACCCAAGAAACTCTGCTATAGTTTGGTCAAAGGGTCTATTATTTTGTGGCAGTGTTTTCTGAGCAGCTAGGGCTCTTCGTATTCTGCACTGCAGTCTGCCTTTTAGTTTCATCTGTGGCAGGATGAGATGCTGCCGTGTCATTGGGCTCTTTCATAGTAATTCCATAGTATCCTAGGTTATGGCTGATACATTGGCTCATTAATGTACTATTTTCAGCTGGTACTCAAGCCAAGTGCTAGAATGTTCAGATATCTGTGGTATTCATTTTGTAAATGAAAGCAACTGGACATTTAGAAAAGTTACTATAAAAACCTTAGCTTTGCGCTGTGCCTTTGCTTCATGCCCTTTTGTTTCACATTATTGCTGTATGCTTCCTGTATGTTTTTTCCTTGTATTTGCCTTAAGCTTGTGTAGAGGTGTTCATTTTTTGTGTTTTCATCTCTGGTTTCACGGACTTACTCTGCTATTGATATGTGTAAATGAGGACTAGAGATGGGGATATTTGCATTCATAAACGAATATGAATATCCCTGTCCCAGCTGAACCTAATGAGGCTCCAGCCCTTGAGACCAGACCGTCCACTCACGCGTCCTGGTGCTGGTGCCGCAAAGGTCCCACTCTTCTCGCCAATGGCACCCGGAGCTCCCCGCACGGCTGCTGAGTGGCCAGCTGAGCAGGAAGACAGAGGAGTTCCAGGCACCATTGGCGGGGAAAGTGGGGCCTTTTGTGGCACCATGGACAGTCCAGTCCTGGGGGCCAGACCCTCATTAAATCCAGCTGGGATGGGTATATTCGTATTTGTTTATGAATATGAATATCCCTATCTCTAATTAGGACACTTATTTTAAAACTGCAGAGCCTATGGATCATCAAGCCCAGCCTTTGCCAAGAAGCACAGTTGGGAATTGAACTCCTAACCTACCTAAACCACTGAGCTATCCAGCAGTTCCTTTATCTAGTTATTATATTTCCTACTATATGTCTTTTCAAAAGTGGTCCTCTGAAACTTTTCAAAGTTTTTATTCTTTGTATTTTATTATTGGCTTTCCTCTTTTCCTTTTAATAATGCAACCTTCTAATAGTTTTGGGCTGTGTGTTTGCTGTGCATCTCTTAGTGAGACTTGCTATTCCTTGAGTTTTTGGGTTATTTTGATTGCTACTGTTTGTTTTCCCTAAGAAGTCTGCAAATAAGCAGGCCAAGTTGGCACTTATTTTCCCTTGCAGGGTTGGCATGAGAATCAAAGTGCTTAAGTTCATGAATTTTTGGCAAGGAAAGTGAGAGACAGAAAGAACTGGCAGTTGAATGGTGTAAAGGTGAAGGGAGCAGTTGGGAGAGCTCAGGAAAAGATTAGAAGAGATAAACTTGTAACAGAAACAGAATGTTTGACAGTCAAACAGCTTAGCATGGTTTGTGCTTTGATCAAGACTTGAAAATAAAATTTCACTGTCTGGAGTTTTAATTGCTACCTGAGTCTCTTTGGTAAAGGAAGTGATTGGATTCTAGCCATGCACCTGCAGAACATAGAAAACATGCATACAACCCTTTCCTGTGATGGAACTCACCTATTTCCAGGGATGGAGACTCGAGTCGTAGGACTTGCTGTCAAGTTGGACTTAAGTTGCACTGGCAGTTTGGCCAGAATTCGACTGTTTCCCCCCACAATGTCTCGGACTCAACTTGCGACTCAGAACCCACCTATCCCTCCCTTTTTTCTAGTGAAAAAAGCTTGTTTTTAATAGGGACTCAGACTTGGAGCCTGGGATTTGGCACTTGGTACCTAAGACTTGGGCTTGGGACTCAGACCCCAAAACTTGCCAACATCCATGTCTATTTTCTTTTCTGAGCCCTTGGGTTGGTTCCTTCAATGAGAAATAACTTGGGGCATAGAAGTCCCAGTCAAAGAAGAAGGTGCTGCAAAAGAGACATGTAAAGGGTCATATAAACACACTGCATTTTGGGAGGGTACATAGAGGGTGTTCTCAGAGGGATACTGAATGCAGAAACAATGACAGTTGACAATTACTTTATGGATACAGGCCATTTACAAAACCATTGCTGATATTGCAGTTACAGTATGCTGGCACTAGGTGAGCCAGTTACCAGAAACAGTGTGATAAGGAACTTGCAACCTATTTCATGCCAAGATGGCTGAGTTACAATTCATCAGGAATTATAGTCTTCCACTAGCAACCTGAATGGGAATGAAGGTTTTATATTTTACGGTATATTGCTTGCTGAGTGCAAGGCTGTTTGTGTTCTCAGCAACAGTTTTGTGAATGGCCTCCATTAATTATGTTGTTGTCACTGCCAGCATCCTCCATCTCTCTCAGCCAGGGTGACCAATCTCCTACCTAGCAAGTAGGTGGAAGTGAAGGAGGTTCTCCAACTTCCTTTCTGTGCAGCTAAAAAGGAGATGGTATGCTGGTCCTGCCCATGGAATTAAATGGTTATTACTGCCCAGCTTTGCAAAGTGAATGCAATTCCTGGCTTGGAAAAGTAAATATAAATCCAATTCAGGCTGCTCTCTTGTATTCTATTTTTCCTTCACTCTGGGTTGCTTAAGAGAAGAATAGCCTTTGATTTTCATTTCTCTATTACCAATGGAATGTAAATATGTATAAGATATAGTTCATAAATGTAATCTACACCAAACCATGTAGTTTACTTATGTGACATGATAAGTAATCACTAGTAACTTATCTTAAAGCTTGTACCATTTTCCCCCATTTCATCCATATTTACAAATGCATTTGTTTGTAGCCTGATATACAAATGCACACACACCCAAACACATTAAAAATTACAATAACATAGAGTACATTATAGTAACTCAGCTGGGATGTAACTAAGGCATGTGTCACTGTGGTCAGATCAGATCTCTCCAGGAATGGGCACAGCTGACACACTAGTTTTAATTGTGCAAAGGCACTCGTGGCTACTGCTGAAATCTGACCATCCAATCTCAGAGATGAATCCAACAGCACTCTCAAGCTGCACACCTGTGTTTTCAGAGGGAGTGTCATCCCATCCAGCACAGGCTGCATCTCTGTTCCCCGATCTGCCTTTTGACTGATCAGGAGCACATCTGTCTTGTCTGCATTAAGTTTCAGTTTATTCGCCCTCACCCAGTTCATTACTGACACCAGATACTAATCAAGAGCCAAAACAGCTTCCTCAGATTTAGATGGGAAGGAGAGATAGAGTTGGGTATCATCTGCATACTGGTGGCACCAAACCCCAAAACTCTGTGCATGCCTGATTTATGGCACTGCAAGAGCATGAGGTGAGGATGGCCACTAGCTTAGAATGGCTTTAAAAGGAAATTTGACAAATTCAGGAAGGGCAGGAGCCTCCATAGTTCTTAGCCATGACAGATATATAGACTCTCCAGGTTCTGGATCAGTAAGCTACTGGATACTTGTTGCTAGCTAGCGACAATAAGATAAGGCTATTGCTTTCCAGTTTTGTGGGCTTCATTGAGACATTAGGTTGGCCATTTATTGAGAAGCTGAATGCTGATGTTAGTGGACCTACATTTTGATCCAAAGGGTTATCCTACAGGGTGAGACCCAATGGGATTGCTCCACTGACAGAAGTGCTTCCATCAGGAGCCAGAAGGGACTGAGTCTCCTCCATCTTGACCCTGCCAAACATCTTCCAGACCTGCTCTGGAGGTCTAGAAAAGTCTCCAGAACAGGCTTTTAATTAGTGTGGAGGGCTACATGGGGAGAATTGGTGTGTGTGTGTGTGTGGAACCTATGTGCTAGCCTATGTTTCCTAGTGCAAACATTGGAGCTAGGCTACATTTGTTGTGTTCACTGAGAATATAAAACCATTCTTGGTTTTATTTTTTATGGTTCATAGCATCTATCTCTTTAATATTGCTGCCTTTCCAATTTACTTGAAAAACATACTGTATTTAGTTTTCCAAATATTACCTGTAATACTCCCACTAGTAGTATTCCCACTAGTAATATTCATTTGTGTTTCATAAATACCTTTATTCTATTTGGCTGAAAATTACAGTCGTATTAGTACAGCAGGCCTTACTCCCTATACAATTTAAGAATGTGTGGGATTGCAACCGAAGTGGGTCTATGCCTAAAGGAACACTGGATTTAGCTTGCCTGGCAATTACATTATGTACTTAGGATAGAATGCCACAAGGCAGGGGCAATTTGGAGGGTCTTCTCTGGTGACTTTAGGGTCTTGCCAGGTAAATGTGAGAAGGGACATTGTGCCAGTGAGCCTGATTCCAAGTTGATGCACAAGTTGCATGCTAGTAGGTCTCATTGTAACATTTGGAGAGAAAGAAAATGGCCTTTCAGGATACTAATGCAAGTCAGATTTTTTAATTTACAGACAAAAGTCAAAACTTTGGATGAAATATGTGAATACCCTGCAACAAACTTTAGATCAAACTTATGTTGCGGCCAGTTTGCAACACATTATGGAACAAAATTGCTTGCATCCATTCTAACTAAGAAGCCAAAACTATAGCAGAGTCAAAGATGTATGCAGCTAGTGTACTGCGCGTTAGTGTTATCTTTCATCCTGTCCCTCTTTCTACACATGGACAAATTATTTTGTAGATGTTACCAAGTATGTTCTCAGAGCACATGCATGAACTCACACATGTTTGGAGATACACCCATAAGGGATCTTTGAGCTATGGCAATAGCACGTCTTGACATGGATTGGACTGAGTATATCACACTCACTCTGAGCTATTCATAAGGGAAATGTTATTGAAAAACCAAAATTAAAAATAAATACAAATAGCAATTGAGTATATCCTGAATATAGGGAATATAGGCTCAAAAAGAGGCAAACTAGCATGGCTAAAAGAGTTCGGAGATTCAGGCTACACTGAGAAGGTCTGCAGTACCTGAGCAGATTATTTGCAGAGGTGCTACAAGGATAAGAAGAAGAAAGGAAGGAAAAATGTTTCCCTAAATTACATGCATGCACATGGGTGTGTGCGCGCGCACAAACACACACACGAAAGTGGGGGTAGATTGGGGACCCACCAGCATGTGGGGAAAAGACTCTCAAATAAGGGTGACAAAATTTACTCCTCCTTAGTCTCGTTAGACTGTCTTGAAGCTAGAGAGCGTTGGGACTCTAGCTTGCAGGAATCAGCCGGGGATTCAGGCAGAGACACAGCAGGAAGATTTACTCCAGAAGATTCAACTCAAACTCAGACCTGAACAACTAATATGACTATTGTTAAGTCTTTTGTGTGGTTTCTTGACTGGTGATCTGGCCCCTTGTTAGTCATATGTCCTGCCTTGATTATTATCTTCACATCTGGCTAATCCAGGGACAATGGACATTGAATGGGCCATTTACTAAAGAGGAAAGAGTTGGGCAGGCCATTCTAGGATGCTTGCCTTCCCAGACCTCCAACCAATCTTTTTAGCATAAAAATAAAATAAGGTAATTTACGAGCCTCAGTGGCACAGTGGTTAGACTGCAGAACTGCACTGAAGACTGCCCACAACTTGAATTCAATCCTGCATTCAGATAGCTGGCTCAAGGTTGTCTCAGTCTTCCATTCTGCCAAGGTCAGGAAACTGAGTACCCAGCTTGCTGGGGTGGGGCAATGTGTCACCTGCATACTCAAAAACCGGAAACCACCCAGAGATTGCTTTAAGCTCTATGAGGCGGTATATAAGCAGAACACTTTTAATTTATTTGGGCTTTCTAGAGATGGGCTATCTTTTTCAGCAGCTTGCACATAGCAATGAACGAAATGATTATAATAACCACTGCAAAGAAATAGATTTTTTTTAAAAAAGGAAAAAAACAAGTGATATCTTTCATAAGTTCCCAAAAATCAAAGAAAATTTTAAACATATATTAGGGATGCTGAAAGATCAATAGGGGAATATATAATCTGACCATAATAAAATAAAGAGAAGCTGGAAACTAGTGAAAAACTATACAGAAGAGTTGCAAGGATGACAGATTCCTTTGAAGAAGAATCAAATGATGAAGAACATCCAGGTTTAGAAGAAGAGGTGGAAGCTGATCTCAAAACACTTGGAAGAAATACATCTCCAGGAGTAGATGGGATAACATTAGAACTACTCCAAAGAACTACTCTATCAAAATCCTAACAAGAATTGCCAACAAACATGAAAAACAAAATAATGACCCAAAGACTGGAAATGTTCAAAATACATTGCAATCCCCAAGAAAGGGGTTGCCAAAGAGTGCAGTAACTGTATTCAGTTACTGCACTCTTTGGCATCATCATACTAATTTCCAAGCAAAGTGATGCTCAAGATCTGGGGTTAAGATGTTTACCATATATAGAGCAAGACATGGCTGATGTTGAAGCTGGATTTAGAAAAAGAAGAGGTGTTAGAGATCATATTGCAATTATACATTGGCTACTGGAGCGTGCCAAACAATTTCAGAAGAAAATCACTCTGTGCTTAATGGAACACAGCCAAGTTTTTGTGTGGATCATGAAAAGCTATGAATGTGTCCTGATCACAACTTTTACTTAACAAGACTGGATCAGGGCTTTTTAATGATAGGACCTTTTAGATGTCATTAATTCCTATGGCCACCATAAGTTGGAAACAACTTTATGGCACATAACAACAATAGCTGTGTTAGTCTGTTGCAGCAAGAATGAGTCTGGTGTCATCTTAAACACTAACAAGTTTTATTCAGCAGCTTTTGTTGATTGTAGCTCATTTCTTCAGGTGTATTTGAAGATGCAATAAGACTCCTTGGTTGTTTTCACATTTATTTACACTTCTAGGATTATTACCTCACTCTCACCACTAACTAGCACTGTTTTGTTTTGTTGACAAATTGTGGCAATAAGGAGCAGCATTATAATGCTAAATTACCTCCACATGTTTATTTAACATTTATTTATTGGCTACTTTTCTACCCTCTCTTTCCCCTGTTATACCACTAGACAACACTGACTTCCTGTGTCTATTAGAAGAAATAGTATATGAATTTGATAGTGAATGAATGTTCCTGCAGTTCATTAATACACCTGCTACTGATAAGTATCTTTGGCCTCCCACAATTAGATCAAGCATTGTAATAATGTAATATTCAGATAGAATTTAAATGTTAATTGTTTTCAAAGTTGTGTGTAACTGGAATCATTGATTCAGTGGCATTTTGGATCACTAAATTAAAATCTTCCAGCAGGTGTCACTGTCCGCTTGCAATAAAATCGGAACACTGTTCCAGCGAAGATGATCATAATGTTCTGGAGCATTTTTCATATCTGAGAGTTAAATGGCCTTGAAGTCTCTGTGGTGTCATTTATGTGAACACTCACTCACGTTAATGTGAGTGAGACAACACAGAAGAGAGCCATTTGGTATGTAAATGAACTTTCTAGCTAATGTGGGCTCACACTGATCTTCCAAATGGTTTAACAACACAAAAACTGCTTTAAATCTTGTATGTGAAAAAAGGCAGTAATCTTTCCCCTCATTTTTTAAGCCCGAGCGTCCTGGGTTTTTTTATGTCTGAGGAAGTGGACTTGTCCACAAAAGCTCACATTAAAATAAAACAGCTAGTTTTTAAGATGCCAAGTTTTTGTTTTCTTTTTCTTTTCTTTTTTTGCCTGATATGCTAGCACAGATTAACGCAGCTACCTCTTCTAAAACTACTGCGTGTTTAGCACTAACTTCCACTGCTTTCAGCTAAACCGGACTTCCAAGTAAACATAATGAAAAGCCTTTTGTCACCTTAAAGACTACCCAATCTATTCTTGTTGCTAAGTACTGTCAAGTCACTTCTGACTTGTGGCAACCCTATGAAATACTAACCTCTGAAAGGTCCTATCATTAACAGCACCACTCAGATCTTGCAAAGTAAAGGACATGGTATCAAGTTTATTCATATCATGCTATATCATCATTCATATCATAGCATTCTTTTCCCCTGCTGCCTTCTAGCTTTATTGATTTTCCAGTGAGTTGTCTTCTCATGATGTGCCCAAACTACAGCACCCTGAGTTTTATCATTTTTTGCTTTTAGAAAGAGTTCAAGTTTGATTTGATCTAGCACCTATTTACTTGTCTTTCTGGAAGTCCATGGTATCCATAAAGCTTTCCACAAACACGTTTCAAATGAATTGATCCCCCCACCCCACTTTCTTCACTGTCCAGCTTTCATATCCACACACAACAATTGAGATACCACAGTATTTATGTATTTATTTACTCCGTCCTTCTTCTTAAAAAGGACCCAAGGTGGCTTACATCAGTAAAATACAATATTTAAAGCTAAAATCATTAAGTATACAAATACCAGAAAAGGTCAAATACCACACAACAACACGGTAAACAATAACAACACCAGAAACACATTCAAAGCAGGCACAACAATCCATTTAACAACCCCACTCAGGCAGCCAGTCACTGAGGGAAAGCTTGCCTGAAGAGAAAGGTCTTTGCCTGCCTTTGGAAGGACAGCAAAGATTGGGCCAGCCCAGCTTCCTGTGGGAAGGAGTTCCAGAGTCTAGGAGCAGCAACAGAAAAGGCCCTCTCCCGTGTCCCCACCAAATGTACCTGTGCAAGTGGTGGAACTGAAAGAAAGGCATCTCCTGATGATCTTAACACCTAAGCAGGCTCATAAAGGGAGATGTGGTCCTGGAAATGAGAAGGAGAGAGGCAGAAGGGGGCTGAGAGGACCCCAGGAAGCATGAGGAGACTCAAGAGCATGGCTAAGTACTTAAGAGTTGGTGAGTAATCATGGCTTTTCCAGCGGCTTTCCCCCATCTGGCGCCTCAGATGTGTTGAACTACAATATCCTCATCTCCAACCAAGATGGCTATACTTGTGAGGGTGACAGGAATTATAGCCTCATCTGGAAAGGATTGGGCTCGCTATGGCGATTTTATTTTTAAAAGGGGGGAAGAGAGAAACATCTGAACACTCTGTCACTAATGGCTATAGGATACCAATTCCACCTGTAACCTACTTAATCTAGGAAACAGATTAAAAATTCGTTCCCCAGGAACAGGACTGGCATTCAGGCACATGACTGATTCTCATATTGATCTTTCTCCTGGTGAGCCAGGCAAGCTAATCCTTCCTAAATCCCACAAGAGATTCATATCAAACAAGAGGCTTTGTTTTGCATATGCATTTTTTTTTTGGTCTCTTGCTTAAGGTCAAAGAAATCTACAAGGAGAGCAGAGTTTGTTAATTGGATGTTTCAAATCATTAGCATTATTCTTTAATGTAACCTGAGTTGACAGGAAGGAAACAGAACTGAAAGGAAAGTGAAAAGTTCTGCATATCTTCATTAATTGCTTCTTTCAGGATGTGGCCCGTACTCTTTATGTTCAATAAACTCGAAGTCTCCCATGTGGTATCACAAATCTCTATATTTAGAACTGATGTTTGGTGAGACATTTCACTGGCCCTTTTCTAATGGTTGGACAGGTCAGCAATTTTTAGTCTTAACTAACTTTCCCTCCTCCTGATTGTGAAAATGTTAATTTGATGGTTTCAGTCAACATTCACCTGTTATCTGCTGGGCAGTGAACTGTGATCTTTTAGACATTAATGTTGAAATATTGTGTACTGTAGATAGAAGTGAAATTGGTAACTGGAAAAAGATTGCTCATCCATGACAACAAGGACAACCAGATGTGTGCATAAAGACCTTGTTAGAAGAAAGGACAGTCTCTTTGAACTCTCCCTTCTTGATGTTTTGGTACAGCAGTAGCTCAGATTCAATGGATCAGGAAGGAGAAAATAACCTGAAGTCTATCAGGATATTCTTTACCAAATGCCCAGCAGTTTCCTAGTTTTCAACGTTTATATCTGAAGTTGGGCCCTATCAGGTAGGGTAGGGAATCTAGGGCAGTTTCCTCCTCCTTAGATTTCCTACCCTATCTGGGAGTGATAAGGCTACTAGGGGAGCCCCAGTGAATCATGGGATGTATAGTTTTTTGAGATGCACAATCAAAAGAGATTAATGGGGACTGAGACTACTTGCCGCATAATTCATTGGGAGTCCCATGCAGCCTTGCCACTCCCAACCTCCAACGGAACAATTTATTACTTCTTCTAGAAGGCTGGATAATGAACAGATAGCCCATCCATAGATAACTGGGCCTCCTCTGTAAACCTCTGTTTTTGACCATATCATCCAGAATTCTGGGAGTTGCAATCCAAAACAACAACAGTCCCATGCCTAATGGTCAGCCTTTGCAGACTGATGGATCCAAATGGTTTTCTAACATCTTAAGAAATTTTCCTGTTAACATACTTTTAATTATTCAATTGTATTTTAATTAGCATATAGTTTAATTTATTATGTTTTTAATTCTATTCCTTTTAATATTGTGAGCCACCTTGAGTCCTCTTATTGGGAGAAAGGTGGCATACAAACAAACAAACAAACAAACAGGAACAGGAAGTATGCGTCAGCATTTTGGTAGATTTTTGGAATATGGTAATTAACCATAGGTTTTGGCACAGTCATACCTGGATAGTCTGGAAACTTAAACTGCTCTACAGTGCAACTACCAACATTTTGTCTGGGGTCAAGGGAGCCTGAATATCATCCTCCCACAGCTCAGTAATGGATATCTTCAGCATGCCATTATATTTATTCTTAAAAGTAACTTCCCACGTTCTTTTATGGAAAAAGGACGTTGCAGAGCCAGAAAAGGTACAGAAAAGGACGTTCAAAATGACTGACTACAGCAAATCCCAGTGAGGAAAGGTTACAATGTTTGGGTTTTGTAGCTTAGGGGAAAAAGGTGAATAAGAGGAAATAATGACAGAGATGTTTACAATTGTGCATGCAGTGGAGAAAATGGATAAGCTTTCTTTCCTTTCTCAGGGTACAAGAATCTGGAGCGACCCACTGAAAGTGAATTGAGGACAGATAAAAGGAAGAACATCTGCAAACATTACATTATTAAACAGAGGAATTCACTGCCACAAGATGTAGCACTAGTTGCTGACCTAGAAGGCTTAAAAGGTGATTAAATAAATTCAGGGAGCTTATGGCCATCAGTAATTCCTAGTCTGGATGGCTGTATGTCTTCTCCAGTATCTTCTATATATCACTTGTTGAAGAATACAAGATGCAGGGTGCATTTGCACAAGCTGGTGTCCTGTAAGCAAAGAAAATCAAGACCGGAGAAGGCACAAGACATTTACTAGGAAACCAGCCAAGGGCTCAGTACTAGAGAGGATTAACTTAGAAACCAATAAACTCAGAGTAAGTTCAGGGTCAAGAAACAAGGAGGTCAGGATTAAGAAAAATAAAGCTAGGAGTAAAAGCAGATTTAGGCTACCAGTAGCTATCCAGGGACTGGTGGGATTGGAAATTTAGGCCATCAAGAAGACCAAAGGTAGTTGATGATCTGTAGGATCTGAGAAAGCAAAAGAGGCAGACTGCCAGGTCTGTGATTAGGTTTGCAGTGTCCAGAAGTAGAAGGAATTGAACAGGTTTTGGGGTGAAGCAAGGTTTGTGAATGCTCCCATGACACAGTGTAGTTACAGGAACACAAATATCTGTGCTATTACTTTGCCTTCTATATATCTGCCCATATACAGCAAACTGATTCAACAGGACTGAGTCACCATACAATGCTGGCAAATCAATTACTCGCTTTTGTTATTAATTTATTTGAATTGAGTAAGCAGCAGCGTCGGCGTCGTCATCTTAGAATTACAGAGCTGGGAGGGACCCTATGGATCATCAAGTCCAGCCCCTTTCAAGGACGCACAGTGGGGAATTGAACTCCCAACCTCTGGCTCCACAGCCAGATACCTAAGCCACTGAGCTATCCTTTCTCTCTTGCTCTCTTTTTCTGTTAACAAAAGAGATAAAGAACAGTGCAATTCATTTTAGGCAAGTAGTATATGGCTAGGAGGGGGAGTTGTTTTCTAGGATGCAGGGTGGGTATATTGTGTAAGGAGGTCTTGTCTGATGAGCAATTAGAGAAATCTTGAAAACCACATTGAGATTTCTGAGCAGTATTATGTACTACATGCATGTTTCAAAATTCCTCTCTTAAAAAATGAGGAATAGAATTTGCCCTTGTAAAAATGGAAGACAGGAATTTGAAACTTCCAATTGTTCTTGATTTGAAGGCAATGCCATCACTGAGGTTGCACAAGTATTATACAACTTCCCAATTCTATGATGATGAGAATCCTGCAAGAACCATTTATGAAAAGAAGCTCACTAAAGCAGTCAGTCAGTAGGTTTACTGCAAGGGTAAAAACATCTTTTTGGCCTGAAGGTTGCATTCAGTTTCAGAGAATTTCTGTTGGACTGCATTCCAGGGGCAAATGAAACCAAATGCAAAAAGAATGAGACCAAAAATAACCAGCATATTTTAACTTAACGTTTCCACTTCTAAGCCTTATGAGAGACGTCTTAGACTGGGAAAATTCCAACAGTGGGAAATGAATAAACCACAGTGTCTTTGTGAATAAGGCATGGCCATTTCGGGAAAATCCAGAGGGCAAAGTTGGGCTTCCAGGAATGCCAGATTCAACTCCAGGAATCTGAGGCACACAGGATGCAGTGAATCAAACTGATGAGGAAGAATGGAGTCTGGCCTTCATCATCTGGCCAATCAGTTGTTGCAGTCTCTTGGAGTTCTGGTTCAGACGGATTGTCCATCACATACAAGCTGTTACTATGTCCAGTTCAGACATCATGGCTGTAGGAAGTCTGTTGTGGGCTTTTGTGCCCCCACCTTTCCTCATGTGCCGTGATCTCCGCTATTTCTTCCTAATTTGCAATATCATTCAGTATGACTAAATATGGGTGTCACTAGGATTGTGCTGTCACCTCCTAACCTGGTTTACACTTAGATAAGGACGCACAGATTGGTAGCTAATTTGCTCCAAGCCCCCTTGGAGACCCTCCAACCCAATATTTGGTTGCCTCAAAACCAGACTGGGGAACATGGTACCCCCAGATGTTCTTGGACTGTAACTCCCAACCATCCAAGCCAACAATGAGGGACAATGGGAGACAAAATCCAATAACATCTGGAGGGCCCCAAGTTCCTCATTCCTGCATCTAACTATAATCACAAATATGACAGAGCTGACAGCTATCATTCAGTGGGCTGTGGTGACTTTTTTTTTTCTTTTGTTGTTAAATAAAATGAAAGAGCAAAACAACAATGCCTCTATCTAGCATGATAATACTGCCAATATATCTTGTTTATCTAGAATAGTGCTACATCAATAGGAAAGTATATATATATATAAAATAAAACAGTAGATTAGATGAAAACACAGGCTCCTTTCCCAGCCTTTTGTCACCCACTGGCTGCAGTGACTTCCCCCTTTTAAAAAAATTCCTCCCAAAGTCAGTGCTGCATCAGATACAATGCAAATACCAAAGGGCACCTCCAATGTATCTAGAATTGTGCTGCATCAATTAGGGAAACATATTTTAAGAAGTGAAAGAAGACAAAAATAGCAATGTCACAACCCATCAAATACGTCACAGGGTTGTTACCTCAGATAACACCACCCACAGTTCTATTTTGGTGTGAACTAGTCATCCACATGGGCTACAGAGTGGACAAAGTAGGAGCACTCCAAATTGTGCCAAAATATTCTGTATCCCTAGCGCTGTGCAAAAAAGGAGCAGGACAGCTCTAAAAAGATGCAATACAGATCACTCTAAGCTGAAACATATGTGGATGCCATAAACCAAATGGAACCAAAAGTGATCCAAATAGTGAGCTATTCTGCCAGTGTGGGTATGCCCTGAATTTAGTATCAGAGAAAGATATGTATATAGAGAAAGATATGTATATAGAGACAAGTTCAGAGGAGGGCAACAAGGATGATCGGGGGCTGGAAACCAAGCCTTATGAGGAAAGGCTGAAAGAATTGGGCATGTTTAGCCTTGAGAAAAGAAGACTGAGGGGTGATATGATAGCACTTTTCAAATATTTGAAAGGCTGTTATACAGAGCATGGGCAAGATCTGTTCTCGATCATCCCAGAGTGCAGGACACACAACAATGGGCTCAAGTTAAAGGAAGCCAGATATCGGTTGAATATCAGGAAAAACTTCCTAACTGTTAGAGCTGTACGACAGTGGAACCAGTTACCTCGGGAGTTGGTGAGTGGTCTAACACTGGAGGCATTCAAGAAAAACTTGGATAATCACCTGGCAGATATGCTTTGATTGTATTCCTGTGTTGAGCAGGGGGTTGGACTTGATGGCCTTGTAGGCCCCTTCCAACTTCACTTTTCTATGGTTCTATGAATGTAAAAATATTTTACCTTTGCAGTATTACACCTCTCTCTTGACCCCTACATTATTTATGTGGTTTTATGACTGCACTGGCTGAGACTGATAATCTAGTGCAGTATTTTTCTCATTGGCATCTATAAAGCAAGACAAAATCCTTGTGCTGGTCTTAGCAACAAATGGCACACATTCCTTACTCTCTCTAATAGCAAACCCAGTGCCCCTGAACCAGAACCAAAACTGAGGTCACTGACAAATAGGAATAACCTAATACAGTGCTATAGGACATCACAGGCTGGCTAAAATCCTGAACTGTCTCAAGGCATACCACAGTGGGTTTTGTTGTTGTTGTTACAAGACCCCTCCTACAAAAATTATGTGTTTTTTTGAAGCAACACTTCTACTCAATTTCCACTGCAGCTGTCACCCAAAATTGCTCTGTGTACATTGGCCCTTCTCTTCAACAAGCTGATCTTTCAGAAGCACAGTAGTGTTATCTGAATCCTCTGCTGTAATCTTTACAGTACGTTGAGCTTTTTCTTACCTTGATAAACAGCAGAATGTTCTTAGAAGTGCCTTCATTTTCATTTTCTGTATTTGTGCTTTGGGTCCTAAAGGAAAGTAGATATTGTCTCCACCCTGATAGGCCATAGAAGGGCATGTTCCTGATTCCAGTCCCACACTCAGTTTTCCTTGAAAAATGACAGTGATTTCTAAAAAAGACTCCTCAATCCCAGATGCTGAAGTACATGGAAGAAAAGTAAGATTAATTTCTCCTTGTAAAACTGGGGCAAGTATCTGCATAGCATCTCTACAAGATGGTTAGATCTCACCTTCACTGTTTATAGCGGGGAAGGCAAACAGGATGATCTGTTCTCTGCGTAGCAGTTCCTTTTCTGATCCACAAAGTATTAATTCTTTGCTCTGGTTAAAGGATTAACTCTCCCCTGTATGCCTTGATCAAAAAGGAAAAAAAGACTTTTGTTCTGATTGCAGAATCTCTGAAGAACCATCTAGGAAGATACCTCATCTCCATATAGTTGTTGCAATTGAAGCAGGCTGCCAAAAGGCATCATACAATTAACTGAGTTTTACACTCTGTCCTCCATGGACAGGATTAGACATACCATGACACAGTTCAATGTAGACCAGTGGTATCAATCACAGAGCAGCCAATTGATTGAACAGATGGTGTTTGACTAATCCTTCCAATCTAAATGAACATTCCGTATTAGCTGTATAAGTGCTCACAGGGATTGCAGGTAGATTATTAGCAGACCTTTGATTTTGACTTTAGTGGCACTGAAGACATTTCTCTTTTTTTCAGCATCTACTGATTGCATTCAGCAATGCCATTCAGATTGTTTATATTTATCTTTTGTTCTGCCGAAAGGTGAGAGCACAGGAATATAAGGTGAAAACCAGGTTAAATTGTGGTTGCAAATTCATTCATCAAACCCTATTAATGATATGGTTACTTCTGTCTGTCGGCAATACTTTCATAATTATATTTGTGACAAATTGGTTTCCTTTGGTTTCACTCCATTCAGTGCTTGTATTAATCCAATTACTGCTGAGAGTCTTTCACAGATTTTACATACTAGTAGAATTTCTGTTAGCTCAGTTTTTGAGACTGAATTGATACGTTTTTATCAACATCTTTTATATTATGTCTCCTGCCTACCTAGCGGTTCGAAAGCATGCAAATGCAAGTAGATAAATAGGGACCACCTCGGTGGGAAGGTAACAGCATTCCGTGTCTAAGTCGCGCTGGCCACGTGACCACGGAAACTGTCTTCAGACAAAACGCTGGCTCTATGGCTTGGAAACAGGGATGAGCACCGCGCCCTAGAGTCGGACACGACTGGACTAAATGTCAAGGGGAACCTTTACCTTACCTTTATATTATGTGCGAATCAACATGGCCATGTGATTGGAGTAGTGCCATCAGACAGATAGTCAAACTAAACGTGTAATCATTCATGTAAGTAGCAGGCATAATGATGGGAGGAGACGATCTGGATGAGGACCCTGGGTTGAAGAAGGGCTTTAACATTTTGCTTCTGTCCACAGCGAGCACCTGGCATTTGCTCTGAAAAGAAATCGGCTTTCTTTCATACCAGGGAAAGCTTTCCTTTTAAAACAAATAATGGGCAGGGGCCTGATCCAGATCAGGAAGTGAGGAATTAAAGTATTTCCACTGCATCACAGACCCCATTTGTCTCACGAAAATCTGTACATGCTATTTACTTCACACCCACATCCCAAACACCCCTATAGCTTTGAGATATACTGGCACTTGTTTCTTTTTAAAGTCTGCTTTTTGCTTTGTTGCTTCTCTTTTTGATTTGGCTTGTGATTTTACAAATATGAAGCCTCAAAGAAATGTGCGCCGAGATTCCTAAGACATCTACGAAGCCCAGGTTTTTTTCTTAGACAAATAATGCAATTTCTTTTTTCTTCTTCTCTTGTTTTCCTTGTTTGATAACAAATTAATACTTTAGTAGGGTTTCCCCCCCCAAGTTCATACAGAAGTTAAGAGTTTATTATATCTTTTGATGTTCCCTATAACCTCAAAGTTTGTGTGTAGAGGGCAGATACAATTCAGGGTTTCTTATCAGATTTTTAAAAATCATAGGCAACTTTAGAATCTTGCTAAACCTTTCTTTTTCTTTTGGGTGTAAGGTTTTTCTTTCACATGCTATAAACAGGGTTAGCTGTTTATCTTTGGGTACAGACCAATGTGGAAGTTTATTGCTTGGCCATTGTTTACCTAAAATCAGTGCCCTTTCTTTTGTTTCTTTTTTCCTTTTCTTCTACATCCATAAGACTTGGTCTCACACTTACAGTGGTGCCTCGACTTACGAACGTCCCTACTTACGACCATTTCGAGTTACGACCAGCTCCGGACGCAAAATTTTGCTTCTACTTGCGACCGGAGCTTCCACTTACGAACAGAAAAAGGCAGGGGGAAAAGGCGGGAAATTCAAATTTCTAACTGTAGGTGGCGACGAGGCTGCTTCTTTGTAGCTCTTTCGCCCCAGCAGTTAGAGAGTGTGCGTCGTCGTCGTCAGCTTCGGACTGCCGCCTCCTGCTTCTGAGTGTGTGTGTGTGTGTTTGCAGGGAGGCTTCGGGCTGCCTTGTAAGGTAAGGTGCTGTTTTCTGCTTTTTAAAAACTGTTCTGGGTGTTTTTGCAGCGTGGTTTTGAGCTGGGGGGGTTACGTTTCTGTGCTGTGATGGATCTTGGGGGGTTTGTTTGTTTTTTGGTTTCCCCCCCTCATTTCCGATGGGTCTTGGGGTTTTTTGTTGCTTTTTGGATTTCCCCCCCATTTCCGATGGTTCTTGGGGTTTTTTGTTGCTTTTTGGATCCCCCCCCATTTCCGATGGGTCTTGGGGGGTTTCCTTGCTTTTTGGATTTCCCCCCCCCCCATTTCCGATGGGTCTTGGGGAGTTTGTTTGTTTTTTAGTCCCCCCCCCCCATTTCCGATCTTGCACGATCCGCTTGATTGCTTTTTGCTTTGTCTTGTTTGCATTTGCAATGGGTCTTGCACAGTTGATTGCTTTTCTCTCCCCCCCCCCCTTTCGGCTGGAAGGGATTAATCACGTTTCTGACCGGTCTTGCAGTGATTTTTTTTTTTTTTGTGATTTTTTTCTTCGGCTGGAACGGATTAATTGCATTTCAATGCATTCCAATGGGAAATGGTGCTTCAACTTACGGCCTTTTCGAGTTACGACCATCTTCCTGAACCAATTAAGTTTGTAAGTCGAGGCACCACTATATTATGTTTCAGAGTGTTTTTCTTTCTTTCTTTCTTTCTTTCTTTCTTTCTTTCTTTCTTTCTTTCTTTCTTTCTTTCTTTCTTTCTTCTTCTTCTTCTTTTGTAGGAAAGGAATTCAGGTGTTTACTTAGGTCAGGGCTAGAATTCACATTATGAATTATATTGTTTAGCTAGCCACTGGGTTGGAGATGGGTATATTATAGAAGCGTCTAGCTATAGTTGACCCAGATAGTCATTTTATTAGTTTGGTGATGAATTGTGCTGATAGAATTAGGTTTATGCTTAACGTTTTTGGCCCAAATGTGAATTCACCTATTCTGTTTCATGACTGTTCTAAACATTGGGCAGGCATTACTTATTATTAATGGGTGATGAGATTTTGATGATATTCTGGATCCAATTCTTGACAGAAACAGTTCCCTATCCCCACCCCTACTGTAGAGTGCATTCTTGAGGACATCTACATGTAAGGCTTCTATGGCTGAACTCAGATCAGCAGACATTTGGAAGATATTAAAACTAACCAAATCACTAGGCCAGCCCTTCATAATCTGTTGCAATTCAGATGTGTTGAAATACGGTCTCCCTCATCCACAATTGGCTATGTTATAGTCCAACATAACTGCAGAGCACCAATCTGGTAATGGCTGCATTAGACTGATAAAACATAATTGGGTGATATCAACAATACCCTGAAGGATGATACTCAGTTATTTAAAACATTTACTTTTTCATATGCCACCAATGTGGGTGTGTT
Organism: Intellagama lesueurii; assembly: GCA_037013535.1. Taxonomy (NCBI): domain Eukaryota; kingdom Metazoa; phylum Chordata; class Lepidosauria; order Squamata; family Agamidae; genus Intellagama; species Intellagama lesueurii. The sequence continues at coordinate 46,724,044 of JBAJHW010000004.1, forward strand.
ATAGTTGCACATAACATGTATAAGCATACAGGTATACGTGCTGGAGTTTTGAGTATGAAGCCAGCCCTACCATGAGTCAGAGTGAGGTGACTGTCTCAGCAGCGAATTTGGAGTGTCACAAAATGCTAATTACTGCAAACTGCTATTTCTTGTTATGATTTTATTGCCACAGCTGGGGATTTTCTGCCTTAGGACTTGGACTTTGCATCTTCATTTGGAGAAAACTCAAACAACAAATTGTCTGAGAAATAAGTTAGATTTAGCAATCCACAGCAATAACCTCTTGAACAGCTTAACTTCATGCAGCTACCATACCAAATAAAAAATGACTTTTGTTCACACATGTGAACTTTTGTCCCCAAGAAAATAGGATCACAATAACTGCTATAATTTTTGGTTCCACATCCTTACAGGTTCTTGTTTGACTATGTCTCATCACTCAACTTCACAGAAAATGATATACAGTGCAGGGAAGACCCACACACTGAGGTCAAGTTAATTCTGCCAAAAAGATAATCCATACTGTCTTCACAGACTGTTCAGGCAAAAATTAGAAAAAGGTATTTGGATGGTTAGCTATATGCACAACTACAGGATATTATCAAAGGCCTAAAAGGAGGGCTTCCCTCACAGATTTTCTCTTCCCAACCCCCTTCTTTTTTTGCATTTGCCTCAGCGTTTGGACTTTTAAAAAGCTTATTTTCTAATAGTTTTACTAAAGCTTTCTTTTCAAGCTCTTATGGTAAGATTTAATTAAGAAAGAATTAAGCTGATTTTCAGCAGACTTTACATTCTGCCTACTATGTATATGGATTTGAGGTGTGCCTGATTTTTTGGCTTCCTTTTTTAATGTCAAGTATTATCTGTGAATTATATGATCATATGTTATCTTGACCTTTTGTGTAGTCCTTATTATCATTCTGTTTCTTTTACTGCAGCTGATACTGCAGTAGGAATGCAATAAAAACTAGTTAGGGGAAATGCAGGAGCAGGTGATACGATTAATAGACCATTAAGAATATAAAACAAAAAAGCAAAAAACAAACAGTCAGCTTTCGATGATAAATCATCTTCTTCAAGGTTGTGCATCACATTCTTATAGATAGTTCCAAACTTATGTGCTGTTATTAATGTCCCAGATTCACATGGCTAGGTTAGAGTAGAGGCCAGGTTAGCTTCTTAGATGGAAATAGCTGCCTCCAACAGAGCTGGGATCAGGAATTTAGTTAAACCACCAGGAACAGTCAATTTAAGCCAAATTAAAGACATTTTACTAAATTCTCAGACATTTTACCTGGTGAATACTTTCTTTAGCATGCAGTATTGCTTGTTTGGTGCCAAGAAGTCCATGGTGTTCAGGAACTCATGTTGGTCTTAAGTTGATGCCCTGATCAGCCATTCTACGGTATCTTACAGTTCAGGAAAAATCAGGAAAAGGCTGCATGGTCATGGAAACAATACATACACAGGAGCAGGTGATACCTTTAACTGACCATTAAGAATATAAAACAAAACAAAAAAACAAAACAAAAACAAACACAGAGCTTTTGATGCTAAATCATCTTCTTCAAGGTTGTGTATCAAGTTCTTAGGGGCAGCTCCACACCATAAATTCCGAACTGCTAGTTAAGGAGAAGCTTGAACTCAACATGCATACTGCCACTATTTCCATCTAAGAAGCTAGCCTGGCCTCTACACCATCACCCATGTGAATTTGGGACATTAATAACAGCGCATAAATTTGGAACTACCCATAAGAACTTGATGCAGAATCTTGAAGAAGATGATTTATCATCTAAAGCTTGCTGTTTGTTTATTGTTTTATCTTCTTAATGGTCGATTAAAGGTATCACCTGCTCCTACATTTGTATTGTTTCCACGACCATGCGGCCTTTTTCTAGTTAGGGTAAAGAATTTGAAAAGGTCAAATGTTAGAAGTGCACTATCTATGTGCAATTTTTAGAGATATAAAAGAGAAATCTCTTACTTGTATTACAAAACTGCAAATGAAAGAGAAAAGGTGTAGAAGAATGTTGTGAGCTTAATTTTAGAACTTAATTCCCTCCCACCCCTTTTAACCTTAGTGAACACATACTCTAATTTTTCTAGTTAATGATTTACAACCCTGCTTCTGAGTTCTTACATGTAACCATCACTCTGCAGCTCTTTTCAGATTAAAATATGTTTTATAGTTCATATATATCCTATTTTATGTATTTCCATTAAGATGGACTAGGACATTAGATTATGCATCATTAATGAAATGAAGAAATAATCTCCTTCCTGGAAAAAAAGGAGGTCAACAATCTTAATATCCATAGAGTAGCGAGGGGTGGGGGTGGGTACTATGGGAGACTGCTGACTTCAGTCTCCATAGGTACAGGGGGAGGTTCACTGCTAGCAACATCTTTGATGCTGTGGCAGGAAGCTATGCCATCATTGCTGTACTGCAGTGGTGGGAAATTTTAGATATGCCAGATTCTTTGTACTACAACACCCATATTCCTTTGCCATTGGCTATGCTGTGTAGGTGTGATGGGAACTACAGGTTCAAACATCGGAGAAGCTGATGGTTCTCCACCCCACCAGCAGTGCTCCAAAAAAAGAAAATTTTGCTCTCATATCTGCTGCAGAGTTTTGATTTTCTGATAAAATTCCTTGTGCTATGTAGTAGAAATACAAAGACTCACAGAGAATAGCTACAAGTCCCCCAGAGTCCACCCCTTGATCATTAACTGGCCCTTAATGTCTCAATAATTTCCTCTGCGATAGTTGTAGGAGAAACACACACAAAAATTCTTGATTTACAGTTCCTTGAAGTAACAGATTTGTGTATGCTGATTTCTTTATTGCACTCATACTTAGCAACCAATGGAGCAGATTAACAGCAAATGAACAGCTGCCACCAGCCAAGGAAAGAGAGGGAAAAAGAACACTCAGCAGAGAGGCAGGGCTCTCTTTGAATTCAAAGGCTGGAAGGAACAATTGGTTAGTCCTGGATGGATAGACAATTATCCCAGCCCAGAAAAGTCGCTCCCAGTTACCCAACCACAAGGTTGGAAACAAAATCCCAACAGTATCAGGGGAGGCCTTGGATTGAAAAAAATGCCAAGTGCTATAATTTCCATTATATGAACCTGGAGAAAGTCCATTGGCTCTGGAGCCACACACAACACATATCTGTAGTGTATTCTTTCCCAAACTGAGTTGGGGGCTGACAAAATTCCAACAATTCAACAGCATTTTTAAAATAAAAATTCATAGTCCATACTATGAAATTCATCTAAAATAATTTTACAAAGTTTTTGTGTTTATTTCTAATTTTAGATTATTTGTTTGTTTTTGTTAAAGGGAAGTTTTGGTGATAATAAACAAAGCAGGAAAGTTTCTAAAAAATGAAGAAGGGTACATGATGCCAAAAAGTTCAGGAATCACTGCTTTAGTGTCAAAGGAAGATCAGACTGAATGAAAGGAAGGAAGGAAACCAAATGAGGGGGAAATGGAATCATTCAGCACTTATGGCCTGGCTGGCATAAGAAAATTGGAGGCTCCTCTATCACAGAATCTTCTGCCAGTATGTTATTTATTTATTTTATTTTATTTAAAATATTTTACCCCACCTTTATCCTTGAAAAAGACCTAAGGCGGCTTACAACAGTGAAAAACAATATTTAAAGTTGAAAACAATGAGTATACAACAGTGGTTAACATCATTATAGACAATATTTAAAGAGTAAAGAGGCATCTTACATCATTAAAAGGCAATTTTAAAGCTAAGAACAATAAGTATACAAATATATAAAAAATACCACTCTGAGAAACAGAAAAGACAAAAATGGAAAACACAAGTAGTACTAAAAGTCTAGTCAAAGTAGTAATGCATAACACTCCATCTTAAAAAAAATCACACACAAGTAGCTAGTTACTGAGGAAAGGCTTGCCTGAAGAGAATGGTCTTTGCCTGCTTATGGAAGGACAGCAAAGATGGGGACAGCCTGGCCTCCTGTGGGAGGGAGTTCCAAAGTCTGGGAGCAGCAACAGAGAAGGCTGTCTTGTGTGTCCCCATCAGACACACCTATGAAGGTGGTGGGTCCAAGGGAAAGGCCTCTCCTGATTATCTCAACACCCGAGCCAGTTCAAAATGGAAGATACGGTCTTTGAAATAGCTTGGACCCAGACCATTTAGGCCTTGATAGGTTAAAACCAGTGCTTTGAATTGTGCCCAGAAACCAATTGGCAACCAGTAGCGCTGCTGTAACAGGAGCTGCTATGTGATCCTTTAACCAGCCCCTGTCAGCAATCTGGCTGCTGCATTTTGGACCCGCTGAAGTTTTCTGACACTTTCCATCAACAGCCCCACATAGAGCCTGTTACAGTAATCCAGCTGGGAAGTAACTAGGGTGTGTGTCACAGTGGCCAGACCAGATCTCGCAAGAAACAGATGTAGCTGGTGCACTAGTTTTAATTGTGCAAATGCACTCCTGGCTCAGGGATGAATCCAGGAGTACTCCCAAGCTGTTCACCTGTTTTTTCAATGGGAGTGTAATGTTAGGACTCATTGCCATGTAGAGAAAGACAAGGGTTGGTGGAGCACTAAAATCTAGCTTATTTATTTAGAGCACTAAAATCTAGCTTTCAACTCTGCACGAATTTCCACTAGGTCGAGCAATGAGAGCTGGGAGTTCAGAATCTCCCTCGCAAACTTCTTACAGGAACAGCTGCCATTGTAATCCACGTCACCAGAAACGAAATCTGAAATTTGCCATCACCAAACTGATTCCGCAGCCACCATTCTGGAATTTTTTTAAAACAAGGAAACATGACACGCACATCTGGCCATGGAACTTTTATATTTCTTCTGCGCTACCCAAGGCTTTTGCAGAGTCCAAGTTAGTCTCTGTCGGGGCAGGGATTTTAGTGATCCAACAGAGGTATATTCTGGATTGTGTAGAAGGACCCCCGTGGCTTTTTTTTCCCTTTCATGCATGCAGGGGAACAATTCTAAACTCGCCCGGGAGCAGATGAGGAGGTGGTGGAAGGGAAATTCCTTTTCTGCAGACATATTCAGGACCAACACATTTATTTCACTGTGCCTTTTTGTGGATTACAATCCATTGGCTCACGATAAACACATGCAGTACAAGTATTATGGAGGCCACGAAGAGGTCATAATTTAGACAGAGAACAGACTATAATTTTATTTTCACCCTTTGCAAATTGTGGCGCTGAATTCTTTCGTTGCAGTGAAATTAATTGGACAGCCACAAACAACTGTTCTGCTCCAAAGTTTAAACGCGACCGGCAAAAATGGATGAGGTTCAGAGCACTTGCCCTAACCTTTCTTTCCTTCGGTTGAAATGTGTCTGTAACGGTACAGAAAATGGGGAACCTTTTGAAATTTACGGCACGTCGATGCCTCACGCTAGAGCGGGCAGACCGTGATTCTGTAAAGCAGGAATCGCGGTCCCCTGTCCTTAAAGGGACCGTCTCCATTCCGCTGGCGAGAACGGTTTCACTTTCTCCTCCTCCGGAGCCTTCCAGGCACCCGTACTTGTGTACGTCTGGGCTTGTCAGCTGAGCGCGGTCACATGGTCGTGAGTCTCCTCTGTCTGGTCCACCGCTCAGCTGCTGAGCCCGGGGTCCTTTGCTGCTCTTGTCGCTGCGGAGTCTGCGAAGCTGACGGCTGGCCTGCGGAAGGGAAGGAGGTAAGCACACTCCGGGGGTGGCGTAGGGGAGAGCTTTCGGTCGGGGCCGATGGGGTTCAGAGAGGGAGGGAGGGAGGGTGAAGGGGGGAACATCCACCTTCCTCCTCCTCCTCCTCCGCTCAGGCGTCGCTACAGAGAAGGCTGTTTGCTGGCCTGAGGCTCCACCGGTAGGTTGCCTTCTGCGTTTCTCTTCTCCCAAGGCGAAGTGCTGGCCGTAGTCTGCCTGCGCCCTAAGAATGGCTTTGCGGAGTTGGATCTAGTTCCCCATCTGTGTTCAGCCGTCGCCACTTACGTTGATGTCACAGGGAAGGTCACAGGCAAGGCAGGATGGCTCCTTTCCCCTCCCCCGCAACACACACCCTTTTTGTCCCCAGGTTTGGCTAACCTCAGGCCTTAGGGAGGCTCTTGTTTTAGCTGTCACTGCTGTTAAAAGCCACTGAGAGTCCTGCCTTCCACGGATTTGGCAGACCTCTGTTTAGTACTCTTGGGCTTAGACTTTGTATTAGTTATTTCCAATTTTTAAAATAGTTTTTCACATGTCACCAATCGCTGTGTCGAGAACCTAGATTTTCCTGCCATAGAAATGAAAAAACAACAACAACAACAACCCTGAACCTTTTCTGTGATATTTACAAGCTAGTTTTGTTGTTATACTGTAATTCTATTGGTCAATTTTTAGCATGTATACATTACTGAAACAGCGACGTCTACGTTGGCTCGGGCATGTCGTGAGAATGGCTGATAGTCAGATTCCAAAAGATCTCCTGTATGGAGAATTAGTACAGGGAAATCGCCCCAGAGGGAGACCACAGCTGCGATACAAGGATATCTGCAAGCGGGATCTGAACGCCTTAGGAATGGACCTCAACAGATGGGAAACCCTGACATCTGAGCGTTCAGCCTGGAGGAAGGTGGTGCATCACGGCCTCTCCCAATTTGAAGAGACACTTGTCCAGCAGGCCGAGGCAAAGAGGCAGTCCCGAAACCAGCAAAATCAGGGAGCTGGACAGGGGACAGATTGTATTTGTCTTTAGTGTGGAAGGGATTGTCACTCTCGAATTGGCCTTCTCAGCCACACTAGACGCTGTTCCAAGTCCTCTATTCAGAACACATTACCATAGTCTCGAGACTGAAGGATGCATAATCTAATCTAATCTAATCTAAATTGGTCATTTTCATTAAATTTTCTTTGTATGTTAGAAATTGTACTGGTTTTGTTGGGAATAAGCACACATTTTAAAAATTGGATGTAAATTACATTCTCAAGGTAGCTGTAAACCACAAAGGTAACAGAAAAAATATGCAAATCATAATTGCAGGCTGATGTGGGGCATAAGAGAGACCTAATTCTTAATCATTCTTATGAAAACCCCGTATCTCGCCAAGACTAATTCTGCATCCCAGTAGCAGTACATGAATCAGCAGTTAAAAGCCCCTGCTGAATAAAACAAAAAAACTAATGTATGGATATAATTATTGTTCAGGTAACTAAAATTCTGCATGGGGTAGTCTGATTTTTATGTTGTTTCAAACTTTCTTGGAGATATTTGCCTTGAGTCTGTTGAATCTCTCCTTTCTCAAACCAGGTTGTTAGAAGATTTAATTGTGTTTCTGGTAAAACTAATATCTTGATACCACATTTTATTTTTGAAGCAAATATGGGCAAACTTAGTCAAATTATATGCCAAGATGAAAAATAATTGTGCACCTTCTGTCCTCTGAGGTGAGACTTGTTTGTGTTGGCATGATTTTAATGCAGAACACAACAATAGTTGTTTAATCCAATAACAGATATTAGGTTTTTCCTGTGGAAGGAAGAGAAGATTGATCTGGTTTTTTTCTGTATGTAAACGGTTCTGAGGGAGCTTGTGCTGGTCTGGTCAGGTAGAATTGGTGATGTTTATGGAAGGTGTGCCTCAGCCAGGACTGGATAGACACAGTAAAAACCCAGGTAATTTGTTTTGGCATCAGAGTGTCAGAGGAGGCCAGAAGCTATTTCAGAAAGGAAAAAAGAAAATCAGTGAAGGTCATTATTTCTGACACACAGTGGTATTTTGTGCTCCATTATTGCTTAAAAATGAGCACAAATGTTGATGCTGCTTTAGGAGAATAGGCAACACAGTCCTATGCATGTTTACTGAAAAGTAGATCTTACTATATTCTGTGGTACTTATTCACAAGAAGATATATCTAGCTTGAAAATTACCTCTTAGCTGGAGAAAGGAAATGGCTGAGGCAGAAAGAAAGAAAGAAAATGGTACTCAGTGGTCACAGGAAATAGAATGTGGAATGCTCCACTGATCAGTAGAAAGTATCAGTAGGCATAATTATACTGGCAATCTGAAACCTTTGCTTTGGAAGGAAATTTTAGTTCTGTCCAATTAAGAGCCTTACACTTATTTTGGCAACAGATGTTGGAGCTGCTTTTTTGAAGCAATGTCTCATTTAACTTAGCGGTGACTTTCTGTGTTAACAAAAGCCAGTCGCCATATATTGTTTTTTTTCTTTCTAAAATGACTTCCTGCAACTAATTTATGACAATAAACCCAAGCAAATGCAATCACAGTGTCTGTGACTCCTAATAGTTCTATCCTTGTTTTCTTAACAGATTCTAAATCAAGACAAACATGGATATCCGGGGTGCTGTAGATGCTGCTCTCCCCACCAATATCATTGCTGCCAAAGCTGCTGAGGTTCGGGCCAACAAAGTGAATTGGCAGTCATATCTCCAGTAAGTTATGAGCTCATCATTAATTCCTTGAAGATACATAACTAGACTAGTTGTAGTTGTGTTGCTGTAATAATAGCGTCTGAAGTTAATTAGACATTGGAAAAAATTTGAGTCACTGGAAATAATTGGGAACGTATCGAAGTCATGAGCATTAATGAGATTTTTAAATGGATATTTGCTTTCATTGTATCAATGGGTATAACCAATGTTTCTAATGCTTTTAGCAAGATTTCAAGTCTGGCAAAAATCAGGTCTCAAGATAGCAGTTGTATCTGAGAATCCGGACTCCACCATGATAAAAAATAACAAAAATGGTTTCCCACTGTGTTTTAGGAACCCGTCTGGAATGGATGCTACTGCTTTTAATGGATTTAATGCTCTGAACTGCTACCTAGACACTCTGGAGATTCCTCAGTTACTTTTGGGAGATTATTGAGTGTCCTCCTACTGGGGGTGGGTGGGTTATACATTTGGCTGGCCTTGCTTCTCCCCCGGTAGATGAAAACATATTTGTGGCTCCTGAATTGTCCTCATAAACATAAGTGTGAGTTTCAAAATTAGAGTTGGAAATAGGGGCAGTGATTTTTACTTCTTGAGAGCCCAGGGCACTCAGAAAGCACAGGTTGTGCTCATGTGTTCCATCTTTCTTTTTTGGTGCTTAAAGATAGGCTTCAACTGTGTGCTTGCTGGTGCACAGGGCTGCTGCCAAGCACAAAATTGGAAGAAATCCCAGCCGTCTTCCAGGCTCTGGTACTGATGGGAATCGTCTCCTTTCTTTGTAACTCCAGGACAGGAAGAAAGTCAGGGTGGTAGAGGTATTCGAGTTATCAGAGTTTTCCTTACAGCCCCATTGGATCTGGGTGACTTATTGGGTACTTCTTAGATGCCTTTGAACTTATCAGCCACTGACCTACCTCACAGGCAATGTTCCCTCTAATTTTCAGTGGGGCTCAACACTTTGTGTGCATGACTCCTCTCCCCCCTGTGCACACGACTCCGCTCCCCTGTGGGGTTTCGTTGTGACCAAAACCAAAGGGGCTGGAAATGATCGCTGTGGGTGCACGGAGGAGGAGGAGCCCTCGCACACCTTAGAAGGGACCTTGCACAGGCATAGGTAGCCACTGACTAGCACTCTCCCCCCCCCCCCCACTTTTGGGATGAGGCATCCTCTGTCCTGGTCTATGGAGCTACTCTTCTCACAGGAACATTGGGAGTATAAAATGGGATGAAAGGCAGGATATTAATGAAACTGTTCTTTTAAAAAAGTGCCCTGGACTTTTCTGACCAATCATTATATAGAATGTGAAGGTGAATGCATTAATCAATGCATACTTTCAAAAGTATCAGTTTCCCTTGTGCTTGTAAGATAAATTGTTATAGATGGTTGTTTGGAGTATGTAAAGGGGAGACTTTGAATAGGAACCAGTTTTATTAGTGGGAGGAAAGTCTTAAGAACAAGTGAGTGTTTAAACACAGTAGGCTTGTTTTGTTTTGTTTTGTTTTGTTTTGTTTAATTTCCTGACCTGTGAGCATAAGGCTGCAGTTGTGGCAGATCCCAGAAATTTATGAGCCACAGTCCATGTCTCAAGCAGGATCCCAGAAACTGGCTGACAGCTTCTTATAACATCATCAATACATACGTACTGTCCTTCAGAAAAGAACAAAAGAAGTGGAACCCAAGAATTTACTCAGAGGAATGGAACTATTGTAGATAAAAATAATTAAAGGATGAGGTGGGACTCAGAGGAATTCTATCCCTGTCTGGCAAGGTTTTCATTGGCAACATTGGCCATGTAGAAAGCATTCCATATTGTTTAAATGTCTAGAAAGCAAGCAAACAAATACACTGCCGCCCAAATATGTATTCGTGACTTTTTATGTCTAAAGACTGGTGGACAAAATTAGAATGAGTACAGTACTTTCAACAGTTGATGGTAATGATTGATAGTAAAATGCAAAAAACAAAGTAGTGTTTGCTGCATCATATGAACAGATCAGAGACTACACTTCCTGTAAGGAAAATGTATAATGCTAAGGAAAACGTGATCACAAGTTACTGTGTCACTGACTGACTGGAGGTGGTGTTTTTCAAAAATAGATCGTATCACTTTGGTGACTGGACTTGGTCTCCAGTGAGCAGCTGATTTTCTTATAATACTGGAATTTTAACTATTGTGCTTTGGTAGGATGGTTGGCAGACCTCAAAAATGCGCTACTGTTCTCTGATTGTTGGACATTTTAGTGATTTTGGAATCTGGCTGCAGAGCCAGAGGTTGGGAGTTTGATTCCCCATCGTGCCTCTTTGACAGGGGCTGGGCTTGATGAACCATAGAGTCCCAGCTCTGCAGTTCTGAGATGACGATGATGATGAGGAACTCTGGAGGTGGGAACCTTTGATGGTTTGTCTTACAACGCCAGTCAATTCCAGTCAGTGTTACCAGTGTTAAGTGATATGGTGAGCTTTTGTGCAAAACAGAGTTATATTCCTGGTCTAAGTATCTTTTAACACATGTACCCCATGTTTTTGTGGGGTTACTTTGTATTGTTGTTGTAGATTTTTCGGGCTGTTTGGCCGTGTTCTGAAGGTTGTTCTTCCTAAAGTTTCGCCAGTCTCTGTGGCCGGCATCTTCAGAGGACAGGAGTCAGAACTCTGTGCTCTGGTGAGTTCTGACTCCTGTCCTCTGAAGATGCTGGCCACAGAGACTGGCGAAACATTAGGAAGAACAACCTTCAGAACACGGCCAAACAGCCCGAAAAACCTACAACAACCATCGGATCCCGGCCGTGAAAGCCTTCAAGAATACATTACTTTGTATTCTTAAATTATTTTCCAGCTTAGCTGCTGGTGCGTTTGGGAGGGAAATATTACATCCATTTTTTTAGAACTCTCATAAGCAGCATGCTAAGTAACTCCACAATTTAGAATCCAAACAAAATGTAGGAATTTTTCAAAGGTCTGGGGGCCACTTTTGTTCACTGCAGACCTTGGAAGATCACATTCTTCTTCTAACAGCTCCCTAATTCCCTCCATTTCCTCTTAGAAGAATATCACACTCCCTGAAAGTCTCTGGGTGGGTATGCTGTTTGCTGTATAAATGCAATTTGATCCCCTCAAAGATTTGTTTCCTTTTTTAAGAAAGGAAGTTGATAGCTGGTTTGACTTTAAAGAGGAAGTTATCTGCTACTTAAGCTTTAAACCTAAAGAAATGTGAAATAATATTTTGGCATTCAGTGTGAGAGATGAATTTCTCTGTGTTTATTTCCTTGCAACACAACATAATTGTGTGCAAAGTCAACCTAGACATGTTATTGTCCTACCCCTGGCAAAAGGGAATAATATGATGACTGTTGTAGATTATGCTGATTGTGTCATTCTGTTTACAAGTGTTGAAACAGTTTTCTAGAAAATCTTAGGTAGCCCTGTAGAAGATAGAAATACTAGATTGAGGGAAAGGAGTTATGACTCTGTTGGGTACTGCGATGCCTGTGCTGCTTAGCAAACATGGCTTAGCAAACATGGCCTACCTGGAGGTGGAAACAATGCACTGTGGCTGGCATTTGGGCATATGTATAAGGCGTGCTCTGGTCCATGGGGTCACGAAAAGTCAGACATGACTTAACGACTAAACAACAACAAATAAGGACAAGGCAGAAAGGAAGATGTCCTTCTGGCTTGAAGGTACCTTTGGTTAAGGGAGATGCTTTATTGTGACCCACATTCTACTGTTGGTGCCAGTCCCTTTCCCAGCAAGCAAGCAAACATTGACAACCAGGGCAGTTATTGACCAGGAGAGCAGACGAGGGACCTTGGATCATGGAACCTATTGCTGATCAAAGCTGTGCCCTCTGAAGCATTTCAGTGTGTGATGTCTTGCAGATAGAGGGACCAGATTAAAATGATGTTCTTTATGTATAATAATTTGCTGCTCTGAAGAGGTCATTGTTTCTTGGATTGCAGCATTCAACAGAGATGGAGGAATTGTAAAACATGATTAAATAAACAAAAAGTGCTATGGAAATTGCTGCTGGGAAACTCTTAATCTCTTAGACCTTGAAAATGCACAATGAAGAATAATCTTCTCAAAATGGTCCTCACTGCACAGAAGTTGTGTTATGGATCTCTATTTTGCCCTACTTTTCTGCATTTTAGTATTTAAGAGGAGTATCTTTATCTCATGTTCTGTGCTGAGTAGTTGTCATGGTAGCAGAACCAGCTTCTCAGTGCTGTTGAAAATGGCACATGAAAAATGAAAAGTTATAAGTAATCTAGCGATGTAAATCTTGCTTACTGAAAATATTTTAAAGAGCGCAGTCGACCCATTTATGGCAAGCAGTGTCAAATAGTTTATCAAGACTGCAGGTGCCAGCTGTTTGTGGAAGAAAATGAGTGCTTCCTTCCCTGAGGTGAGAAACCTCTTGGTGTGTCTTTGGGAGAAACACCTGTTTATTTTGAAAGAAGAGAAAGAGTGAAATTTGCCTGTGTTTCTGGTTTTCTTTGGTAATGTTGGTATTGATGGCTTTTCTTGGATGTTCTGGAACTCCTAGGTGTAACCCAGAATGGTTGATGGCCCTTCGTTTGAAAAATAAACTTCCTAAACTTCCTTTTAAATCTTTAAGGTGAGGTAGGAAACTTGTAATCTTCCTGATGTTGTTAGACAATGACTCTCATCAGCCATGGGAGTTCAGCCACATCTAGTTGCCCTCTGTTGCTGTAAGAGCTAAATACAGTTCTTAGTTCCATTAAATGAATGGGATTTGTTAAGTAAACACTTATGTAAGTTCCATTGATTTAGTAGCTCTACTCTGGTTCGGACTAACAGTTAGGTTTAACCATAAGCTTCTCATGCTCATGACTTGCTTCCTTGATCAGGTGTACTTTTGTAGGATGCCTTTCTTCAATGCATTTTGATCACTTAGATCAGGGGTCTCCAAACTTTTCAGTGTGAGGGCCACATCGTATATGTTCCACATTTTTGAGGGCCAAAGGAGTACGCGCATGTGTGTACACCTGCCCACTGGGCTGGATAAAAAGGCAAGGTGGGCTGGATGTGGCCTGCGGGCCATAGTTTGGAGACCCCTGACCTAGATAAATGAGAGGAGGCATGTGCTGAGATCTAAAGATGTGCATTATTATTACTCTGTGCCGAAGCAGGCTTTGAGTTTGTGTTTCTTGAATATCAAATGCCCATGGCACACGTCAAACTATATATAAAAATAAGACAATTCTACTGAAGTAGTGCAAGATAAAGCATTCAAGTAGAATCTACACAAGAAAATCAAGTAAAAATAATCCATTAAACCTGAGTGTGTTTAGAATAGCCTTTTGTGTCCCAGTTTTGAATAGCTGTGAAAATATTTCTGAATGGCAAAGACATCACAATCTCTCTTACAAGATTATGTGTCTTGGTACCACCCATGCTCTTGGGTTTCATAGAGGATACTTTTTCAAATGTATTTAATACGCTCGGGAAGGTAGTGATTAGAGATGGGCATGAAGCGCTGGTTCAGTGGTTCATGTCTGCTTGTCCTTAGGATGAACAGGTGTTCAGCGCTTCCCAAACCTGCCTCCTCTGGCAGGTGCCCACTCAGAAGCAGTGCCTGGAGGAGGCTGGGGCACTGCTGCTGAGTGAGCGGCTGCTCAAGGAGGCAGGGCTGGCAACCACCAAACATCTTTTCATCTGAAGGATGAGCCACCACAAACCACCAAGCTGACAGTTTGTGCCCATATCTATTAGTAATCACTGTAAGGCAGTGATTCCCAACCTTGGGTCCCCAAATGTTCTTGGACTATAACTCCCAGAAATCCTAGCCAGCAATGCTCATGGTGAAGACTTCTGGGAGTTTTAGTTCAAGAACATCTGGGGGCCCAAGGTTGGAAACAATTGCTGTAAGGTACTTATGTATGTTGTTAGTCATCTTGGAAAGAAAAGAGGAATGAAGGATACAAAAGGTGAAAAGTAGATCAACTTAAACTAATGTTAGTTTTATGTTATCTTTGTCAGAGGGCAGATGATTTCAGCAGAAGACTGTGAGTTTATTCAAAGATTTGAACAGAAAAGGAGCCCAGAAGAGAAACAGGAATTAATACAGATAGAAGGCAACCAGGTAATCCAGATCTTTTGAGGACAGATTCCTGTTCATTATTCTCAGTGGTATTGTCAATTGGCATCTTGGTTTGAGAAGATTTGAATTTCTGTTTTTAGCACAAGACCAAAATGGTTATCCAGTTTTGCAGACATTAAGTCATTTGTGTTGATCTGCTGGTCTCATTTTGAGACTTCTTGGTTAATGAGTAACAGGTACAATCTATGTCTTTGAATGTCCTTACATTTATGCTTCTCTGATGCAATCCACCATAGTGTTTAGAATATTCCTGTTACGTGTAGGCCCATTGGCTGAGGTCCTGTAGACCATAATACTCCCTTTGCACAGGTCATCTTGACCACCTGTCTTGCTGCAGCAAAAGTGGAGAGGGTCTCTTTCATCCAATGGGGCTTTTGCTTGTGTAAGAAAGTATTGTATACCTCCTAATGCAAGCTTCTAAAATGTTGAACCACAAAATCTTCAGTTGAACATCTTGGCTCTAATATATAATACTTTCTCTTTTCTCATAACTTTATGACTGATCAGAGCACCTGCCCTATGAAATGTACAAGATAAATGGCTAGGGTGTCTGATCATGAATATTAATATTTGCAGTAGGTATAAATGGATCCCTTTTCTCTCTCATTAATTCATAAAGTTGCAAATTTTGAAGCTAGTGCAGTTATACTGCATGAGATTCTTTGGATTCCCTCCTATCCACTGCTATGATTATACATGAAAATAAACATTTACAATAGGGATGGGGAACCAGGTGGACTACTATCTCCCCCACTGACTTTCTGTAGGTCAGATGTGGAGGAAGCAAAACCCAATGCCATTGACCATCCCTTAAGAGCCTGACTTGGTCTTGACCTTGAAATGCAATGAGCTTTTGAAGTGTGTGGGAAAGCCAGAGAGGAACAAAATTGTTTTCCCAATTGCCTTGTTCCCCAGATTTGCCCCATCTTCCTCTTGAGATGGCCAAGTTTTAGGAAGAAGGAAGGATGAGTCAGGAAGTTAACTGACCTGAATTGGAAACTCCTGTAGGCCAGAGATTCCTGTCTAGAGATGGGTATGAAGCGCTGGTTCAGCAGTTTGTTTTTCGGCCAAACAGTTGTTCGGTGGTTCCCAGCCACGCCTCCTCTAGCAGGCACCCACTTGGAGACAATGAGCTGGCTTCCCTGCTGGGCCTCCTCCAGGTGCTGCCTCTGAGTGGGCGCCTGCTGGAGGAGGCGGGGCTGGGAAGCATCGAACATCTGTTCATCCAAAGGACGAACCAGCCTGAACTGCCAAACCAGCGGTTGGTGCCCATCTCTGTTCCTGTCCTCTAGTTTATACGATTGTGTCTGGCAAAGAGTAGTTTTCTAAACCTGTGATGTTTAGTCCACAGGGCATAGATTAAATACAGCATGCTCTTTTATGATCTGGAAGAAACAATAAAGTTATTGGCATCCTTCTTAATAATCATTGTTGAACTGAGCTCAGAGCTCTAACTAAATAGAATCTTAAGCATAGTTGTGTGTTTGGAGGAGGCTTTCCAGAATATTCAGTGCTTGTGAACATTTCAGGCAAAACAATGCAGAATAATTCTGCTGTTTTCCACATCACCTATGCTTGCAGACTCGCATATTAAAATGAGAACAAGAGCAATTGCTAATGCTTTAATTTCTTTTTCTCCCCCTCCTCATAGTGTGCTAAAACATTCATCAACCTGATGACTCATATCTCCAAGGAACAGACAGTTCAGTATATTTTAACTATGGTTGATGATATGCTGCAGGTGAGTTTAATTAACCTATTGCATATTGATAAGTGGGTGTCTTATTTCAGTGTAGGCGTTTTTCTACCTGCCCCTCCTTTTTATGCTGTTTTGAAAGGGTAAAGTCTGTGGCCGAAATGATTGCAATGGTGCTTGTGTGCCCCCTCTGCTGAAATGAATGATGATAGTGTAGCAGCACTGTCAGGTAGCTTTCTGATAGTTTTCTGTCTCCACTCTGTGCTTTCTGAAAGTGCCTGACATACCGTCAGGGAGTCAACGTTAAGTTTATAGTTTGAATTGAGTGTGGCAGATGAATCATTTTACACTTTGCAAAATTTAAAGAAATAACACACTTTCAAACTGGTGACATAAAAAAGAGAGGCTTTCAAAATGTGGATTTATTGAAGGATACTCTTGGATTGCAAGACTGAGAGATGAAGAAGTATTAAGGCGAAGGAATAAACATCAATAAACCATAAACCACAAAACATACAGAAAGATAGAATACTTAAATCATGCAATGAGAAACAAAACTTAAGAGTTTGTTATAATTGATTATTCAAGGTAAAATAAGTTGGAGAAGAAGTGAAGGAGAAAAGCGTACTTGCTGAAAAATCTTGACAACTGTTGGGTGCAGCACAGCATCATTTTTTTATAGCTGCCACATCCAAAGTTAGCATTGCTATGATGCTCTCCAGCATCCAGTAAAAAAGGAACAAGAAGTCTCCGCATGCAATAGTTCCTGCATATGGCTTCTAGGTTGGTATTCACTTGTGTGGGTTCTTCTAAGGTGTAGCAAGAGCTCTCTCAACATTGCACCTTATCTAGGCCTGCAATTCCTTTGCGGGGCCTTAAAAGGTGCTGTAACCACAGGCTGGCTCTGTATCTAAATGTTAAAGCCAGTTTGCTTGGGAGCTAATTTTTTGTCTGATGGGAGGATTTTCTTAAATTTGCAGAGCGAATTTTATTCTGAATAGTAGAGAGCTGCCTTACACATACTTCAACATTACAAAGTTATAGCAATTACATTTCTTAAAATGAGACATTCTTAGCTGAATTGTGATAATTAACAAGCTTATGGAGAATCTCTTAAGTGCACTTATGGGCAGATCTTTAGTTGCTGTGACAAGTGGGTTTAAATAATACATTCTGCTAATATTCTAGGCAAGAATTCTGTCACAGTGATAGACTCATAATGACTTAGAGCAGATAGGCATCCAGTGTACCCTCAAATGTCTTGTCAGAATCTGGAATGCTATCCAAAGCAGGGACAAAATAATGAACTACTTAAAATTGAGTAAAACTCTATCCAGTCAGTCCTGTTTTCTTTGGTTTATTGTTTTTATGGACTATTTTCCAACAAAAAGCCAGTCACGATATGTATTTCCATGTAAGTTAAAAATGTAAGTTAAAAACAGTCTATACTGAATGGAAAAGAAGGCCAATGAGTTAATTAAAAGTGATAAGGCTGAAATATAAAAATGTTAAATATTTTTGATCTGCAAATGTCTGATAACCGTTTTTACCTCTTACTTGGGTTTTTATTAGATTTTTAGCCCAGTTAATAGCATAAAAGGTTTCACAAAACATACTATTTTATTTATTTGTTTTTTTCATTTATATGCTGACCTTCTCTTGGTGGCAAAAGGAAATAATCTGAAAGGGAAATAGTTAAATGATGGCACAGTAGGCACATTGAATACACACATTATAGTAACAAATAAGGTGGGAGCAGGATATAAAAACTCAGTGAAAGCAGGGTACACTAAATTTACGAAGTGCAGAATGGAACAAACTGTATACAGTCTTCCTGAATGGCAGTAAAGGAGGAAACAACATGCTTTACAGGGGAGGATATTCGAAAAACAGTGAAAACACATACACAAGCCCAGTTTCTGGTGCTTCCCATTCTCATAGCTTTCTAGTGAATTAAAGAACTGAGCCTCAGATTTTGATCTAAAAATTCAGGCAGGTTGTTAAGGATACAGGAAGCTCTTCAAATGACAGTCTACTAAGTGCATTTGTAGACTTCCCGTGGAGGCAATTTCATAGATCTCAAGCCACCGCAGAGAATGACAATCAGTTACATGCCTCTGGTCAGCTCATAAGAAAGGCATAGCTCTTCAACATCTGAAATCTCATCTGCACTGTGAGGATATAGTAGACATGGTCTAATTTCTTCATTCTGTTCCATATCTTGAGGAGTGAATCTTGCTAAACAAAGCAAGCAAACAAACATTGGCTGAAATCCAGTAGTAAGTTGAACTGGAGTATGATGAGTCAATTCATCAATTCCTACTGATTGTTTTAAATTTGTTTAATTCGTTTAAATGTAGGTTTTATTGATTCTGCTAGAGAAAGGTTTTTTTATTGTTTTTATTGCATTTTCCTGGGGGGGGGGGGTTGTGTGTGATTGCAATTATGTTTTGATGGGTTGTGAGACACCCAGAGACATCAGTTCACACTGATGAAGCTGCAATAATAATAAATTCCTCCATAAGTTCCAATTATGGAGTAGACCTACTGTAGTTGCAACTTGCTACTGGATTTCAGTCATTTAATCTTAACATTTCAAGTAGTAATAAAGTAGCATATAGTTCATCTTCCTATATGTTGCAGTCCCCTGCACTACCCTGTAAGTTAGAAAGTTTTATATAATTTATTATCATCATCATCATCACTCCTACCTCTCCTACTCTTACTATGTTTTTGCAATCTGTTTCAGTTGTTACTTGTGAAATTCTGTTTCATATGAGGAACCTTAATCAAGTTTTTTCTGTCTAGCCTAGGTTAAAAAAATCCTTACGCTCCTTCAGTTTTTTAGAGTATATATTTTCTCCAGGCATGAAATCACTTTTTTTAAATGCTCTTTGTGTTTGCCTAGTTTTTTCAAGTGTGAGGATAATGTAATATATATATATCAGCAATGGGCTTGTGAACAACAAATGGAAGGGAAGTACCCAAGTAAGATTTAATATTAATTTTGCCGTCCATTCAATGCAGTGTAGGTTTTTTTTTTAATGAGTAGACCACACTTTCTGGGCAGTGGATTATCATCAACTTTGACTTCCAGATTCAGCTATGCACTTCATTGTTACTTGTCTACAAACAGTCCTGAATTGTCTCTGGAATGATTTTTCTAGAAGGCTTTGTGAAAGATAACCCCATGTTTCCAATTGTATCAATGTTATTAGGCATTATAGCACTATCTTTCATTGTATTTGCATGCCCTTCCAAATTGATATTCCATGCAAACATTTCTGTTTATTCTTCTTACAGGAGAATCACCAGCGTGTTAGTATTTTCTTTGACCTTGCAAAACGGGGCAAAAACACAGCATGGTCCTATTTCCTACCAATGTTGAATCGGCAAGATCTCTTCACTGTGCATATGGTAAGGTTTTGATAGGTCAAAAACTCTAGATGAAGGGATGCTGTGGGTTCCCGAAAGGCTGCCCACTTCTGTTCTGAGGAGGTGTCATGTCTAAAAGCATCTTTCCCATTAGACACACTCTTCAGTCTATAGTTTTATATCTCTGCAGAACTTTTATTTCAAAACTTATTAGACTGCATTAGAACTTGGATATGAAATGTTTTGTCAGTTCTTTGTCAAGGATCAGGGGATCTTCTGGAGCAGCACTGAAGTAATGCTAGTGGCTGCAAGGAATGGAGGAATTAATTGCAAAGGTGAGACACACACCCCTTCTTCCACCAGCTGGTTTCCTTTACTGGATCAAAAGCATTATGTGGTTGCAATGAGCTCTGCGTTTTGCAGATAGTAACATCTATATCAAACTTATTTTTTTTCTGTGGCCCAGGCACATTAAGGATGCTGAAGCATCTGTTGGCAATTTCATCACAATATTCTTGGTCAAGTGCAGCTGGAGTCTTTATTTTCTGCATTTTTTTTTTCCAGGCAGCCAGAATCATTGCCAAACTAGCAGCCTGGGGAAGAGAACTGATGGAAGGCAGTGATTTAAATTATTATTTCAATTGGATCAAAACCCAGCTCAGTTCACAGGTAAATATGTTGTAATCTACTATACTGAAGAGTAGGCCCTTTGGATCAGTGTTGATTTGGTGGGTCAACTTCTCCATAAGTTCCACTGATTCAAATGAGCCTACTCTAGTTGTGACTTACTGTGCTAAAGTAAGTTGCAACTCAAATCAGTCCATTTGAATCAATGGAACTTATGACTGGCCAAATCCCCACTGATTCAGTGGATCTACTCTAATGGGTACCCAGTATGGTGTAGTGGATAGAGTGATGGATTAGGACTCAAGAGACCTGAGTTCGATTTTCCCAGCTCTACTACAGAAACTTGCTAGGTGCTAAACCTGGTAAAACCACTCCTTAAACACCTCACTTATCTTGAAAACCTAATTAGGGTCTCTGTATAAGTCAGTTCTGATTTGACGGCACAGAACAACAAACTGATTTGATTTACTATTGCAAGCAACAGGATTTCAGGCATTATTTAACAGACCTATAATCAAGCCACTTCAATTTAATTTGATTTAGTTCTCCTGGGCAAGCCCAACTAAACTCTTTTGCAAATCAGTATGTCTTATATGTGAACCTTCTGATGCAGTGTTTGCTCAGTTACTAGGAGAACTAAGATTGTAATCTCTTGCATACTTAACTGGGAGCATGTGCTTTGGATTGAATGTATGTTACTTCTGAGTAAGCACAGATAGTAGTTGCTTATGTCATTATTTAATTGTCTTTTGTGCATCACAGTTCTGCAGCTTAAATTATTAGTTAACAACTGATAAATTCTCTGATTGAGACTACTTTGTCTGTTCTGAATGACATCTGATGTAATGGCAGAAGTAAATGTTCCATTAGTGCAAAATATACAGCTTCTATTGAAAATGAAATAGATGCTTTTCAAACTCAGCTTTAGAGTGCGATAACATTGCTTTCCATGGTAAGTGTGGGCTTCCTTCTGCCAACAGTCTGTCTTGCCTTGGAGCAAGTGAAGCCCAGGGAAAGTTGGATGTCACTGCCTGAAGGTACTTGGATCAGTGCCATTGAACCATGTTTCCTCCTGCTGGCCACTTCCATTGGCACTTGGGATGCTTCCAGCCCGTGCAACTCAACCAATTGCTCCTCCACCTGCCTTTCTATCAAGCAGTAGCTTTTGGTGGGGGTGTTAAAGCATTTTCCACTAGAGAGTTGCATGTGAGGGGCTATAATTCCTACAGTGTTCAAGTTGACTAGCAAAGTCAACCAAATCTTGTAAGCCTCCTGTTCTGCTTATTAAAGTGGCAATGACTGATGATTTCCAATTTTTATATATATACTTCGATGTTATCACGGTGTCTGGCATGTAGAGATGGGAAATGTTTGGGTTTTTGGTGTAAAGCTCCCAAAATTCTTCAGCCAGTTCAAACAAGGGCTATGACTATGGTTGCAGCTTCTGGGAGTTGCCATCCAAAAACTAAACATTTTCCCCCTTTGATGTGGTAGCGTATTATGGCTATGTTCCAGGTGAAATGTGGGCACAGCCCAGAAGACTTTCTTTTGGGACAAGAGGAGTTAGCAAGTCACAATCATTCATTTGGAAGCAAAATGTAGTCACTCCAGAGGTATAAAATATAGAGGTGGTGAGCCATGTATAGTGGATGGTGAGAATTTTATTTCCAGTTTGACTGGGATGGGGATAAAAATGTCTACTGATAGGCTTTGTTCAATTCTCCCTTTCTCTGTGTTAAAATTATGCTGTATGTGTAGCACTGTATATGTAGGATTTATCATGGAATGCTTTTCTCCTTTCATGCTAGAAACTACGAAGTTCTGGAAGTGCTAATGATCCTGGGACTGATGTAAGTACTTGCACATGTTGTCATAATATTCCTCTTCAAACATTGGGTCAGATCTGCTAAAGCTTTACATGTTTTATTCCCATGGAAATCAGTGGGACAGCTTAATCATGATTTTCAGCTATTTTCAATGGAACAAAATCCACTTCAGTAGAATTAAAATGTGGCTTAATCTGGATCTACTCCAGCACCCTGTTGGAAATAGACACCAGATATGCTCTCAAAATAGTCAACATTTAACTACTGTATATTTTCAGATCTCAGATTTAAATACTAGAGCTTTTACAAACCGAAGTAGTTCAAGATTTGGAAGCTTCTTTGCAGCAGAAGTGTCCGTCTTTAAAGCTCTGAAATCATCTGTTTGGTCAGTAATGGTATAGCTTTTTTCACAGCAATGCATCTAAGCAGATGCACTGGGTAGCACTTCTGCTTTAGTGGCATTGGTACATAAGCACATGCCCCTTTATCTCAGGTAGGCAAGGTAAGGAAGGAGAGTGTAATCCTTTGTTTGAGGCAGATGATTGGCTTCTTAACATGAACATAATCCACACAGTAGAAGCAGAAGGAGAGTGTGCATAAAAGGCATGAAATACTTGTGACCTGTGGTGAATCATAGCAGCCTGTTTGAAGGAAGTATTTAGTGGGTGTGAAGGGTGAGGTTTTTTCAGCTCTTGTAGTATGATGATGTTGCAGGTGCGGAAATGTGGGAGAGGTCTGAAAGCATTCAATGTGGAAGTGTAACATTTCTGACAGTTAGACAATATTGGTTGAAAGAGGCTCTCAGTTCAAGGATCTATCCCTAAGGCATAACCTGTTAAATAACCATATAGTTTAAACTTGGCATATCATCGTGAGCCACCTGCAGTCTTCAAGGTATGTTGAAGTAGCCCACAAGGATAATGTTTTTGTTTTTTCAGAAGTAAAACACCTGAGTAGGTTTAATAGGCTTCTTGGCTTTGGAGATAAATGTAATCAATTAATGGCAAAACTTTAAAGTCAGTGTAGTAAAACCAACACAGCTGTTATCTGCGCTCTGAACTCCTAGTCTTATTAATACTTAGTCCTATTTATAGTAACAAAATTAATGTTTATTTATTTAGTATTGACAGTATGCATGCTTAATGGTAGTTTGGCATCTGCTATACAGTCATGGCCAAAAATATTGGCACCCTTGCGATTCTGTCAGAAAATGCAACCCTTCTCTCAGAAAATTGTTGCAGTTGCAAATGTTTTGGTACTCACATGTTCATTTCTTTGGTTTGCATTGGAACAACACAAAAAAACAGAGAAGAAAAGTCAAATCTGATACAATCCCACACAGAAACCCCAAAATGCACTGGCCAAAATTATTGGCACCCTTAACTTAATATTTGGTAGCACCCCCTTTGGAAAAAATAACTGAAATCAATCACTTCCTGTAACCATGAATGAGTTTCTTACACCTCTCTACTGGAATTTTGGATCACTCTTCTTTTGCAAACTGTTCCAGGGCCTTCAGATTTGAAGGATGCCTTCTCCCAACTGCTGTTTTGAGATCTATCCACAGGTGTTCTATGGGATTCAGATCTGGACTCATTGCTGGCCATTTCAGAACTCTCCAGCGCTTTGTAACAATTTCTGAGTGCTTTTTGAAGTGTGTTTCAGGTCATTGTTCTGCTGGAAGACCCATGACCTCTGGTGGAGACGCAGCTTTCTGACATTGGCCACTAAGTTGCAACCCAAAATTCTTTGGTAATCATCAGATTTCATGATACCGTTCACCACAGTCAAGGCATCCAGTGCCAGAAGCAGCAAAGCAATCCCAAAACATCTTTGAACCTCCACCATGTTTGACTGTATGGTCTGTGTTCTTTTCTTTGAATGCCTCATTTCTTTTTCTGTAAATAGTGCCATGATGTCTTTGACCAAAAAGCTCTACTTCTGTCTCATCTGTTCACAGTACATTCTCCCAGAAGGATTGTGGTTTTGTCACATATGTTTTGGCATACTCCAGTCTTGCTTTTTTATGCCTTTGTGTCAGCCGTGGTGTCCTCCTGGGTCTCCTACCATAGTGTCCCTTTTCATTCAGATGGCGACAGATAGTGCAAGCTGACACTGTTGTACCCTGTGTCTGCAGATCAGCTTGAATTTGTCTGGGTTCTGTATCCACCATTTGAACAACCCTTTGTTGTAATTTTCAGTAATTTTGCTCTTCCGTCCACATCCAGGGAGGTTAGCTACAGTGCCATGGGCTGTAAACCTCTTGATGATATTGCGCACAGTGGACACAGGAACATTAAGATCTCTGGAGATGGACTTGTAGTCTTGAGATTGTTGATGTTATTCCATAATTTTTTCTCTCAAATCCACAGACAACTCTTTACACTTCATTCTTTTCTCCATGCTCAGTGTTACACTCAACACAAAGGTTGAGTCAACTTTTCTCCATCTTAACTGGTTGCAAGTGTGATTACTATATTGCCCACACCTCTTACTTGCAACAGGTGTGTCTAAATACAAATTAAAGGAGCATCACATGCTTGAAAAGCAATTATTTCTTACAATTTAGACAGGGTGCCAATAATTTTGGCCAGTGCATTTTTGGGTTTCTGTGTGGGATTGTATCAGATTTGATTTTTCTTCTCTGTTTTTTTGTGTTGTTCCAATGCAAACCAAAGAAATAAACATGTGAGTACATTTGCAACTGCAACAATTTTCTGAGAGAAGGGTTGCATTTTCTGACAGAATTGCAAGGGTGCCAATATTTTTTGGCCATGACTGTATATTTACTAAGGCTGGACAAAGTGTTAATTGCATTCATTTATATGAGCAAAATGACATAATGTGTGTGTCGGATGTGGGCAATCATAGGAGGTTTTTAATACAGAAGTCCTTCAATAGGAGTTGGCAAGTGAGCTCAAAAGTGCATATGTCCTAAGTCTCATCATGGTTTACATTGAAGGGAATGTAGGCTTTGATGTGAATCTTTATTTCTACATTACCACAATAGCAAGGGAGCCACTTACCTGAAGTTAACAGGGGCTGTTCCTTATTGTTATCCCTCTGCTGGTGGAAGGCATTTTGATCGCACCAAGGTTTTCCTCAGAGAACCAGTGTAATGTAGGAGATACAGTGTTAGCCTAGGACTCAGGAGACCTGGATTCAAATCCCTGCTTAGTCATGGAAACCTACTGGGTTGTGGCACAGATAAAAACACTCTTTAAAATTTCTCACACACTTTCAAAACTCTTTTAGGGTTAACGTAAGTCAAATGTGACTTAATAACACATAATAACACGACTAAGATTTTTGTCACAGGAGGAGAATTTTCTTGATTCTTTCTCTCCTTCCTCAGTATCTGCTGCAGAGGACCTGAGGACCCTTTGGAACAGAGATGATAGGAGGAGGGAAAATCACTTATTGTCCCTTCTCTTCCGTCCACAGAGGAGATACAACTCTTTTACTGATTTCAGAGTGGATTTGATTTAAATCAAATTTATTTAAAACATGATTTAGTTTTTTAAAAATCCATTTTTTTTGACTATGTAAATTAAAAATGATTTTGATGACTTAAATAAAAATTGATTTTTAAAATTTAAGTCATAATGAATGCCAAAAATATGATAGACAGATAGATTTGCCAGTGCATTTACAGACTGTCAGCTGTTTGTCTTTGACAGCAGTTACTAAAGACTTTTTATAAATGAGGACATTTTTCAGAGGTATGTGGCATTTCCAGCTTCCAAAAGAATTCTGTCAGTTTTCACGTTTCAAGCATTTACTGTAATATTTCAGTTGCATTGAAATTGGTGAGCAATGTGCACAAGTATATCTCATTGGTATGATGACCTTTTCTTGGTTTGACTTCTACTTTGATAGACTTGGGTTTAACTAGATAATGTTGTTTTCATCAGTTTTTATAGGGACTTGGGAACTGGTAAAACAATTGTGGTGCTTTGTATCTTTTCTGAAGTAGTGAAAACAGACTTAGATTTCCTCCTTTGCCACCTTTTGTTCACCTGGATTTCAGAATTGTAAACTGCATGCAATTGAACCCAGTGGTCAGTCAGTTCAGCCTTCTGCAGGTTGTTATTCCCCTGATGATAGTGCAGTAAGATCTTGTGATACTGATGTGGAAAACACAATTCTGTAGTAATCGCATCCTTCTCCTCCCCCATCCCAATGAAGATGACTGTTTAAACCATGTCAGAAAGAAGGCATCTTCACTCATGAACTGAAGCTATATGTACATAGGTTGGGATGATGCTTTTGCCTCATGGCAAAATAAACACAGATACACTCTGGATATTCTAGATTTTAAAAATGTTTTGGAAAGGACAACAATCAGTATAATGGCCTGTTGCATGCACAATAAAAATTAAGAGGATTTTGGCCTTTAAAATCATTGCAGGGAACTGGCTTTGCAATTTGAGTATTAAACGGTGGAATCTTGTAATTGTCTTGAGGCACCTTTGCTTGATAATACAGAGACAACCTTAAAATTATTATATAAGTTGATCCAACTATGGAACAGAGTAGATGCACTCTACTCTGATATGTAGCATATGAAATCAAAAGTGTTGTTTCATGATTAACTTGGAGTGTTTGTTGCTATTTCATTTCACCCATGAACATTTCTATTGGTACAGCCTAGGATAGGTTTCAAATGTTGTTGCTCCGTTAACAACATTTGTGATATTTGTGGAAAGTTTATCCTTGTTGTGCACACTGACCATCTGGTCTATTTTTCCAATAATTGTCTAATAGACTTAACTTGGGGATGGAGTAGAAACTTGTAGAGAACGGAGAGTGTATTAATAATATCATCACACTGTTGGATAAACTGTTCAGGCTGTCTTGGTTACATTTCTCTTACTTTTTAAGCTATTGTTCTAGCAAATTAGATGATTTAACAGCTTTATTTCATCATTTCATGAAAGTGGTGCCATCTGCTTGTCCTTATCCAGCACTGTGGTTCAAGAGTTCTTGCACCAATTGCTGAATCCAGCCTTGGAATTGAAATAGGCTTGGGTATGATGGGCTAATCTTTGTTGCGTTGAAGAACCTATAGATGGTTGGAAACATCTTAGTTGTTCTTACATATTTATCTTTAGCATTTTTTTCCACCCAGTGGAGAGTGTTTGTATTTAGAGTAATGCTGTGTTCTTCTTTCATGTAGAGTTCACAATATGTCCAATGTGTTGCTGGATGTTTGCAATTGATGCTTAGAGTCAATGAATACCGCTTTGCGTGGGTAGAATCAGATGGTGTAAACTGGTAAGTATCGCTTGCATGGAAAAAGATAAACTATTTATAGAGTGGTTTTTTTGAGACTGTATACTATATTCAGTTCTGCTGAGCAGTTGTGTGTTTTTGTCTCAATGAGCAACTTTACATGCCAAACCTGAATCAGTGTCAAGTCCATATCTCCTGAGGAACTCTGAATATTTTACTTATATGCCTAGATTCAACTTTTCAACAGAGAACTCTTTAATGTACCTTCCTAACCAATTCCCTGTAATAATGATGGGGCTTTTGTTAAATTCTTATAGCAAGACTGAGCATTGATAGGTCTGGATCCTAAAACTGACACATCTGCATCAGCAGTAATTTTCTGGCAAAGTGGAGACAATAATAGGATTGTGTTAGGGCTGGCAATGTTTTGTTTTCTGTGCTATCTTTCTCCCAGAGAAGAGACCCAAGGCAGATCACAAATAATTAAAAGAAGCTGGACTAAAGACACAATAAATAACAGAGTTAAAAACCAATGAAACATATAGTAGGAATTAAAAATTGTTACCTTAAACCTTTAAAAGGTTCAAAAACACACTTTAAAAAAACATAGATACAGCATCTGGGAGGTCTTCAGTTGTTGGCAGAAGAAGAGAGGGAGCTAACCTAACCTCCCAATGGAGAGCATTCCACAACCTGGGAGTAGCCATAGAGAAGGCCTTCTCTCATGTCGCCATCAACCATGCCTGCACTAGCAATGGGACAGAGGGAAGGGCCTTGCTGACAGTCATAGGATCTTGGATGCCTCATAAGGAGAAATGCAGTCTTTCAGGTAGACTGGACTGAAGCCATGTGGATAGAGCTTTGTAGCTCATAACCAACACTGTGATTTGTGCCTGCGAATGGACTGGTGACCAGTGGAACTATTGTATCTGCATAGTTATATGTTCCCTGTAACTGACTCCAGGCAGCAGCCTAACATCACATGACAACACTGACTGAATTATAATCTGCCATCTGTTTTTGTGTAATATTTCCTAGAGAAGCATATGTACGGAAGCAGTTTCTTTTTCAAATGTAGTGTGAAGAGCAAGTGATTTGAGTATAATGGATTCTTGGAACAGAAGTGCTTCTAAATGGCTTTCTAAAATGATGGTCAACTTGTGGCATGTTAGTGTTTCATAGGGTTTTTTTCCCTTAAATGGCCAGGTGTTTTGTGTGTGTGTGTTTTTAAGAACTTAGGAGCACAAAGACTTACGATTGCAGGCACTTAGAGTCTCAAATAACAGGTGCTTAGCTTTTGTGGTATAATGGACAGAGTAAGACTCAGGAGGACTGGATTTGAATATCTTGTGAGCCATGGAAATTCTTGGCGTGTGGAACTGATAAAACCACTCCTTAAATATCTCATTTACCTTGAAAGCCCTATTAGGGTCACTATAAGTTGGTTCCAATGGCACATAACAACAGCTTTTGTTAAATTATATGTTTTGTATGTTTTTCCACCCCTGCAGTATCATGGGTGTACTGAGTAACAAATGCGGTTTCCAGCTTCAGTATCAGATGATTTTCTCTATCTGGCTGTTGGCATTCAGTCCTCAAATGTGTGAACATCTGAGGCGTTACAATATTGTTCCAGTCCTGTCTGACATCCTTCAGGAATCTGTAAAGGAGAAAGTGACTAGGATCATTCTTGCAGCATTCAGGGTGAGTGAAGAACACACATTAGAAGAATATTCTTTTTGCAAATCTAGGAACCAAAGTTTATTCCATCCTTTTGTAGCCATTTTCTCTGTAACCAGCAGCTGCCACAGGATTGGAATGGGGATGCATGAGCTGCATTTGCACTGTGGGAGTAAGGGAGATTTAACTCTTTGCTGCTTACTGCTGTTTTGATCTGGACCTTCTCAATGGGTTAAGCCACTACTATCAGCCCTCCCTCCATTCCATGCTACTAGCATGCATTGGTGGTGGTGGTGGTGAGGCTCCAGACACTTGTTGGTTAGAAAGAAAATGGCTACACAGTTCCAGACCAAATGCAAAATATCACAACTAGCCCTTGATGTGCTAGATTCCAAGAAAGGGCCACTTCATTTTTATTTTTTTTACTTTTAATATTGTTGGGTCAGAATGTTGTTAAATAACAAGACTAGGCCTTTTTCTGGAGACGTGCATGCATATATTTAGGAGGTTGAAGATAATACCTGTAGGGAATGGTTTCTTTTGATTATGATGTCTTATATCATTGTTATATTTTAAATTGTTTTATTTTATATGTTGTTCGCCGCCCAGAGTAGTCTATTGACTAGATGGGCGGGATATAAATTCAATAAATAAATAAATAAATAAATCTTGAATGAATGGTAGTGTTGTGCTGCCATTCATTCAGCTTTCCTATACAGAAAGGAAACTGGAACAGGAAGCTATTTCAGTGTTACAGCAAAACTTTCAGCTCTTGCAGTTGTTTCAGTGACATCCTAATTTTAACAAAGTTAACTGCTACCATGCCTACACATACTTAAACTAGGTGTTCTTTGTAGTGGACTCTGTGAATGCACACAAATGGGTTTATCCTGCGCCTGCGCAGGACGTTCGGAACTTTCTAGAGCTTAGAAAAAAAGCCAGACAGTTAGTCTCCCCCCCCCGAGGGTATATAGGCTCCGCCTCCTCCACCTTCCTTAGTTCCTCTTTTTCCGCCGTTAGGGTAGGACGTAGGAACACTAGAGCGTGCTAAGGAAAGTATTTCCTTCTATTTACCTTGCAGCTTTTCTTTTCTTCTTTTAAGACGCCAGAACTGCCTTCCCATTTAAGTTTTTCCTCGTTCTGCGTCTTCCCGTTCCCCTCCCCTCCCGGATTTCCCCCCTTTTTATTTTTTATTTTTTTATGGCCTCTCGGGGCTTCAAACAGTGCTCCGTTTGCTGCCGAAAAATTCCGTTAACGGATCAGCACGATAAGTGCTTATTTTGTTTGGGGGAATCCCACCTTATCCAGGCGTGTGCCGCTTGTAGAAGTTTTTCCAAACAAGCTCTTAAATTGCGGTCTCAACGCCTCCGGGCCTTTCTCTACGAAAGAACCCTCAAGCCTGCTATGGAGGTTCCTCTTACCACTTCCCCGAACCCTCCACGTGTAGAGACACCTAAAGCAGGCGCCACTGCCTTTGATTCTTCGCAGCCTACCTTGAGTTCTGCGTCTTCCAAGCAGAAGGACTCCTCTAGACCGCCTAAGCCAGCTTCCACCAAGGCTTCTAGGTCGGCTGTACCTTCAAAGAAGAAGAATGATAAAGCGAAATCTCAGAAGTTGGCAAAGCCACCCAAATCGGCAACTTTGCCTCTTCCTGCGCCTCCTATATTACTCGAGGAGTCTTCTAGAGACGACATTGGGCAATCGGATATGGAGGAGCGGATCATTCCTCCGGCCCAGGCTGCTCACGATATCATGAGCATGTCTCCGTCGTCAGGCCATTTTGCGGCTGAGGTTTTTCCCAGCGTGGCCATCGCCCCTACTAGCCCGAGATCTTCCGGGCGGGCTGATACTGACTCGCATTCAGAACAGGAGCTGCCGTCTCGCACTCCTAGAAAGCGAAAGGAGAAGCGTAAGCATACCTCTCCGTACCAACCTCAACATCCTGCGGACCAATACCGTCCACAAATGCCGGCACAGTATGGTCCTCCTTTTTTCGGTCCATACCAGCCCTACCCATATCAAGGATACGGCTATCCGCCTGACTTCAGGGGACAGGCTTACCCCTCCTCAGCTTGGTACCCTTCTTCGGTTCCAACTCCTGAGAATCTACAGCAGCAACAGGGGCATGTTCCTACACCCCAAATTGCTACTTCCCGTAAGAGGAAGTCACCGATGGCACCTTCTGCGCCTCTAAAACGGTCTAAACGTCCCGCAGGCCGATCCACGGTACAGACTGCGACGATGTACTCTGGCCCAGAGGGCCACGATACAGAGCCTTTCTCTCCTTCGGTACACTCTGATGCCGAACCAATACCGAGAGACACGGTACCAATATCGCACCGTCCCTCCTCATTGGTGTCTGAATCTTCCCATGACAACTCTTCAGCTTCTTCGGAATCTGATGTACCTGATGGTGGTGCTCCGAGTACTTCTTCACAATACCCATTGGAAGACTACTCGTCCTATGCTCATCTTATATTGCGCATGGCAAAAATTTTACACCTAGATGCGCAAGTTCCTGAGCAACAAACAGACCTTGTCTTCCACGATATGGAGCAGGACAAGTCATCCCCTCCCAGTCTTAGCCTCATTCCAGCACTTCTTGACTTGGTAAAGGCTTCGTGGGATAAGTCGCCTGCGACTCTCCAAATCCCTCGGAAAATCGACCACCATTACAAAACCCACGGTTCCGACTCGGATTTCCTGACCAAGCATCCCATGCCTAATTCTATTGTGGTTGAGGCTACCCAGTATCGATCCCGCAGCAGGTCCTCTGTTACACCTGTCAATAAAGACGGCAGAAAAAACGACGCCCTGGGCAAAAAACTTTATTCCCTTGCGGCTCTACTGATTAAGATTTCGAACTACCAAGCCGCGATGGGTGCTTATCAAAAGCACCTATGGGATAAAATTGTCCCCGTCTTACAAAGCCTTCCTGAGCCATCCAAGACCGAACTCCTCAACGTCTACGAGGAGGCTAATACCCTTACAAGACAGCAACGAGTAGCAGCAAAGCATACAGCTGAAATTGCGTCCAAATCCATGCTTACAGCAGTAGCAGTCCGTCGCCATGCCTGGCTCGGAGCGGCGAACATACTGGACGATACAAAGACTAAAATCGAGGATCTTCCCTTTGATGCGGATGGCCTCTTTAATTCTAAGACTGATGATATTATGGAAAATATCCATAAAATGCGGAAGACCGCAAAGTCCTACATACCATACCAACCGTATCGGTATCAGAGACCTACTTACAAAAAAACTGCTTACCAAGCATCTTCTCAGTACCAACCATTTCGGTATGGTAGACAGCAGCAACATGACAGGACCTTCCAGTCATCTCAGTCCAACCCTTCGACTTTCAAGCAGCAACAATACCAAGGACACAAGCAGTCCTTTCGTAAACCTCAGCGCCGGGGTAAGCAATACAACTAACTACCCCTCTTACCGGACTAGACTCTTTCCATTTCTCTCCGAATGGAAACATATTACGACTGACAAATGGGTCCTAACCATTATTGAGAAGGGTTATTCTATAGAATTCTTCCAGCTTCCTCCACCAAATCTCCCTAAGTCCACCCCCTTTTCGGTGGCTCTACAGGAGGAAATTTCATCCCTCCTAAGCAAGGGGGCGATCGTCAAGACCCCACATGCTGATCTAAACGGGGGTTTCTTTTCTCGGTACTTCGCTGTCCCTAAAAAGGATGGAGGTATCAGGCCCATCATGGACCTCAGAGAACTCAATCAGTTTATCATTTACAGGAAGTTTCGAATGCTAACACTCGATTCCATTCTTCCTCTTCTCTCACAGGGAAGTTGGTTCGTCACCATCGACCTCAAAGACGCTTATTTTCACATCTCCATTCACCCTTCTCATCAGCGGTATCTCCGGTTCCGGTTCCACCGCACAACCTACCAGTTTGCTGCCCTTCCATTTGGGCTCTCAACGGCCCCTCGGACATTTACCAAGTGCATGGCCCCTGTAGTGGCTCACCTTCGCACCAAGGGAATAAAACTCTTCCCTTATATCGACGATTGGCTCCTGGTAGCATCATCCTACCACGAAGCCGTCGCTGCTACAACTACCACTCTCGCGACCTTAAACAAGCTAGGTCTAGTGATCAATCAGGAAAAATCCCTTTTGGTTCCATCCCAGCTGGTCAATTACATAGGAGCAACGCTAGACGCGACCCGGGCACGGGCATTCCTGCCCTATCAAAGAATCCAAAAAATTCGAGACGCAATACAACGGTTTCCACCCCTGGCTACTGTCACCGCATTCGACGTTCAGCATCTACTGGGCCTCATGTCATCCACGACGGCAGTCGTCCTTCATGCCAAGCTCGAAATGCGTCCGCTCCAGTCCTGGTTCCTGGACGAGTTCGATCCTCTAACGGACTCCCCACGGAAAAAGTTGCAGGTTCCGCCACATGTAGCGAAGCATCTCATCTGGTGGACGATTCCGCGCAATCTGTCCGAAGGAAAACCCTTCCAACCTCCTTTCCTGTCCATACAGGTCACGACCGACGCAAGCCCTTCTGGCTGGGGCGCTCACTGCCAAGAGCTCAGGATTCACGGGTTATGGACACTGAGAGAAAGGTCTCTCCATATAAACCAGCTCGAATTGCTCGCCATCATGAAGGCTTTTCGAGCCTTTCTTCCGCGTATAGAGGGACAATCTGTGCAGCTTGTCACGGACAATACCACAGCTATGCACTATATCAACCGACAAGGTGGGACTCGATCCCTACCGCTTCTCCATCTCACCATGCGATTTTGGGACTGGTGCCGTACCCATCATATTTTTCCACAAGCGATTCATATCGCTTCAGAGGACAACTATCTAGCGGACCACCTCAGCCGGCTCCGTACCAGGACGCACGAATGGTCCCTCAACGAGACGATTTTTCAAGACCTATGCCGGCGATGGGGTCAACCCACCATAGACCTCTTTGCATCTCACCGCAATGCCAAATGCCGCAGGTTCTGCTCACGAGCGGGCAGGGACACCGCGTCACTAGGAGACGCTTTCCTCATTCCGTGGTCCGGAGAACTCACTTACCTGTTTCCTCCCATACCAATGCTCCTCAGGACAATAGTCCGGATCATTCAATACCAGGCGAACGCAATTCTCATCGCTCCGTGGTGGCCACGACAACCCTGGTTTGCCCACCTTCAAGGAATAACGGAGGAAATATTCCACTTACCTCTAATACCGTCCTTGCTATCCCAGAACGACGGGGCCCTTCTCCATCCAGATGTCTGGTCTC
Source organism: Intellagama lesueurii (assembly GCA_037013535.1). Lineage (NCBI taxonomy): Eukaryota > Metazoa > Chordata > Lepidosauria > Squamata > Agamidae > Intellagama > Intellagama lesueurii. The sequence goes on from JBAJHW010000004.1 coordinate 46,758,312, forward strand.
TTCACCTGACGGCGTGGAGGATAACCCCGAATTCCGTGCGATTCTAGACCGCTCTCGAAAGCCGTCAACTTCTCGCCTATACCGTAACAAATGGAAATCTTTTACGAAATTCGTTCAGTCCAAAGGACTCCAATCAGTCCCAGTTACACTCTCAACCTTACTTACCTTCATACTGCATCTGTTCAATCTCGGACTCGCACACTCCACCATTAAAGTATATATCTCCGCGATCGTTGCTCACCAGCCATCTCACTCTAGCTCCGCCAGACTGTTCTCCCACCTCACGGTTAAAAGATTCCTTAAGGGCCTGCAGAACATCAGGCCGCCCTCTTCACCCATTGTACCTCAATGGTCGCTTCCACTTGTCCTGGATGCGCTTACCAAGCCTCCATTTGAACCCATGGCAACCTGTAACGAGAAATTGCTTTCTCTCAAGACTTCCTTCTTAGTGGCCATAACCTCTGCCAAAAGGGCTAGTGAATTGTCAGCTCTTAGGTCTGACCCTCCATACCTACAAATGCATCCCGATAAAGTTACTCTGTACTTGGATGTCTCATTTCTTCCCAAGGTTGTATCGGACTTCCATTTGAATCAACCGCTGATACTTCCTACATTTTTTCCATCGCCGTCCACTCCAGTCGAGCGCAAGCTTCATACTCTGGACGTCAGACGGGCTATTGCCTTCTACTTGGACAGAACCAAGCACTTCAGACGCTCTTTCCGTCTCTTTGTGTGCTACCATGGACATAACAAGGGTGCTCCTGCATCCTCTCAGACAATATCGAGATGGATCGTGCAATCCATACAAATGGCTTACCAGCTTGCAAATAAACCGGTACCGGACCAACTTAAAGCTCACTCCACCAGAGCTATATCTACATCCACCGCTCTTCATCGCGGTATTCATATTCAAAACATCTGTAAAGCGGCTACTTGGTCCAATCCTCTGACGTTCACGAAGCACTACCGCCTCGATGTCAGAGCTAAAAATGATGCTGCCTTTGGAAGGGCGATACTGTCATCCCTGATACCGTGACGGCCCTCCATCCGGTGAGTCAGCTTGCTAATCACCCATTTGTGTGCATTCACAGAGTCCACTACAAAGAAAGTTAGGTTACCTACCTGTAACCATGGTTCTTGTAGTGGTTCTCTGTGAATTCACACATCCCTCCCTTCCTCCCCGCTGTCCGTCACGATAACAGGTTATTATACCTACTCTCTAGTAACGGCGGACATAGGGAACTAAGGAAGGTGGAGGAGGCGGAGCCTATATACCCTCGGGGGGGGGGAGACTAACTGTCTGGCTTTTTTTCTAAGCTCTAGAAAGTTCCGAACGTCCTGCGCAGGCGCAGGATAAACCCATTTGTGTGAATTCACAGAGAACCACTACAAGAACCATGGTTACAGGTAGGTAACCTAACTTTTTTGAAGTAAGACAAATGTATTGTTTAAAATACTGTTCTTTAAAATCCATACTCTTTGCTTCTAGCAGCTTGTTAGATTATTTTGAGAAAAGAATAAGAAACTATGATGACATATAAACAATCCTTAGTAAGTCGTGTTATCCTCTTGATTGCACAGAATGCTGGTTAGAAGTGGCTGGAAATGAGAATATAGTGACATCAAGAGGTATTAAAATCTGTTTGTATTAAGAGTGATGGTATAAGGAGGATATGATTCAGCCTTCCATCCTTCTGAGGTTGGTAAATTGAGTACCCAGCTTGCTGGAGGGCAAGTTGTTGTTTGCATAATTAAATGGTAAACTGCCCAGAGAATGCTCCAGCGCTATGCAGCAGTATTTAAGTCAAAACAGCAACAATAACAACACATTTTTACTTGATTGTACATGAGGTCTTTATAAAGTTCTTTATAAATTCTGTTCCTTCTAGAATTTTCTAGAAAAGTCTACTGAAAGGGAAACCCGTCAAGAATATGCTCTTGCCATGATCCAGTGCAAGGTTCTAAAGCAACTAGAGAACCTAGAGCAACAGAAATACGATGATGAAGATATAAGTGAGGATATAAAATTTCTTTTAGAGAAACTTGGAGAAAGTGTCCAGGACCTCAGGTGAATTTTATCTCTGGAGAGGGTTTTTTTTTCTTTTTTTTCTTTTTGTACAGGAGATACGTGTTGGTAGTTTGCCTGCATTTGATAATGGATTTCCACTCAACATCTGTCAAGATCAAACAGAAGCCCAGTTATTGGGGAGATAGGTTACCAATATATTGGCTGAAATCCTATTGCTTTGTTCCACATGTGAAAGGCAGAAGGCATAACATTCAGTTGCTTCTACCTGACAATTAACAAGTGTGATTCTTAGGGGAGTGCTCACCTACTGGTTTGGCATGTACTCAAGAATCTGAGTAGGAGCTCATTAACTGCTAGCTAGAATTGACTGAGTGTTACACCATTTGCTTTCTGCATGTGTATAACAAAGCAACAGGATTTCAGCCATTATATTTTCAGATGCTGTAGATTCTGAACACAACGTGAAAGAAATAATGGAGACAACCTAGGGTCAAGAAGGAGGCTAAGTCCACCAGCAACAAATAACTGCAGACAAGGTTCCCTCAAAGGCGCGTGCGTCCCTGCGTGACTCCACTTCCCTCCATGCAGTTTTCCTCCTCCTCCACACAGTGATTGTTTTCAGCCCCTTTGGTTCCTGTCACGAGAGAACCTCACGTGTGGGTGGGGGGTAGAGTCACGCACACACACACGGGGGAGAAGTTGTGTGTGAGAGAGGCACAGCCCTGCCCAGTGAAGCTGAAAATTAAAGGGTACGTTGACTGCAGATGATTAGTTGGCTTAGGTAGTTCCCAATTTTAGTTTAAGAAATTATAAAAAGTAGAAAAGAAGAGCATACACCTTTCACTACCATGAGTAGGCTTTTTTTTTTTTAACCTCTAGCACGGGATACCTTGCTTCCCTCTGGAACAAGCCTCTTACAGAGGTCCTTTCCATTTTAGGGAATTTAATTAACACCAAATTATATAAAGCTGCCTTCTACTAGTGAGAATATTGTCCTGCAATGTTCAAATGGGTTTTAATTTGCATATGATTTTAATTAAAGTTGTTTTAGCTTGTGTCAGAGTTTATTGTACTTTATTGTATTGTTTTACTTATTGTATGGTGGTTTTAGTGTATGATTTTATTGCATATTATGAACCGCCCAGAGAGTGACAACACTAATGGGGCAGTATAGAAAAGGAAATAAATACGTACATGGAATTTTTTTTCTTGCTTGAAATATGCAAATCTCACTAGTGCCTCATTGTTTATATTACATTAGTTATAGCATACATTGTTCCTGAGCAGCAGGTTTGTTCTTCAATCTATTCTGTTTATCCTGCAGTTCGTTTGACGAGTACAGTTCTGAGCTGAAGTCAGGAAGGCTAGAATGGAGCCCTGTCCATAAATCTGAGAAATTCTGGAGAGAGAATGCTGTAAGATTAAATGAAAAAAACTATGAACTGTTGAAGTAAGTTTTTCTGATTCATTCTCCCCCCCGCTTTTCCATCTTAAAATTTTGAATAGTTATTCCTTGGAATAACTAAAGTTTAAGTCTGAATAGCAAAACAAGGCCATGGTTATGTAATTGAATTTTTGAAAACAGCAGAACCAGATACTTTGACTTCTTCAGTTGAACAACCTATATCTGTATCACATTACTTACACTTTCGAAATTCAGTTTTAGAATAAGTGAACCATGGGACATAGAGAAGTTTACTTTGATAAATGCAGATTCACAGCTCATTTGGATACATTGAACTAGCTCCACAGCTCTTTTGGTTCAGGCAATGGCTGGCATATTTACAGCACAATATTGTACTACAGTGTGTCTCATCCCTGAGCAGATATTGGATGATGATACCTATCATCCCTAAGCAAAAGCTAGGCTGGAATTGCTGAGTGCTACCGGTAACCACATCTGATTTAAAAAGTGAGATTGGGGTTGAATGATCAAAGGTGCATGCAGCTGAAGACAGAGGAGCACACAAATATTTACTGCTTTTTATTTATGTATTATTTTGATACACATACCCAGCCTTGCCTCAGAAAAGCTCAGTATACCTTCTTGTGTATATATGAGAGAAGCTAGTGGCTGCATCCTCAAAAAGTTCCTTTGCAGACATATTTGTTCATCGTCAGCATACTGTGTCTGTAATATCTGAATATGGCATAAATGCTTGTCCCTTGAAGCTTAGTATTTGTCTTTCCAAAGATGTGCATTATCCATTGAAAATGAGTTGTTTGTTCAAGTGTCTTTAATACTTTCATTTGTACTTTGGCGCCACTAGCTTTGAAGGTTAGACTAACTAAAGATATGTCACACAAATTAAAGGGCTTAGCTGTGTGTGAAGCAAACTGGTAACTGCCAGTAATGTTAATTTGCCTTCATTCAAAGCTGAGCTAACTTAATTAAGAGCATGGCTCTTTGAAAGGCAAGATACAGTGAAAAGATATGCAAAAAGCAGTCATTTTCCTGCCCTTGCCCTACATGGGCTTATTAAAAGAATAAGCTGGTTTTATTTTTGTGTGTGATAAGTTTAAAATTTAATAGATAATGCATTAAGAACATAGTGTTGAACACATTTGGTAAGTGTGTGTTGGATGTGTGCTAGATACAAACAGATAAATGATGTGCGCATTCTTAGGAGTAAGCCTCACTGAGTTTAGTAGGGCTTAGTCCTGGGTAAATATGTATAACTTTGTACCATTTATATCTCAGTGTATTTATATGGCACTGAGTGGATCTAGAAAGATTGCACAATATTTAAGCAGCTAAAATATTGTGTCAGTTTGTTGAATTATATAGACATTAAACTGAATTAGCGTAGGAGGAAAATTGACTATCAATTCAGTGTTGTGTGGCTGTTGCTTTTTCTTACATTGTCCTGCTGGATTATGGCATCAAGGAAACTTTTTCTCAGATCTCTTTATTCTGTGCCTGCTTACCTGAGAGTATGTCCCATTAGGACTTGCTTCTAATTAAAAATATATATGAAATGAAAATTCTGCTTGTTGGGTGATGGATTTACTCCTGCTCGTAAATGCTGAGTTGTTTTATGTGGGAATAAATACATAAAACAGCAGTTCATAGCAATTTTTGGAGACTGAACATTTTATGATGCATTTAAATTCCTATTGTAGAATTTTGACAAAGCTTCTGGAGGTATCAGATGACCCTCAAGTGTTGGCTGTAGCTGCTCATGATGTGGGAGAATACGTCCGACATTATCCTCGAGGGAAACGGTATGGAAACCTTGGCTTTGTGTCAGCTTTGAATGGCCAAGGCCTTTGCTTAGGATCCATGGAAGAGTTTTTGGGACTGCATGTCCAGTGGGCAGAGATGAAAGTGTCTGTGATTACTGTTGAAAATAGCATGCTTTCAGCTTCTAAACGGGAAGATCTTTAATGGCATATTGAGAGGTTAACTGAAGATGATTCAGACTTATGTAGTTGACTGTTTAGCTGTTCTTTTGGATTTCTCTTTAAATGCTGATTATTAGAATTTAAAATGTCACCTGGAAAATAATGAAACAGGTAGGGTGGCATCTTTTATGTGGAACTATTGGATCTTTTTGTTGTGCCTGTTTTAATGTGATCATGAAATATGTTTATTTTTCAGCTGCCCATAAACCTTTACAGGCTTGCTGTTTTAATATTTAATTTTGGCTGTGACATTTTTAAAGTCCAAGTAAAGAACTGATTTGTACTACTAAACTCCATTGACCTTAAACCAGAAGAGCTTTGGACTGAAACCAGAGATGTTGTTATGGAAGATTGCAAAAAGGCTATTTCTGTAGACAAAAGAAAAGTCTCAAAGAATGACAGATTAAATGCTTAAAATTATTATTGGTAGACAAGAAGCAGAAGCAAAATGTGACAAAAATAGGGTCATAATTAGAGATGGGGATGAACTGCTGGTTCAGCGGTTCATCACAATTCGTTTCCCAGCTGAACAGCTGATCAGCATTCTCTATTTTATATTCAAGAGACTCTATTTTCGAACCACCTGACCAAGCAACCATTACACATCCAGGCATGGCAAGGGGAGGCTGCTATATTGCTTCTCAGACTGGTTACACTCTAGAGTTTTCTTGCCTGTTCTGAGTCTTCGCTACACTGAGGATTGAGTGTATGTGTGTGAATGTGGGATAACTGATTCTCTTGTACGAGCTTTGACTAAGTAAAACTTGCTTTGAGAAAATCTCCAGGGACAATGCAAAAACCACCCAAAAAACCCCAGTAATTTCACAGCTTTAATGAGTGAGCTGCTGAGTATAAAACACCTTTTAAAATACCTACCATGTACATATAATGCAAATACAGAAATGACCAGAATAGACTATATTGCTGAGAAAAGTGGAGTGGAGCAGTAGGAAAAGAGGAAGATCTAACATGACATGGATTGATTCAGTAAAGGAAGCCACAGATGTTAGTTTCCAAGATCTGAGTAGAACTTAATGGAAAATACAATATTGCTAGGAAAGGGTAGAGGCAGCAGGAAAAGAGGAAAACCTAACGTGAGATGCTGTTGGTTTGCAAGATTTGAGCAGAGTTCTTAACATTTTGGAAGTAAGTCACTCATACAGAGTGAGGAAGGTGGGAGGAGCAAGGTGGTTTTCCCTCCCATCTGTCTCCTTAACTTTCACTGCAATTTCCCCCCCTCATGCTGCAGCTGTCCTTTGCTGCTGCTGTCTCCTTACTCATGAGTAAACCAGGTAAAATGTGCTTTGAGAAAATCCCCAGGCACAATACAAAAAACCCAGTAATTTCACAGGTTAATGAGTGAGCTGCTCGATATTATTCTCTTTTTAAAATGTCTTTTTAAAAGTAGTTAAAAATATGTGGCCTGGTTATAGAAATGTGAAAATTATAATACAAAATAGTCAAATAACTCTAGTTGAAATTATATAGGTAACTAACAGACACAAAAGTCTTTAATGTAATGATATGTTTAAGTACAGATAATATGTGATAATGTATATCATGTTATATTCCCTGTTATCCCAAGTTATTTCCCTTTACCCTTGAAATAAAATATATATAGCTAAAGGGCTATTTGAGCCAAGCATGGTTTCATTTATTTGAAATTAAAAAAAGAGGCTGCAAGGGACCATTTTTTTCTCCAGGCATGCAAATTTTTCTTATCAATATATTTGATCTTTTTTTTCAATCCCCCGAGGTTTTTGGTCATTTGCTTCTGCACAGGGTAAAAACAGTGTTACTTTTTAAAAATCATAAGTCCAAAACCCTTTGCCCAAATGTTCTGAAATTTGGCACAAAGCAGGAGCAGACTGCCTCCTCCCCCTGTACCAAGCATGGTGCTGGTCTGGCTCCTGGTTTTTATGTTAAAACTTTTTGTTTGGACTGCCACCCTTTTTAGAATTAGCTAGTAGAATGTGTTTTTTTAAAGCTGCACCAATATCATGACTAGGCTACCACCCAGTTATAATAGAGAACCTTCTCCAGAGCTCAGCAAGTATAGTTTCCAGGATAGGACATGTCTTTCATTGGTGTTTCAGCTGTCACTCTCCTGCTTTGGCACTTCCTTCTTTTACTACAGTATCTAGTGCCTGGTATTTTTGTTCAAATGTCAGCATTTTTAACCCTCAAAACACTGAAGTGAACTTCAGCAATTCTGTAGGTGTGATGTTACCACACAAAGTGCAAACAGGGTTTCTTGGATCACCCTGTATCTCCTGTGACAACAGACAAATACGACTGCTTCACCTATTTTGACTATTTCTTCCAAACCCAGAGCAATGCCTTAATTTAAATATGCAGATGGCACCAAATTATTTGCAGAAAATAGCAACAACTTGAAACAACTATTGATGAAGTTTAAAGATGAAAGTACAAAAGCCAGGATTACTTGATTTTAGAGAATTTCACAAGAGAGTCACGTTTGAATACCAGACGTGCATCAGTATATTTCAGATGCATAGAAATGTATCATTTGTCTACTAGAAATTCATGGTTGGGAGATGGTGTCTACTAATTATATATATTATTATATAAACCATTAAACCATTAGTATATATATTATAATATATACTATTTTATATATATAAAGAAAGAAATAAAGAAGTAAATAATATATAATATATATAATTATATATATATAAAGAATATATTATATATTCTTTATATCATATAATATTATATTATATATTCTTTATATTATATAATATATAATTATATATATATAAAGAAAGAAATAAAGAAGTAAATAAATAAAGAAATAACTCTATATATAGTTAAGGTGCCACTACGTTTTCGTCTTTTTTATTTGTTCTTTTATTTTTATTTCTTAATTTTGTTGTTACCTATAATGCTCACACAGATTAACACGGGTGCCTCTTAGACAACTACTGCTAGTAACTGGAAGAGGAAGAAGACTTTTCTTGAGGGCACAAAGCCATGATGTCCCTTCTTTTGTACTATCCTTTTTACTCTCTCTTATTTTTTCCAGTGTAATTGAGCAGCTTGGTGGAAAACAACTTGTAATGAACCACATGCATCATGAAGACCAACAAGTTCGCTATAATGCCTTGCTTGCTGTGCAAAAGCTGATGGTTCACAATTGGTAGGTGTGATAGCTAACTTGTACTTACGTACATTTTTGACAGAATGAATCTCTTTTTTATGATGCATATTGTTGTTGTTGTCGTTTAGTCGTGTCCGACTCTTCGTGACCCCATGGACCAGATAGGGCTGGTAATTGATTATGACATCCAGTATTGTGTGAATCTGTATGTTTTTTAATGTTACTTCTGTGGTATAGTGGATAGGGTGATGGACTAAGACTCTGGAGAACAGGGTTTGAATCCCCACTGGACCATGGAAACTCACTGGGGGAGTGGAGCTGGTAAAACCATTTCTTAAATATCTCACATACCTTGAAAGCCCTATTAAAGTCACTATAAGTCAATTGCAACTTGACACAGAACACACAAATTTGGTACAGCGATTATCTGAGGATCGCATGCCTTTTTTATGAGCTTAATGAAAGACTTGTATTGTTGTTTCTGTGGGGGGTTTTTATTAAAGAAAAAAAGTAAAATGGACCCAGCAGATGACAGTATCTATGGATGTCAGATGAAATGTTTGGCTTACAGCCTTTTTGCTGTCAGCCCCTTGCTCCATTTTGCTACAACAAAATGACAAATTTAAGTGAACCATATGAAAAGAAATTAGACTGAAACACTAAACATATGATGATCACTTTGCTTTTAGTTAGAATGCCTTATTCCAAGCCATTAATGTGTATCCATTAGGATGCCTTCCAGAAAAAAACATCCATTAACATATTCATCAAAGGTTTGTTGGACAGAAATGCAGGATGTGTATGTCTTCTGAACTGTGAATACTTAAGAGAAAAATGAATTCTTAAACGTTTTTTTACTGATTATAAAACTTTTGTTGCAAGCTGCTGCATTCATAGTATACAACTGAAAGTATAAAATAAGTGAGATAAATTTACTTTATAGATGAGATTTTAGCAATGTGATATGAACTTAGCAGCTTGTGATGTTAAACCTTTTTCTAAACTAAAACTTTTTTGTTTACAAATCCTGTTCGTTATTTCTGAAAATGGTGATCACAAATTGTTATTCCATTGACCAACACTGGAATGCATAATCAAGATTGCATGATACATTGGCTGTGCATGTTTTATCAATGGTGCTGTTATTATTTTTAAAAGGGCAGTGTAAATTCAGCCCTTATCTGAGACAGTGTTTAAGCAGCAGTGCAAAAAGAACACTGGCTGTTTACATGATTTTAATAAAAGAGATACTTTAGGAAGGAGTCCCTATTACAAGTTAAATGGCAATTCCAAACTTAGTGAAGGGGTGTGGGGATGGTTGTTTAGTGGTGGCACACACTGGGTAGAGGAAGGTGGGGTGAGCTCCACACAATGTACATGGAGGCCTCTGTTGAGCAATAGGACAGGACTGAGGGCCTGAATTCCAGATTCTGTCCAAGACAGAAATGTCTAGCAGGATAGCCATGTTACTCTTTTTGCAGCAAAACAGAGAGCTTGAGGCAGCTTGAAGACTATTTTTTCCTGACGTGATTTGTGAACTTCAGCTCATGAATCCTTGTGCCAAAGAAAACCTGTTCATTGTCCATGTGTCAAAAGTAACTTTTTCAAAGTTCTTGTTGAGGCAGGAGCCCATGGTACAGATAGGACCTGAGGAAGGAGGCCCTTGCTTTGTGGGATCCCAGGGTATATTGGCCCGGTCTCCAACCCCAGCAGCCCTGCAGGGAGCTTGGTTAAATGGATATAGCAGTTCTGTTTTAAATTTTCTCAAAGCAGTAATGTAGGCACTTCCTGTAGCTTCAGGAAACCAAGTATGAAAGCCCACCACAATGTTCTTCTTAGCTGAGGGATGGAGATTGTTTTGCTCAGAAGAAAGTACATCTTGCCAAGGAGCAATTGCAGCTTCTTCAAGGGGTTAATTGTAATTCTGCTACTTCCTTTGGCCTCTGTGTTGATTTAATTCTAAACAATTAACAGAATTGTTGTGGTGCTATCATTATTTTTACACATTATTTTCTCAAACGTTTGAGAACACTTTTACTTTTCTGTTTGGCAAGGGGTCCTGAGGGTTGCTCATCCTGTCTATTATTATCTCTTTTAGTTTTATTTTCTTTAGAAACAATACAGTGTACTGTATTTTAAATCTGGCACAGTCTGAAGGGCTCCTACTGTCTTTTTCATGTAGGATAGGTGTAGCAGTAGAGTGCGTTTCATGTCACAAAAATTTTAACTGACTACCGTCGTCAAACATTTTGTTTTTTTGGGCACTTCCTTCCTCCCTTCCTTCAAAATTCTTACCGTATTTTTCGCTCCATAAGACGCACTTCCCCCCCCCCAAAAAAGTGGGGGGGAAAGTGTGTGCGTCTTATGGAGCGAATACACTTCTGCAAGGGCTCCCTCCGATGTCGGGGAAAAGCCCTTGGAGACCTCCTGGGGGTCCCCCGCCGCCGCGATCAGACCCCCAGGAGGTCTCCAAGGGCTTTCCCCTGACATCGGAGGGAGCCCTTGCAGACCTCCGAAGGCAAAAAGGCAGGGGAAAATGACGGGAGATTCGAATCTCCCGTCCTTTCCCCCTGCCTTTTTGCCTTCGCGGCGGCGGGGGACCCCCAGGAGGTCTCCAAGGGCTTCCTCCAAGCCATCGGAGACCTCCTGGGGGTCCCCCGCCGCTGCGATCCGACCCCCAGGAGGTCTCCAAGGGCTTTCCCCTGACATCGGAGGGAGCCCTTGCAGACCTCCGAAGGCAAAAAGGCAAATACCTCAAAAGTACCTTATTTTTCGCTCCATAATTAGCTGCGTCTTATGGTCAGGTGCGTCTTATGGAGCGAAAAATACGGTACTTTCAGAATTGTGTTCAGGTGCTGGAGAAGTCTTGGTGCTAATGTAGAAGTCATAATAGCTATGAAAGATAATTAAAACATTCCTTTCCCAATCCCCTTTCCCAGATCTTTGCACTAAGACAAACTTCAGGGTGTAGTTAACTACATAGGAAGTTGGTTTGCTTCCCATTTGTAATAAGCTTGAAATAGCTGTGTAGGATCACTAAAATGCTACAGCAGTCTGAAGACAAGATTTTTGTCATTATTTCCAGTGTTTCAGTTGCCTGAGTGCCTTCTTCCATGCAATGATATGTGACTGTGGAAATGGCTTCTACCCACATCTTTGTCATCTTCTGTACCATTAATCCAGCACAAATGGCTGCTGTAAGCTTTAAAAGCTTACGCTGAAGCTGGCCTGCTGATCTATATTACGTCTTACAAAATACTTTTTTACTTGATTCTGTGAGGAAACTTTCTCATTATATTTGGTACTAGAAATGGGCACAAAATGCTGAACCGGTGGTTTGTGCTGGTTTGTTTTTCAGCTGAATAGGTGTTTCCCAGCCCTGCCCCCTCCAGTGGGCATCCACTCAGAGGTAGCACCTCGGCTTCCCTGCCCCACCTCCTCTGGGTGCTGCCTCTGACTGGGTGCCTGCCAGAGAAGGCAGGCGGAGAAGTTATGAACACCTGTTTGGCTGAAAAACGAACTGACACGAACCACTGGTTTGGTGGTTTGTGCTCATATCTACTTGTTACAACTTGTCTTCTAGCATACCCTGAATTCTTACTCAAAAATGATTTTTGTTTCTGCAAGTAGCTGGCATTCCCTGGATCTGTAAAGGAGCTTTTTTTGGTACCTTTCTAGTTATAGTCTTTGAAAAAGGGAAGAAAAAAGCTCATCTGAAATAACAGCTTAGTTTTAGATCATCATTTGAAGTATTTTTCCTGTAATAGAGACTCATCAGGCACATGTGTCCTTCATGGCCCCCTCAATACAACTAATACTTTGTAAATGTGTGAACTGGAAAAAAGCAAATAACTAGCCTGACTGTTATATATTTGGTTATTATGGGCTATTATAGCTACCCCATTCCTTGGGAACAGAATAAAGACGGGCTTCTAAAATGTCATACTTCAAGCTGTGTAATCTAATATTCCCATTACCTATCCACTATAATTATATAGCCTATGCATACTCTAGGAGCTTATTGTATCCTCGCCTATGCAGAAGGAAAGACATCAGAGGTGATACGTACAATTTTGCGACAAAAAGCTTCTGAAAACACCCTTTAATTTTTTGTAATTGTATACAAGGGATGCTATCCTTTCATGTATGCACTCCGATGCAATTGAAAATGCAAGGCATAATGGGCAGTGGGTGGATCACTCATCCAAAAGTCCAGCAAGCAAAGAACATATAGGGACTGGGATACAGGGAGTCTCTATAAGCTGATGTTACAACGGGAACTTCAGTCATCTGCATAGCATACAATCTGAAGATAGGCTTGTAAGACCACTGATAAGGAAGAAATACTTACACAAGCCAGCATAGAGGGCAGTAGCTTCTAATAGTTCCTTTCCATGAGCAACCCCTTCTCTAAGCTTCAACCTCTAAGTCTGTGGTTGATTCTCTAAGAACCACTACAGCTTGCCTGTCACCCACATGGAGAAGGCCACATTTAGAAACATTGCTTTATAGATTGACTATTATGCAAAATGTATGAAAAGACAAAATGTGGAATTAACTATATGTTAAGGTGTTCAAAAAATAAATAAAGAACTCTTAGTTTAAATCATAGGTAGAATTCTGAAGCAATTAAAAACTCATTGATGATCAAGAAGCTTTTTCTGTATCAACAAGCTTGCAGATGTCTGTTTACCACTTGGAATTAGCATTGCAGTTGAGTGAAGCTACGCAAACTATCTTTTTTGCGAAATTAATATTTTGGATGTTTCTCTTTGTGAGTTTCATAATGAATGCCTGGTTTCCTCTTGAAAAAAATTGACTTCTTGCACTTCCTGATTTCAAGAGTTTCATATTGGGATTCTATTCTGTAGTAATAATAATCATAACATGCCATCAACTTGATTCCTGCCCAAGGCTGCACAAATGGTGGGCATGTAAATTATCAGCCATACATGCTCTGGGTGGGTTCAGCTGGCTTCTCCTGGGAGGCACAGTAGAGATTTTTAACTCCCAGCAGTTGACTCTGTAGCTAGGTGCTCCAACTCACTGAGTAATAACAACTCTGTCAATTCTACACTGCAGCTCTTGTGTTTTTTTCCCCCTTTTCACTCTTAGTATCTCACTATATCATCAAGATAATGTTGCCATTTATTTCCTGATGACAGTAATCTCTTTTCTGATTTCTTTATAGGAGGAAACAGTGTTTTAAATTGTGTGTGACACTAAGTCGAATTAAGGTTCAGTCGGTCGCAGTTTACTTCTGCCTCTTAGAATGATGTTGCTATGGTGTAAAAATGCAGTGCTTTTCAATATGCAAATTATTTCCTGCTCAGCCTACTTAACTTGTTTTTATTCATGTGGATGAAGAAAGTAAATCAGATTACCAAAGCAAATGAAGTTTCAAGTTAAATTTTAATCTACTGAGGTTTAATTCAAAAGTCATCTTAACATCCTACTTCTAATAACTGTATTCCTTAAATTCATATATTTAATAATATTGGCTGAAATGCTGTTGCTTGGGGAAGAAAGTTGCAGCTAGAGTGGGTGCATTGAATCAGTGTAGATTTGGCAAGTCAGCTCCTCCATAAGTTCCATTGATTCACATGGGCCTCCTCTAGTTGTGATTTACTTTAACATTTGAATCAATGGAACTTTCAGAAGAATTGACTCACCAGATCCCCACTGATTCAGTGGGCCTACTCTAGTGCAACTTACTGTCCTAAGAATTTCATCCACTAATATCCAGGTACTAGCTCAGGGGTGAGTTGGATCATGAGGTACGTGTGGCCATCTGGGTGTTTATTATTGGACCCAAACTCCCATGATCCCTCAGTATTAATAGGCTTGGACTAACATGTCAGCTTTGAGAGGTTCATGTGTAACTCATTCACATATTAGCAGTTGCCTACTGAAGAAATAGTTCTGGCCTCTCCATGACAGTACCTTGATCTGGATTATAACTACTGTCAATGTTTTGGTAAGCCAGTTCAATCCTTAAGGTATCCAAACTTCAGTGAACAGTGCATAATTCATAGAAAATTGCTTGCAGATAAATTCATTCATTATGATAATTTTTGGTTTTTGCACCTATTTTTCCCTTTCTCATTTAAGAGATTTTTACATTAGTTCACTTATTATGTCTGTTCACTGTCCTCATACATTATACGTAGACATGGTGACGAATAAAAAAACAAATTGCGATATTCATTGCAAATTGCTGATTCATTAAATATTCATCCCTTCCTATTCATGAATTACAGAGACCCCGATGAATATGAAGGGACAAATATTTGTCCATTTTTATTAGTCTCACATATGAAGAAGGCTAGCCTTCCCTCTCTGCCTATGACCTTCCCACTCTGCCTATGGGCCCGCTGATCAGGTGATCGGCAGGCCTATAGGCAGCCAGCCAGCCAGCCCACAGCCACCCTCACAGCCTGTCTCCCACCCCCTTCCCCTCCCTAACTTAGTCGCTGCCTACATCCACTGCTGCCCAGCACCACCACCATCCATTGCCGCCCACTGCGGTGGCCTCCACAGCCACAGCCTGCCTTAAGCAAATCTGGACTGCCCTTTGCAAAGATGGTGGCTGTGGCTTCTCTTAGGGATGCTGCAGCTGCCATCTTTGCAAAGGACAGCCCAGATTCCCTTAAGGCAGGCCATAGCAGTGGAGTCCATCGCAGCAGGCGGCAATGGATGGTGGCTGCAGAGGCTGCCGTTGTGCAGGCCATCGCAGTGAGTGGTGGTGGATGGTGGCTGTGGAGACTCCCGTGGCACAGGCCACCGCTGGCGGCTGTGGCAGTACAGACTGCGGGCCCAGATGACAGCAGCCAAGGTAGGGAGGCAACAGGGATAGTGGAAAGGGGGCTGGGGGTCAGCTTTTTTATATATACAGCCTCAAGCTGTTTTGTGATTTGTTGGTTCATGGGGAGGAAATTCGTGGTTCATGGTTTGTCAACTTTGACGGACTACAAACCAGGACACGGTTCATCCCCATTTCTAATTATAAGCTATGGAGAGATCAGAACTTGAAAGCATCATGCAGTTTATGAGTGCTGGCCATAGTGAAGCATAGGATGATAGGAGAATGTCACAGTGTGAGGACCAAAAGTTAGAAATAAAGATTGTCTGACTATAATTGATAAGTAGTGGTATAAATTTCTGCAGAAACGTTTGCAACCTCTTTGCTTAAGATGCAGGTTGATATGAGCAAGGAGAATGATTGAGCATTGGTTAATGCTCTCTTGGCACCCAAACACGGTGTTGCAGGAACTCTGAGATGACTGGGTTATACTGGCAGGATTCCACAGTCAGACTCACTGATAATTAAAAATTAAGTAGAGAGATTTTCAGTCATCACCACTAAGAGTGATCCTTCACAATTTTTGTGTGTGTGTGTTACTCAAGTTAAATAGCCTTAGCCCCTGTTCTAGTTTGAGTGTATTGAACTTGGGTGACTATTAAATGATACCAGACATACGCTGGTAAACATTTGTGGATCAGAGGGGGGGGGAGTTTGAATGTAACATTTATTGAACAAGAAGCTGTCACATAGTCGAGAGAAGGGACAAGCTGAAAATTTGGACTGTAGTTCAGGTACAGAGAACATACAGTATTTGCATTCTGAAGGTGCCAGATTCAATCGCATTATTTCCAAATAGGGCGGGGAAAGACTTCTAACCAAAAGTCTACATAGCTTTTGTGAGATACGGTAGGTCAGCCTTTGTCTATTGGTTTTGTATTACAACTTCCATCAGCCCTCACCAGCGTACTCACTGGTGAATGATTGTCATGGTTGTAGTTGAGATATTTGGCACTCAGTGTGATGTACTTGTTTGGAATCATATTTTGAAAATGACAATCACTACTTTTTCCATGTGGAAATACATCAGTATTTTAAAAAACCCTTCTTCCTTTGCCCTTCCTTTCTTTCAGGGAATATCTTGGAAAGCAGCTACAGTCAGAACAGCCTCAAACAGCCACAGCACGAAGCTGAGACTGCTTTAGTAACTGGAGAAGTTGTAGCTACCTTGAAGTGCGAGTAAGAACATCATGTGGTTGCAATCCCCTCACCGCCTGTCCTGCTATTGTGTAGATCTCTTTCAAAATATTATTCCAATATAATTACCTGAAGTATGATGTATTGTCTAGTAAACAGTTTTTGTCAGTTTGCTAGCTACAGTCTTTCTGTATTGCAAAAATATCCAAGAAATATAACTGATACATGTTGCCTTTATTTTGTGTATTTATTGTCTCTTCAAAACAAGGGCAGAAAAAACATTAAAGAATAATCATTCCATATCATTCATTGTCTGTGTTAATTGTTGTTTTCCATTTGCTATCAACTGTGTTAACTTTAGAAAACTGATTAGATTAATTTCTTTTGGGGAGAGTAAAGCACTTCTTAAAGCTCTGTCAAGTCAGTTGAGGAGCAATCATCTGTCTCCCTAGACAGTGTACTGTAATATCTTCAGAGTTCTGGCACACATAGCAAATGGCCAAGCAAGAAGGCTTCTGAAAAAGTTCATATTGTAAATTATAAGCCATGATCTTTTCTGTATTTGTTTGGAAACCGTATACATTGCAGTCTTATACTCAGAATTCTACATGTCTGACTGAATCTACCTAAGTTCCACTGAGTTCAGTGAAGCATGTTCTTAAATAAATGGATATAGAAATGCTGCTTTAATTACTAGCAGGTATATGATTAATTATCTAAAAGAAAATAGAAGAAAATGGTATGTAGGTTTCTCCCATTTAAGGTCTACACTGTATACCTTTACATACGTATATCTCAATAAACTATACATATTCTCTATACATATATCAATGAACTATACCATCGAACTATACATACATACACATATATACACTGTAAAGTTCTGATATAAGCATTGTCACAATCAGTTTCTTTGATGTCCTGCCCACTTGCTTCTTGTGTAGTCTTTTTACAGCTGTGGAATCTCTAGACAAAGTCAAATTAAAGAATTCCAGGAAGTCATGATAAAAGAGAATTCCACTCAAGAAGCTGCTATCTAATTATGTGGCTTGTTAGTTACTTAGTGAATTGGTGCATATCTGTATAATGTATAATCAGTAACTGGCTTGGACTGCTAATCACTGTCTTCCTTATTAAGTGTAGCATCTGTGAAGTGCTCAAAGCAGTATGTGGATTTAATGGCTAAGCTATTCACAGGAAATGAGAATTGTATCACATTGAAGCTTCGCTTTGGACTAGATATAATATGGCTGTTGCAGAGCCTAGAATTTTTATGCTGTTGCAAAATGCCTCCAGGCTTGCTAGTGCCCATGTCAACTAGATATATTACATTTGTCCAGTTTGACAGTAAAAAAATAAGAGCTTAGGAGCGCCGCAAGGCTGATGAAATTGACACTGGTTCAAACAAATTAGTGTGCTTTCCCCATGGATTTTCTTTTCTTTTCATTTCTTCAGGTTCTTACAGGTTTGTATGATTCTTTGTAACCCAGCTGCAAGAATTGGTTTTGAGGTTATCAGCGATCTACTATCCATTGTTCTCTTTGCAGTAATCTACCAGTTTGTTGAGAGCACAGCCCTACTGCTAGACCTCTTCAGAGTGCCACTAGGTCTCATATATTTAGAGGCACATAACCTAAAATATCTCAGTTTGCAACAAAGTTTTATGGTGTTTGTAGTTTCAATAGCTTTAATAAAATGTGTGTAACTCAGCCCTGGTGAAATATGAGGGAAAAGAAGGGGCCCAATGCAAAATGGTGATTCAGGAGATGGACCCGGTATCCATCTGTGATAGTATAGGCTCTGCATATATAGATACACTTTTACATCTGATTTACTACAAATCTGAGGCTTTTAGTAGTTTAATAGAGGTATTAATAAAGATTGTTGATGGAGAAACAACATTTTTGTTGCTATTAGAAAATTACTGGGGGTCAGAAACCCATGTGAATCCAGTATAAATCGCCCAACAATCTGCTAGTAAATGCTAAAGACTTCTCTGCTGTCTCATCTGAAACAAACTAAACCTGGTAAGGTATCCTAAGGCTTCTGCCCTGGAGAGTGTGCACTGTTACTATAACTATTACAAACTATGCCTTATTGTTTGGAGTTGCAATTTAGTGAATGTAAATCAAAAATCATTCATCAAAATGGAGACTATGTGCAAATTTCTTCTAGCTTTTGAAGTTAGGGAAATGTTGAAAGATCTATGTAGAAAAAGAAGATGAGAAATGCCTGCCCTAGACAACTTTAAAGTGTCTTTTACATGTATTCATTCTAAAACAAACCAAATCAAGTTGAATTGTTTGGTACACTGGTTCTGTGAAAATGAATGACACGCTACCTTTTCCAACAGGGCTCTGATTGAATTAGCTAATGTTTCCTTGGATGTGGTTTCCCCTGATTTTGGTTGAACTTATTTTTAACAACAATGGAGCAGAATCACATCCTCAGTGGACTTCAGCATAGCTTAGTTCATCAACAGGTATCTACTTGGCAGCCTAGAAGTCTCATGGGCTGAAATTTTAAGCACACTTACTTCAGAACAAATTGCAGGGAAATATGAGTAAACAGTGTTGAGTTGTACTGTTTGTGTGTGAATGTGTATATTTGTGCATCTGTTGCAATATCTAGCTTATATTCTATGAAACTATTTAGAAATTGTATCTAGATACCTGCGTTAGCACTTGGGAATCTACTACGCAAAAGAAATATTTCATGTTTTATTTACTAGCCTATATCTAATACATTTCTTTTCAGAATGCATAGCGCTACTGCTTTTATCACTATAAGCATCTGTTGTGAGCAGTTCAAACTCTGTTGACACCAAATGATTAAACCAGAACCAAGCAACCATCCAATAGAGGCTGAGTAGTTCTTGTGATGACTGATTTCATCTCAAAACTTTGCACTGCTTCTACGTAAATATAACCCACTTTTTTTGAAGAAAAGGAGTCTAGTCACTGCACATATTTCATCATTTTTAATATTTATATTATAGTAGTGGTTTGGCGCTGTTTGAAAATCAATATGGTTTTTCAGAATTCCCACTGCCTGCTTAAGTTATATTGTTGCAATCTATTTTCCTTTGTCAGAAGTCTGAGCTGAAAAGGATTCTTGGAGGGAGAGAGAAAAACCTTTGTAGAAATCAAAGTTTGATTATTCCCGTGGTTTGTAAAAGATGCTGCCAGATGCTCCTACTGTCCTATGTGAATTTCCTTTCTGCTGATTAATTCCAGAAAGTCTGCTTCCTTTGCTCATGGACAGACGAGATGATTCAAGGATTACTGCTATGGATTGCATTACAAACAATAGGGGTACAATCCAGATCTATCCTCTTGTCTTTAACTTTTCAGATTTGAACAGCTTGTGCCTAGATCTCTGTATCAGCTGCCTTCCATTTGTGAGGGACAGGATGTCCAAAGACAAACCAGCTTCATTTGATTTCAGACTTCTAGAAATGAAATGCCAGCTGTGTAGCTGACAAAGAAGGCTGCTGTGTTTAGTTGAAAAAAGTCACAGAATGGCTTCTGGAAAAGCTGTTGGCAACCAATAAATTCTTTTTTTCTTTTTAAAGGCCAGTTCCTCTACATCCATGACTGTAGGAGCCAGGTGTTCAGCACTATCTACCTACTCTTGATATTTTCAAAACAGGTGAGGGTTACTCACTCTGGAGCATTTAATTTTACAGACACCATGGGATCAGGATCTGTGAGAAGCAAACAGAGGAAGACACTTTGAAAAAAAATTACTGGCTGTATCATGGTGTGATCAGATGGTATTCCATTTCACAGTTTGGTCTGCTTTGGAAACGAGCTTGTTCATTCCTTTTTCTGTTAACCACGTGATATATGGGCAATTGCAAATCAAACCGATGTCTGCCAGCACCTTTTTGGATCACTGGTGTTTTCTTAGTGTGGGTAGGATTGATCCCTTTTGGTTCAGATCCAGCATGTGTGATTGCCAGTACTGAGCCAAAGCGGATGCTTTAGCAGTTGCTTTTCTTAGGCCAATACAGAATCTAACTACTTATTAAGAAATTTAAAGCTTTCTCCCACTCACCCCAGAGAGAGGAAACAGAAAAGAATGCTTCTCATGATTAAAGACTGCTTCAGCCACTGGAATGCCAGAGAGAGGTGTAATTCTGTGGCCCATCACTCTGTAGTGACTCCGATTTTGTAGGGGAACATATCCAGTCAAGGTTTAGTGCAAACTTTACAGCAGCTATCCAAGGTGCTTAACCCTAACCTCAAAGAAGATCATCACCCTGAAAAGCTGCTATAAAGTTCAGACTAATGTGGAGTGGATACACTATCCCCATGAAAATGGACTCACCAGCCTTTATTGCCATAGCTAGAGATGCAAACATCCTGGGGGGAAAACACACACACATTTTAGGACTCTACCCCCCCCCCCCATTTGGGATGTAAAAGGCTGTGTAGGTGGGGTCTCTGTCCCCCTTGCCTAGGATTTCATATGTCATTCTATCAACATGTCTCATATCTGCTTCCTCTTACCTATTTGTAGGAATGCTTTTAACTGGATGTCCTGCATTATTGGTGCAGGGTTAGGTTTCATTACCGTTGGTGTCCTTTGCACCTGTATGATTCTATGAGAAATGGCCTCTTGCTGAATAGCCCACACTAGAGACCAAATTGTCACACTTTTCTATAATTTGGCGGGTCTGATGCCTGGCAGGAATAAACGTCAACACGCTCTGATAGATAATGGCAACCTGACAGGTAGCAGTAGACTACCTAAGTTTTCCATTGTAATCGGTGATTAAAAAAACAAGTAGAAGTTACAAAATGAATAATCTTGTTCAGAATTCGTTTGAAACAAATTCTGTTTTAATGAATAAGTATTAAAAGGAATGAATGTTTCAATAATAAGAATGAATGGCATTGCTAAATTCATTTTTTTCTTGCACAATCCTAAAAGCTTGACTGAGACAAAATTCAGAATAAAAAGGGAAAATGAGAGGACAGAAATGAAGGTGGGGGAGTGTATGCAAGCTGAGATTCCATTTCTTTTCATGTTCCCAATATCTGCTTTTTAGTTCAAGACCATGAATACTCTAGCTTCAAAGACTTTGGAGGACATATATCAACATAGACTATGAAAAGCATAAAGTGAGTTAGAGTGGTCTCTCACTTCATAATAGTATGTTATTTGGCCTGTATTCAAGAGGTTTCAAGAGGTTTCAGGTTCAATTCTTTTTATTTCCAGGGAGGGCTGGAAAAGATTTTGTCTGGAATTTGGAAATGGTCTGATTTGGTGGAAGGCTGCTCTCTGTGTTCTTATATCATTTGTATACATTTTAAAACTTCTGAAGGAAGTTTATATGAAGAGAAGAACACAAGGAATGACAGATCAGACCAAATTTCTATCTAGTCCATCATTCTGTTTACATTGTGGCCATCAGTATTCTATGGAGAGCCACCTTGAGTCCTTTTTTAGGAGATATGCAGGGTAAAAATATTGTAAGTAAGTAAGTAAGAGCCTGCTTGTTGGACATGGGTGCAACTTTATCCTTTCTATCCAATATTGTGTTTTTTGTTTTGTTTTTTTAATTTCCAAAACAAATACAAGAATACAAAATACTTACTAATACAATCTAAAACACAGTGCACCCCCATACCCACAGGACCCTTTGGAGCAATACTTTTATTACGAACCTCCTTTCCAAAATTGTATTGATTGTTGTTTAGAGGCTTTCCCCTTTCCTTTCACTAATACAAATTCAATAGATCTACCCCAAATAGCATAAAAATATTTAAACTTATTTCCCCTCTTTTCATCTTAAGTTCAGTAGTCAATTTATCGTTTAACGCAATGTCCCATACTTCATTATACCAATCTTCTAATATCATTTTTATCTTTCCAGAATCTAGTTATTAATATTCTAGCACTTGTCATAAGATTAGAAATCAATTCCTTTGAGCAATGATCAAGTTCTATCTTATAAAAAATTGACAGCAAAGCAATTTTAGAATTAAGTTCGATATCTTTTCCAAATATATCACATATTTCCTTAAAAATCAATTTCCAAAATTTCTGAATCAATTTACACTCCCACCACATATGATAATATGTGCCAATTTCTTCATCACATTTCCAACAGGCCTGAATTTTTTATGTTCAATTTCACCAGAGTCATGTACCACATTAAACTATTTTTTTAAAAAAAAATCCTTTATTCTTACCGACATTAATCTTAAAACTCTCATCTTCCAAATTTTTGTCCAATCCTCTGTTTTAATTTCTGTCTTTAAATCATGTTCCCAAATTGATTTCAAACCTTCTATTTCAGTCTCTTTTCCCTCTTGTTCCAAAATTAGGTTATAAATTCTACTTACTACTCCCTTCCTCAAAGCATCTTTCTGCATGTCTTCATGTGATGATAGAAATTGTTCATACTTAGTACATTCTGTACATTTGCCATTAGTCTTCAACCATTCATTTGTCCAACTATCTAATTGGATATAATTATACCATGATAGTTTATTAGTTTGAAGTTTAACTATGATCTGATCCGTCGATCTCATTTTAATCATCCAATCCTTCAATCTGGCAACTTTTTAATCCTTAAACAAATCAGCTAAACCCTTCAAGTTTGCTGGGAAATTTTCTATTTCAGTCACTAATTTTAGTGGTGAAGTAAAGGGACATAACTTCTTTTTATATCTGTTCCAGACATTTAACATGTTTCTTAAAAAAGGGTTGTTCACCTGATTTATTGTGTTTCTTTTTACTACATTAAACAAATATTTTCAATATTCCCATTTATTTCTGAGGATTCCATATCCCACCAAATTAACCTTCCTTTGTTGTATATAATATCTCCAATAAATCTTAGTTGATTCGCTATATAATAATTTTTTATATTAGGAATACCTAAACCTCCACTTTTTTGAGCCTTATACCAATATCTTTTATTTATTCTTGATTTTTTACCTTGATTACAAAATCCATTAATTAATCCCTGCCAATACTTAAAATCTTCATCTTCTAATTGTATTGGGAGCATCCTGAATAAAAAAGTAATTTTTGATAATATTTTCATTTTGATCATAGTGATTCTCCCAAACCACAATAGTTTCAATTTAGAATACTCCTGCAATTTATCTTTAATATCACTTTTTAATTTGTTAAAATTTTGCTCCTTTAATTTTTGAGTCATTTTAACTATATAATTACACATTTTAAAACCATATTTATTTACAAATGTTTCTTGTTCATATTTATTGTAATTAAACATCATTATTTGTGTTTTTGCCAGTTAATAGTTAATCCTGTTATTTCCTCAAATTTTTCTAAATGATTTTTAATTTTATCTATACTTTCTAATGGGTTTTTAATAGTTAATAATGATTCATCAGCAAATAAATTAATCTTAATTGTATCATTTTTACCCAATCCTTTAATTAATTCATCATTTCTTATTGCATTAGCTAACAGTTCTATAATCATACAAAACAATATTGGTGAAAGTGGACAGCCTTGTCTTGTACCTCGGCCTAGAAAAATCCGCTCTGTTAAACCATCATTAACCATTACTTCTGAAGTATTATCTGAATATAATTGATCTATAACCCCAATAGATCTTCTACCAAATCCCCAACCCTTTATAAGCAGCTTTAATGTTGGCCATTCCACACAATCAAAAGCCTTAAATATGTCTAGTGATAAAACAGTTACCTTTGTTTTTTCCTTTTCTACCTCATATATAATGTTCAAAACTCACCTAGTTAAATTATCCATTTGTCTTCCCTTTATAAAGCCACATTGATCCTCTTTAATATAATTTGCTATAAATCTATTTAATCTATTTGCTAATATAGCAGTAAAAATCTTATCATCTTGATTTATTAGAGATATAGGTCTATAAGATCCCGGATCTGTTAGATCCTTGTTGGGTTTTGGAATAAGAATCGTTAATGAGTGTTTCCAAGAAGGTGGCATTGTCTCTCCTTCCAATATTTTATTATAAAACATTTTTAGCTTAGGTATCAAAATGGAACTAAGATGTTTATAATATTCTGGACCCAATCCATCAGGGCCTGGTGTTTTACCATTTCTCAGTTTATTAATGACTTCAGCAATTTCTTCTTCTTTAATCTCTTCTTCTAATATTCTTTTATCACATTCCAATAATTTAGTTTTTAAATTCTCATTTATATAATGTTAATACTAAAAACTAAAAAGAAAGAAAGTGAAAAAAATCAATATAAATGAATGAAGGAAAGAGAGAAGAAAAGTAAAAGTAAAAAAAATTAAAAGATTTAGAAGGGGGGGAGAAAACAAGTGGTCCGTCTTCTAACCCTTCAGGAATCTGGTCCTTTCTGCTTCAACCTTCTGGTTTTTTGCTTGGAGTTAACTCCTGACCTCCATCTTCCTCCTGACAGAGTTTCCATGCCTTCAACAGGTCTTTACCTTCTTCACATGAGTAGATTTTAAACAGAACCTGATCTTTCCAAATTTTCAAAAAAACCAGGATGACCCCATTGGTATTTGAGATTATTTTTGATCAAAATTGCTGTAACAGGCTTCATGGATTTTCTCCAATTTAAAGAGTCACTACTTAAATCTTGGAAAATCTGCAGCTTAGTGGCTCTGTAGACCAGCTGGTCTTGTTTTTGTTTAATTTCTCTCATAAATTGTTCTTTCTTTGTATAATTAAAAAACTTCACCACCACTGGTCTTGTCCTTGGGCTTTTGGGGTTACCAACAAAATGAGCTCTTTCTATGTCCTGTTCATCCAAGTGTTGTGTGCCCATTATGGAGTTAACCCACATTATAATCTCTTTTTTGAGGTTTTGTCCATGTTGCAATTGAAAATTCATTATTTTAATGTTGGACGTTCTGGAATTGTCTTCCAGATAAATCAGCTTTTTGTTTGTTTTGCTGATTTTCTCATCCAACCTGCTTATCTTGGTCTCATTTGATTCGGCCCTATCTCCCACTTCCTTAACTTTCTGTTTGACAATTTTCAACTCCTGTGTCATTCAGGCGACTTGATCTTGAAGTTTATTAATACTCATTTCCACCCTCCTCAAGTGTTCCAGGCTGCGATCCGACGGCTTGTCAGAAGTTTTATCTAAAGCTTTATCTCTTGTCCAAGCAGGAATTTTAACAGCCTTGTCCTTCCTCTTTGGCATAAAGAATAATTAGGAAGTTCTCATTAGAAGCAGGGCTCTAAGAACTTTAACAGCTTATCAGACTCAAAAACAAAAGCAGTATTCCACTCTAAATCAACACAGTCTTTAAAGAGTTTAACTAGATGTGCACATTCCTTATCTTTCCCTCCGAAGGTTTATGTAGAAAAAAACAGTCTTCAAAAGGAAGAAATGCATTTTAAAAGTTGTTTACCATATCGGCGGTACAGAGGTTTAGTTCTTAGCTGCCCATTCCTCCTGAGCAGAAGTGACGTCTCTATCCAATATTGTTAGGAATGGCAGCTGTTTCTTACACAAAACTGTCCAAAACATAAAAGCACTATAAATTTCTTTCAATCCATTCCAATCTCTTTTGCTCTTTGCTTTATGCCTGGATATCACTGACTGAAAGCTTTAAGGTCTAGTTTCATGTGACAACAGTAACTACCTGTTTATCATTGTAACACAATAATTCATGATTAGAATGTGTTCATTGCTAGCCTTACCCCTCATCAAGTAAAGCCCACAGGGAAAATTGATTAGACTATGGACAGGGTTTGATGGAAAAGGATATGATGGAAGTGGTAACTTTACAGGTTATGGAAGTGGAGAACCTCCACAGGTTACATGTAAGAGGAAACAGCCCATCCTTGAAATAAATCTGGAAAGAAAACAGTCATGCTACCTGCCTTATTTCATACCTTCTACACAATTGCTTGGAGTCAACTCCAGAGACATGTGCAGGGAAGGAGGCTGGTGGATGGAGGTGTGCCCACTCCTGCCTCATCTGGCTGTATTGAACACTGAGAGCACTTATTGCTGTGGTTCAAATCTTTCCTGTTGCTAGTGCTGGAGGATCCACAGAATTCTCTTCCCCCCATTCCCCATGATATTTATTACCTGTATAAAGCCTCTGGAAAAGGTCATTTCAAGCTCTGGAATGCAGTGTCACCAATATTTTGATTCTACCCAACTGCCTCTCTTGAAAATACCATTCCTGAAGACACATCTCCTCAAACTGGCCTTTTAAGTGAATTGACTACTGTGTTTGAGAGATTTGTTATATAACTTCTGTTTGGTGATGATTATTTATAAATTTGTTTTTAATAATGTTGTTAGCTGCCTTGAGTGTTTTTTTAATGGAAAGGGAGAATAGGAATGCAATAAATAAAATAATCAAAAAATACTTAGGTTGCCATTATCCAGGGCGATGAAGCCATGAATTTAGCACCAGAGCCTGAGACAGTGGAAACTAAAGGCACAAAGCAGGCAAAATAAGCTTCAAGAAAAATAAGCCAATATTTCAAATAAGGATGAAGGTAGATTTTGAAATTATATATGTAAAGGTAACCTGCCCTTTCCCCTGTACAATTCCATGCCTGTGTGAACTTTTGAGGATGGTCCTATGGGCCCTAAATATATATTTGCTATTACTGTATTATTAAACTTCAAACCAGCCTAAACCTTTTGAAAGGTCACAGCCCTCAAATTAAGGTGGGGGTGGGACACATAGAATTTGACTTACAAGATATACAAGATATACTGGACAGAAGCAGTCCATTGCTGGAACTCACAAGAAAGAACCCTAGCACTGCTGGAAAAGAACGTGATGTACATTCAAATGATCTGAAAACCCATTGCTGGCAACTCTGGCTTTTTCTTAAAAAGGGGAGGGGGAGTAAGAGGAGATTGGAAAAAGGTTGAGATTCTGAATAGCAACTTCCAGAGACTTTCAGCAATACTGATCATACAGTCCAGTTGCTGGAGAGGTATAAGGCAACTCGATATGTCCTTCCATACCAAGATGTCACTAGTGATCAGCCCTCTTTCGGCATTAAAAAAAAAAGCTAATTTGAAAGAGTGAGTAGGGAGAGTGGTCTAGCCCTATCCCTCCCTCAGGTCTGGACCATTTCCTTCTCTGACAGTCCCTCTCTCCAGGAAGATAGCAAAAGGCAGAGGGTGAGACTGGAACATTTTCCTGACTCATGCTTTCAGATTAACCCTTTTCTGATGTCCTGAACAAGGCTAAAGAATATGCCTTACATAAGCTGTACCACACATAATACTGAGGAAAGGTCTGTAGCTTACTGGCAATGCAGAAAGTTTCCTATCAAATTCCTGACTTTGCCAGGCAGCAGCTAGAGATGGAGAAAGTGACTGGCTTTGATTGCAGTTCCAAGAATCTAGGAATCATAATCCAAAAAAACAACTTTTCCCATGTCTGGGAGAAACATCCTGGTTTCTAAACTTTTAATTC
This sequence comes from Intellagama lesueurii, assembly GCA_037013535.1. Taxonomy (NCBI): domain Eukaryota; kingdom Metazoa; phylum Chordata; class Lepidosauria; order Squamata; family Agamidae; genus Intellagama; species Intellagama lesueurii. Next base: position 46,786,278 of record JBAJHW010000004.1, read on the forward strand.
ACGAGCATTTGAGAAGAAACATTTATTTATTCAAAGAGCTGCAATTTTTTCCCTCATTATTCTCAAATCAACATCATCCATTCTGTGCATCATTATTTTACTTTGATTTTCTCCTTCATTCTTCCTCAGTCTGTCTCCTTTATGGAAACATTTGCCAATATGTACACCAGCAGATCCCCTTCATGGATTGCTGCCTTGTCGTGGCGAAGGGGCTTGAGTAATTCAGAGAAGCTATGGGCTATGCCATACAGGGACACCCAAGACGGACAGATCATAGTGGAGAGTTCTGACTAAACGCGATCCACCTGGAGCAGGAACTGGCAAGCCACTCCAGTATCTTTGCCAAGAAAACTCCATGGACAGAAACAAAAGGCTAAAAGATATGACGCTGGAAGATGAGCCCCTCAGGTCCGAAGGCATCCAACATGATACTGAGGAAGAGCAGAGGACAAGGACAAGTAGCTCCAGAGCTAATGAAGTGGTTGGGCCAAAGCCAAAAGGACGCTCAGCTGCGGACGTGCCTGGAAGTGAAAGGAAAGTCCGATGCTGCAAAGAAAAATACTGCATAGGAACCTGGAATGTAAGATCTCTGAACCTTGGTAAGCTGGATGTGGTCAAACAGGAGATGGCAAGAATCAACATTGACATCCTGGGCGTCAGTGAACTAAAATGGACGGGAATGGGCGAATTCAGTTCAGACGATTACCATATCTACTATTGTGGGCAAGAATCCCGTAGAAGAAATGGAGTAGCCCTCATAGTCAACAAAGGAGTGGGGAAAGCTGTACTGGGATACAATCTCAAAAATGATAGAATGATTTCAATACGAATCCAAGGCAGACCTTTCAACATCACAGTAATCCAATTTTATGCACCAACCACCGATGCTGAAGAGGCTGAAATTGACCAATTCTAAGAAGACTTACAACACCTTCTAGAACTGACACCAATGAAAGATGTTCTTCTCATTATAGGGGACTGGAATGCTAAAGTAGGGAGTCAAGAGATAAAAGGAACAACAGGTAAGTTTGGCCTTGGAGTTCAAAACGAAGCAGGGCAAAGGCTAATGGAGTTTTGTCAAGAGAACAAGCTGGTCATCACAAACACTCTTTTCCAACAACACAAGAGGCGACTCTACACATGGACATCACCAGATGGGCAATACCGAAATCAGATTGTTTATATTCTCTGCAGCCAAAGATGGAGAAGCTCTATACAGTCAGCAAAAACAAGACCTGGAGCTGATTGTGGCTCTCATCATCAGCTTCTTATAGCAAAATTCAAGCTTAAACTTAAGAAAGTAGGAAAAACCACTGGGCTAGTCAGGTATAATCTAAACCAAATCCCTTATGAATACACAGTGGAAGTGAAGAACAGATTTAAGGAACTAGATTTGGTGGACAGAGTGCCTGAAGAACTATGGATGGAGGCTCGTAACATTGTACAGGAGGCAGCAACAAAAACCATCCCAAAGAAAAGGAAATGCAAGAAAGCAAAGTGGCTGTCCAACGAGGCTTTATAAATAGCAGAGAAGAGAAGGGAAACCAAATGCAAGGAAGATAGGGAAAGTTACAGAAAATTGAATGCAGACTTCCAAAGAATAGCAAGGAGAGACAAGAGGGCCTTCTTAAATGAACAGTGCAAAGAAATAGAGGAAAATAATAGAAAGGGAAAAAACAGAGATCTGTTCAAGAAAATTGGAGATATTAAAGGAAGATTTTGTGCAAAGATGGACATGATAAAGGACAAAAATGGTAGGAACCTAACAGAAGCAGAATACATCAAGAAGAGGTGGCAAGAATACACAGAGGAATTATACCAGAAAGATCTGGATGTCCCGGACAACCCAGATAGTGTGGTTGCTGACCTTGAGCCAGACATCCTGGAGAGTGAAGTCAAGTGGGCCTTAGAAAGCATGGCTAACAACAAGGCCAGTGGAGGTGATGGCATTCCAGTGGAACTATTTAAAATCTTAAAAGATGATGCTGTTAAGGTGCTACACTCAATATGCCAGCAAGTTTGGAAAACTCAGCAGTGGCCAGAGGATTGGAAAAGATCAGTCTACATCCGAGTCCCAAAGAAGGGTAGTGCCAAAGAATGCTCCAACTACCATACAATTGCACTCATTTTACACACTAGCACGGTTATGCTCAAAATCCTACAAGGTAGGCTTCAGCAGTATGTGGACCAAGAACTCCCAGAAGTACAAGCTGGACTTCGAAGGGGCAGAGGAACTAGAGACCAAATTGCTAACATGCGCTGGATTATGGAGAAAGCCAGAGAGTTCCAGAAAAACATCTACTTCTGCTTCATTGACTACACAAAAGCCTTTGACTGTGTGGACCACAGCAAACTATGGCAAGTCCTTAAAGAAATGGGAGTGCCTGACCACCTTATCTATCTCCTGAGAAATCTATATGTGGGACAGGAAGCAACAGTTAGAACTGGATATGGAACAACTGATTGGTTCAAAATTGGGAAAGGAGTACGACAAGGCTGTATATTGTCCCCCTGCTTATTTAATTTATATGCAGAATACATCATGCGAAAGGCAGGACTGGATGAATCCCAAGCCGGAATTAAGATTGCCGGAAGAAATATCAACAACCTCAGATATGCAGACGAGACCACTCTGATGGCAGAAAGTGAGGAGGAATTAAGGAACCTCTTAATGAGGGTGAAAGAGGAGAGCGCCAAAAATGGTCTGAAGCTCAACATAAAAAAACTAAGATCATGGCCACTGGTCCCATCACCTCCTGGCAAATAGAAGGGGAAGATATGGAGGCAGTGACAGATTTTACTTTCTTGGGCTCCATGATTACTGCAGATGGTGACAGCAGCCACGAAATTAAAAGACGCCTGCTTCTTGGGAGGAAAGCGATGACAAACCTAGACAACATCTTAAAAATCAGAGACATCACCTTGCCGACAAAGGTCCGCATAGTCAAAGCTATCGTTTTTCCAGTAGCGATGTATGGAAGTGAGAGCTGGACCATAAAGAAGGCTGACCGCCGAAGAATTGATGCTTTTGAATTGTGGTGCTGGAGGAGACTCTTGAGAGTCCCCTGGACTGCAAGGAGAACAAACCTATCCATTTTGAAGGAAATCAACCCTGCCTGCTCACTGGAAGGACAGATCCTGAAGCTGAGGCTCCAATACTTTGGCCATCTCATGAGAAGAGAAGACTCCCTGGAAAAAACCCTGATGTTGGGAAAGTGTGAAGGCAAGAGGAGAAGGGGACGACAGAGGACGAGATGGTTGGACAGTGTCACCGAAGCTACCGACATGAATTTGACCAAACTCCGGGAGGCAGTGGAAGACAGGAGGGCCTGGTGTGCTCTGGTGAATGGGGTCACAAAGAGTCAGACACGACTTAACAACTAAATAACAACAACACCAGCAGATAGAGACAAATCCCCCAGAGAATGTAAATGAGATGAGGTACCTCATTGATATTTGATTTGCAGTGTAATTTGAAAAAATATCATTGATTTTTCAGGTCTTTTGGAGTCTTAAAAATATCAAAGTAGTTTTTCAACATATTCCTATGGTCACTAATTGCTGCTATGCCTAGCTTTGAGGATATGTTCACGGAAAGCACCTCCTCAGCCCATAAACAGGGCGAAATAAAATATATTGCTTTGAAGTGCATATTTGTGTGTAAGCACACAGGATCAACTTTAACTTGTGGATTCATCCCTTTGGAATTTGGAATGATCTGAGTAGCAATTGCATCCACACTCCTTTATAAGAAAATCCAAAAAGCTTCTGTTTATAATATACTTGGGATAGGTAAGGCAATAGACACCTTAGTTCTAGCTAACTTAAGTTGAAGATGTCAGGAGCCAGGGCTGTCCCTTTCATCCCTAGAGCACAAAGAAAAAATGTCTCCTTCTTGGAGGGGTAAGAGGGAGGTACGGCAGAGAAGAAAGTGACACCAGTACGCCTCAGAATAGCAACGTAAGGTTGAAGGAAGGTCAGCACATGCCAGAGCAGGTAAAGGACAGTCTAGAAAACCTGTGGAGGTCTTTTATCTTCTTTTCTACATGCAAAGACATGCTTCTTATTTATTTATTTAAAATATTTTTACCCCACTTTTCTTCTTAAAAAAGGACCCAAGGTGGCTTACACAATTAAAAACACAATATTAACAGCAAAAAACAGTAAATTATTTAAATATTTTAAAAAGTATTAAATAAGCATTATATTAAAAACATTAGATAAAAGCGCTACTAAAAGAGATTTAAAAGCAACAAAAATACAAACCATCCCATTTTAAAGCCTTTCTTAGACAACCAGTCACTGAGGAAAATGCTTGCCTGAAGAGGATTGGTCACTGTTGCTATTCTGTATATTTATACTGAATGCAGTATCTGCAAGAGTATGAAATGATCTTGGAACATGGTAGGATGTTTGTTTCTTGATTATTGTTACCTCTATAAACCTTTAGTCCCTCACTCCCAGACCGATAGAACTGCCTGGGCTAATTGAGTCAAAAGGTAAATACTGTTAGGATAACCTGGTCTTTTTTACCTACAGAGTGCATGAGCCTAATGGTGAGCTTGTGACTATTGAAGAGAGGGGTGGGCATTTAGCAAAACTGTTTCCTCACAGACAAAAACTTGTGTAACACTTCCGCTATCCCTATTAGTTATTCCAATTCCAAAGCCTGTTTGAAAAGTGATGTAAGTGCAGCTTTTTCCTGGGAAAAAAACAAAACGTGGATCCACAGATGAAAGTGCAAATCTGATTTTAATAGTAATAATAATAAACTAGATCAAGGAGGGCTTTGTGGTCTCAGAAATAATTGTGTTCAATCTCATTAACTTGCCAGATTGCTATTGCCCAGGGTATATCTAATGTTTTAATTAAAATTTCTGTGATGCAGTCACTCTGTGAAAACAACATTGTCTTCCTTTGTGCATGCAGAATGACTTCAAAATATCCAAGTAATTAATAACAGGCTACTGTCTTATTTCTTTCAATTAAAATAATGAAATGGCTCATTCATCACCACAATTTCTTTATTGAAGAAGATACACTCATTCACTGAAAGCAAGCCTGAATCCTAAAATGATAGTTTAAGATAATGAAATACTAAAGTGCGTCTGACACCTTTAAATATGTGTGCGTACTTAACACACGCACAGCCTAGAATCTTCTGTTGATGCTCCCACCTTTAAAGAGATATGGTTGTTACATGTTGTTCATAGATATGGTTATTAGTATTTTAAAAAATAGGTTGGCCGTACCCTGCCACAAGAGGCATATAGCAACAAAATCGAGCAGCATTTCTCTTTTTAATATAGCTGTGCATAAAAAGTTTCTAACTGCAACCAGGCTAGGGAAATGGCATGGAGGAATGTAAACTGTTTTTCACTATTGTTTTTGCTGCAACTGCCCAGTGTTGTGTGTGTTTCGTGAGGGGGTGGCATCAAGAGAGTTTGCACCACCCTTCCTGAGGCAGGTGAAGAACCTTGAAGAATAATAAGCAGTACTGAGGTAACATTTCTCAGAAGATATTTTCATGTGAAACATTCTGAAAGTATTCTTTTTCCTACTCTCATAGGAATAAACAGCTTCATTATAGAATTCTCATAATGTCTCTGCCACAGTGATCCAGAATAATGCCATATGGAGGGCATGCTGCACAATGCAAAAACAACAGTGGCAGGGGACTAGGAGGTAAAAGAACAGAACAGGGCAGGATGAGAACTACTTATTAAAAATTGATGCCAATAACAGTGGGATGCAATTGACAAATTTCAGAACAATATTTGAGACCTCCAACCTAAAAAAATTATGCTTTCATTAAACCTTTGTTGCTCCAAAACCCATCAGAATGTAACACAGTGGCCCAGAATGGCAACTTCTGAGTAGGATAATAAACATAAATAAAAATACACATCCACAAAAATAAACATCCATAGAAAAAGACAGGGCTTCCCCATGCTTAACTTTATTTTGTGTAGTTACTGGTAAATAAAGATGGGGGTATTCATATTCGTATACGAATACCCCCGCACAGCTGGACACAACGATGGTCTGGCCCCCTGGCACCGGACCGTCCACTTACACATCCGTCGCCACCACTGGCTCTGCTCTCCCTTCCAATTGCTCCAGAGCTCGTGGTCAGCTATCCACTCGTCAGCCTGGCAGGGAGACTCGTCCTCCCTCCTTCTGCCAGGAGTAGATAGCCGACTGCGAGCTCCGATTGGAAGGGAGAGCAGAGCCGCCGGCAGTAGCAGATGTGTGAGTGGACCCTCATTACGTCCAGCTGTGCGGGGGGTATTCATATTCGTATACAAATACCTCCATCTCTACTGGTAAATACTTCAATTTCAACCATGCCAACTTTGACACAAATCATAAAGTAGGCTGCAATGTAGTCACATCCTAAGTAATATTTTCCCAGTTTGGTGCCTTGCAGATGGGTGGAACAACCTTGGACTTGCAGGGTGCTGATGATAGGAATTGTATGTAGAGATGGGCACAAACCGCTGATTCAGCGGTTTGATGCAGTTCATTTCCTGGCCAAAGAGCTGATCAGTGGTTTGGCACCCCACCTCCTCCAGTGGGTGGCCACTTGGTGACAGAGCCTGGAGGAGGTGGGGCAGGGTGCCGAAACATGGATCAGCTGTTCGGCCTGGAAACAAACTGTGCTGAACTGTCAAACCAGCAGTTCATGCTCCTCTCTAAATCATAGTCAACCATATCTGGAGAGCACCAGCTTGGAATACGCTACTCTAGGTAACTGTAGGCAAGTTGTCATGGACATTGGCTTTTAAGCTGATTTATTTGTCTTCTTCTGCTGTGGTGTTTATGTCTTTATTTAAAATGTATTTGTTTGCATCTTAATTTGCTTGCATATTATACACTTGCATTTTATCTGTATTTTATTACTGCCATTTGTTTTAAGCATTGGTTTTAGCGGGAAGGCAGAATATAAGCAAAGAAGCAAATGAACAGATGTTAGCCTCAGCCCCTCATATTTAATGTGCAAATAACACTGAGCTGAGCTGAGATTTTTCAAGATAATGTGAACTGCAGTGAGTATTTACAAAGGGGAAGTATATATAAATAGTGGGATATATTTAAAGATTCTAAGGCATGTCCTGACTGAAGAAATTGCTTTCCAAAATCGGGGGGGGGGGGGGGACAACTATGCATAATGCTGGAGAGAAAACAATCAGCAATAAATCTGGAAACTGAAACCTTTGTGATCTGCTTTTCAGCAGTATATTCTTTATGCAGAGCCACGCATTTCCCCACCTGAAGGTTAACATCAAATGTATCATTATCTGTGTACATCACTAAACATATGTAAAGAAAAAGATACGTACAATACTAATTCACAGACTGAAGTAATCTTTGAAGAATAATATTTTCTGCACATCTTCTTTGAAAATAACACAATAAAAAGTCATACATTGTTGATATTAAAATAACCATTTCTGCACATATGAATCCATCCATTCTTTAAGATCAGCCGTCTTGGCCCTCTTTAGATGTAATGGCAAAGTACAGTGGGTTTTACTTATGGAACCTCTTCATATATGAAATTATTTATCCCCAAAGATTAGCTTAGAATCATAGAATTGCAGAGCTGGAAGGTCCCCATGGATCATTGGGTCCAGCCCCCTGCTAACACAGGAAACCCACATCTTAAGGCATCTGACAAATGGCTGTCCAATCTCTTCTTTAAAAAATCTCTAATGAATGAAAGTCCACCATCCTCTGAGACAGTTGATTCCTGCGCTGAATGGCTCTCACTGATAGAAAGTTCTTTCTAATATTTAGTCAACATCTCCTTTCTTGTAACTTGAGTTCATTACTTCTGATCTTATCCTCCTAACCTGTAAAAAACAAGCCTGCTCCATCTTCCATGTTACAGTCCTTTAAAAACTTTAAAATGGCTATTATATTGCCTCGCCTCTTCTCCAGGCTAAGCGTGGCAAGTTCCTTCAACCCTCAATCTTTTCTCATCGGGCTTGGTCTCCAAACCCTTACTAGCTAGCTGTCACCGCTCCGCTCGTAATTAGGAGTGTGAAAAATTTCTCCATCTCAGTTCTTATTTGTTTCAATTTCACCTGCATTTTGGTTTAATGCCAGGGTTTTGATCACCCATGAAGAGAAGTTCATTTTGAGCTCTGAAGCGTCATTGCAGAAGACCTCAGTGAGGAGGCTTAATGGTGTGTATTGGTGTTTCATCTATGCCCAGAAACTTATTTTCTGTTCTATGCATATACTATCAATAACTGAGAAAAACAAAAACAAAGGGCTACCATAAATATTGTGCCATCTTCGACACCACCAAATTACTTATAAAAATAAAAGTGTTTTAAAGATCATAAGGTCCTAGGGCTCTAACCTTAAATGGAAAAGTGCATTTGCTCTAAGAAGACAAAGAACCTTTCACAGCCTTCATCTTAATTGTTGCACTGTTGTTTAAGATTAATACCTCTGCTCCAACACCGTCACGGAGCTGGAAGAAAGAAAGACTTCATAATTGGAAAATATCAATTGAAATTGATTGCTATCATGCTACCTACATTCTTAATGAAGTGTCTCTGTAGCACCAAGAAATCACTATCTTCTTTTCTTGTGGAAACTAAAGATTGCTAGATCCTTATTAAGCGGAGCAGGAGGGGGAGAAGAGAAGAAACAGAAGTGCAATCATTGATATTTTGATGTAGCATAATGTTCTGACCAACCTTGGCCTAAGCAACAGCTTGTGCATCTGCAACAACTCTGTCCTTCCTTTAGTTCTCACCCTCCTTCATCTGCGTGTCAAGATTTAAAGATGACATTTGTTAGGGAGGCCTAATTCTGTCTTGTATTCTGCAAAATGTAAATCTGTAAGCAAAGCATTAAGTTGCAACAGATCTCTAACTAGACCTTTGGGCATCTGGGACAAGTGATACTATGTTCCACCTGCTCCACTACGAGACATGGACAGACTCCTCCACATGAAAACGGAGAAGCATTTAGTGTTCCCTCTTCCCCAGATGAAAGATAAAATTCATGTTTGTTTGTTTGTTTGCTTTTAAGGAAAATGGATAGGAGCAGGAGATGTCATGTATTTTACTAACAAAAGCAGATTCATCTGTCAATCACAGTGCTGTTTGGGTGCCTTGTGGGTAAAGCCTTGGTTGCTCCACCATAGTGACAGCCCTGAATTGAAATAAAAAGGAACTACTATAAGGCAGTAGATTTGCTAATCCACACCAACTCCCCAGAGAAAGTCTGTAGGTCGAACACTGTTCCCCTTTCAACTGCCTCACAACTCATTTGCTTCTTCTCTGACTTTTCTGTGTTTTTAAAAACTGTCAACAACTATTTTTCAGACACAGAAGCTGTAGATGAGATGACCAAAACATCTGAAGGCCTGCTTGCATGCTGTTGCCTGACCTGAGCTCTGAAAAATACATTATAAGAAGAACTTGCTGTGTTACTCATTACTTCCCTTGCCATTACTGTTCCAACAGTCATGCATTTCACATTATCAACATGTTCCCTTAGCACTGCTGACAGGCCAGAAAACTACAGGGAAATTTTCTCTGTTCCCTCTAGTGGACAATTCTGAAATTGAACATTTGAAATATGTGTAAAAACACAAGAGACAAAACAGAAGAACACTTATTTTGCCACTTAGGATTAATAAGACAATAGCATAACACCTTTCAAAATGCATCTTGAATGACTTAAAATGTTCTTTAGAAATAATCTCTGAAACAGATGCTATTTGTCACACCTAAGTAACTTGAAGGTTATTCATGACAGAGTAATTTAAGTATATTCAGTAAATTAAGTTAAATGAATGAATGAATGAATGAATGAATAACTTTGCAATTACTAACTGCATTATTCAGTATCCAAAAAGGAACTAGCTACAGGTAATTATGTCATTTGTGACTAGTTACTTATGAACACTGTACAAGCTGGCTATCTGCAGGTCATGGGCAACCACAAATATGAATCTTTTGCTCCCAAGATAGCATGGGATATGATTTCCACAAAGACATATCAGATATAGGAAAAAGGAGCTTTGACTTGTTGTACACAAAGTAACTTTCTTTGATTCTCTTTCTCCTTTTCTCAGTTTGCATGCCCTGTGATTGAAGAGCTCAGGGATCTAGCTGCAGAACCAAAAGTCAGGAGATTGAGTCCCTACTGTGCCTCCTAGGAGAATAGCCAGCCTATGTAGCCTTGGGCAAGCTGCACAGTCCCAGGGCACTCCCAGAAGAAGGGAATGCCAAACCACTTCTGAATACTCTCTGCTTAGGACGCCCTGAAAAAGGTTGTCATAAGTCTGAATCAGCTTGATGGCACATAATTAATAAATTAAATTCCCTGTGAAGTTTCTGCTGTGAAAGCCCCACAAAAGGTGAATGAAAATAAAGAAATCTTCAGAAAAAGGAGCTGTGAAAGAGAACTTTAGGATAGATTTCAATCTCTCCCATCTTGAATGTATTTGAAATTTTAACTCCTTCTGCCTGCTTGTAACTAAAACTAACGAAACACAAACAGAAGTATTTTAGTCGGGCCATTTATCTGCACACTGAAAGCACCCTACATGCTTGCCAGGCCTAATGCCAGCAGCTGAATCATTCCTTTATAAAATGCCACTTTCTGTAAAGAGCTGGCCTATGAAAACAGGTAACTGAAATTAGCAAAAGGAAGGTAATTATTCTGCTAATGCAGCATTTTCCACTGCCCTTTTCATAGAAATAAGAAAGTTTTTTCAATGCTTGACAATGAAAAAGTTTTCACTAGAATAACTGCTTCCATGGAAACCATAGGAAAAAAGCTGCTGTTAACAATATCAGATAAGCTAAGACATTCATCCATTTCTTCTGTGACAATCATGTATATGCAAGCCACTTCTTATTGTTAACAGAGAGCAGCAGCTTTTAGAACCATGGGTGGTCTTGATACTAGTAGTATTACCTGACATGACGTTTGGGATCTGTGATGCAATTGGCCCAGACAATGTGGATGCATTGACTATTAGCTACTTTGGAGAAGATTAGGGTTTCAGAAAACTTGAGATTTAATTGGCTTGGAGCAGTATGTAACTCTCTCTCTCTCTCTCTCTCTCTCTCTCTCTCTCTCTCTCTCTGTGTGTGTGTGTGTGTGTGTGTGTGTGTGTTTCATGGCTAATTAAGTACTACAATAATCCAGAGCTAAAGACAAATGGCCTTTTTTGTTTTGGTAGTCGGGCAACTGCCAACATGCTCAGCATCTTCAGTGGTTGCCACCAATCCCACTAAGGCTTGTATTCTATTTGGCCTCTACAGCACATATAAGTGGGACGTGGTGGCGCTGCGGGTTAAACCAGAAAAAGCCTCTGGGCTGCAAGGTCGAAAGATCAGCAGTTCAAGTCAACGTGACGGAGTGAGCTCCCGTCGCTTGTCTCAGCTCCTGCCAACCTTTACCTTACAGCACATATAACACACGAGAGCCCTGTACTTTCTTGTTGTTGTATAAGTGATAGAATAGGAGTTTCTAACATCCAAAGGCCTGCTAAAATAATTCTGCCTTACATTCCCTCCTGAATCCATGCAGGGATGCCACAGTTCACAGGGCTTAAGCAACAGAAACCAAAATGTACCAATGAGCTGGCGGTGGGCCTTCCACCAGGGCTTGTAGAAGGCTCACCGCCTGCTCATTGGTACTTTTTTCCTGGGCAGTTTTCCCTGATGGCTGTCAAGCCTTTGCAACAAGGAGGCTCATGAGTCATGGTGCTGGTGTTCCACATCCTGCCTTACTCTAAATGGCATGATGGGCCAAATTCTTCCCAGTCTCTTTCACACCCTCACCAACTCCTGGCTTTTTTATGTGTTCCAGTGCTATGCAAGCTCAACACACTTACAATCATCTTTAGTCTGAGCCATTGAGATCTGGCACCATCTCAATTTAAAGCCAAGTTACACACACGGAGAGAACATTTCCTCCTCCGTCACTTCTTGCCCTGCGATTTGCCATCATGCCTGGCAATGTGGGAAAACATAGGCATTCCCTGGGATGTCAGCTAGCATCATTTTCTACTTAGACAGCAAAATACCTTGGTCCAGTTCTGCTACCACCAATCTGAGCCACATTAGGTGTAAAGGCAATGCCGATTTGTTCTGTCAGGCTTCAACAGTTGCCCTGTCAAGCTGTGTTATATCAGAAGGTCTGCAAACCACCCTGAGGTCTGTGTAAAAACAACCAGCCTTATCTCCTTTTATCTGTTGTCTCTGTAGTTCGTTATAAATTTATATGTTGTAGAACAAAGGCCTGGAAACTTCAACTTGAACAGATCCCGGTATATGGATCTTCCTAAAACAGGTCAGTTAAGATCAATCCTTAATGTCAAAAATATTGACAACAAACAGCATGCATGGCCATGAGCTAGAGATCAAAAATTCCTTTTTGGAATTACAACTTCCAGAATGCCCTAGGAAGCACAACCACTGGCTAGGGGTGTTTTCCTAAGGAAACATTATTATAGATGCTCAAGACAAACATTTTCTATTCTGCTGCTTGTTAGAAATGTAGAGAATGGGTAATAGTTTTTAGATTTAGGGCTCCAGCAGCCATCATTGATAGGGCAGCTCTTTAAGCTGATTATTCTCTGACAGAAATCCTTCTACCCCTCTAAGAGAACCACAATATTCAGAGATCTTAGGGGCCAAGCCAGTTGTAGACTGGGATGCAGATATATCAGCAACATTCCTCCCTCAGCTTAAATCAGTGGCCTTAACTGGTGGGATAACTTACCATGCATTCCAATTCTTGAAGCAATCAAAACACAGTTGCTTATACTGTATGTCTACCCTTACAATCACATATGTTTTTCCAGGCTCTGTACTTCCTATCTCTTTGCAAAAATGGATCCCACCTCTTTGGAAAAGAATATCAGTTCTGTTCCAAATTCTTCCACATCCGCCTCGAACACCACTGGATTGCATCTGGAAACATGCTGGGCTCTAGATGTTCTTCAGTTTTCCACAGATCCTGGAAAAACCCTTTTTTTTTTGGGCTACATCTCCCAGAATCTCACAGCCCTCCAGTCCAAAACTTACTGTCCCAAGCTCTGGCCTGTTCAAGATGTGATAGAAAAATAATGGCATGGGTGGCTTAGTTTACTTATTTAATCTATTTATAAATCAACCCCATCCCCATTACGCAAGTAAGGAAATATATAAAATTAAAATAAATTCAGTGAAAACAGCAGAATAAATTAAACATCATAAAACTTAAAGAGAAAGAGGATCCAAGGCATCCAACACAACTGAATAAGAAAGTGGCAATGAAGACAAAAGCTTGGTAGAATCATATAATATTTTCTCTGTCTAATAAAGGGGGTTCTTATCTGACCCACTCCAACCTAGGGATACACTTCCACATTTCTGGTGCTATAACAGTAAAGACATTAAATAGTAAATACTTTGTGGCATTCTTATTTCCTTCCTATCTATCATGCTCCAAGTTCCCAAATAAGCAATTGTTTAATTAAACATTTGCATTGATCAGTCCTCCTGGTTTCAGATGGCCACAACATGGAAAGTCAAATTGGCGAGTGGGTGTGTTATTAATCATGCAAGAGCGATTAGAAAATATCTCAAGGGACAGTTGAGAACGTAGAGCTGAGAATACAGCTCTTTTGTTAAAGCCTCTTCCTGTTTCTGGACAATTAAGGCAATTTCCTTCACGAGTGCTAGCATATTGTATTTTGATGACAAATTAGAGCTTTTCCAATTGTGTTTTATTCATGTAAACGTGTGATGGAGTCCTGAGGCTATTCTACATGTAATGCAAGGTTTTGGACTGCACAATCTTAGTATTAAATTCAGCTGCACTTGAACATTTCTGAAGTAGGAATTGCTTTAACGATTACAGTGTGGATAATGGTAGTTACTATATTGAGCCATTATCTTGTTCAAATGCCCACATTAGAGGAAGGATTACCACTCAGAAAATATTAGCCTTGTACAGTATTTGGGAAAATTGCGCCCATGGAAAATAACAGAGAAGACTTTTCCACTGCAGTAAGAACATATTACAGAGTATTCTTATACAGTATCTGATGAAGTGGACTTGTCCATGAAAGCCCATATTAAAAACATAAAAGTTAGTCTTTAAGGTGCCACCACATTTTTGTCTTTTTTTAACTTTTTATTTTTTGTTTTGTTTTCTACTCCTATGATGCTTCTACAACTACATTACAAAGTGTGAGTGCAGTCAGGAATCAGCAGAAAATTCAAAGAGATTAACCAGAATTAGTTCTTAGGAATCTAGGTATGAAAGAGATGAAGAGATAGAAGACACAATGAATGGGAAAAAAGTACAGATTTTATCTGAATCATTTCCTTCCTGCTTTCTTCTCTGGCAGATTTACATTTAAAGAATGCTATTCTGTCCATGTATAGACACTTCACTCCATCTTTTAGCATGGCTATACCTTAAAATAATATCAGTTTATTCTACTCACATCACACTTTTACATGAGGTCCCCACTGGTTATCTGTCTAGGCTATCTGGTTATAACCCTCTTAGCTTCAGCATCAGCAGGTGCTACTGGTTCATTATCTAGGCTCCAGGCTGAATCTAATTAAAGGGCTTAATTCAGCTTTATTCCAGGATAGTTGCTAGCTGACTGTGTTTAGGGGCTGGTATATTTAGAGCTCTAATATTTGCACCATCACTTCCATGCCGTGTGAGATTCTTAGCTTTTCTAGAATGATAGTATCCAAGACTTGCCTCTTAGGCAAACGTCAAAGGAGATAACAGGTTGTTACAGGCAATTCCATGCTTTAAGTCAGACTTGTTACTTCACTAGACTGTCCTACTGTTTTTATTCTGTTCACAGCTTGCACAAAAATTGCACGTGGTCATGTTCCCCAACTTTACTCTTCTTCTGAAAAGCCCCACAAGTTGTTAGCTTTCCTGGGAAGAAGGGGCTCCAGCACCATAATTATTGACTTCTTTCTTTCTTTCACAATTTCCATCTCAAAAATAATCATGTCTGAGATACAGTGAGCAAAAGAATACACAAGATGTTAAGAGTGGTCCCACGATTCATTTGTGTGAAGGTACAGCAGACTTGTAATTTGGGTTTTTTTTTAAAAAAAACTAAAAAAAAAAACTTCAACCCCCAGCCCAGCTTCTTCATTCAGCATTTCGAACTAAAGGTTTGGCCACATCCAACACCATCCTCAATCTGAATAAAAACAAAAACAAAAATGAGTATTGTGCTTTAAGACTAAGAAACAGTACCAGAAAAGGTGCTAGCAATACTTTATTTTTATTTTTTTGCTGAAACAGACAAACACAGCTACCTCTCTGAACATCAGAACATATTATCTCCTGTTCTTCTGAATTCATATGGATGTACCCACAATATTCAGGTGATGATTTAAAGAAAAGAAAACGAAACCTGGTCTCTTTATTCCTGTTTTATTTGAACAACAGAGCCACTATCCCAGGCTGAACAAAGTCATTGTTTTAAAGGTGAGGAGGAACTGTTGGCAAGCAGCCATTGAAGACACTGTCACCACCACTGACACTGCTGTAAGTCACCACTGCGATCCTGGGTGCTGTCAACCAGCTGCCTGCTGGATCAACTCTGTCCTCCATCTGACCATTGTATAGCAGTAGCAGCAGTGGCCAGGGGGTCCAGTAGCAGCAGTAGTGATGGCAGTGGGATCTCCCCTGCTATTGAAGATGCCATGGCTGCCATTGTGCTCCTAGCTGCCGCTGCCCATCCACACGCCATACTAGCCCGGCTGACTGCCGAGGAAACCCAACTGCAATTTAAATGGTGCACATTGGGCATAGTTTTAAATTGCAGTAAGGCTTGTGTCATGTGAAGCAACAAAGGCTACTTCACATTTCACCAGTTTTGTTCTGGGTGTATAGTTGTGGCCTTGGTGTTAGCAGGTGATGTCAGAGTCTCTGCTGGTCAGAAAATCCTGAGGCTTCAATCCAGTGAGCCCTGGCTGCACTACACCACTGTAGATCTCACTCTAAGTGCGAGAGGATTGTATTTAAATCAGGGTATTTTCTCATTCCCCTTTCTGTCACTTTTCAAAACAGCAATGTGTAGACTACACACCAGTGACTATGAAGAAAGAAGAATTCAGTTAAACAAATGGCAAGTAATTTGGGGTATTAAGAACTGGTATATACGTCTCTAGGGAAGAGGAGTCTTACAAACTGAGTAGAAAATCTAATGCGTGCATCTCGTTCTTAATATTGCTAACAGTATTTGTCCTTGACATGACAAATAATGTCAGCAATATTAAGAACAAAGTATTCACAAGGGATACATGTTAAATGCATCAATGGATACAGATCTGAGGATCTGAAAACTCTAGAACTTAACCTTTTAAAATATATATATCCTTTGTTCACTTGTGTATTTGCCTTGATGCTTTATATTTTTCCCCTCTAAAGTATAAATGCTGTTGGAAAGCATACAGCATTTATTGGTTGGATTTTTTGTTTTGTTTTGTTTTATAGGATTCATACTGTAGACCCAGCTGTAGTAAACAAATAAAAGCTGCAGCATCCTTTGGCTGGTTGTGAACATTTCAAGTTTGTTTTTATTTGTACTCTTTAATCCCTCTGTGGTAATAATAGCCAAATGTAATTGTTTATCAGCACATTATTTCTTTTCAGAAATACTCTGGTGGATTTACATTGTTTTGTGTAAGGCAATAGGCCAGATAAAGTTTTTTTGGGGAATTTTCCTCTGTTTCTGCCTGCAGATCACCCATGATGTAATTCCCATGTTTATTCTTGACCATGATCCACCAGTAACAACCATATATTTTAAAAGGCATTTGGTGAATGCTGTTTAAAATGGCAGGCCTTTAATACATATTTTGAACTATGTTTTCTGACAACAAGGTGTGCCTCAGACAGCAAAGAAAAATGTTACTATTTAATGTCAAAGATCTAAGATAACATTTGCTTGGGGATAGTGTGCAAATATAGTCTTCAATATTTGTTCTTTGCTCCTTTCTGAGCCTGCAATGGCTTTGTTTGCTGCATACATTCCATATGAAATAGTCATTTGCATAACTACAATCCTGTCCTCGTACTGTAATTGCTATAAATTTCGATAACTGAGTTGATGTCAAGTGAGCTCTTTTGGATTTGCATTTTGAGATAGACTTGATCTTATAGATGCCTGCTTTTATGTGTGTACCATATGGATGTGTCCTGAAATTGAACAAGCCTTATTACTTTATCAGGTCCCTCTTCTCTACTAATATTGGCAAATGCATACTGGTAGGTGGAATTATAGATTTTTGGCCAGCTTGAGTTATCACACCTTCACATTTACTGCTTATTATTAAATAAAGACCCAGCTGACACACCATACATTTGGAAAGAGGATGAGAATAGAATATAAAACTAGGAAGAAATTATGCCTTTTGGACTCTAGGACTGTTGCTAGTTGCAGCCTTGAAGATAAATCTCTTGAGTGAAATTGAATTTAGGAGACTGTGGCTGCAGTCCTAACTATTTACTACAGAGAAAGTTCAATATCTCAGGGGAATCTGAGGAGATGGGGAACCAGTGCAGGGTAGCTTGCCTCTTCAAAGATGATTAAGGCCTCTGTACGGTAGATGAAGTATGTAAATTTCTTTAAAACAGAGACTTGGATCCTGTTCAGCACCAGCAGAGAGTAACACCACTCTGGCTTCATAATGTAATATCCCATGGATATACAAGTTGCCCTTATATAGAAGGAGATCCCAGTGCAATTGGCTAGATTATACTTATATAGAGGAACCCCCAATCTTACTCACATGAACAAGCTCTTAAAAGAACCTCAAGTTATGGCCCTTGCATGAGCAGTTTGGTTTGAATAGCCACAGCTTTACAGCCAGTTTTAAAATTCTTGACTTCTTTAGATAGCCATAAAAATCTCATGTGCCCTTCAAACCTTCCTTCCCCAATAAGTTCACTTGCAGTTGGAAATTGTATGATTAAAGCAAGTAAAAGCATTTGTAAATGTGGGCAAAGATAGTTATTTTGACCTTCAGCAGTTAAAAAAATTGAGGGTAATTCAGAGATAAAGAAAGATAAAAGTAAGGTAATAGGTGCACCACTGCATATCATAAAATGATACAAGAATATAGTGTTTTCTCACTTTTCATAAAGGGCTCACACACATGTCTCTGGGAGGAGTGAGGGGGAGATGGTACCATTTCCCACAGGTTCCAAAATGGCTAGTTACAACTCTGGAAGTGGAGGCATTGCATACATAGAGACAAGTGGACAATCAGAAGGAAACTCAGGTTCCATCTGAGAAAATATTTGCATAGTCTCTGCTTTCATTATTGTCAGGACACTCAATTCAATATGTATTCTAACTGATATATTGTTGTATTTTAATGGCTCATTTATCACCCAAGAATGTCTCTTTACAAATTCTTAAATGCTTGTAAAATATACCAAATGCATGTTGGCTCAAGTCGAAAAGCCAAATGAAATGAACACATTTATCTGAGCAAAGCTAATAATGAGGGCTAACAGAGTGCTGTTCCAAATTCTAAGATTACAAGAGGTCTCCTCCATTCTTCATGCATTTAGTGCCCAGGGCAAGGCATTGGGCTGTTGATCACGTGCGGGCTTATCATTTTGGTAGCACGTTGAGCATGGAAAGTACTTCATGACTCATATGCCATTCAACTTCAAAGCAGCTCTGTGAGGAATCTTACAATGGTCTCTTTTTAATACTCTTTCTTTCTCTCTCCAATTGGGCAGCTAAGGCTGAGAATTAGTGACTGTCTTGAGGCCTCCCATTGCATCTATTGCTGAGTTATGATTTGAATTTCAGTTTTCCATTCCAAGCCCAAAATGCAGTACAGTTGATGGTAGGCAATGCATTTCCTTCCAGATGTTGTTGGACTGCATTTCTCATCAGCACTAGCCAACACAGCCAGTGATGAGGGATGATGGAACTTGTAGTTCATCAACAGGTAGAGGGCCACATGTTCTTTGTGCTTGTTTTAAATTATTGCTACTTAATTATTTGTTCCATGCAATGTTAAAGGAGATGGTAGAGAACATTTTTTGTTTTTTCACTTTTGTTAAGGGCTGCATTCCTTGTTCATTAATTTGTCTGGAGATTCTTGCTGGTGTTGAGTAGGACCAAAGCCAGAACTAGTTGGGGCCAAAGCAACAGGTGGGCAGGGTCATAATTTATCTGTCTTTCTGCTACTCCTTTACTTCTTTCTCTGACCTTCTGACTTCACTCTTCTCAGAATATGGAACCCTCAAACAGGAAGTAAATTGAACCCAGCAGGAGCACAAATAAGCAGATAGACTTCCATAGTGCTTCATACAAATTTGTAATATCAGGTTGGTTGGTTTAATTTGTATACCACCCACCTGGCCACAAGGCCACTCTGAGTGGCTCACAAAACAATACAATAATAACAACTTTAAATAATAACTACATAGACATCACAATACTATTTAAAAAATAAACATATATTTATTCCTTCCTTCTTCTCTGAAGTGCCTTCTCCTTCCTGCATCTTCATGAGAGCAAAAACCTGCACATGTAAATATCATCTCTAAGGGATTCTGTAATTTCAAAAACCTTTTTCCTCCTTTGTTATCCTTCAGTGGATTTCCCAGATTACTAAATAGTATGCAGTCATAAGAGACAGCCTGTGATTAGAAGAGAAAAATCATAGGCTCTGATGTATATTTTTATTCTGTGCAGCTGGCATACAAGCTTAAAAATCCTGTTGGTTTCAAATGCTTGGGTTCTTTAATGCCCTGTTTTCTATTTCTGTATGATTTGTTAATAACTTTCTTTTTATTAGTCTAACTTACTGTCAAAAGTTTCACTGAGCCTAGAAATCTGAGATATGATATGGAGATTCATTTAATTTATATTTAACCTCATTTTCTAAAAAGTTACCCAAATCAGCTTACAAATGGTAGCTTCCTGATGATGGCTTTGTTAGGTGCCTGAACAGCTCAGCAAATTAGGTATCTGGCTGTGGAACCAGGGTTTGAGAGATCTATTCCCCACTGTGCCTCCAGGGAGAAGGGCCACTTCTGAGTACTCTCTACCTAGAGAACCCTCGAAAGGGTTCCCATGTCAGAAATGGCTTGATGCCACAAAGTTATATATATAAGTCAATTCCTCCGTAAGTTCGATTGATTCAAATGGGCCTCCTCTAGCACTATTTACTAAGCTAGGCAACAGGATTTGGGCCATTGACTGGTTTCTGCTACCAAAGGTATAGCAGCAGACGGTACTTGACTGGTGTTGTAAATCCAGTTTTTGGGTCTGTTCAGTTGCCTTTCCACAATCTTTCCTAATCTGGTTAAGCCACCTGGTCTTTCAGACTATAGTTCCCATCTTCCCCAATCAAAGTGGCCAGTAGTCAGGACTGCTGGGAGTAGTACTCTAGAACATCTGGAGGACACCAGTTTTGAAAAATGTCTCCTCTCTATCACATTCTGTTCAATTTAACTAAGATAAGTAATTTATTTCCCCTGCTTCTGGAGAATTATTATTTATATTATTATTTATTTGATGTATATACCACCCATCTGGCAGCCAGGGCCAGTCTTGTTTTGTTCACTTCTCTAATATTTATTTCTAGAAATCATTTTTATTAAAAAAAAAAAGAATCATGGAGAACAATGAAATGATAATTTAAATGTTGCCTTTAGGGGTACTGTATGTTCTACTGTGATAATAAAAATAATGTTTGCCTTACAGATGTTTTCTACCCATATAAATCACCAGAAAAACATTCAGGTGTGGTTATATTCCTCTTCCTACAAATCATAAAGCTTGATAGTATTTATTTAACATCATATATTTTAATTAATTCTAGCTTCTCAATACGAAAAGAACACACAAATTGAATAAATTTTGTTCTGAACCCTCAAGCAATTTATAACCCTATAAACAACTCATTTTCTCTTAGAAACAAACAGATGTCATATCTTTGAAGCTAGTTATAATGAAGCAACCTACCCTGTATCACTTGAATCTAGTATGAGGTGGGCATTTCCAACACATTTTCTAGTGGGCCTTCTTAGTGCTCGTGGGCACTCCACCAGCAGCATTATGAGGTACCTGCCATTTTTACTTTTTCATAATGCTGCAACACAACAAGAATTTATGGCTTTGTGTGCATTTATGTAAATCCTCATCCACCTCATTCTTGCATGTGAATGCAAGGGACAACAAAGTTATTTTCCTTCCCTTGTGAGAGGTCAAAGTATTTTATAGCACTCTCATCAAGAATGAGAATTATTTTGTATATGTGCATATTAAAATTGCACAAATATTCAAACAATGAACAAGATCAATGCAAGTTGTGCAAGATGATAACGAACATTTTAGGATGAGAAGTATTCAATGGGTTGCTTGTGTCTTTTTTTAAAAAAAAATCAGTTGGTCCTGCTATTAGTAAGGAAGCTTGCGTTAGTTGAAAACTCTTTGTTGACATGTATCATTGAATCAAAATAGTCTGTGGACACAAATGAAAATTTTAGCAGGATTTCACATCCTTATTGTTGAGAAAGCCAAACTGGCAACTTCCTAACTTGCCATTGTTATTTAGTTAGTAAGCTTATGGGTAGGGGGAAGTGCCTAATCCATGGTAGGGAGCAAAGTGAAGATGCTGCTGGACCTGGAACGGAGTGCTTTGAATTACCTGCCAAACCTGTATGATTGTTAGAATTTATTGACTCCAATACAGGTAAGAACAGAGGTGCACGGAACCAAGATATAGCCATGGTGAATACCTTATTGAGCGTCAACTGTGTGGAAAGTCCCACCAGTATAGTAATGGGGGTTGTGCCACTTGTGGACGCATCACCATTGGCAGGCAGAGGATAGCTTTCCTCATGAAACACTTGCTCAATGCCAGTGTTTGTAGAATAGAATCCTGGCCCATGCACATTACCTAGGGCTAATGGGGAATTGTGTATACATAGGTGTGCACATCTTGAATGGACTATGCTGCCTGTGCAAGATGCTGTAAAATTTGCTTAAGCTGTATGAGTTAGCTGTCTGGGAAGGTCATTAAGGGATAAATTTAGCTTGTTTTTGGATATCTTATTCCTCCATCAGCAGATGCCAGAGCCAGAGGCCATCTATAGGGAAAGCCCAGGAGGCTGAGGATCAGTAGAAAGTCAACTTGTTCTAGAAGCGTATATCAAGTTCCTACTTTAGGAATGCTGTTTGATTCTGCACTGTTCCTGGATATCCTTGGCAGGGGTGGCTTTGCACAACTCCACTTAGTGTGCTGGCTATGCCCTCTCTTGAATTAACCTGACTTGGCAACAGTAATCTGTTGTCTTCATCACATCATACATTGACCACTGCAATGAAATCTATGTGCGTCTGACTTTGAAGAGAATCTGGGCTCTTCACTTGGTGCAATATGCAGCAGCTAGGTTGCTAACTGATGCATGGTATTGAGATCATAAGACTCAATACCGAAATACCTGCATTGGATGTTGATTGCTTACCAGGTCTAGTTCAAAGTGCTTTTTTACCTTCAAGGTTCTAAATAGTTTGAGCTCTAAGAACCCAACCATCTTGTTATTAATCTGTCCAAATGTTAAGATCTTCAGGAGAGGCCCTGCTGAGAACTCCAGTAGCTGGAGAAGCCCACTTGACAGGCATACAGAAGAGGGCTTTTGAGACTGTGAAAGGTGCTTGCAATCAGTTCCCATTCTTGCTGTTTTTAGGAAGGGTCTGAAGACACATCTTCCTAAATTGTCTTCGGATATTGTTTGATTCATTGTTAGGATTTGAACTGTTTGCAGACTTAACTTGTTTTTGTGGCTTTTATGATCACATTTGTTCTTAGGTGATTTTAATTATTCTGGTGTTGAATTTATTTTTACTTGGTTCTTTTTGTTCTGTTTTATGATGACTATAAACCATCAGCTGGACAGAGATGTAATGAATACATGAATAAGTAAATACGTAAATGTGTATTCCACATAACCTACTGGGCTACGGTCTAGTGCAAATGTGGGAAGGGTGCAGTACAGCCTTCAACAGCTTTGTGCCTGTCAAGGCCAAAATCCTATTGGTCTCACACAGTGTAAGTACACAATTGCACAAACAAGTCCACTTGTGTTACTGGCCAACTCATCAGCTTTCCCAGGTCACAGAAGCAGTCTGAGTGATTACCCTTATAGGTGCAGGTTTACCTAACTGGATTTTGGTCCAGACTTTTTCCACAAAAACCTTAATTGTCCTTGACTATGCTGGTTGGGGCAAATACATTCACATGGATTGATTTCTTGATTTGAGTGGGAGAAGTGAGTGTCTGCATATACATTTACCAGCAAGAAGATGTTAAACTATATATCCTTAGGATCCAGGACCTTTTACTTTAAAACCACACCGAGTAATTACTTTTCCAATAGCTAGAAGTTGAATATAGCAGACAAACTGAACACACCTTCAGCAGTCTCAAAATTATATTGTACAGCTGAAAAGGTAGTCAGTGGGTAATCACTGGAATCACAGGGCAATCACACAGGATTTTAGTTACATTTTAGCTGTGTTGTCACAAATTGTGTGCTGTCAAGTCAATTCTGACTTATGGTAACCTTTTCCTGGGTTTTCTAGGTAGAGAATACTCAGAAGTTTACTACTCCCTTCTTCTGGAAGCACCTTTGGACTGTGTGGCTTGCCCATGGCTACACAGGCTGGCTCTTCCCCTAGGAGGCACAGTGGAGAATCAGACTGCCAACCTCTGACTCTGCAGCCAGATATCTAAACTACTGAACTATTCAGCCAGAATTAACTCCCAAATCCATACTTCATTATGCTCGCTTAATAAAGGTATCACCTCAGTAAGGATTTTGAAATCTGGTTTGTGTCAAAACAGCTACTCCCCCTGTTGTGACTCTGTGCATATCTAATTTAGCAGTTGGGACCTGCAGTGGAGGAATTAATACCACCAGACACTGAGAATATAACTTGATAGTCCTTATGCAATGTCTGCAATACCTTCTCTGTAGTGTCTCAAGCCAATATACAAATTACAAGGAGTTAAGATTGAAACTTCTCGTCTACCTTTTTTTGGACTAGCCTATAATATGTCCTTGTCTGCAACACCCCTATATAGCCTCAATAGCTTAGTATTAGGAGAATGGAGAGGATATTATTGAAAATGGACCCAAGTGCTTGTTACTTATACAATGAAACAGACTCCTCATTACTTCTGCTGTTCGTTGTCAGATTTGTTTACTTGAGCCTGCATCTCTGTGGTCCTCTGCCTGCTCTCTATGCAATCTAACAAAGGTGCAAACACAATGCAGGCATATTAGCATGCTCCAACCCTGCTCACTTTAGCTGCACCAGACTGGAATGAGGTTTGAGAACAATGTGTGTGATTCAGATGATGGAAAAACCATGTTGCAATGCCTAGTTGAGCAAACTGAATTAACATGAACGTGTGCAGCAAGGGCTATGTCTGTTGACACAATAAATTATTTCCTTTGTTGAATGAGAATAAAGCTGGATACTTCTCTGAAGTTTGATAAAAGCTCATCATGCATGTGCAGGTTATACCCATTTTGTCTGCTTCCAGGCACACAGGAACTGATACTGTTATGGTTCTCCTTCGTGTCCTCTGTGAATGCACACTAATGGGTTTAGTCTGCGGTTCAGCAGAGCAAGTCGGAAGATTCTATAGCTTTAAGCACTCTGTGCCAAGGGACCTCCCACGGAGATTACATCACCACCCCGGCACTGAGTGCGGCAGTTCCGTTTCCTGCCGCCGCTGTATGCAGCACGGTCGGAGCTTCTCTCCTTTCGTTTCCCTTTGGAAATAATTACTAAATACTTCCCTTTCTATCTTGGACCTCCCGAAATTGGATATCGGCTCGTCCCACCCAAGACCCTGCCTGGGGCCACTTCCATGCAGCTGGGCACCGCTTCGATGGCCCACCTCCACATATGTCGACAGGCCCATCGCCTCGGGCTGATCGGGTGGAGGAGCTCGATGATTTCCTTGGCATCGAGTTGGACGTGGATTTGCCAGCTGATGACTCTCCGGGTCGTTCCCCAGGCCACAGCCCTCTTCACGGTTCAGCCTCTGGCTCAGAGGACGAGGATCGTGGTGAGCTCCCTCCGCTTGATACCCCAGCGGGTGAGGCTCCCACAGTGGTTAGCCATCCTCCTTCCCCGTCCGAGAACTAAACTGCCTATACTCAGCTAATACGGCGCGTTGCGGAGGTTCTTGATTTGGTGGTTGTTCAGCCATCGCTGCCCAAGCCTGACAAGGTCTTTGAAGACATGGTCAAGGACCACCTGGCTCCAATCAAGCTGGCTTTTATCCCTTCCCTCCTCAGCTTGGCTAAGGAGGTTTGGGCTAAGCCCTCCGCGTCTCTGCAAGTGCCGCAACGGGCGGAGAATCTGTACAAGATTCATGGCGCCGATACCGAGTTTCTGCAGCTGCATCCCCCGCCTAATTCCCTAGTGGTGGATGCTTCACAACCTGGGACCTGAGCTCAGGCAACCTTTGCTCCATCTGATAAGGAAGGAAAAAAACTGAACACCTTCGGCCGCAGGCAGTACTCGTTTGCCACATTCACACTCCGTGTGGCAAACTACTTAGCGGCCATGGGGGCCTACCACTGGCACCTGTGGAATTTGGTCCTCCTGGCCCTGAATGCTGCTCCTGATGATGTCCGGACCGCTGCTCTTGCCCATCATCAAGAGTTGTCCCTCTCTTGCCAGGAAAGGGAGGCGGCGAGGCACCTCGTGGGCATTTCATCCAAGCAGCTGGTCTCAGCGGTCGCCCTCAGGAGACATGCTTGGCTCCAGTCTGCCACCCTCATGGACGATGTGACGGCTAAGGTCGAGGATCTCCCTTTTGACGGGCAGGGGCTCTTCGATCCCAAAACGGACGAGGTTTTGAAGAGCCTTATTGATCACCGCAAGATGGCCAAGTCTATCTCGGCGCCCTCCACGTCCAGGGGCGCTTGGTGTAGGTCCTACTCTTCTCGACCCTCTTATGATAGACCCCGCTACCAGCAAGGTTCTTACTGGAGTCAGCCCTATCAACAGCCTGGCTGACCGAGACAGCACCAGCAGTCCTGTCGTCAGGACCCGAAATCCAAGCAGCAGGTTTCGCCAGCTGCGGCTACCAGCACCTGTAGTTTATAGTGTTAGACTAGCACAATTTTTTGATGCCTGGAGGTTAATCACCTCCGATTCTTGGGTTCTCACCATTATCGCCACTGGCTATGCCATTGAGTTTAACTCCACACCTTGCACAGGTTTTGTGAGGGATACTGCCTCTTCGCCCATTCTCTGCGAAGAGGTTCAAAAGCTGCTCTCCAAGGATGCCATCAACTTAGTAAAAAATCCTGACATCCCGAGCAGTTTTCTCTCTCGCTATTTTATTGTTCCTAAAAAGGATGGTGGCCTTCGGACTATACTTGACCTCCGGCCCTTGAATTTCTACATTACGCCTCACCATTTTCGCATGGTCTCCCTGGACACTATGATCCAGATGCTTACACAAGGGGACTGGTTTGCTCTTATTGATCTCAAGGACGTTTATTTCCATATTAGTATTCGTCCTGAGTATCGCCGGTTCCTCCGATTCTCCCTAGATGGCGTAATCTATGAGTTCAAGGTTCTCCCGTTTGGGTTGTCCACTTTGCCCAGAGTGTTTACGAAGTGTGTGGCACCAGTGGTTGCTTACCTCCGTTTGCAGGGCATCACTGTCTTCCCCTACCTCGATGATTGGTTGCTGGTAGCATCGTCTTCTGAACTGCTGTCACAACAGGTGGCCTTTACCCTGTCTCTTCTCTCTGACCTTGGTTTACAGGTCAACTGTGAAAAGTCCACTTTGACGCCTACTCAAAATGTTACTTACATAGGAGGTGTTCTGGATGCAGTCTCAGGTCGTGCCTTCGATCCAGAGAGTCGCATCCTGAAGATTCATCAACTTCTGCCCCATTTCACGCTGGGCGCACGGGTTCAAGTTCTACTCGTCCAACACCTCTTGGGACTTATGGCCTCCACTATGGCGGTCATTCCGCATGCCAGACTAAAGATGCGTGCTCTTCAGGCATGGTATCTGGACTTGATTGATCCTCTTACGGACCCACCCTCCAAGACTCTTACGGTGTCCCGGGCGCTAGCGGAACAGCTCACCTGGTGGTCACTCCATTCGAATCTCCTCGTGGGCCGGCCTTTCGGCCCTCTTGAGCCTTCGATCCAGCTCACCACGGATGTGAGCCTGACTGGCTGGGGTGCACATGTCCTGGAGCTCACAGCCAATGGTCATTGGACTACAGAGGAAGCTGCTCTTCACATAAATGTCCTGGAGCTTCTGGCTGTCTTCAAGGCTCTTCGGGCGTTCGAGCACCTGCTCATGGGGAAAGTAGTGCAGGTGGCGTTGGACAACACCACCGTGGTGTACTATCTCAACAAGCAGGGCGGTACCCACTCGCGCCGACTCCTCCTTCACACGACTCAGATTTGGGACTGGTGTTAAGATCACCGCATCTTCCTGATTGCAGTGCATGTGGCGTCCGCCAACAACCTTCTTGCAGATCGCCTGAGCAGGTCCCAGAACTCTTCTCACGAATGGGCTCTGGACGATGCGGTCTTCTCCTCTCTTTGCCAAAGATGGGGCTTGCCGGCCCTGGATCTCTTTGCCTCACCTGCGAACGCCAAATGCGACAGGTACTGTTCCCGAGCAGGTGTCAGCCGCCACTCGGAAGGGGATGCCTTCATGGTCCCTTGGGCGGACGGACTGGTGTACGCGTTTCCTCCTATTCCCTTGATACAGAAGGCGGTCGTCAAGATCCGCCACGATCAGGCCAATGTGATCTTTATTGCTCCCTGGTGGCCCCAGCAGCCCTGGTTCGCTCCTCTGCTCCAGATGGCAAGGGATCACTTTCGGCTCCCCAGTCTTCCACATCTGCTCTCCCTCCATGAGGGCAGGACGCTCCATCCGGACCTGGATTCCCTGCATCTCACAGCCTGGAGGCTGGACCTTTGATAGAAGACGTCTTGAACCGGGCCCGTCGGCCCTCTACTTTGGCTACCTACGCACGAAAGTGGAAATCTTTCTGTGACTTTGTGGAAGAACAAGGTCTCTCTGCGTGCCCCACGTCATTAGACACTCTCCTACAATTTCTTCTCCTCTTTCACTGTGGTTTGTCCCACTCCACTCTGAAAGTTTACATTTCTGCGATAGTTGCGTACCAGCCGCCTCTTTTCGATGCAGCAAAGCTATTTCAACACCCGGTACTGAAACAATTCCTCAAGGGTCTCCGCAATATGCGCCCAGCTTACAAGCCGCCCACTCCACAGTGGACTCTTCAGCTTGTCTTACGTAAACTGATGTCTCCCCCGTTTGAGCCTTTGGCTTCCGCGTCTCTACGGCTTCTTACCTTCAAGATGGCGTTCCTTCTCGCTGTCACTTCAGCGTGGAGGGCGAGTGAGCTGGCGGCGCTCCGGGCGGACCCGCCATTCCTACAGTTTCATCCGGATAAGGTTACCCTTTTTCCGGATGTCTCTTTTCTTCCGAAAGTGGCCACCTCTTTCCACCTTAATCAGCCGGTGGTCTTGCCTACCTTTTTTTCGAACCCTACGACTAACGTCGAGAAAGCACTCCATTCCCTGGATGTCAAGCGGGCATTGGCCTACTACATTTCTCGCACGGCATCCTTTCGTTCCTCTCCGAGACTTTTTGTATAGTTTCTGGAACGCTCCATGGGTTCTCCGGTTTCCTCTCAAACCTTCTCGAGATGGGTAGTGGCTACCATTAAACTTGCATATGAGATTGTTCACAAGCCTCTACCTACCACCGTTAGACCTCACTCGACCAGAGCCATGGCTTCCTCTACGGCGTTTCTGCGTGGTGTTGACCTTGCTGATGTCTGTAAAGCTGCCACATGGTCTACACCCTTCACCTTTGCGGCCCACTATCGCCTTGATGTTTGAGCTAAAGCAGAGGCTGCTGTCGGTAGAGCTGTGCTGGCTTCTGTCTTGTCGTGACGCCCACCTCCGGGTAAGTCAGCTTGCTAGTCACCCATTAGTGTGCATTCACAGAGGACACGAAGGAGAAAGGAGGTTACTTACCTGTAACTCTGGTTCTTCGAGTAGTCCTCTGTGAATTCACACGTACCCACCCTCCTCCCCGCTGTACGTCCCGACTCTCTACAGTTAGCATGTACAGCGGCGGACAGTTCTACAGAACTGGCGCACTCAGTGCCGGGGTGGTGATGTAATCTCCGTGGGAGGTCCCTCGGCACAGAGTGCTTAAAGCTATAGAATCTTCCGACTTGCTCTGCTGAACCGCAGACTAAATCTATTAGTGTGAACTCACAGAGGACTACTCGAAGAACCAGAGTTACAGGTAAGTAACCTCCTTTATCAGATGGAGAGGGCATGTTCACTGGCTCCATAGTCCTACAGAAAGGTAAAAGCCAGGGCTGAGGTGATATTTAAATTTCAGAATGCAGATTTGGTTGGTTGATTTTTGGTTGGGAGAAACAGAGAAAAAGCATAAGCAAACTCCAAGAATACAAGAAATACACATAACTGTCAAAACTAAGGGCATGCACTGATGACATTTAGGTTTTATTCCCAAATTGGTGCCCTAGAAACCAAGTCAGTTTGACTTGGGCTACTTCAGAGGAAGGCAGTTTCTCTTCACATCTGAATCAGAATCTCCTTTTGGAAAATCTGAAGCTGAGGATCTCAGTGGGAAAATGAACAA
Organism: Intellagama lesueurii; assembly: GCA_037013535.1. Taxonomy (NCBI): domain Eukaryota; kingdom Metazoa; phylum Chordata; class Lepidosauria; order Squamata; family Agamidae; genus Intellagama; species Intellagama lesueurii. The sequence goes on from JBAJHW010000004.1 coordinate 46,816,034, forward strand.
GTGGATGTAACTTTTAAAAACGTTTTTTGACATAATTGAATATATGATGCAGCCCTAGTAGCTCCTTCTGAATGGGTAGAGTCTAACACATTTATGGAGTTCAAAAAAAATATATCGTTTGGGGATAAAACTCCCCAATCCTCGAGTCATTATGGACATTCTGACATTTGCATTCCAAGTTTCTGGCACTCAATGTAGCATTTTATACAAGGATAGCTTCTATGGAGCTCATAAAAAGCTATCTTCATTTATTTAGTGAAGAATTTGGCTGTATAAGGGACAAACACGTTAGGGCTGCTCCAAAAGTTTCAGACAAGTATGCGCAGGGAGTTTTGTGCAAGGGTGGCATGTCAAGTTTGGGAAGGAATCTGACAGCACAACCCTTTTCCAGACTTAGTATGGATGGAATTGTATTGACTGTACACTCAGTGAGTTGGGTCCAATGATTTTATTCTGCTATCACAAAGCTTGAACCCGCAGAAACCCATTTTCAGCCTTCTGCAAACAACCGCTCTAATGTTTTCATTCTTCTTAGGCAAGTGATTCCATGACCTCATCCACAACCCCCTGCAGAAAACCATTCCACAACTCTGCTAACTTCATCAGTCTAGGTGCTGTTTGTGTTAGGTGAATTGTTTTTGAACAGCAATATTAAAAGAACACTTTTAGTTGCCTTAGAGAAACAGTAAAATAATTTCTCCCCCCCCCCCCAAATTTAACTAGAACAGAAAGTAACTATTTTGGGAGCCCTCAAAGGTGTAACAAATAATTTTTCACAGTAACTTCATAAATCCCTCAGATAAATCCCAGCTGTGCTTCCAGTATACTTCCTGGACTGAATAAATACATTTAAGTAAAATGATTGCATTTTGTTTCCAGTTTTTCTGCACTAATGTTTGCATTGGGCATCTTTCTGTTTCATTGTGAATTCTGCTACACCCCATCACCACCACCCACGCCACATCTGACACTCAGATTACACAGTTCTAAGGGCCAGCTGTGTCACAGACTCAGTGAGTAGCTTCCTGTTTCTTAAGTTCTTCATCTGTTAAGGCATTTTTGTGATTACAATTATAGCTCGAAATGGCTTTGGAAACACAAGGAGTTAGATGCATGATGAATGGAAGGGCATCTACATCTGTATAAGGGTCCACTGAAATCAGTGACGACAGTACCATGTTTTTTCATCCAGCTGACATTACTTATGCTGACATGATCCATTACATTTTTAAAACACTGGCACGTTAGATCTGGGTGCCAGTCATGATTAATTTTAGCTGGAGTTCAATTAATGTACAGTATATATAAAAATATACCAAATCTACACATCTTGTACTTTCATTTCCCCATTAATCCAAAAACACAATAGAATAGTCCACTAGAAATCTTACCAATATTTTCATAGGCTCGTAAACCTGTTTACTCAGTTCACTGGCCCTCATTCCCCAGGTTGTTGTGCATTGGAGCATAGAGCTACTAATGCATTCTGAATATGTTTTTCTTCTTTCTGATATGTGATAATCTCTGATGGAAATAGCCAGCGGAAACAGCCGCATCTGCTAGGGGGAGATAACTTGGGTTTCTTTCTGTGTAGCAGGAGAGATGTTCAGACAGTTAGCTACCAGTAAATCAAGTTTAATGGAAACTTGAAACTTGGAAGTAATATGACCTTCAGCAAGCCACCAATGAACATCCTTGCAATGCAAATGCATCGCTTTAAGAAGTTTTCAATATCAAGGAAAGTCCAAGATGGAATAGCACTATTTCTGAGTTATTGTGGGCAGGCATTCCATTGATCTCCTGGTTGTATCAGGCAGACAAATAATGATTCCATGACTGATGTTGCCTGCTGTTACTTGAATGTTCCTTGGAGGCGATAGCTGAAAAATAAGAAAGGACATATATATACTGGCCTATATATATATATACTGGCCTAATATAGCAGCATAAACAAGGAAAAGACAATATAGTGTAATGGCTATAGAGTATTGACCAAATGATATATTACAAACAGCACACCTGCAGAAGCTGGCATCAATTAACATTTTAGAGATGTGATTCAGGCAGCCCTTTGTGATTGAGTAAACAAAGACTTGCTCACAAAGCTTTGCAAAACTCCCAAAGGCCAATCACAAAACAAAGCAAACAGATTTGCAAGCTACAGAAGTCCAAATTCCTGATGTGATGATCAGGTAATCTGAACAATTCTCATGTGGTCTGTAATATACAGTTTGATCTTTACAGCAGGAAGACCAGATTCAAGGTGACCGCATGGGTCCATTACTCTGACTGAACTCAAAGGGTAGTTACTGAGGATAATTTTGGGGCACCAATCCTTCAGAGGAAAAGAGGATAAAAATGAAATAAATGACAGTGCATGAAACAGGCTGTGACGTACACCCTGTGTCCTTTGTTTATTTTCCCTTAAACACAAGTCCACCCTCTGGATGCTTGTCCTCACTTCACGCTGCCACCAGGTATTTTTCCCTTAATACCAAATAGATCATAGACACGTGCTGCCAAAACAACAGATTTATTGATAATATAGATGTTATGTTAATCACAGGAGAAATCACAGATGTTTAGAATTTTTCATTAAATCACAATCACTGAAATATCATATTTTAAGTTCCACATTAGATCACTTCTTGTTTACTTATTTTCCATTCAACCAGTGTATATTTATTTGTAATAATTCTCTCTCTATCTCTATCTATCTATTTCTCTCAGCAACCTCACTCTTTCTTCTCTCTAACTCTCTCACTTCAATTCCCTATCTCCAAAACCACTTTTCTCCAACTCTCTTCCTTAACTGCCTAAACTGTCAATAACTGTCTTTCTTTCTCCTTTTATTTCCTTGGTTCCGCCCCTCCTGTCATGTCATTGGCTACCACATCAGAGCTCTGACCTGACTGACAGGAGTGTTCTGAGCTGTCCGTCACACAGGCATTCAAACAAATTCCTATGAGACTAACCTAAAACACGCATGTATTCCCTCATTTTGTTGTGGTTGAGGGTAATGTACTGGGATTGCTACAAAAGAATGCAAACTTCAACATGAATATCCGACTTCTACACTACTCAGAAGACATTGCACTTAATCACTAGATTGGATTGTTGATCCCAGGCAGCTTTTTCCAGGGATATATATCTTGAACTGCTGCAACATAAATTGAAATGGAGAAGCAGGAATGTTAAAATTTGTTCAGTGTTAAAAGTGCTCCATTTAAAAGCTGACAGGTTTCAGATCCTGATGTTTTAAAAAGTTCTGTACAGTTTCTTCATACTAGGGTAGACGTTGCACACTTGATAAAGCCTTCTTGGTATGGACAAACACTCTTATCAATGCTTCTTGATAGCCTCAGCCCTAATAGCACATCCAAAAAGCCCCAAATCACATCTGGCCGTTTTTTGCTAATGTAATTTTCTCTTAGAACTGTTGCTTTTTAAAAAAATGCATGCCCAAATTGTTTATGCTTGGGGCCTCACTACATGGGACACTAATTCTGTATCTAAAAGCAGGACACCGTTAGAGGAATAGATGACTTTTTCTGCTTATATGTTTGGCAAATTGCCTTGTTTTTGTGAATGGAAATGAAGCAGAAATGTGTACTAAGCAATTTTGCAAGGCAAGTACTGCCTGTTTACATATTTAGCCACTATTCATTCATTCATTCATTTCTCATCCATCATCAGCTGAATCCAAACTAAGGGAACAAGAAAGGATGGCTAATCCCAGGAAAATAATCCTTAAGAAAGAGTCCAGAAGCTAAATCCTAGACAGATAAATTCCAAGAGAAATTTACAGCCCAGGGCCAATGAGTGCTAGAAAAAATTCAGGAATGATCAGTATGCTAATAATAATTGTGTGCAGTCAAATCAAGGCTAACTTAAGGTGACCCTTCCCAAGGTTTTCTAGATATAGAATACTCAGAAGTGGTTGACCTTTCCCTTCTTCTGCATGGAGCCCTGGGACTGTGCAGCTTGCCCAAGGGTACACAGGTTGGCTGTTCTCCTGGGATGCACAGTGCAGAATTGAACTCCCTGTCTCTGGTTCTGCAGCTAACTCGCTGAGCTATCCAGCCAGCACTGCTGCTTAAATGTGCTCTTCCATGCAACTATTAATGGTTCAGGACCCTGGTCTGTGCTCATAACTGCCCACCCTAACTCAAGAGCTTTGTACTGATTTCAATCAAGATGTACTTCCAGATGGTACGAAATATTATTTTGTTAATAGAGAAATGATCCCCCTGTATTAGCACTTTATCTCTTTACTTACCTTATCGTGTGCTCCTGAATGTCTGCACCACTTGACTTCTTCATTCACGAAGCCAGACTTTATGGTCCTTATGAGGCTGCAGAGATAGATAATATAATCTTAAGTGCAAATGGTTTCTCTTCCTCTCCTGATAATAAATAGTGTCAACTCACTGAAATCGAGCTCCTGGGGTTTTATTTCTGCTAGAAATTGTAATTTTTATAACACTTTCAATTCATATATTGATTTTTTGTGGTCATAGATAGGATGATTTATTTATATACTAACCTATTTTGAGACCTGTGCAATATTCACCATACACTCAAGTAAAACAGATACTTCTCAGTCACTAAAGTCTGATTTGTTGTTGTTGTTGTTTAGTCGTTAAGTCGTGTCCGACTCTTCGTGACCCCATGGACCAGAGCACGCCAGGCCCTCCTGTCTTCCACTGCCTCCCGGACTTTGGTCAAATTCATGTCAGTTGCTTCGATGACACTGTCCAACCATCTCGTCCTCTGTCGTCCCCTTCTCCTCTTGCCTTCACACTTTCCCAACATCAGGGTCTTTTCCAGGGAGTCTTCTCTTCTCATGAGATGGCGAAAATATTGGAGCCTCAGCTTCAGGATCTGTCCTTCCAGTGAGCAGGCAGGGTTGATTTCCTTCAAAATGGATAGGTTTGTTCTCCTTGCAGTCCAGGGGATTCTCAAGAGTCTCCTCCAGCACTACAATTCAAAAGCATCAATTCTTCGGCGGTCAGCCTTCTTTATGGTCCAGCTCTCACTTCCATACATTGCTACTGGAAAAACTGTAGCTTTGACTATACGGACCTTTGTCGGCAAGGTGATGTTTCTGATTTTTAAGATGCTGTCTAGGTTTGTCATCGCTTTCCTCCCAAGAAGCAGGCGTCTTTTAATTTCGTGGCTGCTGTCACCATCTGCAGTGATCATGGAGCCCAAGAAAGTAAAATCTGTCACTGCCTCCATATCTTCCCCTTCTATTTGCCAGGAGGTGATGGGACCAGTGGCCATGATCTTAGTTTTTTTTTATGTTGAGCTTCAGACCATTTTTGGTGCTCTCCTCTTTCACCCTCATTAAGAGGTTCTTTAATTCCTCCTCACTTTCTGCCATCAGAGTGGTATCATCTGCATATCTGAGGTTGTTGATATTTCTTCCAGCAATCTTAATTCCGGCTTGGGATTCATCCAGTCCTGCCTTTCGCATGATGTATTCTGCATAGAAGTTAAATAAGCAGGGGGACAATATACAGCCTTGTCGTACTCCCTTCCCAATTTTGAACCAATCAGTTGTTCCATAACCAGTTCTAACTGTTGCTTCCTGTCCCACATATAGATTTCTCAGGAGATAGATAAGGTGGTCAGGCACTCCCATTTCTTTAAGGACTTGCCACAGTTTGCTGTGGTCCATACTGTCAAAGTCTTTTGCGTAGTCAATGAAGCAGAAGTAGATGTTTTTCTGGAACTCTCTGGCTTTCTCCATAATCCAGCGCATGTTAGCAATTTGGTCTCTAGTTCCTCTGCCCCTTTGAAATCCAGCTTGTATTTCTGGGAGTTCTCGGTCCACCTACTGCTGAAGCCTACCTTGTAGGATTTTGAGCATAACCTTGCTAGCGTGTGCCATCAGAGTGGTATCATCTGCATATCGGAGGTTGTTGATATTTCTTCCGGCAATTTTGAGAGGCAGCAGCCATGTGGTCGCCTCTCAAAATGGCTGCCGCCTCTCCAAAATGGCTGCCGCCTCTCTGCTGGTTGCCGACTCTCAGCTGTTCGGCGCTCTGCTCACACAGAGTCCGGCTGTTCCGGGGCTACCAAGGCACTGTGAGGAGCGGGGCTGGGTCTACTGTACCTGGTAAGTGACTTTTTTCTGACTTTTTTCCCCATAGCAACGCATTAATTAAATTTCAATGCATTCCTATGAGAAACCGCATTTCGCAAGATGAAAATTTCGCAAGACGGCGCTACTCGCGGAATGAATTACTTTTGTCTTGCGAGGCACCACTGTAGATGTTTTTCTAGAACTCTCTGGCTTTCTTTATAATCCAACGCATGTTAGCAATTTGGTTCCTCTGCCCCTTTGAAATCCAGCTTGTACTTCTGGGAGTTCTCGGTCCACATACTGCTGAAGCCTACCTTTTAGGATTTTGAGCATAACCTTGCTAGTGTGTGAAATGAGTGCAATTGTACGGTAGTTGGAGCATTCTTTGGCACTGCTCTTCTTTGGGATTGGGATGTAGACTGATCTTTTCCAATCCTCTGGCCACTGCTGAGTTTTCCAAACTTGCTGGCATATTGAATGTAGCACCTTAACAGCGTCATCTTTTAAGATTTTAAATAGTTCAACTGGAATGCCATCATCTCCACTGGCCTTGTTGTTAGCCATGCTTTCTAAGGCCCACTTGACTTCACTCTCCAGGATGTCTGGCTCAAGGTCAGCAACCACACTATCTGGGTTGTCCGGGACATCCAGATCTTTCTGGTATAATTCCTCTGTGTATTCTTGCCACCTCTTCTTGATGTTTTCTGCTTCTGTGAGGTCCCTACCATTTTTGTCCTTTATCATGTCCATCTTTGCACAAAATGTTCCTTTAATATCTCCAATTTTCTTGAACAGATCTCTGTTTTTTCCCTTTCTATTCTTTTCCTCTATTTCTTTGCACTGTTCATTTAAGAAGGCCCTCTTGTCTCTCCTTGCTATTCTTTGGAAGTCTGCATTCAATTTTCTGTACCTTTCCCTATCTCCCTTGCATTTTGTTTCCCTTCTCTTCTCTGCTATTTGTAAGGCCTCGTTGGACAGCCACTTTGCTTTCTTGCATTTCCTTTTCTTTGGGATGGTTTTTGTTGCTGCCTCCTATACAATGTTATGAGCCTCCATCCATAGTTCTTCAGGTACTCTGTCCACCAAATCTAGTTCCTTAAATCTGTTCTTCACTTCCACTGTGTATTCATAAGGGATTTGGTTTAGATTATACCTGAGTAGCCCAGTGGTTTTTCCTACTTTCTTCAGTTTAAGCTTGAATTTTGCTATAAGAAGCTGACGATCAGAGCCACAATCAGCTCCAGGTCTTGTTTTTGCTGACTGTATAGAGCTTCTCCATCTTTGGCTGCAGAGAACATAATCAATCTGATTTCGGTATTGCCCATCTGGTGATGTCCATGTGTAGAGTCGCCTCTTGTGTTGTTGGAAAAGAGTGTTTGTGATGACCAGCTTGTTCTCTTGACAGAACTCTATTAGCCTTTGCCCTGCTTCGTTTTGAACTCCAAGGCCAAATTACCTGTTGTTCCTTTTATCTCTTGATTCCCTACTTTAGCATTCCAGTCCCCTAGAATGAGAAGAACATCTTTCTTTGGTGTCAGTTCTAGAAGGTGTTGTAAGTCTTCATAGAATTGGTCAATTTCAGCCTCTTCAGCATCGGTGGTTGGTGCATAAACTTGGATTACTGTGATGTTGAAAGGTCTGCCTTGGATTCGTATTGAAATCATTCTATCATTTTTGAGATTGTGCCCCAGTACCGCTTTTCCCACTCTTTTGTTGACTATGAGGGCTACTCCATTTCTTCTACGGGATTCTTGCCCACAATAGTAGATATGATAATCATCTGAATTGAATTCGCCCATTCCCGTCCATTTTAGTTCACTGACGCCCAGGATGTCAATGTTTATTCTTGCCATCTCCTGTTTGACCACATCCAGCTTACCAAGGTTCATAGATCTTACATTCCAGGTTCCTATGCAGTATTTTTCTTTGCAGCATCGGACTTTCCTTTCACTTCCAGGCGCATCCGCAACTGAGTGTCCTTTAGGCTTTGGCCCAACCACTTCATTAGCTCTGGAGCTACTTGTCCTTGTCCTCCACTCTTCCTCAGTAGCATGTTGGACGCCTTCCGACCTGAGGGGCTCATCTTCCAGCGTCATATCTTTTAGCCTTTTGTTTCTGTCCATGGAGTTTTCTTGGCAAAGATACTGGAGTGGCTTGCCAGTTCCTGCTCCAGGTGGATCGCGTTTAGTCAGAACTCTCCACTATGACCTGTCCATCTTGGGTGTCCCTGCACGGCATAGCCCATAGCTTCTCTGAATTACTCAAGCCCCTTCACCACGACAAGGCAGCAATCTGTGAAGGGGATTTTATTAGAAGTCCTCTAAGTATATCTAACTTAGCATCCAGCTCAATGCCAACAGTGGCATTTTTTTTAATTTTTTTTTTTTTTGCTTCGGTGGTAAAATGTAACAGATCGGTTAAGACAATTCTTGTCCCAGACGTTTTTTAACCCTTGAAAATAAAAAGAACATTGTATATAATAAATTATTGAAACTTTGGGGCATTGTTTATGGCCACTCAAGTGACAATGGTGTAAAATGCCTACATTTTCAGTCTTGTTCTGTATGAGTTCTGCAAGCAAATGTGACTTGTGAGTACTGAAATACCTCAGCTGCCTAGACAGTTAATTATTTGAGGCACATTTATTCCTTTCATTTATAGACTCTGGGCATTAAGGCAACCCCAGATTGATTTAGGATACCTTTTTTAATGGCTCATATAATTGTTTATAAAAACAGCCAAAACTGGATGTGTCAGATATTTGACTATGCTCCCCAGACATAAATACTTTTATGATGAACGGCCCAATTAAATTTTTCCCTGTTATTGCAGTTGTTGTTTAATCCAGGAAACCGGTATTGCTTGGATAGCATTTACTTTCTCAAGCACTTTCATTATTAAACTCCTTTCCAAAGCTGTGCCAGAACTATATATATTATAAACTAGAAGCTGTGCTCTAGTTTTTAAAAATGATGTTCTTCAGATTCATTTAAGAATAAAAATAAAAATAATTTTTTGGATTCTTTCTTTTAAACCAGGCTAAATATTATTGAAAATAACATAAGGCTTGGATTTTTAAAACCTGATCTTACAAATGAGCAGGATTTAAATACAGATGAAGAAAGCAGCTCCTGCATAATAGGTAAATGCATATTGTTTTAAAATTAGTTCACATTTCCCACCTGTAGTCCATTCATATTACAATACTGCATGTTACATTCATATTACAATACACATGTGAATTAGCTTTTATTCTCCTCTGGCATAAACTACAAAGGATTATGCCAGAGGAGAATAAAAGCTAATTTACATGTGCTCCTTCACTTTTCACATAAATTACATGACGGTGGACAGCACACCAAAAACTGTCATTCTGCAGTGCCACTTTTGATTTATTTTAAAAATCTATGTTGTATGAATACCTTTCTTAGGACAACTAAAAAGGTGCAAGGTTCTCTTTGCCAACTTTCAAGACCTCCAGGTCCCTTCTTCAAGCAAAGATATTATAAAAAGTAGGTGGGGGTGGAATGAGGAGAGAGGATGACTAGGTACCGAGTAACAAAAATTATGTTGTCCCCCTGCAGGTTGAAATGTTATTCAAAGAATAATAAAGAGTGCTGGATGCATAAAGAGAGCTGAACTGACCAGCATGCTATTGACTTCCATGCAAGCACATCTTTTGTCCCTTATCTCTGTCCAACCTACATTTTTGCATGGTAAAACTAAGAGGGAGTTGATTAAGGTTGCCAAATATCCAATTATCTTTCTTGAAATAATAGCTAAGAATAATGTCAGTTCTGAAACTGAAATTTGAAGTTTATCGTCATGGGTCTTCTCACTGGCAAGATATTTTCAATTAGATCCAACAGTTTATTGCCTTAGCAGTATTGTAATATGAATGAACTGCAGGTAGGGAAATGTGAATTAATTTTAAAACAATATGCATGTACCTATTATGCAGGAGCTGCTTTCTTCATCTGTACTTAAATCCTGTTCATTTGTAAGATCAGGTTTTAAAAATTACCTGTCTTTCTCTACCTGCTGTTGTAAGTTGAATTACTGACATATATCATATGGCTTGCATGGCACCTATTTTGCTAAAAATTTATAGTAACCAAAGAGAATTATGACTTGTTCCTAGATTCCTTTGTGGGTCTGCCTCAGTTCAGTAACAAAATTATATATCAATTCCTGTTGTCTCACCAGACTTGTGCTGAAAAATTGACACTTTTCAAATATTCTTTGTGCTTGTGTTTTTCCAAGATTGACGATAATCCTTAAATATTCTAAAGTTCCTGCTAGGGTTTAGTCATGCTCATCCTTTTTAAAAAAAATCATTGTAATGCCCCATCTCCAATGCATAATATATGTAATTTCCCCAAGTTTTCCAAATCGCATATCAGCTTTCCAACTGCTTATTTTCTCCAAGTGTACACAAAAACAAAACAAAGCCTCCTGGCCTTTGCATGGCTGGATACTGCATTTTGGGGTTCAGCACAGTAAATGTGGCAAGGGTTGGTTGTTAAAAAAAGATATGCAGAATTCTGCAGTAGCTGAAATATAAAACACCTATCATAAGATGGTAATTGTTTCTGAGGAAATATCTGCCACATCTTCTCTGACTCAGCAAAGTGCACCCTTAGAGACAAAAATTATTGTGCTAGAAAAGAGGAAAGTGAAAAAGTTTTTTGTCATCAAAAGGAGTGGTAATCACAAGATAAATAAGAAAAGCACAGCCCTGTGATTTCTGCTTTTAGTGTTGACAGCATTATTTCACTTTCTTCTTTTCATACACTCTTTTGATTGCAGAATTCTTTTTTTAAAAAAACAACACTGTTTATTGGCAACAGAAAATATATGAATTTGCAACATGCAGAGACCTGATGTATAGAGGCAATTTTCTGAGGAAGTGATTTCACACTTCAGGATTCATTGTGATAGTTTATGTACTCACTATGCTTTAAAATATTAAGTGGCAAGAATTATTCAATGAATGTGTGGAAAGCTATTGTAACTCATGAGCTGTGGGGACAACTCATTATTCAAATCAATTTATAATATTTTACTTCATTTTATTGTAGTTGCAACCGACTGTTCCTCCATGGTGCTCAAAGGTGCTTGCATGGTTCTTGTCCACATGCCCAATTTTTATCCTCATAGCAATCCTTTGAGGTATATCACAGAAGAGGTCAGACCTCTGAGCAAGCAACCAAGTGATGAGAAAGACATCAGGCTGTGTGCTCCATAAGGCTTCATGTGAATGAATGTATTGCCCTGCTCATAGAAATAATGGTGGTGGCATCAGTGCTTCCTGGCAAAATGTGTTTGAGCATCCACTAAGTGAAGTGGTGAGGAAACAGCTGTGAAGTGGTAGAAGGCTCTGGTATGTGTACTTCACCCTGCTCTAAACGGCTATGCTTATGTTGTGGAACCAGCACTGCTATTGGCAAAGCAAGATCATCAGGAGAGGCCTTCCTCCCTGTCCCACCACCTTCACAGGTGCATTTAGTGGGGACATGGGAGAAGGCCTTCTCTGTCACTGCTCCTAGACTTTGGAACTCCTTCTGTAAATGCCTCTTCTGTACTACATTAATGGGGCTATGTGATCAGCCAAGTCACATTTTTCAAATTACTATTTCACAACTGCAGGATCAGAAATTCACATTATTTTATAGTGCAACATTATCTCATGAAGATTTTAGTGCCTTTGCCTGCAGTATATATGACTATATTAGCTAAGGTGTTTGTTTGTTTGTTTTTACTTTAACAAATACAAATGAATTCCTTTAGATTCCTTGGTATTTAGGAATGTGCCATTATGGCATGCCTATACTACAAATGCACATTGGTTTTTATACTGGTTTAACCATCTTGGGCTTCCCACAAAATTCTTGTAACTGTAACTTACTAGCTGCCAGTAACTCAGTCTGCCTTAGCTCTTTACAAAGCATTAAATAAAAGAAAATATCTAGAAAGAAAAAGCCTAGAAAGAGCAAGTGGACTGGCTTAATGAAAGTTGAGGGTAGGTGGAATATCCTGGAAATATTCTGAAGAAAGGAACAGTTGACTGGCTCGAATCCTGAACAGGCCACTTCACACATGCAGCATTTTGCTACAGGCCTCACTTGCCAGGTTCTGTTGTTTTCCCAAGCCTAACCAATCTGATTCTATTTCATATCTGGGTGAATTTCAAATGATTACCTTTCATTCATTGAACAATCTAGTGTGCTTTTAGGCTTCAAAATGTGTGATTGCTGGGCAAAAATAAGCTAATCATATTGTTAAGTCATTATGCTGTGATCATTGCAATAGTTATTCAGATACACCTTTGAAAGCTGAGGTACCTAGCATGTCAGTCATATATTTGCATGAGCTATTTTAAGTGAAGAGACCCATTCCTTTGATAACAGGGTATTTTCTTCTTTTTTTCTTTTTAAGTATTGCAGATATTTCAGCTCCATCAAATAAAACCAGTGGCTCAGATGTATGCTTCTGCCAACTAATTATGCTCTCTATACAGCAAAGAACAGAGCATAACATTTCTGCAAGATCTAATGTAGTTGAAATAAGGAAGCTGACTAACTAGGCTACCAGGACTGTAGAAAGGAACAAAGCCTTGTGTTTTTTTTAATGGACTCCAGGGGTTTGCAGGCCACAAGGATATCCTGTAGGGGGGAACCAGTCAGGGACTTTCAGATTTGGGAAGATGGAAAATACAGGTATCCTTTATGGTTTCCCTGAGCCCTCACTAGGACATGAAGAATCATCTTGGGTTCTAAAACAACTGGGTCCTGAAGCAAGATCAAATGAAGACTTGGATATGCACACTTGGAGGCAAGGGGGGGGGGGGTAATGACAAAGCTTGCTCTTGCAAGGTCATCCCATTCAGTGCAGGCTTCATTAGTTGTTGAGTCACAGCACTGGATGTAAATTCTACAAATATAGGTCTGATATATCTCGGTTTTCATCACAGTTTTAGCGTCACAAGGCCAGCAGTTTTACATTCCCTGAGATTTCAGGACCAAAGTGTTGGTCCAAAAGTAAGCTATTGTAATGTCACAAGAGACAGGTTCTTGTACAACAACAAGTCTGAAATTATGTGTGTGTGTGTGGGGGGGGGGGGGGGGGGAAGAGACAGAGAATACGAATTTCCTGTTCTGCCTCATAAACAAATGCTATGCATGCGATACACCTGCAAACATTTTAACTGAGCCAGTGAACCTTACCATCAACTGGAGTGAGGAGGATTGTGTTCCCAGGTTTCAAAGCTACCTACAAATCAGACTTTCACCTCCTGCACTGCTGCTTGTCATGACACTTGTCTCTCTCCTTTAGCGTCCAAGGAAACAGAGGAATACCCTGAGACTTTAGCTGAGACCGTATAACCCTACTTAGTATCATTAGTAAGTAGTACTATTAGTACTAATTGTAGTATTATCAGCTTAGTGTTAAGCTACTTGCAGCAGGCTGAAGCATTGATCTAAACATTCTGCTCTACTGAACAAACCAGATTCCTATTAGTTATGTTAGGCTCAACCAATCCAAAGGTTATGTACTATTTACCCATTAGTGGGGTCAGTGTTTTTTATTTTACTTTATTTCTTTAATTTCACTTAGTACTATCAACAAACAAGAAACGCCCTTAAGACAATAACCAATATAGCAACATAACAATACTAATGATATATCAAAAGAGAAAATAAAACCATCTCTGCATCAATAGTTAATTTGTTAATTTCATTTTAAAAAGGCCAATTCCGTAACAATTTCAAACAGAATAAAATTCATTCTAGCTAACAACAATCCAAGAAACACATTAAAGCAATAATTACAAAACATGTAATATCAATGTTTCAAAGCTGCTACAAATTCAGTTAATCTTAACAATGCTAACAATGCAAGATTGCAAACACAATGAAACAAATGTATAAATAAGCATTGAAACCAACTGCACTGAAACTGATGAGGAAATAGATGTAGCTGTTCCAGCATAAGCATAAAAAATAACAGTGGAGGTGCAAAATTAAAGCAGCAACAACATCAAAATACTGGTGAAAGTGTTAACAAGTGTCAGTAGTAGGGAGTGTATGTCTGGCTAGGGAACAAGGCTGGCCCTTGTCCACCAGTCAGGCATAGTGATCTATGTTCCTCTGTTCGGAAATGCTGGACCCTAAGAGCAGCGGATGCAGTCTCCTAGCCATGAGCCATTTCTGCCAAGCTCCCAGCCATTCCCTTTTTTCCAGGGACGGAGCTAAGTCAGCCATCTGACCTGCCATCCATTGCCTAAGCTAGTATGCTCTCCTCAGCTGAGATGGAAGACACAGTTTGATTGTTACATGCAAAACTCTTGTATTTGAACACCCCTTCCCCCCACAACACACCTTGGGTAGCTCACCGTGCTAGGCCTGAGCCAAAACACATTTGAGGCTCAGAATCTTATACTTCTTATCAAGATTTCTTCCATCATATCTATATTAGCTGGTCCAGGATTTAAGATTCAGCAAAGGCCCTTGTCTTGGTCCTGCTGCCTTCAGAAGCATGTTTAATGAGGACACAAGAAAGTGTCATTTTGGTGGCTGCTCCCAGGCTGTGGAATGCATTCACTCAGGAGGCCAGGTTGGCTTCCTCTCTATTGTTCCTTCTGGTGACATAACAACCTTTCTTTTATATAAGGTTTATTTAGAATATTGAGAAATTGGTGAAGGGGGGAGAGAGGGGAGGAATGTGAAAAGTAGGAAAAGAAGTAGAATGTGGAAGTGTTCATAAGTGGACATCAGAGTAGATCTGAAAAGTTTGTATTCACTAGCTCAGGTCAAACAGAGGTATTATAATAGATAAATCATTTCCTGAGCATCCTAGCAGAGAAGCTGTCCTTGTAATATGCTTTTAGTGGTTGTTTTATATTTATGTATTTGTCCTCATGCTCAGCTGTTACTTAGGAACTTTCCTCTTGGAGATATAAAAGGGTGACCTGTTTTATTTTTCAGCAAGATTCACTATATACTGTAAACTGTGTATGAGAGAGTGATTCAATAAAGTTTATTCACTCTGTGTTCTGTTTTGTGACCTCCAGACAGCAAAACTCAGTAGCCATTGGTAGAAACGAAAAAATGTAGGATAAAAATTACAACAATGAGCTTTGCAGGAGGGAAGAGAAAAAGAAAGAGAAGTTTTCTGCTTTACAGTTATGAAGCTAATAGTCAACCATTATATGAAGCATATAATGGTTGGCATTTCATTGTTTCCATGAGTGCCTGAAAATATGTAAGGGCAACTTATCCCCCCACATAGTCCTATTAGTGTTAGGAGGTTTGGTATATTTGTCTTTGTGCACTTGAATATAAGGAATGAAGGGAAACCAAGTTGCATTGAAATTATCTGAGTATGAGGTGACTTGTGCATGTTTGAATTCTTGAGTTAAACATTCAGATAGATCCCAGACCCTTTTATGCCTATTATTCACACATAGATTATCAGCTTCCTTCCAGTGCTTTGTCTTGGAGTTTTATTTGCAACCTCACATACTGTCTATAGTTTGTGTGCTGGCAGAGATCTGTTTAGTTCATTGCTAAATATGTGTACGGTAAAGAAAGCTGTATATGTAAGTCTGTAATTTCAACTAACTGTAAGTAAACATTTTCTATTATTTCTCCTACAAATGTCTCAGAGTGAGTTATTGTGACTTTAAGTTCTAGTTGGTGAGAAAAGGGTGGACTCTAGGGAACATGTAGTTATTCTCCTCTGTACTTCTACTGTGTAACAAAAAGGAATTTTACCAGAAATTCAAAACTCTGAAACTCTACAAATTCTTGATGTGCAGCAAATAGGAAAGTGATCAAATCTTGATGCAACAGCCTGGGGTTGCTGTCTAGGAAAAGGTTGCTGTCTAGGAAAAGGTCAGTCTATGTGGATTTTTTTTTTGCTTTATTTAGCAATATCTTCTATTTCTTTATGTATTTGTAAACAGATCTGAGTTGCTTTGAGGTGTGACT
Source organism: Intellagama lesueurii (assembly GCA_037013535.1). Lineage (NCBI taxonomy): Eukaryota > Metazoa > Chordata > Lepidosauria > Squamata > Agamidae > Intellagama > Intellagama lesueurii. The sequence continues at coordinate 46,832,117 of JBAJHW010000004.1, forward strand.
AAAGCAACCTAGGATCCTTTATTGCATCCTCTCCAACATAGGCTCGAAATATTTCATATTATGTGGGCTATTTTTACGGATGCCAGTAGTATATAAGCTTGATTGTGGTTTCTTTTACAATAGCTGAAACAGAATAAAATGGTTTCTGATTCCATATTTTGTTCCAAGCCTCTGTGCAGATGGGGCACCCTAGGTCACGCTGCCAAGCAACTTCAATCACAGTGGTTGCATAGCTGGTTACTTCAAGTAGTATTTTTTTATATTGAGGATGTTGATTGAAAATGTGTCTATATATATTTTTAAATGGGGTAAGTTTTCTGTTTATTCATAAATGTCTTTGTGATTAGGTTCGGTTGAAAGGGGGTGCAGTTCCTCTTTTTGGGCGGGAAATAAACAGGAAGAGTCATTTGAAACATTAACAGATTTATTATATTTAACTTCAGGTGATTCAACAACTACTTCTATTGGTTCAAAACAACTCAGTTCGGGTAATTGTCCATAAGAACTTGGTAACATTTCACTAATGGAATAGTCCGGTTTCATCACGGAGCCGGCCCAAATCGTTCCTTGTCTGTCATCTTTCTCAATGGGGCACTCCTCACCGCGCAGACCGTGCCACAACACGGGTGGCGTGCCCAATCTCCCTCGAGTGGTGGTTGTTGAAAAGATGCATCCGGCCGGATCGCCTTCCTCCAATGAGCCTGTCCCCTCGGGAAAACCACCACGGTCCATTCTAAAGGCTCGTTGCCTGAGACTCCTTCTTTTTTTGGAGCGGGATCTGGCAACAAGCCTCCAACCTTCAGGTTGGGGAAATCCTCTAACAAATGGCGCGTCTTTCTGTAATCAACCTCATTCCCTCTTTTCATGTCTTCCTCCGGGACTCTGAAAGCCCTCACTTCCTCCTCCTCCTTTTTATCCTCTTCCCATACGGGCAAAGTTAACTCCTCCCCTTCCTTCCCCTTTCCTTCTTCTACTAGACAAACCTCTACTTTCATCTCTCTCTCCCTTTTCCCCCCTTCAATCACTCCTTCTGTTTCCTCTCCCTTTGCTTCTTTTAACAGTTCCTTTCCCTGAGGAGACGGCACACTCTCATTATTTTCCTCTGTCCTATTCCTCCTTCACGGTCTTTCATATAAATGAAGTGTAGGAGTGGATGAATTTGAAACCATAGTCTGAAGGGGAGGCATTCAGGTATTTTGTCATTGATCTGTTGTCCACTGAGTGGTAGGGCATTCAGATAAAAGTTATGAATTATATACAAGACTGTTGGTTTCCAGTTTTTAAATTGGAAGTGTTTATCTTGATGGTAGAACAAGGGATGCATAATAAATGGACTAAGAGGGGAATTTCTAGATAACAGATTTTTCAACCATTTTTCTCAGCATTAAATAGTAGTTAAAAAAAGGAATTATTTCTATTTCTGAGTGTTTAACATTTTGGGTTGGTAAAGATTAATTGATCAATTAATATGGTTTGTTTCGATAATATTTTTAGATTCACTGTCTTAAATATTACATGTCACATTTTTTAATGTTTTGTAAGCTGCCTTGCATTCTCATACTGGAAGAAGATGGCATAGAAATAAAATAAGATAAATATATAAATAAATAATATTTCTGGAGGGACAGTATCAGCAGATTGTGAGCCCATGATTTATTATGACAAGAAAAAAGATACCTGGGAAGAGTAGTTGCTCATTACCATAGTGACTTAATTTATAGTCCACATGACAAGGCCCTTTGGAACGGAACTTTTTAAAACTTGCACGTAGCATTTGTAATGCACTATGTCTAGTCACATGGATACCACATCCACAGGTTTTATGAAGTTCTGCTATCCAAGAGATGAAATTAAAAACAAACAAGCAAACCAGCAAAACCCCAAAATCTTGTACCTCTTCCCCGCCCACCAGTTGCATGATGGCCAGATTTCCTACAGGCACTTCAAATTTGTATAGGCAGGAAAACTGGGTTCCCTTAGCAACCAGAGCTTCATGAAGGTCTTAAAACATCTCCGTCTGTTACCCTTTTCTTTCTCTGTGTTTGATGTGAAGCTAAAAGAGCTTGGCTGTATCTAGATGGATACATCTCTCTCTCTCTCTCTCAACCACTTTGGCTCTCTATTTCTCTATTGAAGGGTTCCCTGTTTCTCTTTTTGCCTCTATTTTCCTCTTTTCCTCACCATCTCTGAGTGTAATATTCTCCCCCTCTACTGGGGACCTCTTTTCTCGATCTCCTATTAATTCTGCCTTCATCTTCCTCTCGGTTTGTCCCTTCCCCTTAGGTAAAACCCCATTTATATCCTTGTACTGCCAGGGGTAGACCTGTTCTCACCAATTCCTGGAGACTCCTCCCTTAACTCCTCAGTCTGGCAGGATTACTTTACCCTCAGTTTGTGTGCTTATGTTGTATGCAGAAGCTACTGTGTCCTGTAACCCTTCCATGATATTAGATTCAGACAAAGTTGTCCTTTTGGGTTGTCACTGGGATTGCTTTGGGTTCCTGGTCTGGGAACACCAACATTTCAACATAGGTATATGTGACCCTGTCCTCTTCACAGAAGGTATTGACATTGACCTGTGCACATTTTTTTCAATCACTGTAGCGAGACAACGGTTTCATTAAATATCTAACTTGGAAAGGCCAGAACAACCAGAAAAACAGTTGATATCTGGCAAAAACATAAAATATTTAAGATTTTTCAAACTTCCTTTTAGAACCTTTTCTCTGAGTCTCATCGGGTTCCTCCTTCACAATGAGTTGTGCAGGTATTAGGATCTGAACAGTTAAAATGTGTGGACACAGGGCTCTTTTTCTGTAAGAAGCTACAGCCTGGAAATGGTGAGAGACCACTCCAGAAATGTTCAACTAAACCAGTGTTTCCCAATCTGGGTGCCATGACCCCTAAGGGGATCACAAAGTATTTTTTGTAAGGTCACAGGTTGCCTTATATGTGTTGTTGTTGTTATGTGTCATCAAGTAGAAACTGACTTATAGTGACCCCAATAGGGTTTTCAAAGTGAGATATTTAAAGAGTGGTTTTCCCAGTTCCAACCCCCCCCCCCCCCCGACCCCCCGGTACGTTTCCATTTATGAGTTGGGATTCGAACCCATACTTCCTGAGTCCTAGTCCATCACTCTATCCACTACACCAGCTGTTCTCAATGATGGCCATATGGCCCCCTGGGGGCTCTGGCACATTTGAAGGGGGTCACGGACTGGCAACAATTCTTCATACACCACCTTATAAAGTTTGTTATGTGACTTATACAATCTTGATTCGGCCTATATTTCTTTCATATTGTGTTTATAGTCTTGGACAAAAAAGGTTGAGAATGGCTGCACTACACCACTTTGGGTATCTTGTTGCATTGTTGTTGTTTAGTCATTAAGTCGTGTCCGACTCTTCATGACCCCATGGACCAGAGCACACCAGGCCCTCCTGTCTTCCACTGCCTCCCGGAGTTGGGTCAAATTCATGTCGGTAGCTTCAATGACACTGTCCAGCCATCTTGTCCTCTGTCGTCCCCTTCTCCTCTTGCCTTCACACTTTCCCAACATCAGGGTCTTTTCCAGGGAGTCTTCTCTTCTCATGAGATGGCCAAAGTATTGGAACCTCAGCTTCAGGATCTGTCCTTCAAGTGAGCACTCAGGGTTGATTTCCTTTAGAATGGATAGGTTTGTTCTCCTTGCAGTCCAGGGGACTCTCAAGAGTCTCCTCCAGCACCACAATTCAAAAGCATCAATTCTTTGGCGGTCAGCCTTCTTTATGGTCCAGCTCTCACTTCCATACATCACTACAGGAAAAACCATAGCTTTGCCTATGCGGACCTTTGTCGGCAAGGTGATGTCTCTGCTTTTTTAGATGCTGTCTAGGTTTGTCATCGCTTTCCTCCCAAGAAGCAGGCGTCTTTTAATTTTGTGGCTGCTGTCACCATCTGCAGTGATCATGGAGCCCAAGAAAGTAAAATCTGTCACTGCCTCCATATCTTCCCCTTCTATTTGCCAGGAGGTGATGGGACCAGTGGCCATGATCTTAGTTTTTTTGATGTTGAGCTTCAGACCATTTTTGGTGCTCTCCTCTTTCACCCTCATTAAGAGGTTCTTTAATTCCTCCTCACTTTCTGCCATCAGAGTGGTATCATCTGCATATCTGAGGTTGTTGATATTTCTTCCGGCAATCTTAATTCCGTCTTGGGATTCATCCAGTCCAGCCTTTCGCATGATGTATTCTGCATATAAGTTAAATAAGCAGGGAGACAATATACAGCCTTGTCGTACTCCTTTCCCAATTTTGAACCAATCAGTTGTTCCATATCCAGTTCTAACCGTTGCTTCCTGTCCCACATATAGATTTCTCAGGAGATCAGGTGGTCAGGCACTCCCATTTCTTTAAGGACTTGCCATAGTTTGCTGTGGTCCATACTGTCAAAGGCTTTTGCGTAGTCAATGAAGCAGAAATAGATGTTTTTCTGGAACTCTCTGGCTTTCTCCATAATCCAGCGCATGTTAGCAATTTGGTCTCTAGTTCCTCTGCCACTTTGAAATCCAGCTTGTACTTCTGGGAGTTCTCGGTCCACATACTGCTGAAGTCTACCTTGTAGGATTTTGAGCATAACCTTGCTAGCGTGTGAAATGAGTTGTAGCCCTTGTTAAATAATTTCTTCCCTGACGTTTGGGAGCAGAATATTACAGTTAGCATGTATGTGTATATATGAGAAATAGGCCCTTTTGGGGGAGAAAGGAGCCTGTACTTTCTGAGAAGAGATAACTTTTATAACTTTATAAAAGAAGGTCACGGCTCGAAAAAGGTTGGGAACCACTGAAGTAAACCAACAATAACATTTACAGATGGGTCAAGAAATGTGAAACTACTATGCTTAGTTAGACTGACTCTTTAATAAATTAACAGCTATCTTGGTATCTATAGCTCTGCAAAGTCATAAGAGCAGGGTTAAGAAGTCTGAAATGGATTATGTGTCCACATTGCAAACTTCTTGTTAGTACAGAATCATTACGTTTAATCATGCCCTTGGGCTCTATAATTGAACTTCCTTAACATTGTGCAGTTCTTTCATTTTTCTAAGTGTTCAGTCCATGCCCTTGGCATATTTGATATGTCAAATGGAAAGCGTTATGTTTAGTGCTATGTATTTGTGAACTGGACTTTCCACAAAGTGTTTCCTCAAAGCATAGTTCATTGTGTTTCAGATGGCTTGATTTATTTTAGTTCTTGCAAAAAAGAGAGTGGGAGTGGAGTCTTGCTGATATTGTCATCATGATTTTTTTATTTTTTAAAAATAAATTTTTCACCAGCTATTGGCTGGTGACATAGTTTGCTTCCAGAAATGAAAACAGACATTTGATCTTATGTCATAGTGATTTTAGCAGTCTGAATCTACTTTGGGATATTCTGTTGTCATGACTTATCAGAATAGTCAAGCTAATTTTATTCTAAATATATTTTTGTTTCACTAACCTATATGTCTCCATGTTGTGATGAATTGTTGAACAAATGAATAAAACTCATTCATTTATTTATTCACCTCCTAACACACTATTTTACCATGATGTTAGATTCAGACCAAGTTGGCTCTTGGGTTGTTACAGATTTCTAATTCATATATCTGAAGAAGTGGACAGTGTTCCACAGAAGCTTACAATAAAATATAGCAGTTAGTCTTTAAGGAGCCACAATGTTTTTACTTGTTTTGTTTTGTCTTTCTTGATGAAATACTTATACGGCTTCACCTCTGGAAACAATTTTACCAGGATCTTTAGCATGCTAAAAACATACTACTCATTTCCATACATTGATCGTGTTACTGCCCTCTTTAGCATTTTGTAGCTAGTTCTGAAAGAAATGGGTATGCCTCAGCACTTGATTGTCCTGATGAGTAATTTGTATTGTGGACAAGAAGCTACCATTAGGACAGAATATGGAGAGACAGAATGGTTTCCTATAGGCAAAGGTGTCAGACAAGGGTGCATTTTATCCCCTTATATCTTCAATCAGTACACAGAACACATATGGAAAGACTAAATTCAGATGAAGGAGGAGTGAAAATTGGTGGAATAAACTTCAGTAATTTAAGACAAGCAAATGACACAATCTTACTGGCAAAAAACAAAACAAAAACCCTTTTCGTGAAGAAAGAAGAAAGTGCTGAAGCAAGACTGCAGTTGAACATTAAGAAGACCAAAATCATGTCTGCAGAAGAACTACACAACTTTAGTGTTGACAATGAAGAAACTGAAATAATCAGAGATTTTGTATACTTTGGTTTAATCTTCAGTCCAAATGGAGACTGCAGTCGACAAATCTGAAGACTGAGACTTAGAAGGGCAGCAATAGAGGAAATAGAAAAGATCACCAAGTGTAAGGATGTGCACTGGAGACAAAAACCAAGATCATCCACATTATTGTATTTCCAGTCACCATGTATGGGTATGAAAGCTGGACAGTAAAAAAAGCTGAGAGGAAAAAAAATGATTCATTTGAATTATGATGATGGATGAGAACTTTGCAGATACCATGGATTGCCAGAAAGACAAACAAGTGGGTCCTACATGAGATCAATCCTGAACTATCTCTGGAGGCAAAAATGTTAAAACTGAGATTGTCCTACTTTGGGCACATTGTGAGAAGACAGGACTCTCTGGAAAAGACAATAATGCTGGGGAAGATTGATGGCAGCAGGAAAAGAGGAAGATCAAATATGAGATGGATTGACTCCCTAAAGGAAGCCTCATGCTTGAGTTTACAGGAGCTGAGCAAGGCTGTTGAGGACAGGACATTTTGGAGATTGCTCATTCACATTGTTACCATATGTTGGAGGTGACTTGATAGCACGTAACAACAACAGCTGCAGCAGTTTCTTCACCTCTGTCCCCAGCAGTCACATAGTGAGTATAGCTGTATGCTATGTAGAGATCTCCATGTCAGTTGTAACCCTACGTGATGTGTCACCTTGCTTGGAAGCACAGAGGTCTACATGCACAGACTTCATCATTCCAGGCATCTCCATATAGATGCTGAGGAAAGGGCACAACATTGGAATGAGGGTCAGAAATGCAGCTTTGCTGCCCCCTTGAAACGATTATGGTGAGAAGGGGCTATGTGTTGCCTTCCCAGATTGCATTTTAGCCCTTTTCAGAAATTCTGTAACTGTTGTGAGTAATCAAGTGAGGGTAGCACAATGCAAACCCTAGTGTGTCCTTTTTTTACATTGTCCTCCTCAGGGAGGATGACTTTCTAAAGAAGAAAGTCACCTCTTTTCTGAAGGTTCTCCATACTTTCTGGAACCCTTCCTGGAGTTTTGTAAAAATACAGGCATCTGTGTTGACCCATATCAGCAAACCAGTTCCAGCAGTTTTCATCTTCACAAGGAGCAGATGTGAATGCTTAATTCACCACTCAGGACCAACTATCACAAATTGCATAATAACCAGGGTCACTGACAACAGTATATAATTGATGAGAAAAACAATTTTTCCCTCCTACCTACTGTTGCTAAACTCCAAGGAACAAGAGGAGACTGACAGATGATGTCATTGTCCCAGTTAGTTAAAAAGTCCTGATGCTTTGTCCCTCGCTCCACTACATTGTCAGTTTGACATTTTGTATGTACAGAGTGCTAAAATAATTAAAGGGAGTGTAAAAATGCAACTTTGAAAATGTACATTGTGTCTATAACCCTGACAACATCACTGATGGATGCTGAGTCACCTTAGGTTTGGTCAGGGATGTTTCCCACATTATGGGAAGCTGTAACATGAAGGAAACCCGGGTCCCCCTTTTTATAGTGTTGTTCTGTATGACTCAATCAATATGAAAAGAGTTAAAGTGAGTGCCTTTTGTATCACTCCACCTCCCACTATCTTGCTGTTCTCAGACTTTGCACTGAGTACTGGGAAGCACTTTTAAAGGACCATTGAGTTTTGCCCATTTGGAAATTTATAGTTGTTTGGAATACTGTTGAAATGTTTTCTGAAGCTAATTCAGCTTTGAAAGAAAATACAAGCAAAGTAGTCTATATTTGAAATTCCCAGAAGTTGGAATTTTATTAAAAGGCTATTAGTTATGATTTTAGCTAGAGGACACAGAAAGGTATTACAGTAGTTGTTCTTCCCTCCGTTCATTTGTTGTTTACTCCTTCAAATTGGTTCTTACTGTATTTTAAGTTGGCTTCCCTAAACTGACATTTTCTAGATGCTTTAGACTACAAATCCCACAATGCAATCGCTAGCTGGGGATAGTAGCATTTGTACTCCCACATATCTGGAAATGGCCAAGTTAGAAAATACTGCACTGATGGGACAGTTCCTGTACCAGACCTGAAGGCAACAGACACATGGGGTGGGGTGGGGGCAGACGCAGCTTTGTTCTTCAAGGAATAGAAACAGTCACATGCTACCATTATTCCCTGACATCTGCCTGTAGAGGTCACTTCATTCTCCCTGAATGCAAGGACCAGTCCTGCAGAGTATGTTAACTTCGTATAGTCTGGATTCAGACCCACATTAAGATCTTGTTCCTCCTCCATCTCGTATTCATCCTTTTTAGAACAGGTGGTCTTGTCAAGTTCAGGCTGGTGTGGGCTCAAGCAATAAATCTTGACAGACTTGAACAAATTTTTCCTTTGAGTTATGGACATTCATTATTAGAAATTCTGAGAACTGCTACTTTCCTCTAAATGTCACACAATTCTTGGCAAGTTTAATAGACAAAGGCAACCCGACAAAGAACAATGAGGGACTAAATCCAATTATTGATTTCCACTAGAGAAGACCCATTGAAGGAATGCAATTTTTAAAGTAAACTTTTATATAAATATCAGGCCAAAACAAAATAAAAATTAAAGTCAAAAACTGTCTTCCTCAGGTCTGAAGAAGAGGACTTGTCCACGAAAGTTCACATTAAAATATAGCTGTTAAGGTGCCATAATATTTTTGTCCTCTTTATTGTTTTATTTTTCTTTTGTTTTGGCCTGATACGCTAGCAGACTAGCACAGCTACGTCTTCTAAAACTATAACTATGGAAGGCATTTTATTTAAATAGTGTTGATTCAGTGCATCTACCCTGATTGAAACAAACAAGATGTTTTATTCTTGTTACAAAACTATTTATGATGCAATATAAAAATGTAACAAAATCACTATTGCATGTAACAAATCCATCGTAGTGTCCTGCCCCTTCTGCAGTGTTAAGGAGGGGAATGCTTCTCTCTTGCTTCCTTTATATAGTTTGAATACAGCAGGGGACAGTATGTCAGCATCGCAGAACAATCCTGAATGCTTTCAAAATGTCTCACGTGGGCAGTCAAGTATCCTTTATCTGAATTTTCTCTTTTTCTGTCTGTTCTATGCAATTAAGGAAGAGAGAAGCAATGGTCATGGGCTGTGGGAAACTGTATAGCTTCAGTTTTAAAAAAATTAGGATAGAGCACAGGAGCAATGCAGAGCATGGTCTAAAATCTTCCAGATGCTAGAGGAGACGCTGCCCCACTCCTGCCTGATACTTTGCTTGCCTTTGGGTGTTCAGAGAAAAGTCATGTGAGCTTAAAGGAGCATTTGTGCAAGGGCTGCCGACATACGAAACTAGCAGAGTGAGAGTGGGAGACAGAGAGTGTGCGAGAGATTGCTTGGTAGAAAGGTAAAGTGGAAGCTGCAGTCATTGCTTCTCTGAGCTCAATAGCCAGCCTGCTCTTCATCCCCAGGAGTGCAAAGCCTCCCGGTACAAGAAGACTCTCTTTCCAAGAGTAAAACAGGCATAGGCAGGGAGAAGATGCTTTCCAACTTGTGAGAATATCTGCTTCTTTTCCTGGTTTTCTTTAAAAAGGTAATGTTGCTACTGCTCTGTTTCTCTTCCTTTGCTAATAATGTTTATTTTCTTGAGATATAGTCTTTGTCCTCAACCTCTTTCTCTAAAATAGTGATACCTTTTTAAAGGCTGTTGGTCCCCTTCTTATATTATTTATGTGTCATTTGGATGCACTAATGGAGGGACTAATGAGAAGGGATCTGACTGAATTGTTTATGTCTCGTGTGATGTGACCACGATGTAGTGTATCTTGGTCTAGAGTGGACAAAACTTGTTTAACAGTTCCACAAGTTTTTAGTGCATTAGCCAGAGTTTCAGACCTTTTGATTATTGTGGCTTTCTCCTCTGACCTAATACGAGCAATGCTTGGAGTTCTTCCAGCTTTCTGTCATTGATTTTTGCAGAAATAAATTCATATAGATCAGAAATTCTTTGGGACAGCAGACATATGGTTTTAGGCTACTCTTTCATTTCAGTGTTCTTGAATTGTGGTTATTTCATGAATGTCTCTCACCACTATGAAATTCAGTTTTTCTCATCCCACTTTCTGTTCTTATTGTTCTGAAGGCACTCATAACTGCAGGAATAGTTACTTCAGAATTGTTATTGACACCTGTACCACACCTATGTGAGAGTACAAATGCTACTATGCCCAGCTAGCAATTGAATTGTAGGATTTGAAGTCTAAGGCATCTGGAAGATGTCAGTTTAGGGACCCCAACTTAAAATGTGGTCTTTTTTCTCTTTCCAGCCTATTCACCTGTTCCTGTTTCCCTCCTTGCTCTTTGTCTTCTCTACCTGGGCCGAAGGTGGAACCCTCCATGGAATCCCCAGTATACATTTTCCGTGAGGAACCAGGCCCTACATGTTCCCCTGGAGCATGTCCACTTCCAAGTGTGACTAGCACTAGCTGGCTTGTGGACTGGGCAGAATATGGCAACAGTAGTAGTGGCATGTATGAAGACTTGCAACAGAACCACACCAACATCTCCCCAGCTATTCCCATCATCATCACAGCCGTCTATTCAATGGTTTTTGTGGTGGGCTTGGTTGGCAACTCTCTGGTCATGTTTGTTATCATAAGGTAAGCAGCATAAGGGAGTTTTATGGTGAGTCTTATTGATAATAGAAAATTCATGTAACTGAAAAGAGAAAGGAGTTGAGAGTAAAGAGATATGGGCAAAATATTTGCAATTTATTTATCAAATTCCTTGGATATGATATTCCTAGCTGACGGATAGTTGGTTCCCTGATCTGGAAAATAAGTGATCAGTGCTTGCAAATGCCCTTATCCAAAAAAGCAAGTGTCATGGTGGGGATGGGGGAGCTCACCTTATAATTTATCATTTCTTCCTTGAGATTCATTTTCTGGATGTTCTAGTTCAGCATTATTACCATGCTGAACCATCCATGAAGAAAACTGCCATCTGGATACAGATATAGGTGCTTAAATACAAGTCAAAGGCAAATCTCCCTTGAATTGAGCAAATACGGCTGTATGACGTTGAAATGAGTTTTCTGTTTTCCTTTCCCTCTAACTAAACAGAACACTGACTTCAAAGTTGTAAGTTATACAGCCTTGGTGATGCAGTAGAGCAGTCTGAGAGTACTGCAGAAACATATGGGTAGAGCTCCCCCCAGGGATAAGAAGTGATTAATGTTGCCTGTATTATTACCCATGTTATAAATAACACAACATATGCACTTTTCACAGATCTCATCTTTATAATCTTGTTTTCTATATATCTTTTCCAAAGTTTAATAAAGCAGTGTCCTGTTTTTTAAAATCAATGTCCCTATGTGGAACTTTCTTTTCCAAATAAGCTGCTTGGTTCAGTCCATCACAAGTGCAAAGGTGGTAGCAGAAGGATTCCTCTGGGCTCAATAAAACTATTTTAGCCACACACACCCCTACCCGCATATTTGTGCAACCACAAATGTAGACATGAGTGTGAGCTTGCCACACAATTTGTACAGTGCTCTCTCGTTTCTGTACAAATTGGTTTTGCTCCACTGCATGACTATATTTGCCCTGAGTGGAAAGGGAGGTCTAGAAGAGAATATGTGAGGATTGTTAAAGGTATCAACTCTTCCTGCATTTGTATTGTTTCTACGACCATGTGGCCTTTTCTTGATCATTCCTGAGGATTGTCATGGTGACCTTCTGTTCACCCTGTTGGCCACTAGTGCTACCCATGTAGCTTTGGCTTCTGTTGGAACTTGGAACTGAACCATGGCTTCTATGGAAACCCTCTGTATATTGGTGCTGCCTTTTTTGGTGGCTTGCCTTGTTATCAAGGTGTTTATATATTAAAAAGTGGCATAAATCTAAGGTTGCTTTTTAGAAATGATGAAATCATCACCGTTCAAATGCATTCCAGTTTCCAGTGTATTTGATGGATATTTTTATTTATTTATTTATTTAAAATATTTTAACTCTGACTTTCTCCCTGAAAAGGGAGGCATACAACATTGAAAGATAATATTTAAAGTTTAAAACAATGAGTAGATAACAAGGGTGAACATCATTAAAAAACAATATTTAAAGCTAAGAACAATGAGCATAAAGAAATATCTTACATCATTATCGGAAGGGCAAGACAAAATGTAATATGAATAGCTATGAGCACATCTCCTCCCTCCTTTTCAATTTAAAGCAGCTATGGGGGTGGGGACGATTGATGCCCCAGTATTGGGGGGGGAGATGTCTAGCTTTTCCCCATTCCATTTTCCTGATCTAAAAAAGCTGTTAGTAGCACCCACAAAGCTGCTAGTAGCCTTGATGTGGAAAAATACAGGCACCATGCAACACTGATTCTCAAAGCGAATCCAGAACTCTAATAAGCTATTTTAATGTAAAACAATAATGAAACCCCACACTTCTGAGAGAACCCATTTAGATCTCTTGCACCATCTCTATTTGAACATTTCTTGTGCTTTGTTTTATATACGTATATTTCTAAAAGAAATTCTTCTACCATTTTCACAAGGAGCCCATTTTCTGTAGTAAACTCCCAGCATGTTTCACTTTGTGACTCATACCTTTGGTCCTATCCATCACAGAATACTTAAATCCTGCTGTTTTGTTCTCTGTTTGATTGTCTGGAGGTAAAACATGTCCAGGGTTGGCTTATCAGCATGAAGCAAACAAAACTGGTAAAGACGGTGGACCCAATGTGTGTTTGTGGGGAGCCCAAATGGTGAAAAAAAAAATTCAGAATGAAATTAGCCAGCCAGTTCTGTAACATTTATCTTTCGTTGCTGTTATCTAAATTAAGAATCTCTCAATCACAACAATAAATTAGTGCTTTATTGCAACACAGAAACAAAATATAGATACCTTTTATAGTGTGCATAAAAGAGGGAGACAGAGGATGTTCTTTTTTTCCTATGTGGAAGGGGTCATGAGGGAGTTTGTTAGTGTGGAAAGAGACGCATTTCTGTATGTCTTAAAAAAGGATGTGTCAGTGTATGTGTGTGAAATAAGTATCTTATTTTCTAAATCTTTAATTCATCGGCTAGAGACTTAACTCCTTAATTCAAGGGTAAGCAACTCTGCCTTGGTCCAGGGGTCAATTTTGCGACCTCCAGTATATGCTGTGGTGGGGCAACCATTGAAAGCAAGCATTTTGCTTGATTTAAATGTCTTGTAGTTGTTTGGCACTGAAATTTGACATCTAAATACTATAAACCATTTAGAAATTATCCAGGGTGGTATGAAAACATGCACTGAACAACTTTAGGGTATTTTCTGAGCCCAGGGGAATTTAAATATGAAAATGCCCCACATTCACAAGAGCATTTGCAGATGTGGAAATGGGGGTCTTCCATTATGGTTGAAGACACAGAGCAAGAATTCATTTGAACTCAAATATTAGTGTCAAGTAGCTGATAGCCCTCCTTTATTTTTATTTTTTTATGTAACCAACACAAATCCTGTGCCTTAAAATTTGAACTTTTTATTTCCAATTTGAAGCAAAGCCTAGTTTTGAATCCCGGGAATAAAGAAACCAATGTAAACCTTGGAGGGGAAAACAACAATTTTTTATTTATTTGCCAGAAGACCTAGTGTCAATGATCTTTTGGAACAATTTTCTACCTCAGTAAGAAAAGATATCTGCTGAGAGAAGGGGCATTCTGTGCATGTCACTTAGATGGTCCTTGCAAACACATTTCTCACATATGATGCACCATCTGTTGGTTTTCTTATTCACTGTCCCAGCAGAGAAATAATAACTCGGGGTGGTGGTGGTGGAAGGTATGCTTTCCCCCATCAAATCACGAAATATATGTTAGGTCTTTGGTTTCCAGACATTTTGCCAATTGTAAGCTGGTAAAAAAACATATCTCCTGAGACATATTGTACAATTGCTGTAATTTTGCAGTATGTCACAACTAGAGTAGGTTCACTAAATCAACTGAATCTACACAGGTGTTGATTCAACAAATCTCCCTGATTCAATGGGCCTACTTCAAGTGTGATTTATTACTGTATTTCAGCTAGTATGGAAATATGGTTCAAACAGTATGGTCACATTATAACCGAGCTAGGCTCCGTAACCAAGCTGTGTCTCTGTTTTTGTCTCACTGATGCTATGGTAAAGAATAATCTCTCTGTGGAGCAATTTAAAGGTTTCTAGCACTGTTTCTTTGTTTCCATGTTTCTTTTTCTGTGAGTATTTCCATATTATGTATCTGGCTGCCCTATGATTATCTGCCTTTGGATGTCTACACCTTTTCCTTCCATAACTCCCTTTCATGACATCAGTATCTCCACTTGGTCCTTCCTAGAAGGATTGGTAAATACAGGCTTCTAGACCTTTTGCCCCTTGGGTTGCCACAGCCATCCACAATCCATCTTTTTCATAGGCACCTAAAGGCATTTCGAGAATCTGCTCCTCAAACTATGCTGGTATTTCAGGAAGTTCTGAGATACTGAGGAATACTCTGAGAGAACCAATAACCAACCTACTCTTAATGCACTTTCTCTTTTCCTTCCATTAAATTTAAACACTTGTATGTAGCTTTTGTTGCTCTGTTGTCATGAACTGGGTTGTGTTGCTAGGCATCATTGGTGAGTGAAAGAATGCTAATCCTCCTCCCAGCTTGACTCTTTGTGTAGTACTCAATATGGTGAAAGTTGCTGTATTGTAGCAGTTCAATGATTCTGAGAGCTGAGAAGTCTGTTTCAAATATCATCTCAGCCTTGAACTAACCAGATGCTCGCAGATGAGCTATTTCTCCAGCTTCCCCCCTTCATCTTCATCTGTAGTATGGGGAATAATAGCAACCTACAGTTGTGAAGGCTTTTGAGATAAGGCATGTGATGCTGGTTTGTGCATAGAAGAAGCACTGCAATATAACACAATGTATTTTTGCACTGTGCTATCAGATGCAAGAAAATTAACAGTCATTGGTAGCCCACATTTTAAATTGTCTTATCAGACCACTGATATATCCAGTCTGCTATTGTCATCTTGTCTGCTATCCCTGCAGACTGATTGTATGATTGATTATCCTGACTTTTCTCCAGTGAGCTCAAGGGTAGCATGCATGGCTTTCCTCCTCACCTTATCCTTGGAACAACCCTGTGAGGTTGAGGTCAAGCTGAAACTTCACAATGACACTGTGGGCCAGACTGAGATTAGGCAACAGAACAAGTGAGTCTCACTACTCAGTGAGGACTAAAACCTGGATCTCCCAGTACTAGTCCAACAGTCAAACTATGATACCACATGAGAATATACCACCTTTAGTCTTTTAAACTAGATATTCCAGGGAGTGAATCTGGAATGATGTGCATGCAAAGCATGTCCTCTGTGCCTAACTAAAGCCATCTCCCCCAATTGGAGGATGGGTCCCCCCCCCCAAAAAAGATGGGACATATTATTTTTCTGGGACTATAATTCCCATAATCCCCCAGCCAGTCAAAAAAAAGTAATATACCTAAACTCCAACACATTCATAGGAGTAACTTCCAGTGCAATGTACTTCTGAATAAACATCATAGGAGGATCACACTGCTCACTACTACTCTACTTGCACTGCAGAAAATGTATTTTCTTATGTATTGCCTCTACTCATTTTTATTCTTAATGCTCAGTCTTACTCCAGTACTTGCACAACTCTTGCTGTAGTTAGAAGCAGATTGTGTTTTGCATGTGCAAGCTGTTGAGGGAGAAATGTAGACTTCTGACTTCAATTCCAGTTGCCAATCATGGTCTGCTGAATGTTGAAGCAATTTCTCATGCTAAGCACTCAAACGCTCTCACCATTCTGTGTCCAGTAGCTCACTGTCTTTGGACTCTTTGTGTTATAGAATCATAGAATAATTGAGTTGGAAGGGGCCTATAAGGCCATTGAGTCCAACCCCCTGAACAATGAAGGAATCCAAATCAAAGCACATCTGACAGATGGTTGTCCAATTTCCTCTTGAATGCCTCCAGCATTGGAGCACTCATCACCTCCCAAGGTAATTGGGTCCATTGTCATACTGCTCTAACAATTAAGATTTTTTCCCCTGAGATTCAGCCTAAATCTGGCTTCCTGTAGCTTGTGCCCATTTTTACATGACATTACACTCTGGGATGATGGAGAACACATCCTGCCCCTCCTCTGTGTGACTACCTTTTAAGTATTTGAAAAGTCCTTTCAGTCTTTTTTTCCCTCAAGACTAAACATGCCCAGTTCTTTCAGTCTTTCTTCATAGTGCTTGATTTCCGTATTAATGATGGAGCGGTTTAGAGCACTACTATAGCATTAGTATAGACTGAACTGATTATTTGGCCATCTGTAATCTGCATTAATAACATTACTCAGCAAGTGTCTCTAGTATTCAAACTAGTGCAATTGATTGAAATGGTGATTCTTGGCCTGGCAAGTGCAATTACCACATTCTTGTTTCTTGGTGCTATTGTTATGGGCATGGAGTGGCCAGCATCTGTGACATCATCACCAGACAGTATGGGTCTATTCCCCACCATTCAATGCCATTTCGAATGAACAGCCAATTTGTAATCACCATTCTTTATAATCATCATGCCGAAGCTCTGGATTCATCATTTGTGGCACCCACCATCTGTAGTTCAATAAAATAATGTAAATCTCTCAATTTCCTTCCTCCCACTCCCCAGCTGCAAGACTATTTCATTTTTCCCATATTCTCAAAAGTAAATGATAGATTTTAAAAGTTAATTTGAATCTTCCAAAAGTACTACAGAAAAAAGGGTTTTCTTCTCTCCGCAGATATGTGGGCAATATCTATAGTAACTACAGCACCAGTTGTGGGAATACTGAAGTAAGACTGAGCATTAAGAATAAAGATGAGTAGAGGCAATACATAAGAAAATACTTTTTCTGCAGTGCAGTAGAGTAGTAGTGAGCAGTGTGATCCTACTATGATGTTTATTCAGAAGTACATTGCACTGGAAGTTACTCCCATGAATGTGTTGGAGTTTAGGTATATTAATTTTTTGGACTGGTTGGGGGATCCTTGAAGTTGTAGTCCCAAAAAAATAATATTCCTAAACTCCAACACATTCATGGGAGTAACTTGTGCAATGTATTTCAAAGTTCTGAGAAGTGTGTGTGGGAAAAAAGGAGCCTGAGGCAATTTTCTGTAAAGTTACATAGAAGCAATTCTCATTGAATTCATCAGGATCTAAGTAAGCTGCAAACTTCATGAATGAGTCAATGTTTGTCACAGAAGAGATGACCAAGTTTTCCAAGCTTTGAACTAGACAGCAGGGCTGAACTAACATCTCCATCATCCCTTGGCATTGGCCTAGCTGGCTCAGACTCATGGGAACTGAAATACAGCACCATTTGGAGAGTCACAGTTTCCCCAACTGTGATCTATAATTGTCTCAGACAGTCATATGTCAAAAGTAGCCTGGATGGGAGATCTATGATTCAGATTCTCAACTTTCCTCTTTCTCACTAGACACCACTGTCCTTTCATGCTGCAGTCACGAGTAACTGAGTCAAAGATCAGTTGGCCTAGAATCATTATGGGGCAGTGGGTATAGCCTGAGCACAGTGGAATGTATTTTGAGATAAGGAAGAATTTCCTGGCTGCTGGACTCAGGTTTGGCTAAAATGGTGATCTCACCATGGCTTCTGTTCTGAGTGCTTCCATTTTGAGGACCATTACTGCACAAAGGAAGTAGTGAAAGAGGCCTTTTTAGGCCAGAAGGTGAGTGCTTTTTAGAGAGCGTGAAGGAAAGGAGTGCTAATTTAAAAAATAGCAAGACAAAAGTAATGTTACTTTTTCAACTTGATCTTCACAGGGCTATTTTCTACACAGCAAGTAAAGATGGATGTGGAAGAAATTCATGGCTCCAGAATACTTTTCTAGCTCCAGTAATCATATGTGCGGCAAAAACCTTTTCTAATTTTACATTATTTTCTCAGTGATGTCTTCACTGGAAATGTTTTCACCTTCTTTAAGTTTGAGATGGACTCGAATTTCAGGTTGAAATGGAAATGGAATTTTAGCATTATGGGTTTGCCATTATGATGCCGTTGTCAACTACTAATGGCTATGATGGGTGCAGTGTGACTCACCTGGTAATTCTGAATCCCTTTCTTCAGTATACTGGGCCTCATGGTCCCAGGATATAGGAACAAGCGAGTGCCATAAAACTCTGGGATGATCACTTTTTCAAATTACCTTGTGAGTATCCAGTGATGCTTCCAACATACTAAAAGTGCTGGATAGATAGCCCAGAAAAGTCCCTCCCAGTCGCTCAAA
Source organism: Intellagama lesueurii (assembly GCA_037013535.1). Taxonomy (NCBI): domain Eukaryota; kingdom Metazoa; phylum Chordata; class Lepidosauria; order Squamata; family Agamidae; genus Intellagama; species Intellagama lesueurii. The sequence continues at coordinate 46,850,692 of JBAJHW010000004.1, forward strand.
CCACAGAGGGCATGCAAGGTTGCAAACAAAACTCCAACATAATCGGCAGCAACAAACAAACAAACAAACTAACAAACAAAAGAACTGCTAGATAGCCCAGTGGTTTAGGTATCTGGTTGCAGAGCCAGAGGTTGGGAGTTTGATTTCCCACTGTGCCTCCTTGACAGGGGCTGGACTTGATGATCCATAGGGCCCCTTCCAGCTTTGCAGTTCTACGATTTAATAAACATCTGCATTCTGCAAGCAGCAGGCTGTACACTGGGGCAAGGAATGGTGAAACATTGCATGTTCATCTTTCAAGTTGTCACCAAGATATGAGAGGTGGTAACAGCCACATATCCTGTCTGTAAAATCTAGCTAGGGTTTGAAGAGAAGAAAGAAAGAACCCCTGAAAGAATTGAGGTTTAAAGACAAAAGTTTCCTCATATCTGAAATTAAAAGTGAAATCAATCATTTCAATTTTCTGCTGTAGACTGAGCTTTAACACTGAAATAGGAATGAGAGTTCACATCTTAAATTGATATTTATCCATAGTACTCTGTCCTAGATGAGATGTGTGGGTACCAGAGCAGATGAAAAACAAACCATCATTTATCACATTCATATTGTCAGAAGCACTAAATCAAGAAGGGAGGAGATGGCTAGACAGTTACATACATATTTATTATTTTAGTTTCAGGGCATACATTGTCAGAAAAAGAAAAAGTGATATATCACATTCAAGAACCCATCCCTCACTGAAATATCCTGAGAAAGCTTGATCATATGGCAGATAATAGGTTATATCCATGGACTTTATATAATAGTAAGAGGTAAACAGTGGAGATTTCCAAAGGTCTCTGTACTATTTAACTAATTCATAAATAATTGAGGAACTAAGAGTTTGGAAATGACACTAAATCATTAAGGGTGTTGAAATCTTAAACATTTGGTAAAGAGCACCAAAATGATCTCCAAACAGAGAAGATGGTTGAAAGAATTGGGGGGGGGGGGAGCATGAATTGTAAATAATTATAGTACACAGTGGAACTGTTAAGATGAGTAAAAACTATGTTGTCTTTCAAGCAACCAAGATGGAGGTAGAAAGAAGGATAGGTAGCCAGGTGAACTTTATTATTATCTTAATCTTTGTCAGTGATCATTTCTTTCTAAGGTCACTTCTCCCTTGTTCTAGGAAACAGTTTTTCATTTTTCTGCTCTGCTTCTTTTGCATTCAACAGCTGGCTATCAAGTTGCCTCCATGTTGGCTTTTAGTACACCTGCACACATAAAAGGCAGCTCCAGGAGATTCTGTACTCAGGACTACCCTGTTTCCCCTAAAGTAAGACCTAACCTGAAAATAAGCCCTAGTGTGATTTTTCAGGATGCTCGTAATATAAGCCCTACCCCAAAAATAAGCCCCAGTCAAGTGAAACCCCGCCTTCCACCATTGTGCAGCAACCAGAAGAAGATGACACAACTGTATTTGAATAAATGTAGATTGTTGTACATGAAAAAAAATAAAACATCCCCTGAAAATAAGCCCAAATGGATTTTTTTGGAGCAAAAATTAATATAAGACCCTGTCTTATTTTTGGGGAAACAGGGTAGATTTTATTCTGCTTTATCCTCAGTGGATTTCTAGAACAATAAATAAACATGAATGTTTCCTTCTACCTTACCACAAGCATGGTTATTATTACTGCTAATTCTTAGCCAAGAGCTTACCTTACTAGCCTGCTGCATTCTACTAACATAATGGCCACTAATTTCTACCAGCACAATCCTTGCAAACATTTTATATTTGCTTACAGATTCTAGTTTTCTTTTTAGACAATCTTAATACATATACAAAATGTGTACTGGTGGAGGAAGAAGCAAGTACATGGACTCCAACCACAGATGATGCATGTTCTGTTGAAGATTGGGGCAGGACTTACATGCGTACAATGGTATAGGGCTGTCTCCACACAGCAAGAGACCCTGGGTAGTATCTTATTGCTAGCTGCAACTAGAAAAGACCCATTGACTCAATGGGATTCACATTACTGTTGACTTACCATTCAGTAGTTTGTTAAAAAGGTCCACTCCGTAGCTGAGACTAGTAATATGATACTGATCCCTGTTTTTTTTCATGAGCAATTGAACTAGACAAGGGTGACATGCCTCTTAGCTTAGATTGGTTCATTGGGGCAGTGGGGAATAAGTGGAACAATTGTTCACAAAAGAGAAAAACAGTTCAATTGATTTCTCAGCCTATATGAGACAAGTTGGGGGAGATACCTATACATATATAACTCAACTGTGCAGGAGGAGGGCTTTCTTCATGTGGTCTTGCATAGAATGGAAGACTGAATAACATTGGCAAAGACTAGTTTTGTAGGCATTTTAATGTAATTGAATAATATTTAGGATAAGAATCTGCTTAACCAACACTTACCATGCAAATGAGATCCTATAATTTTCCTTGTTTGCCTGCCACTTGGTTTATTGAGCAAATAATTAGCTTCTCCTCCTCATGGCACTATTGTACGAACAGAAATGCATTGCTATGCACTTTCCAGATGTTGACTAAGAATCTAATTTGAACAAGCAGTTGCAATCCATAAACAGAGTTTATCCCAATTGGTTTTTGGTCTGCATGTGTGTGTCTCATTTTATGACAAGAAAACTATTGGGATTTGTAACCTGGGGGAATTTGTGTTTCCAAAGTGCTCCTTCATCCCTGCTCAGTTGGCGGGGTGGGGGAGCTGCTCCCTCCATGCCCAGGCAACAAAGTCTTTGGCAAAGCCTGTCAACTGTTCTATGGGGCAGCATGTAACCCTGGAAATGTTCTTGAGGCAGGGTAAGCTCAAGACTGTCAGGCACAGCTTGAGGAAGTTTTCAGGTGGGCTTTTACATCTGCTTATTTTATGGACAAGTCTGGTATGCATGTGTGTGTCTTTATGGACAAGTCCATAAAATGGACTATCTTATGGCTGGCTGGCTGGCTGGCTAGCTGGCTGGCTAGATGGCTGGATGGCCGGCCGGCCGGCCGGCCGGACAGACAGACACAGACAGATAAAAATGTCACTTTCTATTTAGTATTTTTTAAATGACCACATGTGCACAGTTGGTTATTACTCATGATGATTGAAATACAATAGGACCTCCTTGTCCTTGGGATCAGTATCCACTGATTCACTTATCTACGGTCTGAAAATATTAAAAATATTAAAAGAAAAATCCCCTATATACATATCTATATTTAACAATGAAGTTACCAGAACTGGCCACTAGAGGAAGCCAGAGATCATGCTATATGAAGTGTTCTCTAGGGAAATATATTTCCATATCATTACTAGAACTGGCCATGAAAGAGAGCGTGAGACCATCCTATGTATAGCATTTGCTATTATAATAGTGTTCATTATAATCTTCATTTTTACAGCATCCGTGGGGTGGGGCTTGGAACCGATCCCCCACAGATACAGAGGGCATACTGTATACCAGTAGAAACAATTGCAATGCCACAGTCATGAAGGCAATCAGGAAATAAAAAGTGAAAATAGACAGAACTGACTGAAACACAAGATTAGTTTATCAAGCAAAAGGAAAACATATACGACCCTATTAAATGACTGCAAAGACGGCTAAAAGGTCTCCTAACATACCCTCTCCTCCAGTACAGCTACCATAAGAGCAAAAGCTGTGGGGTCCTGTAATATATGGTCTGTGGCAACACCAAACCTGGCAACACCAAACTGGCCCAGAAGTTTGATATCTGTTTCCATGAGATATGAAACTGCGCAATTGTATTCCCCTACTCCCATTCCTAGGGTAGCATTCTGAATCTTATTTATTTGTTTGTTTGTGCCTGTTGTTAGGGACAATAATAATCCCTGACTATTTGTGCTTTGTGGAGGGGCTCAGTCAACCCTAACCAGACCTCGAGGGAGGACTTGTCCACATGTGTTCTCAAGGCAACTACTTAGAAATGGACCCCACAATGTACCTTATTCCAAAATGGCTGACTGTATTTTCAGACAGGACAGCAGACATTAGATTGTCAGATTATAATTTGGGAGAGTCCCAGAGTTCAAATCTCAGCCATTAAACTTACTGAGTGACCTTGGACCAGTCACACTCTATTGAACTGAGTTGTGTCACAGAATTGTTGTGAGGATTGACATGGGAGGAAAAGAGCTAGAGCTCATGGGAGGAAAGTTGGGATGCAAATGTAACAAATAATCAGTAAACAAATGAATTTTTGGCAATTGTAACTGGTTAAACTTCGAAACAGGGGCTGTAATGGTATACACATTTTTGAATGCATGGCAGCTCACCAGTGAATTGGGTACATGGCTATGGGAGCCTGATTCTCCACTGTGGCTCGCAGGAGTAGGATCAGCCTGTGTAGCCTTGGGCAAGCCGCACAGTAACAGTGTGCTCCAGAAGAAAGGGAGCTCAAACCTAGAATTAACCCACAAAAGGCTACTGAATTTAATGATTGTGCAGATAAAAGTAGGCACAACATTACAGGTCAGTTTCACTGCAGGGTTGAGTTCTCAAGTTGTTGGACTGTAACTCCCAATATTTCTTACCGTTGACTATGCTAGTTAAAGTTGCAGTAATCAAATAACATCTACTAAAAAACAGAAAATTGATTCATTGGAAATATGGTGCTGGATGAGAACTTTTTATGGTCACTATGGGCTGCTAAGAAGATGTAGAAATGGGTCCTAGACCAAATCAAGCCTGAACTTTCTCTGGAAGCAGAAACGACTAAACTGAGACTGTCATACTTTGGATACATCATGGGGAGACAAGACTCAATGGAAAAGATGATAATGCTGGGAAAGGTTGAAGACTGCAGGAAAAAAGGAAGACCGAATATGGGTTGAACTGACTCAATAAAGGAATCCATGGCTGTGAGTTTGCAAGAGCAGAGCAGAGCTGTTAATCACAGGACATTTTGAAAGTCACTCACTCAAAGGGCTGCCAAGGGTCAGAGGGAACTTGATGTCACATAACAGCAACAACAAACAACTGAAGGGTTGCATTTTGCCCATTGCAGCCCTAGTCCAGCGCTTGGGAGTAATGAATTAAAGTAACACAGTACTTTTAGTTAGTTACTTTGGAGCAACAACTAGCAATTAGAAATTATTTTCTAGATAGAAGGAGTAACACCTAAGTTATTTACTTAGTAACTCCTAGTTACTTTCAGATGTTACTTCTAGAACTAATTTTAAAACAGTTTTAGAAGCATTTTGACAGAAATTTCCAGATTTGTGTCACTCCTTTATCAACTTTTAACTGGCAAGGAAAGTGTTATTTTGGTTTTGTCTTTTATAATTTATATATATATTTCTACGGTGTAATATAAATAGGGTACGCAGAGCGATGTAGTGGACAGAGTGACAGATAAGGCCTCAGGAGACCTGGGTTTGAGTCCCTGCTTGGCCATGGAAACTGAGTGGTGGGGGGCTTGCACTGGTAAAGCCACTCCTTAAGTATCTCACTTATCTTGAAAACCTTTTAGGCTCTCTGTAAATCAGATGCAATGTGACAGCACATAACACACACACAAGCGAGAAGTGGTCCATAGAGGGAATTAAAGACTATTGCTGAGGCAAGAAATACCAAGAGGCTTCAAAATTCCTTGCCAACGTCTTGTCATGTTGAAACAGCCTGAATCAGGAATTGTTTTCAGTTCCTAATTTCAGGCCTGTTTCATAGATGCAAACAGATGTGGGGTTATATGCAATAATGTCCAGCCTGTTTTGAAAGACAGACAGTCCATGGGATGCCGCCACCACCAAGACAGGCTGTCCCAACAATTTTATGAATGGAAATGGCAGGTACTAAAACATATTGCAGCAATCTTCTATTTTTAAATCTTGCATCTTTAAATGCCTTAGGGTGAGGAAGAATGGAGTGGAAAACTGTACCATGGGTACATTTTATAATGTGGGAAATCTGCTACATCTACATTTGCATTCATAGAAGCTATTTTGGTCCTGTTTACATGTGTGAATATTCTAGGCTTTATAGACCAAAGCAGGATCGACTACAATTGGGTATGACTGGCAATGCTCAGTCATTAAGTCCACTTAGCAGTAATAATGGATGTTGCTTCATGCAGCTAAATACTGAGAGAATCATGGCAACATTTTCCTTGAAAGAGATTGAGAGATGAAAGATGAGAGAGTAATTCCTATAAAGATGAAAAATGCTAGGGAAATCTGCTTGTCACCAACAGAGAAAATTATATTCCCATTTAGCTGCTATTTGATAGTATGTGATGAAAGTAAATCCAGCAGCAGTAAGATAGCTTTACTAATTTGCATAATCTAATTAAAATCACTCATAAATTCAGTTGTGCCTGTGTCAAGTGAAATTTAATTGAAAGGATGGATGTGCAACAATAAATCAGTTGAAAGACAAAACAGAATTATAGAGGATGCAGTCCAGACCTACGTAAATGCCAGTACTTCTATTGGTAGAGCACTATCAATAATCTCCTTAGCAAAAACTGTTCCACATTTTGTTCTGCAAGCAATTTTGTGGTGAAAAGTGGGCTTGTAGGAGGTGTAACATGCCCCCCTGAAATTACAAAGTATTCATTTTCGTGTTCTTCCCTGACTACTTCAACCACTGTTCTTCTTTCTCTACTTTTCTTCCTGTGCAGTTTTTTAGTATTCTATTTCTAAAATCCAGTCAAGCAATACTAAGGTGTAAACAAGTTGTTGATTTTACTCATTAATTAATAAATTGGTTAATATCCTACATGTCCATAACAAGTTACACCCAAAGGAGCTAAAATCTTAAAACCCAACAACTAATGCAACAATTTAGACATTAGAAAATGTAAAAGAATACAAAGGTACAATGAAATAATAGATTTATAGCATGCTTGGATTCCTTGTAAGGGCAAACAAATATTAATTTTTCAAGTTGTAAACACATAATCAATACACTATTTGGATTCAGACTTACTCATAGTTAGAACAGACCCATTTGAATCAGAGGGACATATACTAATATTTATTGTTATATGCCAAGTTGATCTGAATTCAGAGCAATCTTGCCAGGGTTTCCTAGGTATAAAGTACTCAGAAGTGGGTTCTTCCTCTGGTAATACTCAAGAATTTACAGCTTGTCCAAGGCTACACAGGCTGGCTCTTCTCTTGGGAGGCACAGAGGGAAATCAAACTCCAGACCTCTGGTTACTGTAATCCACTGAGCTAGAGTTATTTATGATTAACCTGAGTGATATAGATTTTAATGGTTCTTCTATTTATGACTAGACTTGGCTGCATCCCCAGAAATGGTGTCACTTTTCTGGGCTAAAACTCCCAGCATATCCCCCATCAGCATGGCCAAAGGGCATTGACAATTGTATTCTCATCTCGGAATTCAACCCATTGCCTTTTCTTTTAAACAGTCTTAAATATCACAATGTAGCTGTTAAGTTGTGACTAATGTCACTTCATCACTGAGGGCACCAAATTTCACATCATCACTGAGGGCACCTGCTCATGCAGGTGGGAAGGTGTTGGACAGGAGAGATGGGAATATATCTCCTCTGCACAGCTGAAGCAGTCAGTGAAACTGCTGCAGTGCAGCCTGGACAGGAAGAAAATTTCACAGCTCTCTAAGAAATGCAGAGATAGGTTTCTTTCCTACAGGTTCTATGCAGCACGGTAACATTTTCACCCTGTCAGTGCAGTCCACACTCCAAAATTACTGAAAAGGGAGGTATTTTGATTTGCATTTTTGTGTATGTATTTTCAGAGAGGTAGCTGTGTTATTTTGTGCCAAGAGCAAGAAAAAGAAAGAAAAATGATCTGGAAACCAAACCAAATCAAAAGCATTGTGGCACTCTTAAGACTATTTCAGCCTGAGCCTTTGTAGGTCAGCTCCAGTTCTCAAAAATATAAAGCATAAAATCACATGTCTGAAGTGGTAGACTTTATCCACAAAAGCTCATGCTAAAATATGTTTGTTAGGCACCACTTATTTCTTAAACACCCCTTGTGTCTTTATTTTGTTTTTGTTCTGTTTAACTCTTATTGAATGTGTGTGAACTTTGCACTAAATATACAGAAATTGAATTCAGTACTAAGCTGAATGGCTTTTCCAGAAGGTTCTCTACATTAAACGGACAAGTGGCAATTTTGAAAACCAAAAACCAAACCTCCTTCTTGTGTTTCAGGTACACAAAGATGAAGACAGCAACCAACATCTACATTTTTAACCTGGCTCTAGCAGATGCTCTAGTTACCACAACCATGCCTTTCCAAAGTACTGAGTACTTGATGAACTCTTGGCCATTTGGGGATGTGCTGTGTAAAATAGTTATTTCAATTGACTACTATAACATGTTCACCAGCATCTTCACCCTGACCATGATGAGTGTGGATCGATACATTGCTGTGTGCCACCCTGTGAAGGCTCTGGATTTCCGTACCCCTCTGAAGGCCAAGATAATCAACATATGTATCTGGCTCTTGTCTTCATCTGTTGGCATATCAGCCATAGTCCTTGGAGGCACTGAGTTCCGGGAAGGTAAGTATAGGCTTTGCACTTTAAATATAATGAGAGCTGATCCTGCTATATGTTTCAGTATGACAGCTGCTTCAGGCAACAGATTTTGGGTGACATGAAAGTGCCACATATATTTAGTTTTTTATTTTTATTTTTATTTTACTGCCAATCAGGGAAAGAGTATGGAATTTTTTGTGTGTCATATGCTATAATTACTCAACTAGCTTTCAATGTTGCATGCATTCTACTTGGGTGAGTGAATGCTATTTCGTGCTATGCCTCAGGCAGCCCTAAGCCTTGGGATGGCCCTGTACGCAAAGCTCATGGGCCAGAATCCAACTGATTCTGTTTCAGCACTGACTTGATGAAGGTTAAGAAGTCAACATAACCATCCATTGCCATGTTCTAAGTTAAATGCCCACACCAATTTCTTAACTAGGAGTAATTCGCTGCTTTATCCTGATGGACTTACTTCAGCAGGTGTAAATAGCAGAATTATGGCCACTGTTTGTTGATAAACCTTTGATAGAGTTATGATGTGTATCAAACCTTGGTAATATTTATGACCAAATAAAGGGCACACAGATCAGGGATAAACTTGCCTTAACCCCCTTTAGGAGAGTTTCTAATCCTTGTCTGACTTTGTGATATTATTTGTATAGTTCCACAGCTCCGTTAAAGCAAACAAACAAACCTCCCAAATGGGGAAAAAGCAATGGCTTAGCTAGAGGTGTGGGTTACCCACTCAAGAATCATCTTTCCATAACCATGCATGCACGTAGTGTAATAATATTTAGTATTTCATTAAGTGTAATAATATTTCACTGAAGTTCAATGAACTGAGTTGAGCATTATTGATTCTGGAGATGTGGTAGACTTTAAATGTTGATTATAGCATAGTATATTGGCATACACACTTTCTCAGATGGGAGGTTCAATCTCCTCCAAAAGAAGCTGCTACAGAAAGGATGTCTTCCTAGGTATCCTATGGCACAAAGACCAACAGGCAGTTGCATTTACACCATTGTAACAAGTAAAAAAGGAGAAAGAAAAAATAGTTGGAGGAAAGGCACAGTGTAATACCCTAACTGTTGTGACCTATCCACCCAAAGCTCATACAACAATCATCCTTCCGCAAGCATACATGCACATAGTCTTAATAGTGTAATAATGTCTAATATTTCATTGAGTGCAACAATATTTTACTGAAGTTTAATGAAGCTGCCCAGAGTGGTAGAATATACCAGATGAGCGGGATATAAATCAAATAAATAAAAAATAAATAATAAAATAACTAGGTTGTGTGGGAACAAATAACATTCCAGAACACAGAGAGAAAGGCTATCTGAGCTGCAACACAGCTCTTCCTCTTCACCCTGCAGCTCTGAAAAATGCCTGGCAGAGCAATTGTAAGGGGATATACAGTGTATGCCATGCAGTTTCCTAGTCTGAGCCCTACCTAGCACCTCAGCGGTTGGAGTGTTCAGGGGAGATCTGGTTGCAGGGGTCAACTGTCCCTCACCTTTTCCTTTGGTGGCAGCAGCTCAGTCTATGATACTACGGACACTCTGAATGTTCCCTTTCCTCATTTCAAATAGCTGAGCATCTTTAAAAACTTTCGAACCCTATAAATGCTAGATAGAAAACAAAGGTCCATAGGTGTATTCGTCTACCCTGGGGCAACAAGGAACTCTTTGCATCACCATGTACTTGCCCCAGAATTGCACAGAGATCCCTGATTTGGACTGGTTTCCCAAACAGTCCATAAACAGTACGCATCCCTACTTCAGAGAAGAGCCAGCCAAAGTCTGACCCTACAAATGTTGTTTGACTGCAACTCTCATTATTGCTAACCATTTCCACTACCTTCACCTAGTTATTGGTGAAGAATCTGGAAGCTGCAGTTCAAAACTATTGGAAGGCACATATTCCCATCCCTTCTCTAAAATGCCTCTGGTTCTTTCCAAAGGTGGAGTGGATTGCCCCCACCAGCTGGGAGATTCCCAGGCCATCATCAAAGGCGTCTGGAAAAGATAGGCAGACATGGTATCCAATGGGTCATCCCACATGTGCTTTATACTACAGATCACAGCTGCTGGATGGACTGGCCAGTATCTTAATGCTAATTAATATTAGCATCCTCCATGCAGCAGCCGTTAAATTTTCTATGGTTTCCCTATAATTTTTAATGTCAGCCCAGAAAAAGACACTATTTGTTTTAAAGGACCAAAGCTTGTTAAACCCTTAGAACAATCAAGTGGACTGAAATATTATAGTACTCCATGGAATATGTATCTTTACTCCTGCATCATAAAGGTCTTATTGCTATAAATCATGTGTCTTCACTCTCAGTTGCTCTTCTTCATTACTTATGGAACTCTCCCCCTAAAAGCTATTGCTTCTCTTTCTAAGCTCTGGAACTGAAAAGAGCTAAGATTCATTAGGAAGCTACTGAATTGCTGGTAGGTAGAGACAGTGGACTTTCTGGGATACATTTGCTAAGGTTTATCCACTAAATTCAACAGTGACATCAGACTTGAAACAATTAGATTAATTATCTGGAGAACATGCTGAGGAGAGGCAATTTAAAAAGACGGGAGCAACTGGGAAGCATCTCCTAAACTTACTTTTCTGTCATACAGTGGATATGCACTATGGCAAAAAATCCCAAGGTATCAGGACTATGCTACTTACACAATATTTTCTTTTGAGCAAACAGTCCCCTACACATAATAATTCCTCTGTTTGCATTGGCCTGGGGAAACATCACAGAAAGCACCATAAAAAGCTTGAATATCAGCCAGCCTTATTCACTGAGGGATAGAGAAACTCGATTAACTGTTCATACCAGCATGGTGCAAACTGACCCTTCCACATATTTTCTGTTCACTGAGCCTGCACTCAGCACCAGAATAGCTATGCAAGAGGATTTGGGGCCTTTGTGTCCACCCCCTCCCCTATATTTTTGTACCATTGTGCCTGACAAAACATTTTGGAGAACTCAAAAGCTTGCAGCACTTCTGTGCCACTTGTGTAACATTTCAGTGTGTTAGTGAAAATGTCTTGCACAACTCTGCATTTTGTTCTTACAACATCTTACATCTGACCTCACTTTTGGTGGGAGAAAACTTCTATTTAATCTGAAAGCTTCTTGATTCTAGGCAGAACACATACTAAAATATCCACTGTAGCCTCTTAGTAAATCTGCCTCTTTTACCTGGACTACTGTTTATACTGCAGAGCTTGGGGGAAATTACTTTTTTGATCTATAACTGTGGAATGTTTGTGGCAGTACCTCCAATACATGCATGTTAGTATGGAGAATCTGGGAGCTGTAGCCCCTCAAAAGCCAGCCCTAATCTATGCTGCAATACCCTATTTGTGATTTAACACAATTTAACTAATACACATAGGCAAGTCACCAACCATGAGGTGCTCTGTTAGCAAATACTGCCTTTTATCTCTATCCCACCCACACCCATCCAAGAGACAACTGGACATAGAATGGAGATAAAGGCTGGAATCCTATTTGTGCAGTCACACCGCATAAGGCTGCATCAGCCATGGTGATTTTTCAAAAACAAGCAAACAAAAAGAATCCCTCCCAAAAAATCTGAAGGAATCCCTTTGTTTGTGAGGAAGCTGTTGAGGGTGGGGTGGATGGGGGTGGTCTTTAATTTCCAAAAATAACTGCCAGCAGGCTGGCTTTATCAGTGGTAGTAATTTTTGGAAATTAAAGAATTTCCCCATCTTTTGACCATGCTTCTCCGTGATGAAAGGGATTCCATGGGAGTCTTGGGACTTCCCAGGAGAGGGGATTGGAGATGTTTTATTTCCAAAAAATTTGCCACAGCTGATAACATCATGAGCTTTACATGGCAGAGCTGTGCAAACAGCATTTCAGCCAAAGACGGACAGAGAAGTGAAAGCAGCATATGGTGCAAAGGGACAGTGTGATTGTCTCCCATGGTAATTTCTCAAGTGGGTTGAGAAAGCACTGCTGATTTGGGCTACTTAGTAGAAAGTGTTGTTAGGCTTCTTCCACTCTTCTTCTTCTCTGATGGCTGAAGGAGCAAGAGCATACCTATTCTGTTAACAACTTGGTTTGCACTTTCTGTAGATCTTTTTGACCAATAGAGAGCAAACGAGGACAATCAACAGAGGAGGACAGAGCTTTGAAATAGTACTTATGTTACTTTTATTTAATTTACTACCAGTTGCCAGATGTTCCAAAAAAGAAAAGAAAAGAGAACATTTATAAGCTCAAATGGTGGATATTGGGAGGGGTTCACACGCGAGATACAGAATTGTTGGTTCAAGCTGTATGTGGCTGTACAAAGTAGTACACCTTCAAGTGACATCATTTTTAAATCATCCCCAAATCTACATACTATCTTCTATGGTAAAACCACAGTCATCTGACTCGTGTCTGTTCTTCTTGTTGCCTCTTTCCTATACAGATACTGGCAGCACTGAGTGTTCTCTGCAGTTTCCAGATGATGACTATGATTGGTGGGACACCTTTATGAAAATCTGTGTCTTTGTCTTTGCATTTGTTATCCCAGTGCTGATTATAGTTATTTGCTATACTCTGATGATTCTGCGCTTGAAAAGTGTACGGCTTCTGTCTGGATCTCGGGAAAAAGACCGGAACCTCCGTCGCATCACCAGATTGGTTCTTGTTGTGGTTGCCGTCTTCATTATCTGCTGGACCCCCATTCACATTTTTGTATTAGTTGAGGCCCTTGGGGATGTGTCACACAGCACTGCAGCCATTTCTAGCTATTATTTCTGCATTGCATTGGGCTACACCAACAGCAGTCTAAATCCCATCCTGTATGCTTTTCTTGATGAAAACTTCAAGCGATGCTTCAAGGATTTCTGCTTTCCTTTTAAAATGAAGACAGACAGACAAAGCACCAACAGAGTCAGAAACATCATTCAAGATCCTGTGTACGTCAAGGATGCTGATGGTACAAACAAGCCGGTATGACTAGTCGTGGAGATGTCGTCTTATTGTCCTCCTGGACAAGAGGAATCCAATGATCTTGGACTAACCCAAATAACCACTGCAGTGTGAAATTGATAGTAGAACTGATTTCTTTCAGAACTCCCATAGACTGAACTGAAGTATGGCCATTGCTTGGCACGAACTGTTTCTTCACATATGCTCACTAATTAGCAATTTTAGGATTATATTTATAAAAAGCTCTTTGTACATAACAACAACAACAACAACAACAAAACAGAAGAAAAAAAACATTTGGTGCAGGAGAAGGAGAAGCCCTTTATAAAATTAATGTCTTAACAGCACGGAGAGTAGGGGGGGAAAGCAAAGAAAAAAAACTTGCAAGGATCTTTTTCTTGTAGCATCACCTGGCTCTTATTTAGATTCCACATGGGAACTAGCACATGTCTTTTAGCTGAAGAATTAATTAAGGAATAAGGAGGTAATATTTTCCTTACAGTCTTCAAATGAGATGCATATTTTCAGAAGTGTATGTGTCCAAGTCATGTAATGAATTATGGAATCTAGTTTTATATTGCACCAACTGTGAGCTTCTTTGAAATCCCAGCACTGGATGAAAATAATCAAGATCTATATGGTGACAGCACCAATTAGTTAAGAAGCTCATCTGCTCAAACATGCAGCATTCTTTACTATGTCAAATTAATGGCTGTTAATTCTGAAGGAGCCAAGTAAGCTTTTAACATACTTACTGCATGAATGGGTTCTGGGAATTATATTTGTCTATACAATACATATTCTTCATATCCACATTATCTAGGATGCCCAACAAGGAAGAACTAGATATTTGACCAAAACATAGAAAGGAAGTTTCTAAAGGTCTTGGAGTTGCATGTCCCACTTTTCCTTCCTGCTGGTCCTCAGAGGACTACATCTGCCCCTTTTTTCACAACCAGGTGTTCAGTTCTGGAGACATAAATCCTCATTTGCCTCAACCTTGCAAGTAAGAATGAGGAGTTGCCATGTTGTTCTTCTCAGCAACAAGGATGGCATGGAATTTCTTGGGCTACAGCTCCAGTTCTTGCATTGGCAGGAACAATGTTTTGAGCAAAATCTCTTATTTTTCACTCAGAATTGCTTGTTTTGCATCAAATTGCATAATTTGTGAACTGCATAAATCGTGCAGGTCATCACAAATTAGGATGTTTGCTCTTTCATTTAAAAATCTGAATTGCTGGGTGTATTGTGAGTGTCTTTCTTAATAAGTAGTGAGTACCTCTGGGCTCCCGCCAACCTAGCGGTTCGAAAGCATGCAAATGCGAGTAGATAAATAGGGACCACCTCAGTGGGAAGGTAACAGCATTCCGTGTCTAAGTTGCACTGGCCATGTGACCACGGAAGATTGTCTTAGGATAAACGCTGGCTCTATGGCTTGGAAACGGGGATGAGCACCGCCCCCTAGAGTCGAACACGACTGGACAAATTGTCAAGGGGAACCTTTACCTTTACCTTTACCTCTGGGCTTGCTGTGTATGTTTACACTTTATCAAGGGGAAATACATTACACAACTTACAAATACTTTGAAGGACAAAAAAGAAAGAAAAAATAAAAAAGACATGGCTCTCACTTTTAGGTGGAGGTGTGACATCTCACAAGACTTTTAACATTCCTCATTGAGATGTCTCTTCTTGTCAAGATAGCTAAAACTGATGAGAGCAAGGAATTTAACAACTATTATTTGTATTCCTAGGCAAATTTACTTCTAATGTTCATGGGGTGAAAATATGGTTTTCAGTTCTTGGGAAGGTGTGTGGGCCAGTAGCCTGAAAATGGAGAAATGTGCCCTCAGTTCCTGGAAGAACATCATCCATTTTTAGGCTGAAGATTTTCCACAGCAATGGTGGGATCCTGGGGGCTGCACTGGGATGTTTAGGGGCCATATACAGGCAACACAATTCCCACCCCTGGTCTAAAGCTTTAACCTTGGGCTGAGTTGTAAGATTTTCCCTCAGCCTCCCATTGCTACGTGATTTTTTTTTCCTCTGCCAGATTCCAAATGTGATATGTACAGAAGCCACACAAATTTCAGAGCCAAAATGTAGCATGTAAATATGCATACTCTATCCCAGTTAGGGGTTTTGGTCCATAACAATGTAAACAGTCTGCATATGTTTGCACAGTGATGTTCCTGATTCAAGCATGATCACGAATTTTTGTATTTGTGTCTGCCTGCAACTGTCTGTTTCCGTGTTGTTGCTGTTTAAAAGAAAAAAATACAAATACGGAAATATGTATCAATATCTATACATATGTAGATATAGATATATATTCCTCATAATCACTCCTCTGTGTGAATTTCCAGAAATATCTCTTAACTACTGAGAGTGACAGTATGCCTTTCATTAACATGGCACTGACTATAAGACTATCAATCATATGGAGAAGAATGTAGTAAAAATAACTTTTCTTACTTAACATTTGATGGCAGAAGGACATTAAAAAAAAAACCTTTGAAGCATTTACCATCCATTCTTCACATGCTTTTGTTCAGCTTTTCTTCTTTAAGTTTGAAATTACATAAAAGTACTATTCCCGAGTGTTGAAATAGTTTACTCTTCTTAATATATAAAATAATGAATTGAATACAGAATAAACAAACATACATCCAGAGAGATGTTAGTTAAATATTTTAATTATCAGAATCCATTGGTTATACAACAATATCCACCACTAAACAGTACAACAAACCTTTTTTGTTATTTTGCATAGCTATCTTCGATGTTACTTTTCAGATCATTCTACTGAAAGAGCTTTAAAACCCACCACTCCAACTGTTTGAGTAATATCTATCAATCAATATAGCAATCTATTTATCTATTTTTCTTTATTAAATTTATAAATTCACCATATCAAAGACTTCAGTGTGGTCTACCAATGATTAAAAGAGAGAAACACATACTGTATCTTTACAATAAAAAGAAATAGATGAGTATTGTGGTGTCTGGGGCTCTTTAGTTCATTTTTCTTTGCCTAATACTGAGGTATATTCTTCTTTTGTGTTTTGCTGAGCGGAGCAAAACCTAACTCCAGACGTAAACTTAAACAAAAATGAAGATATTTAATGGCCCCTTTGATTTAGGGAAAGGAAATAAATAAGGCGTGTCTCTCAAGTGACAGTGAGGTGGAAGTTGTGACTAATTGCTAAAGGATTGCTGAAGGGTTCTGAGCTGTCCGTGATAGATCAGGAAAGAGATCTTGGTGTGCTGGTGGACAACTCAATGAAAGTGTCAGCCCAGTGTGCGGCGGCAGTGAAGAAGGCCAATTCCATGCTAGGTATCATTAAAAAGGGGATTGAAAATAAAACAGCCAACATTATAATGCAATTGTACAAAACGCTGGTAAGGCTGCACCTGGAGTATTGTGTACAGTTCTAGTCGCCGCACCTCAAAAAAGACATAGTGGAACTGGAAAGGGGGCAGAAGAGAGTGACTAAAATGATGACTGGGCTGGGGCACCTCCCTTATGAGGAAAGGCTACAGCGTTTGGGGCTCTTTAGTCTAGAGAAAAGGCGCCTGAGGAGGGACATGATTAAGTCGTATAAATTATGCAGGGGTGGATCAAGTGGATAGAGGGAAGCTCTTTTCCCTCTCACGCAATACCAGAACCAGGGGAGTGTTGGGAGAGTGAGAACAGACAAAAGAAAATATTTCTTTACCCAGCGTGTTGTTTGTCTGTGGAACCCCTTGCCACAGGATGTGGTGATGGCATCTGGCCTAGATGCCTTGAAAACGGGATTGGACAGATTCCTGGAGGAAAAGTCTATCACAGGCGACAAGCCATTATGGGGATGTATAATCTCCAGGCTTAAAAGGAAGGTACTTCAAAATGCCAAATGCAGGGGAGGGGTATCAGGAAAGAGGTATCTAGTTGTCTTGTGTGCTCCGAGAGGCATCTGATGGGGCCACTGTGAGATACAGGAAGCTGGACTAGATGGGCCATTGGCCTGATCCAGCAAGACTCTTCTTATGTTCTTATGTACAGTCCTCAAACAATTTAACTTCAGTATGGATTAAAGCCTAACTAAATGCAGTCGTCACTACAGTCCATAAAACTCACCTGATCAAAACTAACACAGGAAGCTGCAACAATTCTTTGACAGCAGGCTATCTCACAAATGCGGAGTGTTTTATCTGTATAACATAGTAGTTTCTTGACCCTGACCTTTAGCAGCTGTAAGGGGTGGATGGACAGGAGAAGTACAGTGGTGCCTCGCTAGACGATTGCCTCGTTAAACGACAAATCCGCTAGACGATGAGGTTTTGCAATCGCTGTTGCGCTTCGCAAAATGATTTCCTATGGGCGCTTTTCGCTGGACGATGTTTGGGGGCCTCTCCCGTGATCCCCCCACCCCTTTCAGAAGCCTCCCCGGGGCGCAGGGGAAAAGCGGAATTTTTTTATTTCCAGCTTTTCCCCCTGAATTTTCAGGGCAGAGAAAGCCTCTTTTTAGCCCGCCCATCAGCTGTTCGTCGGGAGAGGGGAGGGGGAAGGAGGGGAGAAGAGGACAAAATGGCTGCCGGGGCTTCTTCAGCAGGTAAACATGCAGTGGAAAAGCACCCGGCAAGCCTCTGAAAGCAGCGCTTTGCTGTGGGGGTGGTGTGGGAGGGGGTGGCAGGCCTGCCCCTGCCACCCCACCCCCACCCCCACCCCCACCCACTCACCTCTTGGCAAAGCCCCGCTTCCAGAAGCCTCTGGGGTGCTTTTCCACTGCCTGTGCCGCAAAAGCCTCAGAAGCCTCCTATCAGCTGTTGGTCGGGAGAGGGGAGGGGGGAAGGAGCGGAGAAGAGCACAAAATGGCTGCCGGCTGCCTGCTGCCTGCCGGCTTTTAGCTGTTTGGTGCTCTTTTCTGGATGTTTCGCTGCTACCAGGCACTATGAGAAGCCGGGCTCAGTCTACAGTACCTGGTAAGTGACTTTCTTTTAATTTTTTTTAAAGTTTCTGTGCTTTTCTTTCCCATCGGAACGCATTAATTAAATTCCAATGCATTCCTATGGGAAATTTGGTTTCGCAAGACGATGTTTTCGCAGGACAGCGATTTGTCTGGAACGGATTAACATCGTCTTGCGAGGCACCACTGTAACAACCAATCACCAGTAGAAAGCTGCAAGTCTCAAACTGGCAGCCAGGAAGCCCTGGAACCACAGCCCATGAACTACAAACTCTGGTCCAAAGCCTGGTAACTACAACCTTTAGAATTATAGGGCCAGAGTATTTTCCTCCTAAACTTGATCCCTGAAGTTCCTGAGATCCATCATGCCATATCATGCCAGACACCGTTCATTGCCCAGTGCCTGCTCATTCATTCATGGAGTGTTTTCGGTCACTGAATGGGTGATGGCATGATCAGTCTGAGGCTTGTAGGTTAACTTCTTAAGTATTTCAGTTCTTTAGGAAAGGGAATGGAGCCTGGCTGGAGTAGTCAGGGCCTTGAATTCTAGCAGAGGCTCCATAAGAATGTTTCCAATCTGTGGTCTCTCCATGATTTTCCAACTTTATTTATCCAATTATCCCTATTTTACAGACACTGGAGCTGCATTTTAATTCAGTCTATGTGTATAAGAGCAGAAACTGATATTACAGTCAGCCTGTAATTAAAGCTAAAAGCACATTAGTGTTAGAGAGACTCGATTCAGGTGGAGTTTCATGCCTGGGAAATCAAAGGAATCCCATGCTTATATCCTGAAGACCAGTTACCAGTCAAGCAAGTTAAACTGCGAATTACATCAGGTGAGAAAAGCTCCTGCTGCACACTCAGATACAGTACTTTCAGCAGTTAAGGAATTCCTTCTTTTAATGATAGATTATTTGTAATGTCTGTTTCTCCTCTGAGGGAGAATGGATCTGAAGCTATTTACTGCCCTTGCCCTTGCAATTAATTAACTCCTCCCGGCCCTTCAGCCATTCTATAGAATAAGCTTACTTCCTATCTCTGGAATCTGCCTTCTGCAAAAGAGGACACAAACCTGACAGTCATTCTCTCCTTTTCCATACATGCACACTTTCTATTATATAACACGATGAGGTAATTCTTGTTGTATCTTGTTTTTTAAGTTTTTGCTCCAATAAGCTCCTTTAAATATATACAGTATTTGGACTATTATTATAAAAGGGATTCTTGCTAAAAGTTTCAAAACATGAAAGCTACTATTAAGAAAAAGTGAAGACAGAATGAACAGATTAAACATACAAAGCAAGCAAACCAGGCACACTACACAGACATTAAGTAAACTAAACAACCAACATATATTGAAATGTAGCCTAAAAATGGTAAGCCAACACCAGTGTTGAGGGGATGTGTGCAAAGGAGGGTAAGATAAATGTTGAGAAATGCCTAATAAAACAATGCGTAGGCCAACAGACTGACTTCTCAAACAGAGAACAACAAATATAAAGAGCAAGGAAAGATGAGACCAGATTGAGAAAGGATTAGAACAGGATTGAAGGCTGGGGATGAACAGGATAAAGGAAGCAGAAACACAAGCTACAGTCAACACAAAACGTCTACCAAATGGCAGCTCTGTTTTTCTATCATGAATACTCCTACTGCTGTATTTCCTATATTTATGTGAAGATTCTCAGTCATCCAGGTGAGATTATCTGGATGTTGAGTCATGGCAACTTGACTTCTTTCTTGTTAGGTTCAAACATTTCGCTACTCATCCAAGCAGCTTCTTCAGTCTGAGGAGAGTTGGTAGGAGATCCCTGATATATCTTCCATGTTGGTTTCATTTTCCCCTCATCTGAATAGGCTTGTTAGAAGGACAAAGGACTGGGGGTGAGGGATAATCTCACTTCTGCAATCCTTCTCCACCCATTGTCATGGATCGTTGATAGTCGTTAACAGTGATCTTTCTTGTGTGTGTCCCTAATCCTTCTGGGGAAGGATGAAAGCACAGCATGATCTGTCTCCTATTTATCATGCTGCCCTTTCATCCATCCCCAATAAGATTAGGACTAGACATAGGGATGAATAAAAAAATGGATTGCGATATTCGTGAAAAATCTCTGATTTGTTAAATATTCATCCCTTCATATTTGTCAGTTCCAGAGACCCCAACAAATATGAAGGGACAAATATTTGCCCATTTTTATTCATCCCCCATACAAAGAGAGGGAAGGCTAGCCTATGGCTTTCTCATTCTGCCTATGGGCCCGCCAATCAGCTGATTGGTGGGCTGATAGGCAGCCAGCCAGCCCCACAGCCACCCACCCCCACAGTCTATCCCCCGCCCCCTTCCCCTCCCTACCTTAGCCGCTGCCACCATTCACCACTGCCCAGCGCCGCCGTCATCTACTGCTTCCCGTTGCTGCCACCATCCATTGCCGCCCGCTGTGGTGGCCTCCACAGCCACAGCCTGCTATAAGGGACACTGGCTGCCCTTTGCAAAGATGGCAGCTGCAGCTTCTTTTATGGCAGGGAAGTTGCAGCCTCCATCTTTGCAAAGGTCAGCCCGGATTCCCTTAGTCTGCCTTAAGGGAATCCAGGCTGCCGTTTGCAAAGATGGCAGTTACAGCTTCTCCTAGGCAGGGAAGCTGCAGCCACCATCTTTGCAAAGGGAATCAGCCTAGATTCCCTTAAGACAGGCCATAGCAGCAGAGGCCATTGCACCAGGTGGTGCTGGATGGTGACTGCGGAGGCCGCTGTGGCACAGGCCTCCGTCAATGGCGGCGGCACAGACAGTGGCAGCCAAGGTAGGGAGGCGACAGGGGTAATGGGAAGGGGGCAGGGG
Organism: Intellagama lesueurii; assembly: GCA_037013535.1. Lineage (NCBI taxonomy): Eukaryota > Metazoa > Chordata > Lepidosauria > Squamata > Agamidae > Intellagama > Intellagama lesueurii. The sequence continues at coordinate 46,871,957 of JBAJHW010000004.1, forward strand.
GGCAGGCTGTGGGGGTGGAGGGGTCAGCTTTTTTTTAGACCCTCCACGAACCAACAAATATATTCATGCTTTGTCAGTTCATGGGAAGATATTCGTGCTTCGTGCTTCATCAACTTTGATGGATCACGAAACATGACAACTCGCCAAAATGGCGATTCGTCCCCATCTCTAATTAGGACCGCAAGGATTAGGACCAGAAGGATTAGGGACACACATAAGAAAGATCGCTGTTAATGACCATTAACGACCCATGACAATGGGTGGAGAAGGATCGCAGAAGTGGAATTATCCCTTATCCCCACTCCTTTGTCCTTCTAATGAGCCCAGGGGGAAGTGAAACCAACATGGAGGATATATCAGGGATCTCCAACCAACTCTCCTCAGACTGAAAAAGCTGCTTGGATGAGTAGTGAAACATTTCATCCTAACAAGAAAGGAGTCAAGTTGCCATGACTCAACTTCCAGATACTCCCTATATTATGCTTGCTGACTGCTGCTCAGATTCTTCCTTGCAACTGGAAACTAGAACTGTCAATGTGCAACATTATCTATGCAATGTCCACTCATTCCTCCCTTTTCTTCCACCCTAGCATTTTCCTTACTTCTTTCTACAACATGGGGGAGGAGGCGGCACACTCTTCAGCCTTCTTTGCTTGCAGTTTTAAGTATAGAATATGCCATTGATCCAAATCTCTGGAGACAAATCCGATTCCACACTGATCGGGATCAGTGAGGTTTGATTCAAACCCAATCTGGATGACTCAAAACTGGCTTTTGTTGGTTCTATATTTGGATGAATTTGTTCTGCAAGCCTTCTGTCTTTGAAACCACAGTTAAAATAGGTCTTGCTGTATATATGCAAAAGCTTCTGGAGCAAATGTGGCACAATTATGCCATAATGCTAGGCTGGCCCAGAGGCCTCTCAAGATATGCAGTGAAATCACAGAGGCTTCAGAACTAGTGGTACTGGTCTATTTCCTTTTCTCACACACTCTAGAACCTGCTGCTTTCTGTTAAGCTCAAAGGCTCTTTGAGGGGAATCCAGAACACAAAATAGATTTCAGAAGAGGATAGTGCATTTGACATACATTTCAATTATGCATTTGACCTGGCTAGTTTTGCCCATTTTTAGTAACTGACACACACACCCTGTAGAAAGCTGTGGTAAATGAAGGAAATGTGCCTTATCAAAACAGTCTGAAGACCAGAAATAATTTAAAGACAGTCTGCTATTAATCTTTCTTCACAGATATTTTCCCTTGGAGCAGGTCTCTTTCTGCAACAGTGACGGGTGATCTCAGTGTGTTTGAGGGCCAAAGTCTGGTCTGCAGTCCCCACTTAGGGTTGCACTAGGCCTAGAAATGCCTGAAAACACACATTTTTCTTTTAAAGAAAATTATCAGATGAGTATTTCTAGTTTCTCTTTTGCATTTTGAGGAGATAAGTGGAGTCTTGGAGGTGGGATAGGGAGCTTACCAAATTTTTCCGTGTATAAGATGCTATTTTTTCCTAAAATAGAGTAAAAGTTGAGTGTCGTCTTATACATGGAAGTAAGCTGAACCTATGTGCCACAGCTGGCACACAGAGCCCTCTCTATGGGCATGCGAGCCATGCCAATGCTGCTGCCCATGCCGGCCTGGTGCAGAGCGTGGTGCCACTTGCTGCCGGGGTTCAGCTCGAGCTCACCGAGGTTCAGCTCGAGCCTTGTCCCCCACCCGAAGGGAGCCCGTGAGTGGTGCTGGAGGCGGTGATGAGGTGGCAACACGAGGAGGCGGAGGAGAAGCTGCTCCTGGCCACCCCTCGGCGTGAAATTGCTGCTGCCCATTGACTGCGACTCTGGCACTGCAGGAGAGTGAGTGAGCCATGCCGATGCTGCTGCCCATGCCAACCCCGTGCAGGGTGTAGTGCTACTCACTGCTGGGGCTCAGCTCGAGCTCACACCACCGCCTTGTCCCCCACCTGAAGGGAGCCCACGAGTTGCACTGGAGGCGGTGATCAGGTGGCCACAGCAGCAGCAGCAGGAGGAGGCAGAGGTGAAGGAGGAGCTCTGCCCGGCCACCCTTTGGCATGAAATTGCTGCTGCCCATTGACTGCGACTCCGGCACTGCAGGAGACCGAGCGAGTGAGAAGCCTGGGTGAAGGAAGCCCGGGTGAAGGCCCTGCCTATATTTGGGGAGGGAAAAAAAGGCATCCCCTGGCCACCCTCCGGGGAATGCGCTGGCCCGGAGGGTGCCTGCTGATTTGGGCACTCGGGCTCAAAAGGGTCAAAATTGAGGGGGGTGTTATACATGGGGGCATCTTATAAACGGAAAAATATGGTAAGTTGATACCTTCTTTTCCTAGAGACAACCAGGAACAGACACAGTCCTTTCCAGGCAAAGTAATAATTACAGTTTTTGGATTGGGGTGGGGGACATTGAGATGGCCTTAGAAACTGTGAAAAACATGCCCCTGGGTTGCATGTTACCCATCAAGATATTGTGAGTTATATCCAGAAGTATTATCTGATGCTTTTGTAAAGGCTTTACATTTAAGTTTTTTGTTTAGTCGTTAAGTCGTGTCCGACTCTTCGTGACCCCATGGACCAGAGCACGCCAGGCCCTCCTGTCTTCCACTGCCTTCCGGAGTTGGGTCAAATTCATGTTGCTAGCTTCGATGACACTGTCCAACCATCTCGTCCTCTGTCGTCCCCTTCTCCTCTTGCCCTCACACTTTCCCAGCATCAGGGTCTTTTCCAGGGAGTCTTCTCTGGAAAATGCGGACCTTTGTCGGCAAGGTAATTTCTCTGCTTTTTAAGATGTCTAGGTTTGTCATCACTTTCCTCCCAAGAGGCAGGTGTCTTTTAATTTCATGGCTGCTGTCACCATCTGCAGTGATCATGGAGCCCAGGAAAGTAAAATCTGTCACTGCCTCTAAACATTTAAGTTTACTTAACATTTAACACTAAACATTTAAGTTTACTTTGCCACAAATTTCTTCTCCAGAGCTGCACAGGTGGGATAGAAACAGGAAGCCCAGTTGTCATTCATTTTTCATTCCTTGGGATGTGATGTCCTCTCTGTGGACTGTCATCCCAAGGAATGGGAAAAGATACTCATACATTACCTTAAGATATCTGTGAAGATTCTCCTCAGACTGAAGAAGCTGCTTGGATGAGGAGCAAAATGTTTCATCCTAATAAGAAAGAAGTCCAGTTGCCATGACTCAACTTCCAGATGACCTTAAGATGTAAACAAAGGAGCTGCCATGACCCACATTCGCCGCCTCCAACCACTTGTCTTATCCTGTCTCTTCAGAAATCAGTAGCTTATATTGAACAGTTATACTAATGCTGAGGGCTACTGCATGTATTTACTTATACTTCATACTGCTGTAATAATAAAATGTAGTCTATGAGTATACATGAACTGGCACCCAGCTGTAGCACACACTCCAGATTAGACAAAAAGGACTTCCATTTGGAAAACCCTCTTAACACCAACTTTTCTACTGTAACAATTGACTACATGGCAAAAGTATATGTTAGTGATTTATTCATTATCACAATTCTTAATGAAGCATGTTAATAAAGCATAAGAGCAGCCTGCACTTTGCTACTTCATAGGAAACACTTGATTCTCTTCTGTTTAGAATTCAATGTGGCTGAAATCCTAGCATTCAGCTGCAGTCTTCCAATTATTTGTGGCAACACACACACACACACTTCTCTGGAATCATTTAGCATGGTGAAAAAATTGTTTAGCCTTTTGGCTAAAGAACCTCAAACAGATCATTATGTTACTGGGTAGTCTAATATCACTCAATTCTATGGCTGTCCAGTCAAAGGAAAGTCCCAGTGGTTCAAAGGAATTTATTCTCAGGCAAGTGTGTTTAGGACTGCAGTCATATCCTGCAAGTCATTTTTGCATTTAAGTGAAAAGCATTTGAGGAAAAGAAATCAATCTGAAAACACATGACTGCAGGAAGAACCAGAATCTTCTGGGCAGGGAGGGGTGGAAGGTCAGAACTACATGTTTGCCCCTTTTGGTGTGTAAATCATGGTCCTTGATATGTTAATGTGGCATTTTTGCAGTTGCCAAGTCTGTATCTCTAATTAATTAAGACTTAATTGTTCCAGTTTAACTGGCTTTTGGATTATGCTTTCTTCTTTGCCTGCCAAAGTATGAAATATGTTCATTGATTTTATATAGCCAGCGGAGTAGCACTGCATAATGCATATGACAACATTACTCAGGCATACAGAATTGTTTTAGCCCCATTTATAAATTGGGTTTTGCAGTCTAAAACAATGCTGTCCTTACTCCCACTACACAATTTCAATAAAGTTACTTCAGAGAATGAAGGAACCCCTTCTTTTATCTACAGAATGCTGGAGATCTAAGAATGTCCTGATCTCCCATCACATGTTGAATGTGTAAAAGAGATCTCTGTATGATTACTGGGAGCAGGTTTCACTACTGGTATTGCTCTTCGTTTCATGCATATCATTCCCTTGATGGCCTACTGCTAAGCTGGCTGGTCCTTAAACAACTGAATTAACTGACACACACAACATAATTGGAGAAAAAGAGGCCACAACTTTATCGATCACAGCAGCAGTTGTCCTGGCCAAGCATTGGGTTGGATCCACCTCATCGGGGGACCTGAATGCCCCCCCGATGCCATCCACTGTCTCCTTGAGAGACCTCTGGGGTGGCAGTTCCCTTGGGAGGCCACATGGATGTAAGCCACTCAGTGTCTCCCCTGCCTCCTAGGGTGGGGGCAGATCTGGCGAGCAGAGGCTCCAAGCCTCAGCTTGCCTTCCTTTTTAACTGTGCTGGTGGACCAGACTGGAAACCCTGTTCCTCAGGTCTGCCGGCAAGCAGCCCCATGCTCTTTGCCCTGTGCCGGCCCAATCCCTGTAATGGGTGGTGTTGTGGGGCCAGCACGAGCCATCCCAGGCTCCTTTGCTGCTCACCATGTGGCGGCAGCCATCTTTTTTCCTGGCAGCTGCCAGCAGGACCCAGCAGTCGGTCTGGCCTCAACACAGGACCGGGTAAGTCCGTATTCTGACCTTCCCATCAATATATATGTGCATGCGTAAGGGGTCGCCTATGTGCTGGGAGGTAGACTTGCACTGGTGTTTCACTTGACTAGAAAAAATTCATCATGAAAAAATGTAGACATATTAAAATGGCACTAACATGGTTTTGCAATGAAAAAATGCTTCAAACATTGATTACATTAAGGAAGTATATGAAAATTTGCATTAAGAAAAGTCCATACCAAAATACACAAAAATTCCTATGGAAGAATAATGATAATCATGTACTGTCAAGTCAATTGTGACTTATGGAAACCCCTTTTCAGAGGTTAAGAAAACTCAGAAGTGCTTTACCATTCCCTTTTTCTGGGGTTGCCCTGGAGGCACTAGAGGCACAGTGGGAATCAAACTCTGGCTCCACAGCCAGATATCTAAACCACTGAGTTATCCTGTGTAAGATGTTGGGTGAAAAATCTTGTGATTCAGTATAGAACTTGGACAGGATAAGAATGCCTGTGAAATTCCAAGAAATGCAACCAATTTTTGTATCCCTTCCTCTCCCCAGATATCAAATCTGCCTCACAATGTCTCCATGCAAAGGAAGTGCTGCACTGCTGGCTTTATCAAACAAATGATTGCAAAAGCTAGCAACTAAACCACGGTGTATAGAAATGGCAGAGGAAAAAAAGGCCTGCTAATAAAAGTTTACAAAGAATGAAGAGATGGCATCAGCTGTTTCGAAAGACTAGAGTGGCATATGCTTTGCAAATAAGTCAGCTCTGCATCTGTTCTCTATATTAGCAGAAGGGCAGCGTGTGTTGGTTCACACTAGAGAATAACACTTCACTGCAGTAATAACATAATTGCTAGACAGGGCTCATAAAGATCCAAGGAAACAAAACAAATAGAAATGCATCTGTACTCTGAAATGCTAATATAAGGGATTATTCCCATATTGCTAGTTTTAAACATTATTTTCATGTCAAAATTACTTTAGGATTATTTGTTAGTTTAATTAATTTTATGCTGTGAAAAACTACATTGGAAATAATTGCTGAATAGAGGCCTTTACGGTCAAAACAGTAACAATACATAATTTGAAAGAATTTGTCTACACTTGCTCTGATTATGAAACACTATTTAAATGTCATTTTGTTTGTCCTAATATAAACCTTTCTCATCAGCAATTTAAGATGGGCTGTTATGTTGGGTTGATGAAGGTCCTCCTGCTGCAGCTGCTCGTCCCATTTCCAGGCCAAGAGGAACTGCTCCTAATGCTGTCACTTCTGCCTCTAGTGCTTCTTCTGGGTTGGTGTCAGCCTCCCTGATCATGGCTCAGATGGGTGGTAGGATCACCATCAAGAGAGCCTCATTATGGGGTGGGGGATGGATGCCTCCCTCTTCAACCCCTGCCTGGGGCGAAGCTGATCCACTCCAGTGGTCTTGGAGAAGCAAGGACCATGTTTCACTTTGGGCACAGAAGATGAGGGAGGTTGACCCTTGTCACTGGATTCCTGAGAAAATAAAGCATGGTAAGAATGATGACTCTGTGGACCCTGAACCTCAGAGATATGGAGAGTCAAGGAGAATCACAAAATGCAAGTAGCCTTGGGATGTTCAAAATTTATTGGTGGTTCTAAAACATACAAAGCCTGAGCAATACAAATGCCAAATGAAACCAGTATCTTCAGATACACAAAAACAGTGGCAGGCGACAGCTGTGGAATAGCATTTACTAGATGCAATAAAGAAACTATTATTTGCGGCAATTCTTAACCAACTAGACAATTTGTATTACTATGGGTTTCTCTAGCAGGCTAAACCCTAGTAAGCTTTCCATGACATTTTCAGAGATATGAAGGATCTTCCAGATGTTTGAAGAAACTGTAAAACTAGACACATTTGTGGATCTTTTCTTGGATCCTGTAACATCTGAAGTAAAGATACAATAGCATTCTTCCCAGGATGTATCTGGAATAGAAATGAATGGACAGGGAGTTGTAGGAACTTGTTGTTCTCTGCCTATTGCCATTCCTTGATCTGAAGCTTGGAAAAGGGCTTATGAGCCACACGGTTTCCATACAAGATTTGTAGCCTGAAAACATATTCTCAGGACTCAAAGAGGTAAGGAATAAATGTCAGGGATCTCCTTCTATTTGTTCAGCATCTTTAGAAACTAATAGCCTCACATATCTTGCAGGGCAGGAAATACACTCTTGCCCTAAATAATGGGACTAGACCTGGGCTTTTTGTATTTGCATGTCTGGGGATACGAATATGACCCGCAGCACCACAGGTGCCTCAGGGCTCCAGTTCTGTCTCTCAGAACTGGCTGGCTCACTCACTGGGCTCTGTGTGGTGCTGGGGTCCTTTGTTGTTATTCCAATCATGGCAGAAGCCCAGGCAGCTTTCTCTGCCTCCCTGCACAGCCAACCACTTTGGTGAGGAGGTGGGATCAGTGGTTGGCTGCGCCTCCTCAGGCAGAGAAAGCCAGCTGGGATCCTGCTGCAGTTGGCACGGTACTGACGAAGGACCCCACGGAGCCCAGTGAGTGGGCTGGACGGTTCTGGGGGAGGGAATTTTAATTGATTGGACCATTTCCTGTTATTTGGGTCTTATATAAGAGGCACAGTAAGGTTCTTGTTTTCTTTCCTGACTAGGAGGTTTTCCATGACACAGTGTCAGATATATGATGGCCAAAATCAATCACATACAGTCTCTCTCTCTCTCTTTCTCTCTTTGGCACAACCATTTGTTCAACCAAAGAGATGAGAATGGAAATATCAGCAGCTTGGGAAGAAATGAATTCTTAAACAGTTTGGGTGAAATGTCTTTCAAGATAAGTTGGTCAGGCAATACTCCTCCTTGTGGGCACTGAGAGGCAGGGATTGGGAGGTCAGCGGGGAGGCCACAGTTGCAAGTTTCAGGGAAGGCTCCCTTGCGAACAGAAGGCATGAAACACAGTCCTTTGGTAAGACTAGGCAGGGGTTCCCTCTCCCCACCATGCATGGACCCCAGATAAACTGGAAGTAAGTGCTTTGTTTATCTACTATTTTCAGCATCCATGGGGGGGGGGGCATGGAACCAATCCCCTATGGATACCATGATCCTACTGTATACTTTAATTTGGATCTCTGCATTGAGCAGGGGGTTGGACTCAATTGCCTTATAGGCCCCTTCCAATTCCATTATTCTATGTTTCTGTGATTCTTACAGTAAGGCACCACTTATTTAACAAAATGCACTAAACAAGCAGGCTTGCAAAGACTATTCATCTGCAAGCTGCTTTATACAGTACTTGAACAGATGCATATTTAGCTTGTTGAAGAAATGACTAAAATGTCTGTATTCTAAGACAGCACAGCTTGCTGCGGTTTCTCGCCCACAAAATATGGCTCGCCATAAGGCTTTAGTGCCCTTCACACAAGTTTGGTGCTGTCATTGTGGAAAAATACCTCCATGTCTCTGATAACGTAGCAAGAGTTCTTTAAAAAGAAAGAGAGAGATTTAGTAGTAATAATAAAAGCACTTTCCTTTCACAGCTAAGTGGATTTTTTTTAAAGGAAAAAGAGTCTAAATAATAATAACAATAGTAAGAAAGAATTTCTTACATAGTTTCTTTCCCTGAGTAAGGAAAGCATATAATCATGAAAGCAATTGTGAGTTTCCTTTAGGACATGGATGCAGCTCGTTAGTCACAAATGCCTTTGTGGAAAAGGTCATGAATACTTTTAAATATATATACATATTCTGGCTCTTTGATTCTGGCTCTATTCTGTGTTCTCTCTATCATTTCGCACCACTTTTTGGTGTGACTGACTTCTGACTCCCAAAGTTTCTGTAAGCTAAATTTATCAGCTAAAAGAATGGCTATCTTCTTTTTTTTACCCTTGGAAAAAATATAGTTGAAAATTTGCGGTTAGAGCCTTTCTATGTAGATCCAAGTTTTGTTTAGGCATCCTTCAGTCTCGAGAGGCCATGGTAACGTGCTCTCCATGGAGGACTTGGAACAGCCTCTCCAGAGCACGAAGCCTGGGTAAAATAATATGGAGGATAGGCTGTTACCCAAGCAGCAAATCCCCCCTCTCCACGTAGATCCAAGTATTTGGAAAATATTTGTGTCTAATTGTACTAATATAATGTATTTGTTATGGTCTCTGGATTAAGCAATAAAGATTCTGTCTAGTTGAAAGATTCTTCACTGGAGCAAAATTACAAAAGTGGTATTTATGAATATTTTTTACTCAGAAATTGAATAATAGTGATTAGAAATGGGGACAAATCAAAAAATGGCAATTCGTTTTGATCTGTTATTCGTCAAGGTTAACGGATCAACAAATGCGAATATAAGAATATTCTTCGACGAATGGATGAATCGATCTGTCAATTTGTCTGCATTTTAAATGGCTATAACACTGGCCCCCGATGACCTAGAGACACCTAATTTGCAGACAAGCTTACTCAGACACATTTCTACAACTCCTGAAAGGTTGGTGAACATTGGATTATGGACCTCCGAGTTATATAGTCACAAAGAGGACCCCCCAGGAAAGCTCACCCCAGGTACTTAGAGACTCCAGAATCACAACGGAGATTTCTATGTCTTTCCCCAACATGCCTGCCAACTTTGGTGAAGATTGGATATCGGACATCCGAGTTATTCACCCACAAATTGGGTCCCCCAGGAGAGTTTACCACACGGCACAGAAGCCCATTCTGCCTACCGCCCGCCGATCAGCTGATCAGAAGCCCATAGGCAGCCACCCCACACACACAGCCAGCCACCCCAACAGCCTACCCCCACACCCCCTTCCTTTCCCTAGCCCCCACCCCACTCCCACCGACACCCCCTTACATTAATAGCTGCTGCCAGGTCTCCATCAGGCCTTCGCAGCCACGGCGTGTAAAAAGGGAGACTGGCTGCCCTTTGCAAAGATGGTGGCTGTGGCTTCATTTAGGTTAGGGAAGCTGCAGCTGCCATCTTTGCAAAGGGCAGCCTGGATTCCCTTAAGGCAGGCTAAGGGAATCCAGGCTGCCCTTTTCAAAGATGGCGGCTGCAGCTTCCTTACCCTAAATGAAGCTGCAGCTGCCATCTTTGCAAAGGGCAGCCAGTCTCCATTTTTACATGCGTGGCTCCAAGTCCAGAAGACCTCAGCAGCAGAAATTAAGGTAAGAGGGTGTCAGTGGGGGTGGCGTGGCATGGGGCCTAAGGTAGGGAAAGGAAGGGGGTGGGGGTAGGCTGTGGTATTGGGTGGCTGTGTGGGGTGGTGGCTACCTTTCTGCCATAGGCAGAATGGTGGGTTTTTTTGTTTTGATTTTTATAGGAAGGACGAATAAAAATGGGTAAATATTCATCCCTTCATATTTGTGGGGGTCTCTGGAACCCACAAATACGGATCGACGAATATTTAACAAATCTGCCATATTCGTCGGAAAAACCGATCTGTTTTTATATTCGTCCCCATCTCTAATAGTGATTGTTATATTAGAAAACATGCAAATCCAAAGAAGGAATGCTCACAAACACATACTTTTGGAAAAGTGGGTTAGATGTTGGCTTAGTAAAATCCTTACAGTATGTGATCTGTTTGTATGTGTGTGAATAAAATATATAAAAATTAAAAATAAAGAGAACACAAATAATAAACCTATTATACCACACGTCTCCCTAAACATAGAAAATAGTGAGGAATAATCAATAGTAGTCTAAATCCAATTATAGTCCCAAATAGAATAGACCATTTAATCTAGAAGTCAATAGTCATGTAAATCTCATGGATTCAATGGGTCTAACCTAGTTGGAAAGAGAAATCAGGTTAAGACATTAATTGGAGCAGACAAATGTCTTAACCTGGCAATGAAAATATAATAATGTCATCTTTCTGAAGGACTACAGACCATAAAAAGGGTAAACCGTAAATGTTTCCAGCAATTTCTTTCTTCGCCCTTCCCTTCAGAACAGTCATGATCTAACATATTGTTATTAAGATCGGTAAGGGTCACACTAACATGACAGTAATAAATCTCTTATGTTTAAAGGCCCAACTAAATATAAAGTGGAGTATCCAGGACTTCAGCTCATGACATTTTAAAAAAATTACTATAAAAAATACAGTATGTCCATGAGTATGTGTCTCTGTGCACTTGTGTGTGTGTGTGTGTGTGTGTGAAGATCTAAACCTTCCTGCCCACTTCCTGCCCATTTCATGTCACTGCAAACTCAGTATTTTCCCAGTGAAGCTCCCTTATTCTTTCAAGCCATTCAGTAGTAAATTATAAGGCAGTGAGTGCTGCACATATGTTTCTGAAATAAAAGCAGGAGGAAAGCAAAAGAGAAAAGATATATACATAGGTGGCCATGCATAAAAGCAAATCTTCAGAACCCATCTTTTTGTCTTGGGTGATAAGACACTTCCTTTTTGTTTGTTTGTTTGTTTGTTTGTTTGTTTGTTTGTTTGTTTGGTTGGTTGGTTGGTTGGTTGGTTGGTTGGTTGGTTGGTTGGTTGGTTGGTTGGTTGGTTGGTTGGTTGGTTGGTTGGTTGGTTATTACAAGCAAACATTTAGAAATACTCACAATAGAAAAACCAGATGGCACCAAAACAATTTACAGAAGCGGCAGGGCAAGAGATGAACCAAATATCAACCCAGGTCGGTAGAAAGTCCTCCCTAAAAAGAAAGGTCTTGAGTTTTCTTCTGAATTCCAAAAGGGAGGGAGCCAGATGTAGGATGAATGACTAGGATGGGCAGTTCTTGCTGGAAGAATGCGTTTTGCCTTGTTCCAAGGTCCCAAACTGTTTAGGACTTTATATGTTAGATCCATTACCTTGAAGTCAGTACGGCAGGGAACAGGTACCCAGTGCAATGCGGCCAGGTTGGAGAGATATGTTGATAACTACCCACTAGCCTGGCCATCACATTTTGGAACTTCTGGAGCTTCCACATCAGCCTCAGGGGCAACCCCACATAAAGAGCATTATAGTAGTCTATTCTTGAAACTACCGGCACATGGACCAGCATGGCGAGCGACTGTGTCTAGGTAAGGGCACAATTGCACAATCTGTTTAAGGTGGAAATAGGCAGATTGGACCACCAATCCTATCTGGTTCTCCATTGATAGCGCCGGATCCAAAAGAACGCCTAGACTATGCACCTCATCTCTGGCAGAGAATAACCCTGCCAAAGGAGAGGGAGCTGTCCAAACCGCAGACACCGGGGCACCCACCTAGAGGACCTCCATCTTGTTCACATTCAGCCTCAGCCTACCATCCCCCATCCACTCCAGCACAGTGGCCAATGCCAATGCTTTGCCTTATCTAATTTCATTTTCCTAGGACTTTTCCTAGGCGACTTCCCCCACTCAAGATAATATGAAAATGCATGTGGATCACTCTTGTAAGCAATGTAACCCTTTCTGAAGAGATGAAACCTGAGAAATTTCAGAAAAATACTGCCCGTGGATTTTGTACTAGATAACTTTAACACTGGAGACCTTGGCCTTTTTGCTTGTTGTTGTTTTAAATGCCCTCCATCTATGAGTTCGTGAGTAATTTTCTGTGTTCTTTACTGTGTAACTGTTTTACACACACACACACACACACACACACACACACACACACACTTACACAGACAAATGATTACAATATGTACCAAGCATTACAGAAAAAAGGCAGAAAACCAGCCCCCTCCAAACCTTCCTGTTAGTATAGCTATCCAATTAGACAGGGGTGGAGGTGGTGGAATGTAGCCTTGCTATGCTTCATTTGAGAGCCAGCAAGATGAGCTTTTCACTGGATGCAATGACCCTTTCAGGAAGAACCAAAGTCGCTTCACAGCAATCTTGGTCACTTCACATGATGCAAGCGCAGGTGCCACTTTGAAAAAGTGTGTATTGGTGCCACTTTTAAACTGCGCCACGGCTTCTATTCCAGCCTACCAGTACTGGGAAGCTTCCCAGCTACAGACTATGCTGGGTTGGGGCTTGACAGGTGGCAAAAACAGAGCTGCTGCAGCTACCTCTCAGACAAGAATAGAGTCTCTCTCCAGCCAGTGCTGGGGAGGTTTACCAGCCACCTCAGCACTGGTTGGCTGGTGACTTTGTTTTTGCCAGGGGGAGGCAGCTTCAGTGGCTCCTTTCCCCCTGCATGGGAAGTGGGTGAGGCTGTCCCAACCCCAGTGCTGACAGTGGCAGTGGGAAGCCTGCCAGCCTGGCCAGGCTGTGGGCTGAGGACTGCTCCATGCTCTGCTTCAGTGCAAGGATTCACACCTATTTTCAGATAACCAGTGGTTTAAAAACACTAACCTCAGGGCAGAAATTACAAGTTTCAGATTACCCACAGTGAGTGATTCACTGCAAGTTATCTGTATAAAACTGCCTGTTTCGCATGTCCTACTTTAATGCAAATTCTTGCAACAAGAGGCCACCGTTGTTTCCTATCCTCCTCTTCTTAAAGAATGCTTGCAAGGAAGGGGTCCATCAGAAAGGAAAGACCCTACTCCCTACCCCCAAAATCTGTAATTGAATTTCCATTCTTTGATGGCACTAAGAAATAGGTGGTGATTTCATATTTTTCTCTGTCACTCAGAGACATTTAGCCAGGCTGCTAATAAATGTGTGATCAAGCCCCCTTCAGAATAATGGCCTTCATTGCCATTTATCACATTATGAGTCAAACCAGTACTACTTTGAAATGTTATGGGAGAGATTAGAACAACTTTACGATCATAAAGCATTTTTTAAATGGACTATTATGTGTAACTAGTCTACCATCCTTCTTGTGGCTCATTTCTCTGGCTAATATTTTTTGAGTCTCAAACTCAATTCCATTATAAGAGACGAAACATGAGCCCAGGGAAATTAGAGGTTATTTTCCTCTGATAAGGCTAATTGTTTTATGCTGATCTCAGAAGAAGAGTCAGGAAAGTGACTGCAGAATTTTAACTCTCATTGTGTTGTGCTTTTGAACACACAAACCCGATGGTGAAGGATCTTCTTCATTCAGAATCATTGGCAGAGTATTGAGGGAAAGAGAATGAATGGAGAAGCTGACACAGAGCCCAACAAGAGTCCCTTTTAAAGGCAATGGAAGGCCTTGAAATAATTTTTCGTTCATTCCTATGATTCTTAGCAGAAAAAGATGTTCCTTTTGTCTCTGTGCAGAAATGCCATCAATAAGAAGGAAGCAATTTACAGGCATCTCCATTCTTTGAAAGTGCCCTCTGTCACTTGGTACATATGCACTGGAAAACTCAGAAGTGCATATTCACTCACAGACTCTCTTTTCTTGTACATAAAAAGGAAGCCACTTGGCCTCACAATTCCCACATCATTTGCCAGCAGCACTGCCCTGTGTTGAGTCTTCAGGTGACTGAGCATGCTACTTTTGGAGAAGTGGCCCTCGTCCTGCCCACACCTGTGGACTTTCTTGCAGTGCCATACGAGCATCTGTTGCACACTGTCGAAAATGCTTCCAGATTATTGATTTCTTGGGAGTTTCAGTTTTTGACTGCATGTTCCTAACAGAGATTTCTAACTTGTCATCACTACTAGTTAAGGCAACTGATGGGGCAAGTGCAGCTGGAGAGGCAGACGTAATTTCAATGTCACATGCTTCTGAAATAGCCCACCTGAGTCCTCTTAATCTCCTCCCCCCCCCACACCAGATGTGTATGTACTTGACGGGGAGTTTCCACCAACCACAATGCTGCCTTACAGAGGAGTTCGGACTGAGAGTAAACCTTCCTTGAATATGATGGAGCTGCATGTTATGGATACAGAAGGCAAAGTCTAGTGCTCTTCATAATCTCTTTCCCAACCACAAAAGCAGCAGCACTCTTGCTGCCCAAGCTGACAGTGCCAGTATGAGTGGTGATGCCATCCTTGTCCTTCTCTGGCACATTGGCCTTTTGGAAGACAAGTGCCTTCTTTACCAACTTTTTTTGGCCCCTTGCCTTGGTTGCCTTGTCTGGATAGCACAAAGATGTCATTGGAGCATGTCTGAGGTTCACTCATATCTGTCCCACCATGGATCAGAGGCTTCTCTGCCACCTCCTTGGTAGAAACACACACACACACACACACACTGTACTGATGTCTGCTGCTTTTTCATAGTGTCAGTGATGAACAAGGCAGCTGGTGACAGGTTTTGTTTGGGGGACTCATCATAGCAGTTGTAAGCTCTTTGTTCCACCTCTCTCTCTTTCCCACTTCCACATTTCTGCTTCTTCTACCACACCCACATTTCATACTGCCTGCAGACTCTACCCAAAGAAAAATAGTATCTGATTCTGTTACAGCAAAACACAAACCCTTCCAATTAAAATCTCTCTCTCTCTCTCTCTCTCTCTCTCTCTCTCTCTCTCTCTCACACACACACACACACACACACACACACAGAAAATCTATTAACTTAATGTCTGTCTCTATATAACAAAATCTTATCCCCTGCCTGATATGCCCCAAAGGGGACTAAATCTAATATAACATTTCCCTGTTGATAAGAATCTACTAATCCTAAATCTTATTCCTAACTATATTAAGTAAACAATATACAATGACATGTAGAGAATGTCGATATAAGTTTGAGGGTTCAGAGAAGGACACAGAGAAAACTGCTGCAGTATAGGCTTGCTTCTGAGCATATCCTAACAGAAAATGCTCAGGGGATTGATAAGCAGCTATGCTCATCATTTAATTGAAAAGAACGAATGTGAAAAAAAGAACTTCTAGTGTCTGTGCATGCTTTTAGATTTCATTGGTGGAGACAGACATCATTTACAAGTTTTGCTCTTACCCCAGCCCCCACTACCCTTGGTATCAGAGTGTCTTTAAGGCTGAAGTCACATCAGAAAAATTCTCCCTAGTTATATCCCTCTTAGATCATTGCATAAATTTCTGGTCACACTGCACACAGCTATTATCAAATCATTTATCCAGCCAGCAGTGTAACTGTGGTTTATTTCTCCCCCCCCCCCCCCGGAGGCTCCTGTAATTTTGTTTTAATAGTGTTTCAGTATATTCCTTAGCAGTATGACATGTGTGCACGACCTTATCAATTCTTTTCCAAAGCTAAGTCACTGGGGAAGGTGGCTGCTGTTACTGCAACATGGCTTCACCGCTACAATTTTTTTTTTTAAAAAAAAATCATGGCTGGTATGTCGATATGTAGGTAAACTTATGTCAGCGGCCAGGTATGCCAGGGCATTGGTATCTGTTGCATCACTCCACCTACTGTCTGGCAAATGACACAGTCCTGGATGGGGGTGCTGGGTCCATTGAGTGCCATGCAGTTCTTTTAGAGGTGCCAGTGTAACAGGACATTTTACCAAACAGGAACTCCTACCAGACATATTGAGGTATCATTAATAAAAATAAATAAATTAAGGGGCTGCAGTGCCCCAGAAAACTAGAGAGAAAATAAATTGGTACTATGTGTTGCCGACCATAACTATCCAAATAGGAGAAAATGAATAGGTAACATACCTATATCAACATTGGGATGTTGATATAGGTATATATACCACGTGACCACGATTCAGTACAACAAAGGTATGGAAAGTATTGTTAGCACAGGGGAACATTTCCCTAGTGTGGCTGCAGCCTAGCCCCTTGCTTTCTAATCTATAGGAGTAAATGGGACTCCAAATATTAGGAATCATTATTACAGCTACTTGGAAATATCAAATATGGGTTCAGATATATTTGGAATTATCTGAATATAGCATTATTCAGTGATTTCCAAATATTTTTGAATTTGAATGCATATCCCTAGTACATACACTCTAGGTTTCACAGAAGAGCACCACATTGTTAACTATTTAATTCACTGTAATTGTATTTTTATAACTATAGATGAGGTGAGCTTTTTCTGAGAATTTCTACCTCAAGTGACAAAATGAATTGATTGGCTTTGGGTACTTGTGTACTGTATTGATTTGGGTTGGTAAGGCAAAAGGACAGCACTTTTATGTAATGTGAACTAACATAAGCAAGCAACTTAGTTAATTCTTAAAGCTGTATTTTAATTAATTTTTTCAGAACTACAAATCCAGAGGAAAAACTACTAATCTTCAAACAGTCTAAGTGACAGAAATAATGACAGTAGCACACTTAGCTAGTAAAGAAATGGGAGCCATACAAAAACACATTGAACCACGAAATGATGTTCTTTAATACTAGGAAAGGGATCACATCTTCTAGAATGGGTGTGATTTAGCAAAAACAACAAAAAACAAACTGCATGGCTATATTCATTTTAGCACAGGATATGAATGGGAGCCAAAAGTCTTTGATGTGACTGTTCTTGGTTATATCACTGTATGTCATTATTTCTTTTTATTGCCATGGCAAAACCACAGTCACAAACCCTGAGTTCATATTGTGGTTTGTAGGCAGTTAACCTGCAAGATAGAGGATAAAATAATCATATTCCTAATTATAACACAGAAGGTCGGGAGGAGGAGGTTTGGATATAGTTTGGAGAAGTTACTTTTGGATGACATGTTCCAGTATTCCCCAGTTTTCCATTCTGAGAAGTGTAATCCAAAAAGTAATATTTTTCAGCCCTGACTTCTTCATGTCCAGTCAGTTACAATGGCTAGCATCCAGAGATGATGAGCTGCTATTTCTTGTTTTTCTGTTCACCTTGGGAATCATAGTCATTGCACAATTTCAAACTAATTTATTCTCCTTATATGCACATTTTAATTTTGTTTGATGTGCACATGTAGCCACTGTGTACTCTGGAATCAAATCAAAGATTTGTTTGCCATAATATTAATTTCAATTTTTTTCAATTTAATGTTTCAATTAGTTTCCTAGATAGCTACTTGCCAAGGTATTTGAATAAACAGATACTTCTTCTTCTTCTTCTTCTTCTTCTTCTTCTTCTTCTTCTTCTTCTTCTTCTGCCTTTGCTGTAATGGCAAATGAAGGAATAGCAGCCTGATCTTAAAGCAACTATAGCCATCTGTGATATGGCAGTATTGTTTAAGAGTATTGGGATAGTGGTTTAGGAAAGGTTGGGAGTTTGATTCCCCTCTATGTCTGTTTGATAGGGGATGAACTTGATGATCCATAGGGTCCCTTCCAGTTCTACAGTTCTAAGATGATGATGATGATGATGATTAGAACTAAAAAGTTACAGAACAATAGCTGAAACTGATGGATAAAGGCCAAGTAAGGGAAAGCCAAGACAGGAAATGAAATAATGGCCAAATAAGCACATAGGTACTATCTGAAAATGAACACTGAAGACCTGTCTCCCATCAACAGCAGCTTTGTGAGTTAGGTAGTGCACTCACTCTCAACTTGTGGCACCACTGATTCTGTTAAAGCACCTCATTTCCACCATAATGCAAAAACATCGGTTTTTATTTGTTTACAGACATTTACCTTCAACAGTATGTCAATGCGGAAGGGAAGGAGGGGAACAGGAGGAAAACTGAATGCCTAGAAATATTAGCATGCTGAAAAATAAGTAACAGGATAGGGAGAATAGGAGACAGTTATGTCACACTTGTTGGAGAATATAAGGACTAAGAAAGAGTGAATTCTTAGTGACTGATTGTTATGAAAATCATGTTTTTTCCCTGACAGATTCCATGTCACACCAGGCGTACATGTATTGCTGGCTGAGAACCATTGGACTAATGATTATAATAATGGTTGCCACCAGGCTATTGCTGTGGTGCCAGGGCAGCTGATTCCACTTGCAATGTCTGTATGTTCATAAGTGTATCTGAAATGGGGTGTCTACACCTATACAATGTAATTTATGAAATATAGTAATGAGTCTGTAATTAGTTACGATATTCATGTTGATAACTAACTAGTACTGTCCTCCATGTAGATAGGTATCTGGCTGCCATTTTGGCTGGGTTTTGCTGTATTGTAAGAAGCATACTCTCACTTCATCAGAGCAGTAAGTGAGCATGATAAATTAGGATCTTGGCTGTGTGGAATATCTAAACATGTTTCACTAAATTTTATGTTCCACTGAAATTTTAATTCAGATTCAGATGTTGGAGGTAGGGCCTGCCCCCCTGTCCCCCTACCCCAAGCCTAGCTCTTCTCTCTACATACAATCCAAATGCATGGCCCTGTAGTATGTGTATATAGATATTTACTCAATGACTGCATACAACAAAACCAAGAGTAATCAGCACTGCTGTGTGGATGGTCGCTCTTTACATGCATTTAAGTGTTAATTCAGTTGTGAAACTGTGGGGTTTTTTTTGGGGTTTTTTTGTTTTCCATTTCACACTGGCACAATATATTTTTCAGCCTTTGAAGGGCCATGTAGCCTATTCATGTTTTGGCTGTGACAAGCAAACATTGTAATCTCACAGGCAATTGTTAGAGAGGAAAGTGTCACAAATATTAACTCTTTAAATGAGGGCTGGGAGAACCAGGTGTTTTTTTGACTCCAACTCTCATGAGCCCTTGCACCACTCTGGGGTGCAGGGATTTTGCAAGGCTTTTAGGCATCTTTGGGAAACATTTGCATTTTTTTTGTTTCTTAATTTCTTCCTTACATGCATAGGTAATGATAGATTTGCACGATAATCATCTGGATGTTTAAGATCAATTATGTTGAATGAGACTTAGACCCAGCTAAATGTGCATAGGATTGCAGCCTTGAACTGTTTCTGAGGTTGTTTACTGAATTATCACTCCCTTTTACATCAAACAAAAGTAGGAAATCTCTACTTGCTAACAGTAAAAAATAAAATAAAATATATAACAGTAAAAAAATATAAAGCAAAAATGAAGTCTGAAGAAGCACAAAATCACCACCATTACCACCATAATCATCACACAAGTAAGGAGATGCTCACACAGAAAATTCGATATAATCAGTACCTTTTGAACATCAGAAGGGGAAATGGAAAACTGGAATAACTGTCTCAAGTCTATGATGAAGAAGGGTATGGCCAACTGGCGGGCTGAAATGCTGACTCCTAGGAAGTGACATTTTGCTGCAGAAACATCTGTTTTAACATAAAATTTATTTAGGTACTTAGGAAACAAGCATGTCACCCCTTCATCATAACATAGTTTATTTTTAAAAACACAATATCTGCTACTCTTTTATTCTAAGCTATGTTGTGAGCAGAATTAGGTAGAAAGGTGGAGTCAGATTAATGACAGTAAAAATAAAAGCAAAATGTATGTCTTCCTGCCTTCTGCATTTTTAAAAAAAAGTAACTTGGTAACTATTTACCACTGTGAAGAGTTTTGTTCTTTTTATTTGTGCAGAGGATAAAAATACTGGCATTCTGAACTAGAAGACAGATGGTAAAAAATTAATAGAACACCATGCAGCGTTGTTATCAGAGTTGGCAATAAAATCCAGAATCACTGTTCCAAATGACTGCTAGACTTAATTAGGAGCTAAGATTTTCAAAACATCTATTGCAGAAATGCATCTGATGAGTTTTATGCTTCTTTGCCTGTTGCTTTTCATCAACCGAAACTAATTTTCAACAATTCAAAATTCACCACAGTGTAAAGAAATTCATTCTGAAAGCTGATGACGTTTTATTACCAGAGGTGGAGAACCTGATGATCAAATCTATTCTGAGTCAAAATGCAGAGCTTCCAAGACTGGCTATGGTGTTTGGCCTTGGAGGCAGAACTTCAAACACCCCTAATTTCCTGGCAGAATAAATATAAATATAAATACAATGGGTTGGGTCCAGACGATAATCTTATTCAGACACCAGCTTACATGGAAACATGTGAGGAGGGGAAACATGCTAACTCTGCACCCCTCTATAACTGCTTTCCTTACATGGGAAGCTACACATCTGAAAATAAGAGTACCCTGCTCACCTGGAAGCTGTCCTTGAGAACAAGAGCTCTTGCTTCCATGGGTAGCCTCCATGGGAACATGAAGCTCTCTATTTCTCTCTTGAGATGTATTACTTTCTATATGATGAGAGTAACAATGGTGCTAGGTGCTTCCCTGCTCACAGACTGGATAAAGCAGAATCAGTAATGCTTGGATAAGGCTCATGTCATACATAGAGTTGGACCCATTGGAACCAGTGACACTTCACTTGCATTAATTTTCATGAGTCTTCTGGAAGCATAGCAAATTCTCACTCTAGATCAGCAGCAGTAATATCAATAGCTCATCATTTGGTGCCTTTACATGACACCAAAATTCTCCTGTCTGAGGTGGCCAGCTCACTCTGCTTCATGGTGGGGCCAGACTGTGCTGGAATACTTGAACAAGGATAAACCAATAATTGGAGATATCTTGCCTTAGTTATGTCAGATAAGACCCATGAAGATGCTAGGAAAGTGAAATTTTGTATTGTTTTCACAAGCAGTTTTTGCAACCTTTTTTTTGGTACTAGTTAATCAAACAAGTAGATTTGAAAAGAAAACTGAATGACACCAACATCATTCAGCCAGCACCTCAGATCATTCTGTCCACATGAGAATCCGTCTTCCTTGTCAAACGTTCACAATGCATTTTTATCTCCCATTTTCTTGCTCCTAGTGGAGCAAGAAGTCACATTCAACTGTTCAGCAAAAAGTATTAAGATACAAAATTTGAGAGCCCCATAAAGCTGAAACCATATATTTTAAAATGTGAAAATGTAATGTCGATCCAAACATCCACCTTCCATCAGAAGGATCTCAATTATTTTGGAAGTGGGAACAGAAAAAGAGGTTCCCATGATGCAAAATAAGTTCATTACAGTGTTTGGGGCTTTTTAGTTTAGAGAAAAGGCGCCTGAGGGGGGACATGATTGAAATGTATAAAATTATGCAGGGGATGGATAAAGTGGATAGAGGGAAGCTCTTTCCCCTCTCACACAATACCAGAACCAGGGGACATCCACTCAAATTGAGTGTTGGGAGAGTGAGAACAGACAAAAGAAAACATTTCTTTACTCAGCGTGTTGTTTGTCTGTGGAACTCCTTGCCACAGGATGTGATGATGGCATCTGGCCTAGATGCCTTGAAAAGGGGATCGGACAGATTCCTGGAGGAAAAGTCCATCACAGGTTCCAAGCCATGATGGGGATGTATAATCTCCAGGCTTAAAAGGAAGGTTCTTCAAAAGGCCAGATGCAGGGGAGGGGTATCAGGAAAGAGGTATCTAGTTGTCTCGTGTGCTCCGAGAGGCATCTGGTGGGGCCACTGTGAGATACAGGAAGCTGGACTTGATGGGCCATTGGCCTGATCCAGCACGGCTCTTCTTATGCTCTTATGTTCATCCAGTGCTTTATTCACTGAATGGAACAAAAAAGTCAAATAAAAAGAAGAACTGGACAATGGTTCGTTGGCAGAAAATGATATTTTAGTTGTTAATGAACCTATAGTCATGAATGTGTGTGTGTGTGGGGGGGGCAGAGGATGCCCTCTCCATACCTCTTTGGCCTCTGCTGTCTGAGTAGGAATGGACGAGCTGTTGATTTCACAGGGCTGCACCTGCCTTGCTAGTGTGTGTATTTATCCCCTGGTAGAAATAAAGGAAGAAAACAGCTATTTTACCATGTATTTGCACCTACAGGCTGTGATAGATATTTATTTTGATGTGTTCTTTTTTGTCCCAGCTTCCAACTCTGTATATTTCAGGGACAAATCCTGAGACCATGGAGTGGATCCTTGTGCAGTCATAGGGGGTGATGTCAAACTTTCTAAAAAGATGAGTTTCAAATGGTATAGAGGCAAAGCCTAATATAATCACAATTAGGTCTTTATTCACAATGTTTTCTTTCCCTAAAAGGGACATGGTGGCGCTGCGGGTTAAACCGCACAAGCCTCTGTGCTGCAAGGTTGGAAGACCTGCAGTCGTAAGATCAAATCCACGCGACGGAGTGAGCTCCCATCGCTTGTCCCAGCTCCTGCCAATCTAGCAGTTCGAAAGCATGTAAAAATGCAAGTAGATAAATAGGTACCACCATGGTGGGAAGGTAACGGCATTCCGTGTCTAGTCGCGCTGGCCACGTGACCACGGAAACTGTCTACGGACAAACGCTGGCTCTACGGCTTGGAAATGGGGATGAGCACCGCACCCTAGAGTCGGACACGACTGGACTAAATGTCAAGGGGAACCTTTACCTTTACCTTTCTTTCCCTCCTGTAAATAACGAAAAAAGTAGCAAAGTTTCATTTGAAATTATTTTTTCTTTTGTTATACTTTCCAACCACTTAATTACTTCAGACCAGAAAATTTCCACTCTTGGGCATGTTAACCACATAGGTTCCAGATTATATTACGAGGAGCCCGTAATGAAATTGCCCATCAGTGGAGGGATGCTCAGGATTTGCCCTTGCAAAGATGTCAGAACAGAATATGGAGACTGCCTCTGATGGAAAAACTGACCTATCGCATTAAACTTTATAGAGGTGAAATAAAACAAGATAAATTTATGGAAGTATGGTATCCCTTGTGGGCCTCTGGTGCAGGAGATCAAATGGAAAATGGGCTGAAATGCTGGTTACTTTGAATAACTGTAGAGTTAGAAGTAAAACGTATGTAAATGTTTAAATATTATTAGCATACTATAGATAAGAAAATTATTGGAAGTGTATCTGTATTTATAGGTAATTACTACTTTTTTCTTTTTTGTTATGTGATCAGAGGATTGTAACATATAATAAAAATTTAAAAATTAAAAATTTTTATAGATGCAAAGGATCACTTTGTAAAAACTTGGCATCTATTCATAATTTATGCTTAGAAGCAGTCATTGGTGTTGCAATTTTTTCAGCATATTATCAATTTTGAAAAAAAAAAACCAAAACCCAGAAAAATCTACCATCAAGTTTCACACTGATTTTGCCACTGTTTTAATTAAAGAGATCATAGCAATCTGTTCTAATATGTATAGCCACTAATTGCTGCCTCTGACTGAACTGCCTAAGTATCCTAATAATTGCTATGGTTGTTACTCCTATTTTCTTTCTTATTTGTACTCCACTTTACTACTAATTGTAAGTAAAATATTTTTTTAAATGGAAATAATGATTTTTAATACACCTGATATGTATCTGCATATTCTATATTTAGGAATAAGTAATCTGTAGATAAAATCATGGGGATAATTTACTGACTCTAGACGCATTTCTAGCCCCTTCTCTCATTATATTAGAATTGCGATTCTTATTGTGCAAGTCTACACAGAATTAACTTAAGTCTATTATTCAGAAGTAACCACCATTGAATTCAATAGAACTTGAACTTTTGGCCAGTGAAAAAGAGGCTTGAAATTTTGAATGTGGGGACAGTGAAACTGAGAGAGTTCCCCAACTCTATTTTTTTTTTTTTGATGGTGTGAAGGTTGTCAGAATCCCGTTGGTGTGTACATAAGGTTTCTGTAACTTGTTGTAGCTAATGGCAGCTGATTGATGAGGTGGATGCCAGTTCTGCAATTGACTATGTGAGTGCACAGGTAAGGCAGAGCTCCCGATCATATGTTGGGTAGCTTGCACAAACTCCATTTAAACACACACACACATACACACACACACAGCTGAATCTATCAAAAGTACTCAAATTAGATATTAAATAGATTTGACACAGGGGCTACCTTAATATATATTTTTTTTTAAAAAAAAAAAAACCCTTGACCTATTCTTCGGCTATTGAGCTTCTTTTCATGGAAAAATCCCACAGTGTTTAACTGTAACAGTGGGCCTTGTTGCCTAGGTGATTTTCCATTACTGCATGGACAAGCACAGCAGATAAAGAGGACAGTTTTCATTTTAAATTTATGTTATTTATATCCCAGCAAGCAAGTTCTTTGGGAAACAGAATCATTCATCAAATTCAAAATCAAATACTACCCTTCTCCCACAAGAAGTAAAAATTTGCCTAAAATATGGTCATTTATTCTGCTAGTGAATAGCTTAACAGCATACCACACTTTGGGCTGAATTCATCTCCCCTGTGGGGAAAGAATGAAGTAAAACTGGAATACTCTGTGGCCATGTTGGTTGAAAGAAAGCATGAGTAGGAATTGCTAGAGAATGAAAGAGGTAGGCTTGCAGGATTTCCTGCCTCAGGTACTAAAATAGGTTGACCAGTCCTGTATAATATGCTGTTTTGACATGGATTCCACCACCCCTTCTGAACTTGCTGTTCCACCTCAGGCAGTGAAATGTTTTGGGTCAGTCTTGCAAAAATACTGAGAACAGTGAAGTGTGCCAATTTAATAGCTTTGGACGAAGTATAATATAGCATTATACCATCTTGCTGCTTTAGTTCTGGTACAATTCTGTATTAGCACAAGGAGTCCTTATTGGTCTGCAAACTAAAAGATCCAATGGCTGTAAAATTTAAAATACGAAGAAAAACATACAAAACCCTAGCTTTGGGAGGTGACAGGCATACCTCATTTTCACCACGGTGTGTCTTTGAGCAGATATACTGTCTTAACTTTTTAAAAAGAATACAATTCATGCATATCATGTATGAAAAAATTTAAATAGCATTGCTCCCAATACAGGAACAAAGAATGTGTATCAAATCCCTTTTAGAATAAAGGATGCTAGCTTTAATTAATAGTCTTCACATTCCTTGTTACATTTCTAAATGGTGTGAAGCTTTAGATTTTCCTTCTGCCTCTGTGCACATCAGCAACTAGATGTCCTTTCAGCTTTAATCTGGTTGCTTCATTAGGTACAGCACTGCTTGTACTTTGCTTCCCAAAATAATAGAAAATGCCAAAAACAAACAAACACCACAACACACCAAAAACAAAAAACAAAAATGTAACTTTAGTATTAAATATAGATAAGAATGAGGAAAGAGGCATACAGAAAGGTGCATATGTTAGGGAGAGTTGAATGCATTTGCTAATGGCATTAACAGAAGTATACGTAAATAAATGCCAATGTAAATTTTCTCTTAGCAACATACACATTTATTTGAAGGTTATTTTAAGTCCAAGGTTTCAGTGTTTTTACCACTTTACCAGTGACATCAGTGTTACCAGTGTTTTCTCAGTTGTATCATAGAAATAATGTTCTAGCATTTTGCCTTGAGAAAATTATAGCTTGAAAAGCCCATCTTAAAACTGTTGAAGGCTTTTACAGAAGCACTGAGAACGTAAGGTGCTAAACATTAAATCCGCATGCTTCTTTTGTCTGTCTTTTTCTTAGTGTACTCTTCCCAGTAATAAAGTTTAGGACAGCATTTCGACAAATTGGTGTGTGTGTGTCAATATTATGACTACAGATCAATGTTACCCTTTCAGGAAGCGACAAACTTTTCTCACCCAGATAAATTAGGAAAGGTCTGGATGAAGCATCTGCATGAAGACATAGAACTGGACTTCTCTGCTATCATTTGCTGTATAGCAGAGCAAGAAGCCCTGCAAAACATGTCTGCAAAAGTTTCTTACTAGCATACACACCAGTGAATAGTGCTGCAATCATTTCTTGCATATTAAGAGCTGGGAGGAGGATGTTTTTTTAATTAAGGAAAAATCTCTAGAGGTGATCTTTATTTCAAACAGAGAAACAGAGTTGTTGATCTTCATTTATCTCTATTGATGGAATTCAGTTGGATCCGGTTAAGTATCATTATTATGCCATCATTAACACATCAACTCTTGTCCCATTTTTGTTGCTCTTACGGTCATCATTTCTTCACCAAAATTCACCACAATGCTAAGATATCCAGAGTGTTCAGGGTGCAAGTGGTGACTGTTGGAAATGGGTACCAAAATAAGTGCTTCCTAGGGGACAGAATAAGGCATGTTTCTCAATTCTGAAATTCACAAATGAATAGTTCTTAAATGAGATTAGATCCAGCTGTAAGCCTGGATGCCCAAGTTTCTGCAGTGACAAGGAGGGCAATTGCACAGTTAAAACCAGTGCATCCACTGCAGCCATTCCAGAGGAAGTCTGGTCTGGTCACAGTAACCCATGCCTTAGTTGCATCCTGTTTGAATGGCTGTAAAATGTGCTCTGTGATGTTTCTTTTGTAAAGTGTTGGGACTCTCCCCAGTTCCAAAATGCTCTTGACCAAAGCCAGTGATAGTGAGAATAGAAATGCTTTGCTCCAATAGCTTCACTGGATACCATTCCCAATTGGAAGTGCCAATTATGACTTATAAAGCCCTCTATGGCTTGCCAGGTTAGCAAAAAGATGGGGTTTTGAGTGCACGCGCACACAACCCCTTATATTTTACATTGCATTTGTGCAACATATACACATGTTGGTTTTTTGGTGTGTTTTTTTTTTTTTTTTTTGCACAAAATACAAGTTTCTGCACAGGGTATAAGGGTGGTGGGGTGTTTTTTTTGCAAACAAGAAAAGGCACCCATGATTTTTTTAAAAAAATCAAGAAAATGACAAAATGTGAAAAATGCAGAAAATCTCTCACCATCTATGCTAGCAGAAAACTGTTGAATTTTTTCACTGATGAGAACAAAATAAACAGATCCATATCTTTACTCCACATCTAGAGTGGGAACGTCTGGAATCTAACTGGTGTACAGGTAAGGCTTGTATAACTTGTTGCAGGCAAAGCTAATATGCTGCTTTCCATGTTCATTCTACCCAGAATGAGAATGCCTCAGTGGAGCTTTCGTCTGCTTACTGAGCTCTGTTGCAAATGTTGACATCTGCTTCATGATGGTTTTTGTCCTGAATTGTAAAACATTTTTTAAAAAAAACGCAGTGTATATGAGTGTTTGGGAAACTTCTTACACCTGCTGCCATGGACAATTTGACATTAAAAAATTATGTGAAATGTTAGAGAAGGGAAAATTTAAGGAAGTTGAAAGTCTCTGGTGGGTTTAAATAACAGAAACTTCAAAGTGAGCAGTAAACTACCTTGTCCCAGAATAGTGGTGAAATAAGGAAACTTGTATATAACTTCTGTAAACCAGTGCATTGTGCTGGTCTAAGACAGAGAACTACAAATTACTTTGTAATGGTGCTTTGGAGCAGGCACGCCGTGTGGCTCCACTATGGCTGTAGTTCTGAACAAATGATTTTGTCTTATCACAGTTTTGTATCTGGAAACACAAACATAAATTTCCACAGTACAATTAATATTGTTTCAATCCAAACTGCAAACATTTTTTTTGCTGCTTCTCTGTCTGCAAGCTCTTTGCTTAAGAAAATGCTATTAAAATTAATACTTTGAAATCATTTGAAATCATAAATGAATAAAGCTCAAGGTTAAGCTATTTATATGCTTGAGAATATTTTTCTAGAGTTGTCGCCATGGGCTAAATTTCAAACTGAAGATGTTTAAATGAATAAAGAGATATATCAACGTACGGTTTCTGCTACCAGTTAATATTAATGAAGCTGATAGAAAATTAGAAACTTGAATACCAAAAGATATGTCAGTTTTTGGAAGGAGGATGGTAATTTCAGATTCCATGAAACAGAGGCCATGAAGTACAAATAAAATGTAGTGGCTGATTCAGGCATACAGATCCAAGACACAAAATTCTGGGGGTAAATTAGGGCAATTACTTTGGATCTGCAATGATCTAAAGCAGTGGCTGCTTGTAGTCCAAGCAAGGGAACATATCACCTCATCTTTTTTGGCTGGAGTGTCCCTCTGCTTCAGTCATGAGATGCTCATGATCATGGAGAACCTTTCACATAGACCAAGTATTTATTTTTGTATGCACAACTTTCACTATAAGCATCCCCTATTCTTGGGGAAAGTAGTGTATGTGCCATCACCTTATCTTGTTTCCATGCTCAGATGAGCCCACCTGGGCTAAGATCCCAGTAATAAGGGCAATGACAATTTCTGTCCTTGTCTCCAATGGCCCCTTTAGGCGGGTAAGTTTCAAAGAGTCTCTTGACTCAGCTCTTTCTAAGCCTTGTTGCCTTAAGAAGCAAGGCCATGTGACATCTCAGGGTGCTCATTGACACCCTTGTCTCTCTTCCTTGTTTTGTCCACACTGGCTTCCAGATATGGCCTAAATAAAAAATGACTGAAGAGTTACAAAGACATCACCCCACTGAGGACTCTTGTAAAGCAATACACTGTGGAGGAAAGAACAAGACAAGGGGGGAAAAGTACCCAGGTTTCCTTAGCCAATTTTGGTCTAAAGAGGAAAAAAGTCCTATTTGGCTCACAAAGGAAGCCAGATTTCAACATGCTGAGTGGGTGCTGAACAATTATTGATTGTGTGGGAACAACTATATACTCTAACTTAAACATTGAGCCAATTCTCCTGCTGGTAGTCCTACACAAGGCACATGCAACCAACTTATTTTCTCCCTTGCCTCTTCAACCCCTCCCCCTACAAGTTATCCTTAAGTAACTCAGGAGGAGGAGTAAGAGTGCAGAATAAACAGAGCTCTTGTTTGTTTACAAGGGACAGCAAAAAATTAAATTAATTCTGAATTTTAACTTTTTTTAAACTCTTAATTCTTAACAAAAATAACAGCAGCAGCAACAAGCACTATGACATTAGTGCTATCCATATACTACTTACCATGTTGATCCAACATGTGGAGAGGAGGTTGTGCTGTCCCCCTGTCATTGCCGTCTTCACACTGAAAGCAAAGGTTCTCATGAGGAGGGGCTGTTGTACAAGTGGAGGCTTTCCTCACAATCAGAGATCTTGCTAACATAGAGAGGATCCATATATATGAAAAATATTGCCTCTTCAGCTTTGTTGCTTTTTTCATGAGGAAAATGATGATGGAGGGGTTCTCCACTTTCCATGTTGGATCAACATGATATGTAATGCTTGAAAATAGCTGTTTTTGTGACAAATTAATCTATCTCAATAGCTGCCCCTGATTTTTTTTGGCCACAATCCATAGTTTAGTAAGAGTCAGATCCAGAAGAGATCCTCAGTTTCAGAGCCCTAGGTACACTTTCATGGTGAACATGCAAAGGGCTGAAATGGTGCTGGGTATGTAGAATTATATGACTGGGGGCAGGGAGAGGGCTTGCATTCATGCCCTTGCTCTCTTTCTGTAATCTACACGTGAACAAATGCCAGCATGCACTACTGCAACTACACAGCAGGAAAAATGCAATTAAATCCTCTTTGATCTGCCGTTTTCCCAATGAGGTCCCCATGGGTTTCCACAGATAAAATTGTTGCAGCCCTATAAATGACAAACAATTATTGTCAGCAGGGGCAGGGGCAGAGAAAGCTGTCAAACGTTTGCACAGAGCTCCAACAGCGGAAGTGGCCTTTGATCTGACAAGGTATCAATTGACAATTCCCACTGGGAGCACCTCTTTGCTTTGCTTGTTTCTCTCTCACCAGCCGGCATATCACTGATCTGAATCAGTGCTAACTTGAAAGTTTTTTTTTAAAAGAAACACTGTCTGGAGGCCTCATGTGCTCAGATAAGAGTAACTGACACCCACACAAGTGCTTTTTTTTTTTTTTACATTGGATCAACAGATCGCACAGGGCAGAAAACAGAGATAAGTGATATCAATCCAGTTGGAGCAAGATAAAACCATTCTTTCTGGTTGAACAAAACAGATTATGACCCACTGAAAGAGACTGTGAGGAGGGAGCCAGCTTGGAAGTATCATGAGGAAGGTGGTACAGAGGCATGTAGAAAATTGATGTTTGTTCGTTGGTGGATGTTGTGGAATGTGAGAGGTTTGTTTTTTGAAGGAGAAGAGGGGGGAGAAATAGCCCAGCTTCTCTAGATGCTAACATGTAGAGAGCAAAGATTAGCTTAGTTTTAGTTGTTATTATTTTACTTAAAAATAGTAAGCTTATTTGAATCATGGTAACTACTGGATTTGTTTAATGCTTTATGCTTTTAATGCTACAACTTTTAATGCTACAACTGTATTCTAATGAAACTACTTTATTTTCTTAATAAAACAATTACTCTTCAACAGAGGACTTGTCTCTTGAACAGCAGGACTTACACCTAAATCCAGTGAGGATTTGAGAAGGTCACTAGTTGCTACTGTATATTGAGAGGTCCTACCTGGCCAGTCAGTTGTGCATTCTAAGGAAGCACACAGTCAATGATTTACTGCCTTGTAAGCAGGCAAGGTGGGACGTGGTGGCGCTGCGGGTTAAACCGCAGAAGCCTCTGTGCTGCAAGGTCAGAAGACCAGCAGTCGTAAGATCGAATCCACACAACGGAGTGAGCTCCCGTCACTTGTCCCAGCTCCTGCCAACCTAGCAGTTCGAAAGCATGTAAATGCGAGTAGATAAATAGGTACCACCATGGTGGGAAGGTAACAGCATTCTGTGTCTAGTCGTGCTGGCCACGTGACCACGGAAACTATCTACGGACAAACGCTGGCTCTACGGCTTGGAGACGGGGATGAGCACCGCGCCCTAGAGTCGGACACGACTGGACTAAATGTGAAGGGGAACCTTTACCTTACGCAGGCAAGAGTTCTCTTTTAGGTCTGGCTTGTCCATGAGGCATGTACTACACACTTCTGAGGCCTAAAGGAGTGTAATAATTTTATTACCTCAGGTAATAAAAGTGGTAGTTTTGCATCCACAGTGACCCCCTGACCAAGATTATTATCTCTTTAGGGAGAGGTGATCGTGACATGGTTTGGATTTTTATTGACTCACCAAACTGCTGCACTGCCCAACTTGCTTACTCTTTGGAGATTAGACAATCTGGATCAACGACTCTAAATTGTAATTTCCACTGGGTTTTCTTGTCTGGTGACTTAGCTGCTTTTGTGGCTGCTGCCCCAAACATTGCTGTCTGGAAAGGATTAGTAGAAGCATGATGAATTGCTGGCATTCCTTTCTCCAGGCTTGCTCCCTTGCTGGCTTGCGATGCGTTAACTCTTTGTGGTTATGGACTTTGAAGCGCTGGTCTCTGGAGTAGGAATCCTGCTGAGGCGTCGTCTCTCTGGAATCCCTCGGTCCTCTGTGGGCCCCATGCAATGTCATCTGGTGGCTGGAACTCCTCATGGTCTGGGTAGCTAAGAAACTTCAGCTTGGGCTGCTGACGCTGCGGCATAGAGGCTGCTGGCTTGGCAGGAGACTTGGACAGCTGGCTGCCCTGTTGAGCTCTAGAGCAATCTCGTCTTAAGTGGCTCCCTCTGCATAAGCAGTTCTCTTTTAGGTTGGGCTTGTCCATGGAGCATGTACTACGCACTTCTGAGGTCTAAAGGACCTACCTCAGGTAATAAAAGTGGTAGTTTTGCACCCACAGTGACTCCCTGACCAAGATCATTATCTCTTTAGGGAGAGGTGATTGTGACAGAGACAATTCCCCAGTGGGTTTCCCTGTTCTGAGTTTACATCATGCAATCACTGGTTTATAATTCAATTTCACCAGTGCCTACTCTGATGTAAACTGTATGGTAAATAGCCAGCATAGTCACCCTCTAAATAGCCATGTTGACATGGTTTTATAAAGTTGCTCATTCATCATGCATTCATTGACAATAACTTTGATAATAGGCCACATTTTACAGTTCCAGACCATTTTTCCTCAGTATCTATCATGCCTGCATTTTACAAAATCCATAATTAAATTTCGAACAAAGCAACCAAAAGTTACATAGGCAGGAGAGAGAGAGAGAGAGAAACTTGCCTTATCTTCTGATGACTCATCTCAGTTGCTATAAGTAGAAAAAAACTTGTTAAATTAAATTAAATTAAATTGAAATGTTTTAAATCAAATAATTAACATATGAGCCAGAATCCTGTAGGGATCATGCAGTGTAACTAAGCAACCACACAAATGATCCTCCCTCTGCAGTTATCTGTTTTATTCCCTTGCCTCCTTCAGTCAGGAAAACAATCATGTGCCTGGTTGCACAGCCATCTGTGAGAAGGATAGCAAGAAAGGACAAACTGGTTATACCATTGCCATTACATGCAGGATTTTCTTCAACAGGATTTTGGCTGTGAACAATAAACTCTGGCTAAACTATAAGAATAATATGTCTAAACTGGTACAGCACTTAAAAAAAAAGCTTTCTTAGAAATACAGATACATGCTATTTTCTTTAGAAATAATTAGGGGCTTCATTAGGAATGCCCACTAAGAGCCAAGATGCATCGCCTGAGGCTCAGAAAGGAAATGATATAAAAGTCTACCTTCATTAAGTATTTAAGGAGGCAACTCTATTAATACTGGATTAGTGAGTTAGTGGATTCTAGTAGTTCATCTCCCACCCACCCACCCACCACTTTGTCTTTGAATTTAGAGAAAGGCATGATACAAATGAAAGAAAAGAAGAGTAAAATTTGGAATTTCCGACCCTTCCTGTGTGAATTTGATGTGGAGCTACAAATCTGCCATCTTGTAGCCAGGTCTCCTGATTGCCTCCACTTATAAACAGCAGAGAAGCATCTGGAGATAAACACTGGATAGCTGAATGGTTTAGGCATCTGGCTGCAGAGTCAGAGATTGGGAGTTGGATTCCCCACTGTGCCACCTTGACAGGGGCTGGACTCAATGATCCATGGGGTCCCGTCTAGCAATGCCATTCTAAGATTATTATATTATTAAAATGCTGAATGGGATGGCCCTATGTTCTAATGTTGCATGGTTTTCCTTACATCCACTGAATTCAGCAGTGGTTTTCGACTGCCTTACAAGCAATGTAGATTTCATTATCCAAGTGTAGAAGGGAAATGTAACTGGTACTGTACATTTAGCTAGAATCACAGCAGGGAAAAATTAAAATGTTTACTATCACTTGGAGACTCAAAAGATGGATAAGAAAACAGAAAGCAAATTTTAAAATTGCTAATTACAAATGAATCTTTCCCTAATTTGATAGCCTGTTCTTTCAAAACAATATTAGTTTCTCTTTTGATTAGATTAGTTTTGAAAGCTGTTCTTATTTAGCCTAGAGTTGTCAATGCTGTTATTATTATATCTCAGATGAGTAGTGCTGCTAGGCTCCCCTATATTATATCAGTTTACATGGAGAGTTATTTATTCATTTATTATGAATGCCCTCCAAGAGAAACTATAGGGGTAATTTATGTAAAAATGAGGAAAATGGAGCTACAAACCATGTGCTCCTACACCCTTTGGTACACATGTGACAGACCTCACTGCTTTCTTCCACAGCAAGCCAGATGTCTTGTTTTGAATGTGACTAAGCACACATGCTTGAGCTTGCATCTCCCAGTATTTGAAAAAGTTACTTTTTTGGACTAGAATCTGCAAGCAACTGTATTTAATTTATAGGAAACTTTGAGACTTTTATTCCAAAAATGTCACTTTCCCAATGTATGTATTCACTGGCCAGAATTGTACTGGATTTTTGTTCCGGAGTAAACGAAATCACACATGCCACCGTAGCAAATTTCATTTATTTAACAAGATGGTGGCCATGTGCTTGGTCACATGTCAGACAAACGTCCAGACCTTGCTAATTAGCTGCATTTTACCACTGTAGATTATACAATTTCATATACTATGGAGTAAAATCCAAGTAGGATTCTGGTCATTGTATATCTTGAGTTCACTGCACAGAAATTAATAAATATGAATAGTGAAAGAAGACAAAAACATTTACATTTTCAAGGAAATGTTGAGTCAGAACACCTAAGTGACACATCTCTTCCCCATGGGACTTAGGGATGACTAGAGCAGCCATCCTCAACAGGGGCCATATGGCCCCCTGGCGGGGCCTGGCATATTTGAAGGGGAGCATAGACTGGAAACAATTATTCACATACCAATTCACCGCTGCTCTATAAGTGGTGGGGATAAGAGACACTTATTTCTGTTATAGGGATTATCTTGTCCAGGGATAGTCATAAAGCAGTATAGTTATAAAATATTATCTCACCCAGAGGTAATGACAATGTTAATTAACTGATTTATCGCTTCTCTATTGCCGGCTGCTGACAACTTGCAAGCGAGCTAGTCAGCTGCTTGTTTCCGCCCGCTGGTTGATTGGGGAGTTTCCCAGATCAAAACGGGGGTAACCGCTGTCAACAGGGGTAACCATGATCAACAGGCTTCTCCCCCAATTCACCACCTCTTCAGGGTGGTTTTAACCCCCTGGGGGGTCCCAAACAGGTCGGAATTCAGCCCAGGAGACGGAGCTCCGTCCTCTTGCTGCTGTCTTGTCACAGCGTCAAGCCAGAGGTCCCGCTGTTACTTTAGTTATTGAGGGCTGGGGGAAAAAAGATTAATTCCCTCATGCAACAAGTTATGTACAAACTCTGCAAAATGATAATCTGAAATTTGCACCTTGTAAGGTTCATTATATGACTTACACCATCCTGATTCAGCCTATATTTCTTTCATATTGTGTTTATGGCCATGACAGAAAAGAAAAGAAAAAAGGTTGAGAATGGCTGCAATAGAGAACAAGTGTGCAACTACAAAACAAAGGAAATGTAAATTAACTTGAAATCACACTGGAGCATTCCATTCTTTTCAAAATAAGTGGTCACACTTGCAAATAAATAAACAAACAAGCAAGCAAGCAAGCAAGCAAGCAAGCCAGCCAGCCAGTCCTTCTGTGCTTGCTGTGTGTTTATTATTTGCTTCTGAAATGGAAAGGCCTGTTGAATGCTCACTGCTAGCCTGCAGATCCCTCCCCCCTTCTGCTTCTTCTAAGGCTTGTACAATACAGTAAATATCTGTGAAGATTCTCAGTCATCCAGGTGAGGCTATCTGGAAGTTGAGTCATGGCAACTGGACTTCTTTCTTGTTAGGTTGAAATGTTTCGCTACTCATCCAAGCAGCTTCTTCAGTCTGAGGAGAGTTGGTAGGAGACCCCTGATATATCCTCTACATTGGTTTCACCTCCCCCTGGTCTGAATAGGTTTGTTAGAAGGAGAAAGGACTGGGGGTGAGGGATAATCCCACTTCTGCAGTCCTTCTCCATCCACTGTCGTGGGTCATTAACAGTCACTAACAGTGGTCTTTCTGGTATTTATTTATATTTATTTATTTATTTATTTATTAGATTTTTATCCCGCCCTTCTAGACTATGTCTACTCAGGGCGGCTCACAATAAAATTATTCATAAAACAATTAAAACCATGAATTAAATCAACAATGTTAGTATTGATCAAGATGGAAAATAGAACAAAAGACTAAGTAAAAGTAAGAGTCAAGTATTGACAGGAGGGAAGGCCTGCCTAAAGAGCCAAGTCTTTAATTGGCTCTTCTCCTTAACAGAGGGTCCCTCAGCTCAGTGAAATTTAAAAAGTAAAATAAATTGGCCGACACGCACAAACTACCCCAGTTTCCACCCACTCTTGCAAGGTGGCTCCTTTCTGGATCGCACTCAGAGCTGTGAACTCAGGGGAACAACAGAGACATTGTGCCGCTGGAAAGGCACCCGGACAGACCGCCGCTTCTCACACCGTCTCCGAAAGAACGGATCTTCACAAAACTGGCGACCGACGTGATGGGACACGTGGCCTGGGAGTTTCGGGATGTTCCACACCTTCCTCGCCCCAGCCGGGAGTCCAGCTGTTTTTTTCAAAGGCAAAAAGCAGGGGTCACCGTGTCGGTCCAAAAGAAAACCCAGAGGTGCAGATTGCCACGAGACCTCTGTGGGGCCAACCCGAAAGGTATAGAAAAGCTTGCCAGCTTCCTAAAAGCACTGATCTCTTTTGTCAGGTGTGGCACTGAGGAGGGCGGGGGAACCCTGGGAGCTAGACTGATCCTACATCCGTTCAGTGTCTTTACCAGCCTTTCTTAACCCTTTTTTTTCTGACAATGGCCATAAACACAATATGAACTAATCGTGTAAGTTGCAGAAAGAATCCTATAAGTCGGTGTGTGAGGAACTGTTTCCAGTCTGTGGCCCCCTTGAAAGGGGCCAGGGATCCCGCCCCCCCTCAGGGGCCTTCCTAATTCCATGATCCTATACTTTGGGGGGTCCCGAGGACCCAAACCGGCTTCTGAAAAACCTGCCCAAAGAGAACAAGAGTCCACCTTTTTCTTATTCTTAAACAGTCCGAGGGAGATGCGACCTGCCTAAATTCCAAGACTGCGAGGACGGCAGGGAAGACGACGCAGCCAGGAGAAATGAGTGTTTTTCTTTTAAAAGCCTGGAAGCTCTTAGGGAAGAACACCCCCCCCCTCAGATCGAGAGGGAGGGCGTTTCTGCTGATCTCAAAGGCCCGCTGGCCGCGGGGGTTTGGAAAGAAGGCAGGACCGCCTTGGGTATGTGTGGTCCTAATCTTTCTGTGGATGGACAAAAGTGCAGCATGATAAATAGGATGGGCAATGGCTCAGGACCACGATCAGCAGTGTTTCTTCATTTGAAGGACAAAGGACAGTCGTTTAATGACCAAGATGTACTCATTTTGGACTGAAAAGATAGGTGGTTTGAGAGAGGAGTCATGGAGGCCATACATGTGCATATAGAAAATCCCTCACTCAACAGCGGTGGAGGCCTTAGATACAATCTGTCTCCTATTTATGAGCTTAAAGCTGCTTCTCTTCCTTCAAGGGTCTCTTCTCTGAGTCTTCAGCTGGCACCCAGAGATGATGCAACTGCAACATATAGTCTTGCTTTACTGATGCTTTTCCTTTTGTTTTCAGATAGTATAGGTTTTTTACTGACATTAAATTAATGGTGTGTTAAATTCTTTGTTCTTAAATTTCTTTTAATCTATTGCTTTCCTATACACCTTAGCATCTTTTGCTAAAAGGTTTCAGCCTAAGCATTGTTGAGACAGAATCACATTTAAACAATAAAAAATTCAGTTACAGAAAAAAGATGTGAGTAAGCATAACTCACAAGAAAGCCTATAATCAGCATCAAGCTAATGTGGACATAAAAGGCACTCTTGTAGTTATAGCACCACATGTCTGTTCTGACAATTTTCTGTTTCTGATTCACACATTCTTTCCAAACCAGTGACATACTTTCTAAGCTTACTATGCAGCAAATCTTTGGCAGCCCGACATAGGGGTGAAGAAGCAGACTGCAGTAAATAATTAAAGAGTAAAAGCAAATGGATGTGACAGCAATGAGAATTACAACTTCTATTTTCTAATCATGGCACAGTATGCTGCATTCAAAGCTGTGATTAATGCTGCAATTTGAAATCATTGTATACTTTTTGTGTTGATGGAGAGACAGCTGCAGGCATTTTCTAAAAGCTGGCAGGCCAACTGATAAAGAAATACATTTTTGCATAAGTTTTGTTGTCATTTCACATAGAAGGTACCCTAACATAAAATGTAATTTGCATAGTCTGATCTCAACAACCTCTCCCCATTTTTTTTAATTGCATAGTGCTGCCTGCTATGTATACTGATTTGTGAACCAATGGGTTAATTCTAGTCACCACATCAATGGAACACACATCACAAAGGTGGCATGTTTTCTGTAAATATGTTAACAGAAATAGCTGCAAGTAACCCCTGTGTGGACATATCAGTGCACATAACGAGAACTATTATATATACAAGACATTTCTGTGCATAAAGCAAGTTTTGAAAATTATTTTTGTTTGTAGTTGACTAATGCTTTAGTCAACTACCAACATGAATTTGACCAAACTCCGGGAGGCAGTGGAAGACAGGGGGGCCTGGCGTGCTCTGGTCCATGGGGTCACGAAGAGTCAGACACGACTTAACGACTAAACAACAACAAAATGCTTTAGTACCAAGCCCTCCAAAAGCAATCAATTACATTTATAGTTACATTTTAAAGGCATTATAGGTGAAAACAAAATAAAATTGTTTAAAATAAAAAGAGTGAAAAAAGACAAAAATGTGGCACTTTAAAGACTAGCTTATATTCTTTAATGGGGGCTTTCATGGGCAAGTCCACTTCATCAGACACTTTAAAGGCAGTTATTTATTTTCATATTTCTCAAAAGCAACTAAAATACTTACTTTTAATTTCCAGTTTAGAAAATCTGCTACAAGTTGCTGGCCTGTAGTATAAAGCACACTCCTCTCCTGCTCATCTTATGGTTGCCTCAGTCCTTACAGAGAAGCAAAAGGCAGCAGCATTGGAACCACATGACATTACTCTGACATTTACTAAGGTCACACCCACATCACCATAAAAGTAACTAAAGGCTCGGCTACATATGGTAATACTCATTTTTTTTTAGCATGCTTGAAATTGATTTTAAAATATCTTCTGACATGACATACAACTACATGCGCATTTTGGGGGCTGAAAGCACGTTTTTTAAAAACACATATGAAAGCATTGTTTATTTTGAATTGATTCTGATTTAAAATTAAAAATTTTTAAAACTGCTTTGACATGCGTGTTTGCCTGTGTCACAGTAAATTGTGTCGGTGGGGTATGTCAACTATTGGATGCCAGGATTTTCAGGTTGCAGAGTACACTGCAGTCTGGACTGTTATTTTTTTTTCCTGTCTGTAACACAGATCTGGCACTTTGCTGCTTTGAAATACATTAAAAAAACCACACAAATATTAAAAATAAGTTTTTGATTTTTTTTTAAAAAAAAGACGATTTATAACAGTAGTAAGCAGTTCTCTACAAAAGAACCAAAAACACGATAGCAGAAGAAAATGGTTTTTTGGCATGACAAGGGACTTGGAGAAGTCAGAAGCTAGAGCACCAAGGTGCCAATTCACTTAAAAATATAATTTTAAAGCATGTGTAGTCCCCTTGACAGATGCACAACACAGTTTACAACCAGAATAAAGGTTGTCCCAAGTGGACACACATCCAGTGCAGCAACCTTTAGAACAACTTGAAAACCCCCAGTTCAGCTGTCAATTTATTTCAACAGTGTAGCCACACCCTGAGTTACAATGACAACATGAAAGTATTGACATTGTTGCCCTGTAACTTACAATTGTAAAGTAGTTTTAGCTGTTACTTTAGTTACTTTTTAAATAACATTTTATTAGTTTTTCACTATATTTACATTCAATTTGTGCTTGTTAAATATCGTGTTACATGGGTTTGCTTATAATTATCTATTTTTGTGTCTTGGTGTTTTAATCAGTATACAATGTTCTCAAAATCCTCTAGTAAAATACCTAATAAAAGCAATTCTAGTTTCAAATCTATATAATTTTGAGGCAATTTAACCAACCGACTTTGTATTTTTTACCAATAATAACTAAATAAATTCCTAACGCATAGTAAATGTTATCTAAAGCATTTTTATAGATTTTCTTTATATAATTGTTTAGCCATTTCTATCTCCACATTTTCTGTCATGTCTATATCAATATCATATCTAAAATATGTTAATTAAGTACTATTTGTTTTACCTCACCTTAAGAACCACCACGTTATGCTTTTACCCTGTTTAGTGATCTCTTATTTCAGTTTATTTCCCTTTTCTAATATATAAGATATGTCCCCTTACAATTCCAGAAGTTAGGTGTATACATGCTTTCAATGTTGAGGGCCACCTTAATATTTTTTCCTTTACATTTTTCTAAGTAACTCCTTCTCTTGTTCGTCTTTCCCCAATTCTTATTCCTATCTCTCTAAAAATTCTGCCATCCCTTATATCTTCTGGGATCATTTTATGCACTTAATCTATCTCCAATAGATCTTCCAGGCTATTTTTAATTAAATCTGCTGGTTCTCTCCCCTTATCTTCCCTTAGCACACCTAAGACTCTCCTCGTCTCCAGGGTTAGAATTAGATCTCCTAAATTTTCTCCTCTGATTTCCTCCAGTCCCTCCTTTGGTTGGCATACATCATCCACCACCCTCACATTTCCTTGTTCATTATTCCCTGTCTCCTGTTGAATATAGTCCTTCCTTAACTGCTCACTGAATGATTTTGTGTCTTCGTTGTGGGATCTCACTATTTCTAAAATTGCTTCAAGAGTAGATTTTGTTTCATCCCAAAATTTTCCTTGTTGTATCATTATGGCCCAAGATGTCAAATAATTGTTTTCCAAGTGAAAGATATCCAGTTGCTTAAAGTAATCAATCCAGTTCCATCAATAATTGCTTCAATAAGTCCACTTTAATAGATTGATCATCTTTAGGGTTAAATTTGAATCGAGTCTCAGGCATAAAGTGACAGTCCAGTTCACTCAATGTTTGTATTCATGGCCTGATGTCTTTTGTAATCCAGCCCCGGATGTGGTCCATTCCAATATTAATTCTATCCCGGCCTGTGTTCCAGTCAGGTTCAGAATCCAGGATACATCCAAATATTTTATTTGTCCACATACATCCACATTAGCCAGATATATATTCCAAGATGAATTGTCTTTGTTCAGATCTCAGCAAAGTACGGTTTAAAAATTCCACTTTGGTAGGATTAGACTTTCCAGGGTTAATTTGTCTATGCTTCAGTCAGTTCTCAGGAAAAAAAAGGGAAGTCAAAACAATTTCTAAGCTTAAGACAGCCATAGAGTGTTTAAGGTCATTGTTCTAGGCTTTTTCTCAATGCTGTAGATAGCCATAACATAGCCATAACTTAACAAGTTTAATTCCCAGAGTTGTTTAGCTAATAATGATTTTAAGAGAAAGATTTCTTAACTTTATAACACCAATGTAATACCAAACTTCCTTCCTTGAAGTATAATTACCCTGTTTTCCCGAAAATAAGACAGGGTCTTGTATTAATTTTTGCTCCAAAAAACGCATTAGGGCTTATTTTCAGGGGATGTTTTATTTTTGTCATGTACAACTGTGGTGGAATGCCCATGTCCCACCTGTCCATCATGTGGAGCTCTAGAGCTGGAGCCTATGAGAGGACAGGAGGGCGGAGTCAGAGACAGTTGGAAACTGAGAGAGAGTGAGGGAGGAGGTTTTGAGAGAGTTTTAGGAGAGAGATTGGAAAGTTGGTGTGGTATATTGGTTTATGAATTAAAGAATAGTTAAAAGATAGAAGTAAAATAAATAGACAGTCATCAAATAGTATTCCAGTGATTCACAGTGATTTATATGAAAAGTAATACCAATAAAGAAACGTGTGTAATATCCAAGCAATGAGTGAAACATCATACAACATTTATTAATATACTTAGTGTGATTCAACAACTAAACAATAAATAATCAGTTATATTTGACAACACGTGTTCAGGCAGCATTATTGGTAAAGTGTGGATAAAGATCCACTGGTGGCAGTTGGTGTAAGGAGAATAAAGAACGTCGTGCCCAAAGGTGGAACCTGGGTTTGAGGGAAACAAACTAGGGACACTGGGGGGTGCGCGACATAAGTGGTGGCATCAGCGGTGGGATGCAAAATAAATAAATTCCAGTAAGCCAAATAAAAGAGAAAAGAAATTCTCTGAGTCTGAGAGACCTGTTAGTCAAATGAGAAGGAGTGGGAAACCCTAAAAGCTCTGTGTGGATAGCTTGGAAGGGACTCCTGATCGTGTAAAGACTAAGGCAGGAAGAGACTCTGAGGAGAAAAGAAATTCTCTGAGTCTGAGGGACCTGTTAGTCAAATGAGAAGGAGTGGGAAACCCTAAAAGCTCTGTGTGGATAGCTTGGAAGGGACTCCTGATCGTGTAAAGACTAAGGCAGGAAGAGACTCTGAGGAGAATTTAGTGTTTAAAATTTACCTCAAGCTTAGAGAAAGACCAAGGGGGCTAACTTTAGATCCCAAGCTCTGAAAGAGGAGCGCTGAAGGGAATAAAAGGGAAGCCAAGGTCAAAGGAAGCTGAGGGGACGAAAGCTAAGTGGTGGCTGGAATAATATAAATATTAAGGGAAAAAGCTGGGTGTCTGGAGACTGGAAGAAACAGTGTTTCAGAACCAGAGACAGCGAGGCTAGGTGCCTAAAGAAAGAAATAAAGTAACTATCCGCTGCTGCAGCGGAAGGCTACTGTATATCACTCTCTCTCTAACACAGAAAAGGAAAAAGTGTTTTTAAATTGAGGCTTGTCTATTTGCCTCTATTAAACCAACCAACTTATCCAAAAGAAAAACAAATAAACCATGCCTTCTAAGCGAGGGAAGAGGTTAACAATGGAGGTATCTGATGTACAAGGTTTACCTCACGAAGGGGAAAGCCCTGAATTAGCTGAGCAATATGAGGTGCAAGAGGATAATACCTCAAGAGGAGAAGCTGCTGCTTTAACCCCCCAAGAGTTTCAGAAGTGGAAATTGGAAAGGGAATTTCAATTACAAGAATTACAGCTTAGGGCTGAGGAAAAAGCTTTACAGCTCAGGGCTGATTCTG
The DNA here is from genome assembly GCA_037013535.1 of Intellagama lesueurii. Lineage (NCBI taxonomy): Eukaryota > Metazoa > Chordata > Lepidosauria > Squamata > Agamidae > Intellagama > Intellagama lesueurii. The sequence goes on from JBAJHW010000004.1 coordinate 46,914,986, forward strand.
AGGCCAAAGAAAGAGAGATGGCCATGGAACAAGAAAAGAGACAGATGGAATACCAACTAGAAATGAGACGATTAGAATTATCAGCCCAGAACTATAATAATAATAATTCAAATCCTGAGGAGGGGAACTTATCAAAAGCTGACTTAAAGAAATTCCCTCAATTCAGAAAGGGTGATTGCGCAGAGGCATTCCTCATTGCTTTCGAAAGGACATACTGGGACTATAAGGTGAAAGCTGAGGAGAGAATGATTATGCTCAGGTCTCAAATAAGTGGAGAGTTAAATGAGATTTATTCTCAAATGCCCCAAGAACAAGCAAGAGACTATGAAGCATTCAGAAAATTTGTTTACTCGAGGTTTGGGATCAATGCTGAGCACCTCAGACAGAAATTTAGAGCATTGAAAAGAAAACCTGAGGAATCATATTATCAATTGGGAGCCAATCTGGTCAAATACTTGGAGAAGTGGCTAGAACACGCTAAAGTTGAGACTTTAGAAGAAATGAAAAATCTTATTGGGTTAGAACAATTCTATTCAGTTCTACCTGGAGAACTAAGGTATTTGGTCAGGGATAAAAAGTCCAAAACGATTCTGCAGGCAAGCGAAGCCACTGATTTTATCTCAGAAATACGAAACCCAAAATATTCTGAGGTAAAACTTGGAGGTAACAGCTGGGAGGAAAGAAGAAAAGAACCCAGAGATTACCACAAGAACTATCAGAATACTGGAGGCCATTTTAGAAGCAAACCCTCAGAGCAGAATCAACAGAAGAACAAAAGCTTTGAAGAGAAGGGAGACAAGCCCCCATATTTTGAACAAAGAGCCCCTAAAACTCCATATTTTGTACAGAAAGTCCCTAAAATTTGCTATGGGTGTGGAGAGAAAGGTCATTTCATTTCCCAATGCCAAACCTTAAAGAATAAAGAGGTTCAACAGAAAGGAGGGGGAAATGTACCCAGGAAAGTGTACTATGTGAAACAGCAGGGAAAGACAGTTGAGGCAATTGAAAATGGCACTGAAACAGAGGTGGCAGAGGGCCAGGAAAAACAGCTGCCATTAGCCAACATTGTCCAATGCTTTTGTATAGAAAATAACCAAGAACTGCTTCGGTGTTCTGGGGAAAACATTTATATAAATGATACAAAATATCTAGCGGCGAGAGACTCCTGCTCACAGGTGACTTTGTGTCATCCTGATATTATCCTTCAGGGAAATATAGTAAGAAATGAATACATAACCATAAAAGGGATTGGGACAGAATTAATTACTCTACCTATGGCTAAAATACAAATGAAATATCAAGGGTGGAATGGAGTGTGGAAGGTAGCCCTCACAAATTAAATTCCTGCTCCATGTTTGATTGGGTTAGATCTATCTGAGCATGTAAAGAGTGTTTTAATCACTACTCGCTCCCAGATAGAAAAAAGAGAAAAACCTGAAGAAAATTGTGAGATCCCTAATGAAAATATAGGAGGAGATGAAGACAATAAAACAGCTGAGGTGGTAGTTATAAGAAATCCTCATGAAAATGCTTTTAAACAAGAGCAAAGACAGGATTCTACGTTACAACAATGCTTTGAGTCAGCCAGAGTAGGAACACTAACCCCTGAAAGCCCTGAAGAGTTCTGTGTGGAGAAAAACCTGTTACACAGAAAGGTCTTAATTAATCCTCAGAGGGGAGGGGAAAATGTTCACAAACAACTGGTGATCCCTTTGAAATACAGGGAAAGGATTATGGAGAAAGGACATAAAGACCCCTTTGCTGCTCATTTAGGAATCACACGCACAAAGCAGAGAATAGCTCAGAATTTCTACTGGCCAGGAATGGGGAAGCAAATAAAATCATACTGTCTAAGCTGTGATGTATGTCAAAGGCAGGGTACGGGCAATGATAAAACTAAAGCTAAGCTGTGCCCTTTACCAATAATATCTACCCCATTTCAACGCATTGGCATGGACATTGTGGGACCCTTGCCTAAAGTTACCAGAAGGGGATTCAGTCCTTTTGAATTGTTATTTGGGGGGAAAATGCAGGGACCCCTTGATTTACTACGACAAAATTGGGAAGAACAGAGGGAACAAGATCCTGAAACAGTGATCCAGTACCTAGATACCCTGAGGAACTCCTTGCAGCAATCTCTGAAGTTAGCTTCAGAAAACTTGCAGAGACAGCAAGGCAAGCAGAAACTATGTTTTGACAAAAAGGCCAGAGAAAGATCATTCAGTCCGGGAGAGAAAGTCCTGAGGCTGAGGTCTATAAAAGGAAATAAGATGCAAATAAACTGGGCAAATCCTGTTAGAATAAAATCCAAGATGAATGAAATAAATTACATAATTCAGGAGGAAGGAAAGGAAGGTCAGAGAGTGGTCCATGTGAACTGGATCAAGTGTAGAGAATTCACGGTAGCATACAAAAATGAGATAAGGACCTATAGTCAGACGTGGACAGATCCCCTAGACCATAATGAAATAGTGCTACTAAGAATACATGAGGCTGGATTAACAGTGAAGGTTAGCAAATGCCAGCTGGGTAACTCCAAGTTAAAAGAATTAGGCCATATTGTTGGGGAAGGCATAATCAAACCCCTAACACTGAAGATGAAAGAAATCAGTAGCTGGCCTAGAACAACAGCAAAGAAGATCAGATCTTTCTTAGGGTTAGTTAGCTATGAGAGGTGCTCTATCCAGAACTTCAGCGAAATAGAGGCCCCTTTATCAGACATAACCCCCAAAAGAAAAGCTGGCAAGATCCTGTGGTCGAGCGACTGTGAAGAGAGCTTCGAGAGGTTGGAGACTGCACTGATGACCAGTCCTGCCCTGAGAGAACCAGATTTCCAGCGAGGGTGCATCGTCTTTACAGAGGCATCCCACATCGGACTGCGAGCCGTGCTGAGACAGGAGGACGACAATGAGGACCTTCATCCGGTGACGTTCCTGAGCGAGAAGCTGCAGGCTGGCGAGAGACACCTTTCCATCATAGACCGTGAGTGTCTGGTGATTGTATGGTCTTTGCGGAAGCTCGGACCGTACATATGGGGAAGACATTTTGTTCCATGCACAGACCATTCCCCATGGCTGTGGTTGCGGACTGTCAGAGCGAACAATAACAAGTTGATGAGGTGGGCCATACCCCTACAAGACTGTGACTTTGGGGATCCAGAGTCTAAGGGACTCAAACTGTGGTAGCCAAGGATGCCTTATCCAGAAGACCAGAAGCATGACTGACGGAAACGAAGGAAATGTAACTTTTAATGGTATTAAAATTGTTCTAAATAAATATTCTAAGTGTATATGTATATGAAATAAATGAAAATGCAATTTATAGATGAACTAATGATGGGTAAGGATAAAAGTGACTGAAGTGGTTTGTATGTAAAAAAAAGGTTGATTAATGTTATTTGAATATAAAGTAATAAGAATAATATGCTTTCAACTGGGTAAAAGAGTAAGTATAGAGTAAGTATAAATTGCAAATGTGTAAATGAGAATTGCATTGGAAAAAATTGTTAGAAATATTGTTAAGTAAAAGCATACGTTGTTCATGAGGGTAAACTACCATAAGTTTTACCCCATGAAACAAACTTTCCAAGGGGGGAGGTATGTGGTGGAATGCCCATGTCCCACCTGTCCATCATGTGGAGCTCTAGAGCTGGAGCCTATGAGAGGACAGGAGGGCGGAGTCAGAGACAGTTGGAAACTGAGAGAGAGTGAGGGAGGAGGTTTTGAGAGAGTTTTAGGAGAGAGATTGGAAAGTTGGTGTGGTATAGTTGGTTTATGAATTAAAGAATAGTTAAAAGATAGAAGTAAAATAAATAGACAGTCATCAAATAGTATTCCAGTGATTCACAGTGATTTATATGAAAAGTAATACCAATAAAGAAACGTGTGTAATATCCAAGCAATGAGTGAAACATCATACAACATTTATTAATATACTTATGTGATTCAACAACTAAACAATAAATAATCAGTTATATTTGACAACACGTGTTCAGGCAGCATTATTGGTAAAGTGTGGATAAAGATCCACTGGTGGCAGTTGGTGTAAGGAGAATAAAGAACGTCGTGCCCAAAGGTGGGACCTGGGTTTGAGGGAAACAAACTAGGGACACTGGGGGTGCGCGACAACAACCATCTACATTTATTCAAATGCAGACATGTCATCTTCTTCTGGTTGCTGCACAATGGTGGAGGGCGGGGTTTCACTTAACTAGGGCTTATTTTTGGAGTAGGACTTATATTATGAGCATCCTGAAAAATCATACTATGGCTCATTTTCAGGTTAGGTCTTATTTTAGGGGAAACAGGGTAAATGTCTAATTAGTGTCCAATTTATTTTCTTTGCGTCTCTTTGCATCTCCTTTCCTCTCTCCCAATTCACCGCTGCTCTATAAGAGGTGGGGATAAGAGACACTTGTTTCTGTTATAGGGATTATCTTGTCCAGGGATAGTCATAAAGCAGTATAGTTATAAAATATTATCTCACCCAGAGGTAATGACAATGTTAATTAGCTGATTTATCGCTTCTCTATTGCCGGCTGCTGACAACTTGCAAGCGAGCTATTCAGCTGCTTGTTTCCGCCCGCTGGTTGATTGGGGAGTTTCCCAGATCAAAACGGGGGTAACCGCTGTCCCCCCCATGATCAACAGGCTTCTCCCCCAATTCACCACCTCTTCGGGGTGGTTTTAACCCCCTGGGGGGTCCCAAACAGGTCGGAATTCAGCCCAGGAGACGGAGCTCCGTCCTCCTGCTGCTGTCTCGTCACAGCGTCAAGCCAGAGGTCCCACTGTTACTTTAGTTATGGCTGGGGGAAAAAATATTAATTCCCTCATGCAACAAGTTATGTACAAACTCTGCAAAATGATAATCTGAAATTTGCACTTAAGTCCAAGGAGATGTGTATTTACATCAATATTTCCTTTAGTGATCCCACAGAGCTAAAGCAAGTTAATATATGGATTATTAAAGACATTGTGTAAATTAATCAAGTGAAAATTGCTCTTTGCATGGTTTATCAAGTAGTTAGCAACCCTTTTGGTACTGACATGCAAGCAAATGGAGCAAACCATTGACAGACATCAGCACCTAGTATTTTCCACATCATATCCAAAATGTTATACTGAAACAAAAACATACCAGAACTGCCAAAGCAGTCTGAGTATGGTTGCAAGCCAAATTAGCCTGAGAATGATTAAAGTGGTCTATATCGGACACATAATGACATAGGCGAATGGTGGTTTCATAACTATAGGATCCAAATAGTAAATGAAGCAGCTATAGCATAAACAGTTCAAGAGGGCCTTCTCAGTGGTAGCTCCCAGGCTTTGAGATGCACTGCTCTGAGAAGCCATGATGGCCACCTTCCTCTTGTCCTTCCATCATCAGGCAAAGACTTTCCTTTTCAGGGAGACTTTTAAGCAATATGGGGGTGCCTAAGAAACACTGTATTTATGAAATTTAGATATGACAAGCAGAAAGCTTTTAATAGCCCTGAAAAGTACTTCCTAAAATTGTAGCAATCCTTGGAATAAATAAAAAGAACTGCTTTGAAAGCACTCCAGACTGAAACTGCACAAATTATAACTAGGGCATGCACAATGATAAACTTTTTCAGTGTTAGCATAGGCTAGCCTTGTGTTCTACTTTGCTTTGCTGTAATGTATCTTTGGTTCAATGAGATGTCCAGTCCAAGTCTGATTTCAAGGTGAAGAACCAGAGAAAGACAGATTAGGGATCTTGAAGTTGCCCATCCATAGTGAGCAGACGTAGTAGACATATAGGTCACCTAGTCAAATCTTCTCCACCCAGCTGGAGATATATGGCATCTATGTTTAAGGTATTGAAAATACTGCTAATTTAGATGTTTTCCTCTACCAGTTTTGGGGGGATGGGTGGGCAGGGACAACATGTGTCCTCTTTTTTGTGATCTTTATGGACTGATTGTACCTTAGATCCTTTTCAGAAACTCTAGGATTGAACTCAGTTCTGACTGTGATCCTGAAACTCTGCAGTGATGAGAAAAGGTTGCATTTCAAGGGGTGTCTGCATGTTATGGTGTTGTCTGTCTATCCTTGACTTCAGGCTGTCTGTCTTTCATCTGGTATTTTCTTGGGCTCAGGTCCTTCTGACAGAAATCTAATCACACAGCATGGCTACAAATAGCATAGCTCTGCCTTTGATTGATGTTTGTGTCAAATAAATTGCCTACACTCTTCTTATGAATGACATACAGAATGAACAATAAACCCCATAATACTGTAGGATGTGATAAATTAGAACAAGAAAAATATAATGCAATAAATTGATAATGGATTAGTTGTCACCTTGTGTATCTTTTTGTCTAAAGTGGAAATCCCTTCCAGGATTTTCAGTTTATATCACTGTCATGTTAAAAGTTCTAAAAGTCATACTACATGAACTGTGGGGAAAATTGAAACCAAGATCCCAAAATGTAAAGAAATAGATTTGGTATTTGCAAATATCACCATCTAATGCAGTGCTTTAGATAGCTGGCTATATTCCTTTGAAACATTTTGGAAAGATCCACATCTGTTTGGATTGAAGTTGGAACCTCACTTCATTTTTTGAAGCTCCAAAGATCTCCCCTATAATGGAGAAATCCACAGCTTGGTAGTAACTAGTAACAAATATAACAAATCGACAATTTCTAATTATAAACAATTAATTACCTGTAAGGAATTTCTTTTCCATTGATAACTAAGGTATAAACATTTTACTGTCCTTGTAACAAAAGATAACTTCACTCCTCTTGTAGTATAATGGTAACTTTTAGTCATTTTTATAGTAATAGGGATGTGGTCTTACCAAGGGTGGAGAAGAGAAATCATATGATTCAAATATCAGTATATGCAATGCCTTGTGCTCCTGGTTTGTTCTCTGTTTTGGGTGTTGAGGCAAACAGGAGAAGCATGACTGTCAGTGATTTGTAGTATTCAGGGTTTTTCCCCTAAAAAAGAATCAAGAAAGAATCTTGTGGCACCTTAAGGACTAGCAGGTTTTACTTGGCATACATTTTTGTGGCCCACTTCATTAGACACATCCAAATGGGGGCTGGGGGCTTCAATCTATGAAATCTTATACTGAATAAGACTTGTTAGTCTTTAAAGTGCTCTATTATTTTTGCAACAGACTATCATGGCTACAGATCCTGAAGCTGAGGCTCCAATACTTTGGCCATCTCATGAGAAGAGAAGACTCCCTGGAAAAGACCCTGATGTTGGGAAAATGTGAAGGCAAGAGGAGAAGGGGACGACAGAGGACGAGATGGTTGGACAGTGTCACTGAAGCTACCAATATGAATTTGACCAAACTCCGGGAGGCAGTGGAAGACAGGAGGGCCTGGCGTGCTCTGGTCCATGGGGTCACGAAGAGTCGGACACGACTTAATGACTAAACAACAACAACAACATCATGGCTAACCACCTGAAAAATTATTTGAAAAAGGATAAACAAAAGGTAGTTTTCAAATTGTGACAACATGGATAACAGGGAAATTTGATAAAGTATTTAATTACTACTTTAATGTTCTAGGTTCTGATGAAATTTTTTAAAAATGCCTGTAACATCTATATTTTGGGGACAGAGCTGGGTATACTAGTGCCATATCTCTTTCTGAGTAGATAAAGCCTGCCCAACTGCAGTCATTTAGATGCAGAGATTTTGTATCTGAAATGAGCATACCAACTCTGCCTCTGTCAGAAAGATGCCTTGCCACACTCTTACTTCACCCTTGATGGAGCAGAGGGCAGACACAACTGAAAAGTGTATACTGATCTGACCTGGAACACTGTAAAACTGCAAGAGAATAATAGTCTCACACATGGTACACAAGATATTTGGGGTTAGGCTTCTTGAGAGTCACAGTGCTTGCTGATTGTGTTGCAGCTACTACAGTCAACATTTATACCTTCATACCTGAGGGGGGAAATGTTTCTAGCTTGTCTATGTGCTGGAATATTGAGATTCTTTCCCATGGATGTTCACTTGAGGAAAAGGAAGATTTATGACAAGACCATTTCTTAGGAAAAGGTACATATTGGGATAAAACCCATTTTTGTAAGCACCCACATAAAAATGTAAGAGTATCCCTGAAAACCTTTTCTTGAAGATAAACCTGCAATTTTTGGAAGTGATATGTTTTAATATTTTACAGCATAGTTTACACAGTATGCATTTCAACCCAAGCTGGAGAAGATCAAAATCAACAACTTTTCTGCTCTTTGTGCTTGCACAATGTGACATTTTAATTCAGTTTTAGAAATTTTACAGTGTTTAAACTTAGCCTAGCTATTTTAGAAATGATGGAGGCTGTTGTTCTAAGTGAATATGTACATAACGCTTCAGGTTAATTGGTAGTATGTGACATTTGCTTGACCAAAATGTGTATGCATTAATCATAATCACTAAAATACAAGAAAGCAGGTGAGGTCCTACCTGTGGGTGGATGAGCACGGCATATGTTTGTCTGAAGCAGGGCTTTATGTTTGAATGATGAGGAATGATATCAGCTTGTGTAGATTTCCAGCTGTTGAAATTAAAAGAAAAGAAAACTCTAGCAACTGAACAGGAACCAAAAGTATAGCCTCTTCCTCTAAGAGAGAATGGGCAACTTCAGTAGGTCCAGACAGAGGTGGAAAATGCTGGAGTAGGACTCCTAAAATCCCAGGAGTGAATCCTTGTGGCCATGCTGTGTATGGAATTCTGGGTCCTGTAGCCCCCCCCCCAAAAAATCAATTTTTCTCTCTTTCCAGGGCCTAATTTTCTTCTGCTGCCATAAGCTGTGTCCTGCTACCTAATGCTATTGCAGATTCTCTTTGAGATGTTGCACCAGTTTATTCTATATCAGGCCAAAACAAAAGAAAAAAGAAGACAATAATGTTGTGGCACCTGAAAAACTAACTGCCAGGGATGGGGGCTCGAGTTGCAGGACTAGCTGTCAAGTCAGACTTAAGTCATACCAGTGACTCGAGTTGGGTTTTTTGCAATGACTCAGACTCAACACACGACTCAGAACCCACCCATGCCCTCCCTTTTTTCTGGGGGGGGGGGGAAGCTTGTTTTTAATAGGGACTCAGACTTCGGGCTTGGGATTCGGGAGTTGGTACCAAAGACCTGGACTCGGACTTGGGACTCGGACCCAAAGACTTTGCAACATTAAAATATAGCTCTTAGTGTTTAAGGTGTCACAGTGTTTTTGTCTGCCCACTCTGCTGCTGTTTAGGGCATTATTTTAATTCAGCCAAATGACTAAAGTGAGTCACAACTAGAGCAAGCAGATGTGAATCAAGGGAACCTATGGAGGCACTGACTCACCAAATCCCTACTGATTCAATGGACCTGCTCTAGTACAATTTACCACATTAAGCATCAGGATTTCAGCCCTTATATTCTATAAATGAGTAAGCCTAATGAGAAAAGTAACCAAAACAGGCTTTTTTACATCCTTCATTCAGATCTTTGGCTTATTTTCAATTTACACAGGGTCATAAATAATAGCACAATAGCTTAAAAATCTACAAGTAGTACAAGAGAGCCATGAACTTAGAAAACTGATGGCTTTTCACTGATTGCTTATTGTTTCTGCAATCCTTATTTTTTCCTCTGGAGTCTTATCTCAGATGTCAGGGCCAAATGACAGACATCGCTCAAAGGAAAACCATGAAATGCCGCAGTAAATCTGATATATTCCCCATGTGGGCAAGTACCTATAGATTGGCTTTTTGTAGGCATTCTAATTAGCAGGAAAAGGGTCCAGATGTTTCTTTCCCAAGTCAGTGGAGTGAGGGAACAAAATGAGTATTTTTTTTATCATTAAATCTCTGCAATTGCCCATGAGATGAAATTTATCTGTTACATTCAAGACTACCTGTCTGAAATCAATAGAGTGAAAAAAGGGGGTGGAAACCCACCAATAGCGATTCCTTTTGGCCAAATCTCAAATTCTGAACTGTTGTTGTTGCTGGAAAGATCTATATGGTAACTGAAGAAGGAAAGGAAAAGGAGAAAGAGAAAGAAAATGAAATGGGGGGGGGGAATGCTGTTTTTTTTCTTACAGGCTCTCCCTGAGTCAATTTGGACATGGCAATTCTCCTTCTCCTTCCCCTTCTTTCTTTCTTTTTTTGCTCCTGATTTTTCTTTTCAGTGGGGAAGTCGAGATAGGCTTGGGGGCAAGAAAAGAAAAGGCATGTGCAGATCACATAATTTCAAATGCGGATATAACTGGAAACCATGACAGATAAGCCCTATTTAGAATTATAGACTAATTGAATTGGAAGGGGCCTATAAGTTCATTGAGTCCAATCCCCTGCTCAATGTCTCCAGCACTGGAGCACTCACCACCTCCCAATGTATTTGGTTCCATTTTTGTACTGCTCTAACAGTTAAACATTTTTTTTCTGATAGATCTGATAAATCCTAAATCTGGCTTCCTGTAGCTTGAGCAGTAAGAGGGGAATACCTAGCTCTGCCCTCCTCAGTCATTGTTTTTTTCATGTGAATGATGACAAGTCTGAAGAGCAATGGTATACTGTAGTTAAAAATTTAGAAGGAGAGGGGCTTATCAATCATGACAGTCCTCCTGACCAGTCCCACAAGGTCCAAAAATGCAGGTTGCTAGATTAGTCCAGATAAAGAAATGAGAATGAGGTCTCTTGTAAGCCTCACAGTTTTTAATTGGCCATTTAAGCCAAGCCACCCTTAAATACTTTGCATTACAAGAGGGATAGTTTACAACAATATTCTGTTCCTGAGAAAATCCATTTATCTTCCAGTTCAATAAGGACTGCAGCTAGTTTTAGAGAGAACAGAGATTCCTGATAGGGTAGCTAATGGTCATCATAGTCCTTGCTGATGAGAAAGTCTTGGGTTCAACACTGTATGCCCTGGAACAACCACTCCACTACTGAAGGAGAGAGGTTTCTGATCAGATGGAGAAACACAGGAACAAGAACCCTGGAAAATCTGTGTTCTCGTACTCACATGTGGAGCCTAGCTGCAAGCAGAAACTCTTTAGACTTACCCTCACCTACACGGAGAAAGTGAAAATAGAGACGAGGGGAATAGTTGCTCTTCTCTGATGTTGAAAGCACTGGATTCTATAATAAATGAATAGGGGTAAAGTCTTTATTTACCATAAACGGGTCCTCCACCCATCACCCCTGCCTTTTACCACCTTACCTTTTCTGTTTTCTTTGGCCTATTCTGAAAGGCACTGTGCTTGCTTTCAGATCCTGACAACAGAAGCAGTCTGGCCCTGTTTGAAAAACAGTGGACACTTCATTTCTATAGACTACACCTTTATTACATGTTATTTTACAGCTTTTGTGGCATTTATTTCCCTAGTTTAATTATGTGCGTGTTAATCTGGAAATGTAAGTAATCTCAGACCATTAGATAATGGCATATCTTTTTCTTTCCATTTCCCCAGGAACACTGTAAAAAAAACCTTTCCAGCTTTTTTCTCCACTTCATCGGTAGCTAATTGCTTGCCATACCAGATTTGATAGCAGCTAAAAGGGGAGATGATTCATTCTCAGCAAACTGTTATTTGACATTTATGTACAGATGAAGAAAGATCAATGAGATCCTCACTGTGCCATCTTAGGTAACTAAACAGGTACAGGATCCTTTGTTAAAATATATCATGAAATCTACATGAGCTTCATAAGATAACCGTATTGCAATAATTTAATCATATTTCATCTTGTGAGGAAGACAGGGACATAGATGCCCATGTTGGGGGCCTGTCAATCTCCAACCCAAGACCCACATGACCCAACCAACCTCCTAGTGAGCCAATCACAAGAGTGCACAGGAGGGTGCTGCACAGGAGGGTGCCCCTCCATGTAGTTCGGAACTCAGAGGAAGGCCAATGTGGTCATGTCAGCCTTGGGAATAGGAGGGTGCTCAGTAAGAGAGAGTGGATTTACTGTAACCCTGGTGCATGGTGGTTATAAAGACTGCCTTGCCACCAAAAGGGGAGGAGAGATAGGAAGCATAAACTAAGAAGAAAGGAACCCTTGAGGGATGAGAGAAAGAGGAGAATTCAGGATAGGTCAAGGAGAGGAAGGGAAAGATGCCTTGGGAGAGAGAGAAGGAAAATCTAAAGGTGAATTGGTAGAGAAGGAAAGAGAAGAACAAGGGACTTTCAGTGAAATCTAAGAAGAAGATGGAAGAGATGAAGGAGAGTGTTGGCTTGTACAAGGCACTACAGGTGCCACACGTTCCCTTCCACCACCTCCCCAGCCAATGACCCATCAACCAGTCAGAGTGCTCTCTTCTCCTCCTCCTTTTTGGCTGTTTGACTGGTCCCTGGCAAGTGGGCAATCAGCCTGAGTGGGTGATCAGCCAAGGAGGTGGGGCAGGGAAATCTGTGCTCCTGCTGGAGACCGGTTGAACAACCAAAGAGGAGGAGGAGAGGTGTGTGTGCTGGTTACTGAGTGGAGGATACAGCCGGGGAGGTGGGGGAAGGGAATGTGTGGCACCTGTGGTGTCGTGCATATGAACTGGCATGAGCCTCTGAACCAAGGTTCATGTCCATCTCTAACTGGATGCATTATATGCTGCCTTTTAGTCAAAAAAGTCTCCTGTAGACACTAAGTCCACATACTTCTGTAGGCAGTGGCATATCTCAGGAAGCATCAGTCTTCCTCCCTGGCCTCCCCTAGTTCTCCCCTCTTAGTTCCTCCTCCATCTCTCCCTCAAGTCCCACATCTATTCACAAATTATATCATTCAGTCTCTCTCTAAGATGGTGAGTGGGGTGGGCAAGCCATATGAAGAATGCAAAGTCCTTTGATATCAGTGGGCCAATAATGGATGTTGAAATAAGAGATTGCTTATACCTTGATCCACAGTGTAGTGAAGCCACGATCTTTCAACACAGAAAGTTGAATTCTATGAAGTGGAACCATTAGTAAAAATCCTATTTCTCACTCATGCTCAAGTGTTCCTTTTTTCACAAGCCATAGTGCAACCTGTTCTACAAGACATTTCACAGTGTCAGTTGCTCCAGAAGCATTTTCATTACACTCGGTAGCTTCATTAGGATTACTTCATCAAGAGAAATACATTTTCTGTATTTCCCGCTCCTGCTGGAATTATCAGTCTTGGCTCTTTCACTTTTATGAGACACTTACGTTACTTTGACATCAAATTACTATTTTGTAACTTCTCTGTGCTTTTTTAAAAAGAAAGTTATTTAATCTGACATTTTATTCCCCCCTCCTTTTTTGTTGTTTTTGTTTTAAACAAAACAGAGGTGTAGCTTGTGTGGAAGACACACTTAGATCACTATACCCACTGGTAGCTTGTGATCTGAGCAAGAAAACACCCAACGAAAAAACAAATCTAAGTTCCTTAGGAGTGACATTAACTGCATTTTTGAGATAGCCTGTTTATTTGTTATTCTCTGATTATTGCAGAGTGTCTGGTTAAAGTGTGAGATAAACAAGCCCAGTGCACAGTCCTAAGTAACTCTGAAAGTCACTGTCTAAACCTCTGTCTCCTTTAAATGTATTAAAGGAGGCTTGCAAACCTAAATTATACTTTGATGTACTCTTTGGAACAATACGGTAAGAACAATGACTTGTCTTTCTACATGAGAGCCAGGAAAGATGGCATTTGATTTCTCAAAGGGAAATTTCTCTTTCATTTTGACATGAAAATTGGATGAAGCAATAATAAGGATGAGTGAGTTTAAATTCTACTGATCTCAGAGGTTTTGCTGGTTCAACTTTCTGTGACTAGTTCTAAGAAGAGCATGTTTTTAAAATTAAAGACAAATATTAGAAAGCTGAGTATAATAATAAATAACAACAATAACAACAACAACAAAACAAGAATATCATCATCACCATCACCAGGTAATTCAGGGGAAAAATATAGTCACCCACAAAAATAACCTCTTTCATCTTGATGACCTCACTATACTTGCTTTGTGCTTCCCTTTGGCTAACAGGATCATTTTTACCAGCAGAAGCAGGAGTAGTAGGGATTAAAAAAACCCTATATTATTTCAACCCCTTCATGGATTGCTGCCTTGTCGTGGCGAAGGGGCTTGAGTAATTCAGAGAAGCTATGGGCTATGCCATGCAGGGACACCCAAGACGGACAGGTCATAGTGGAGAGTTCTGACTAAACGCGATCCACCTGGAGCGGGAACTGGCAAGCCACTCCAGTATCTTTGCCAAGAAAACTCCATGGACAGAAACAAAAGGCTAAAAGATATGACGCTAGAAGATGAGCCCCTCAGGTTGGAAGGCATCCAACATGCTACTGAGGAAGAGCGGAGGACAAGTCCAAGTAGCTCCAGAGCTAATGAAGAGGTTGGGCCAAAGCCGAAAGGACGCTCAGCTGTGGACACGCCTGGAAGTGAAAGGAAAGTCCGATGCTGCAAAGAAAAATACTGCATAGGAACCTGGAATGTAAGATCTCTGAACCTTGGTAAGCTGGATGTGGTCAAACAGGAGATGGCAAGAATAAACATTGACATCTTGGGAGTCAGTGAACTAAAATGGACGGGAATGGGCAAATTCAATTCAGATGATTATCATATCTACTATTGTGGGCAAGAATCCCGTAGAAGAAATGGAGTAGCCCTCATAGTCAACAAAAGAGTGGGAAAAGCTGTACTGGGATATAATCTCAAAAATGATAGAATGATTTCAATACAAATCCAAGGCAGACCTTTCAACATCACAGTAATCCATGTTTATGCACCAACCACCAATGCTGAAGAGGCTGAAATTGACCAATTCTATGAAAACTTACAACACCTTCTAGAACTGACACCAAAGAAAGATGTTCTTGTCATTATAGGGGACTGGAATGCTAAAGTAAGGAGTCAAGAGATAAAATGAACAACAGGTAAGTTTGGCCTTGGAGTTCAAAATGAAGCAGGGCAAAGGCTAATAGAGTTTTGTCAAGAGAACAAGCTGGTCATCACAAAAACTCTTTTCCAACAACACAAGAGGTGACTCTACACGTGGACATCACCAGATGGGCAATACCGAAATCAGATTGATTGTGTTCTCTGCAGCCAAAGATGGAGAAGCTCTATACAGTCAGCAAAAACAAGACCTGGAGCTGATTGTGGCTCTGATCACCAGCTTCTTATAGCAAAACTCAAGCTTAAACTGAAGAAAGTAGGAAAAACCACTGGGCTAGTCAGGTATAATCTAAACCAAATCCCTTATGAGTACACAGTGGAAGTGAAGAACAGATTTAAGGAACTAGATTTGGTGGACAGAGTGCCTGAAGAACTATGGATGGAGGCTCGTAACATTGTACAGGAGGCAGCAACAAAAACCATCCCAAAGAAAAGGAAATGCAAGAAAGCAAAGTGGCTGTCCAACGAGGCCTTACAAATAGCAGAGAAGAGAAGGGAAACAAAATGCAAGGAAGATAGGGAAAGTTACAGAAAATGGAATGCAGACTTCCAAAGAATAGCAAGGAGAGACAAGAGGGCTTTCTTAAATGAACAGTGCAAAGAAATAGAGGAAAATAATAGAAAGGGAAAAAACAGAGATCTGTTCAAGAAAATTGGAGATAATAAAGGAAGATTTTGTGCAAAGATGGACATGATAAAGGACAAAAATGGTAGGGACCTAACAGAAGCAGAAGACATCAAGAAGAGGTGGCAAGAATACACAGAGGAATTATACCAGAAAGATCTGGATGTCCCGGACAACCCAGATAGTGTGGCTGCTGACCTGGAGCCAGACATCCTGGAGAGTGAAGTCAAGTGGGCCTTAGAAAGCATGGCTAACAACAAGGCCAGTGGAGGAGATGGCATTTCAGTCGAACTATTTAAAATCTTAAAAGATGACGCTGTTAAGGTACTACACTCAATATGCCAGCAAGTTTGGAAAACTCAGCAGTGGCCAGAGGATTGGAAAATATCAGTCTACATCCCAATCCCAAAGAAGGGGAGTGCCAAAGAATGCTCCAACTACTGTACAATTGCACTCATTTCACACGCTAGCAAGGTTATGCTCAAAATCCTACAAGGTAGGCTTCAGCAGTATGTGGACCGAGAACTCCCAGAAGTACAAGCTGGATTTCGAAGGGGCAGAGGAACTCGAGACCAAATTGCTAACATGCGCTGGATTATGGAGAAAGCCAGAGAGTTCCAGAAAAACATCTACTTCTGCTTCATTGACTACGCAAAAGCCTTTGACTGTGTGGACCACAAAAAACTATGGCAAGTCCTTAAAGAAATGGGAGTGCCTGACCACCTTATCTATCTGCTGAGAAATCTATATGTGGGACAGGAAGCAACAGTTAGAACTGGATATGGAACAACTGATTGGTTCAAAATTGGGAAAGGAGTACGACAAGGCTGTATATTGTCCCACTGCTTATTTAACTTATATGCAGAATACATCATGCGAAAGGCTGAACTGGAGGAATCCCAAACCGGAATTAAGATTGCCGGAAGAAATATCAACAACCTCAGATATGCAGATGATACCACTCTGATGGCAGAAAATGAGGAGGAATTAAAGAACCTCTTAATGAGGGTGAAAGAGGAGAGTGCAAAAAATGGTCTGAAGCTCAACATAAAAAAAACCTAAGATCATGGCCACTGGTCCCATCACCTGCTGGCAAATAGAAGAGGAAGATATGGAGGCAGTGACAGATTTTACTTTCTTGGGCTCCATGATCACTGCAGATGGTGACAGCAGCCACGAAATTAAAAGACACCTGCTTCTTGGGAGGAAAGCGATGAGAAACGTAGACAGCATCTTAAAAAGCAGAGACATCACCTTGCCAACAAAGGTCCGCATAGTCAAAGCTATGGTTTTTCCAGTAGCAATGTATGGAAGTGAGAGCTGGACCATAAAGAAAGCTGACCGCCGAAGAATTGATGCTTTTGAATTGTGGTGCTGGAGGAGACTCCAGTCCCCTGGATTGCAAGGAGAACAAACCTATCCATTCTAAAGGAAATCAACCCTGAGTGCTCACTGGAAGGACAGATCCTGAAGTTGAGGCTCCAATACTTTGGGCATCTCATGAGAAGAGAAGACTCCCTGGAAAAGACCCTGATGTTGGGAAAGTGTGAAGGCAAGAGGAGAAGGGGACGACAGAGGACGAGATGGTTGGACGGTGTCATCGAAGCTACCAACATGAATTTGACCAAATTCTGGGAGGCAGTGGAAGACAGGAGGGCCTGGCATGCTCTGGTCCATGGGGTCATGAAGAGTCGGACATGACATAACGACTAAACAACAACAATATTATTTCAGTATCGACAGCTGAACTAATCCTTTATGACTGAAAGCGAAAGCAAATGCAATGGCAAACTCCTGCATTCTTTTCCTTGGCCAAGTCCTTGCACATAAAGCTCCTTGTGCAAGTGGTAAATTCCTCTTCAGTGTTCTGGTTTAAGTAACCATTCTCAACGGGAAGCCATATGCATTTGAAGGGGGGCACAGATTGGAAGCAAGGCTTGACACACCACCTTATAAGGTTTGTTCTGGGACTTATACAATCCTGATTCAACATCCATTTCTTTCATACTGTGTTTATGGCCATGGCCAAAAAAAAAAAAACAGGCTGTGAATGCCTGGTCTAAAGCGTATAATGAGAGAGTTTGGATGACCACAACTTGGATTAATAAACTGGTATGAATGAACTTTTTGCCCACCTAGGCATTTGGTTCACTCTTCCTTTCCTGTGAATGAGGAAACAATTCGGGAATTTTTCCATTAAGTATCATTTTCTGTTTTGACTGAATCCCAAAGCTGTAGAAAATACAAGTACAAGGCATTTTATAGAGTTGTTGATCACTATACCATATTTATTTGGTTTATATCCCATCTTTCTCTCATAGCTATGTCCCAAGATGGAAATCTAGTCAGGGTTTTGTGCATTGTGGTGAGCAGTAGGTTATTTCCACTGAAAGTATAGTAATAATGTCTAATTAATAAAATAAAAATAAATAAATAAATAAATAATTGTGATATTTGCATATATTAGTTTAAATTAGCACATGCAAGTTTAATGCAAAAATGTCTTCCTTTTTGGTGATGGAGCAGTGGCCATCCTAAAGTTTCTGCAGAAGACAACAGCTCTGAGCCACAATTTGTGCATGAAGTGGAAAAAATGTACCATCTATATAATAAATTTAGGGAATATCTGTAGGGATATTCCAGAAGACAAGTCCTATCTTGCTAAGTTAGAACAACCCTTGATTTAAGGAGCCATCTCAGGGCCAAACCTTTAATAATAAAAAAATTGCTTTAATTCAGGAACAAATTTGAGCAGTGACCTAAACTGTCTCATAAGTTAAAGAAATAGGAAAGCCAACATCCTTGGAAAAATGGCTCAGGAAGCATAGAGACTAGATTGATCATTAATCATACTGCTAGACAAAATATGCATTTCATAATCTACAACCTTTTTTGAAAACTGCAGTGATGAGGTTTCTACTGCCTACCAGACTTTTAAAAGAATGGAAATGCACTTCCTCCTTGAATCATAAGCCAATTCTGTAGATTTATTATAACTGCTATATTGAGATTAGCTATCTTCCCAAAAAACATTTAAATGCATAGAGTCTCCCAAATGAAGAGACAGGGACATGCCTTTTCACTGCCATTTCTAATGATGTGAAAGCCTTTAGGAAAAGGCACATCAAAAATGGTGTAGGTAAAACGATGCATGGCCTAGGCATGCACAGTATGAACTTTTATATTTATACGAGGTATATTCCTTGTACTATTCCTCATACTATTTCTTTCTGCTCTTTCTTCTCCTTTTAGAAATCCATCATGAAAAAGGAAATTGTTTTGACTTAACACTGTATTCAGGAGTTCCTTGGGACAATTTTAAAAAACCTAATATTCCAACTTCTCCTGATTCAGTGAACTGGGCAGCTGAGGCAAACTTTTTGTGGATGGGAGAGGAACTGACAGCAAAATAAATATACAGAAACCAATAGACAAACATAGCTTTTGGGAGGAAAAACAAGATCTCCTAATAGGTTTTTACAAAAAGGAGGGTATTATCCTGCAGTGTCTGTACCCTTGAAAGAGGACAAACAGCACACTGGGCACCTTATTGTACACTAGGTTTATAACACTGCTGTAGAAACAAAGGGCTCATGTTATGTATGCTTTTCATGAACCTCTTTCCACTCCATAGTGCTAAGGTACAGGTAGGCAAAGTGTGGTTCACAGGCTGCGTGTAGCCACCCAGGGCTCCCATATGCAGCCCCCTTTCCCATATACTGAACACTTCCATTTATTTTGCTTTAGCTGGCATTCTGTAGGGAACTTGAGGGGCAATTCTGCCATATTTTCCAGGGTCTTTGACTGTTTCAGGCCCAGGGGCATCCTTTATTAAAGACTTGGAGAGACACTCTGTATTGTCACGTGCTGTTTTGACCAACCAACCAACCAACCCATGCCTGAAATACTTCTGAGAGAAAATATATACCAAAATTTGTCTCTAGACCCTTTAACTCCCACAGGGTTCTGAGGCAGCCATCTGAGTTTTGAGGAGAGACACACGAGACCTTTGGAAGTGGTCTGTCTGTAACTATAACTGCCAGAATTACCCACCTGCACTACAGATTCTAAAAATGTAGTAAAAGTTATTGCTGATCATCTGCTTTGTAGTCAGCAGCTGGAAGCCAATCTGCCCTTCTGCTTGCTTCCTCCTCCTCACCCCTGTTGCTAATCAAGGAGCATATGTGAAAGATAATGCTCATGGTGCAAAACTTATGGGATGTAATGGTTTGGGTTACAGGGGTGCATTGAACCAGATCCAGAAGTCCGACTGAAATAGACTAATCTGGGACAATTTGCACAAGGTCTACATTTGATTGCCTTGATGCATGAACTCTGTTCATGCCCAAAACTAGATCCTCCACTGTAGGAGGATCTAGTTTTGGGGTGAAGCCAAGGCTGCTCAGACTGATTCATTGGGCAAAATCCTGCTAGCATACTTACACTGGCATAAACTGAATCTGGATGCTGGAAATAATTTATTTAAATGAATCAAAGGCTTCTACACTGCCCCCATGCTCCCTAAAGCTCCCCTTTGCCCCGAGAAAGCCTCGGGAAGCCTCAGGATTGCTGGGGGAGGGGATAATTTAATAATTAAAAATTGCTACTGGATCACCAGTTCAGTCCAGATAGATCCTTAAAGGGGCTCACAACACAAGTGCCCCATCAAAACTGCTTTCTGAAACTAAGGCAAGAGGAGAATCACTGTATTATTGTGTCTTCCACATCTAGTTCACAAAACCCATCCAGCAAGATACCATGATAAAGCACTGGACTTCAAGGAACAGAAGTGCATACTTCTGTCTACTCCCATTAGAGTTCATGCATCAAGGCAATCAAAGCTAGCTTGATATCAAACCCAGGCTTGAAGCCAGGTCTAGATAATCCATTCTAACAAACTTAAGTCTAGTTTATCTAACAACTATCTTTCTAACTTAACTCAGAGCTAAAGAAAGGTATGAGGAGATAAGGCAAATATGAAAGCAATGGAGGCTAGGCTTCCCACAGCCATAATATTCTTCTAGGAGATGGAGTTACAACCTCCCAATGTTCCTTAGCTAATGGTAGAGCCCAAACTTCAGTTCTGTTGTCCCAGGGTAAGTACAAAGACATCCAAACAGATCACTAGGCCATTGTGTTCAAGGAGCCAAGACCAGCATTCCAATTTTACATTCACAAAGCTTGGAATAGTCCCTAGTTGGGGCATTCTGGGAGTTGTAGCCCTCCAAAAGTAACTCTTTCAACCTCTGGTTTTCCAATTCTTCCTGTTCTTTGGGTATGTCTGAATTACATTCTCTCCATATATTTTTGAAGGGCATTTTAAAAAGATAATTCTATTTTGAATCTCTCCTGCTGCTGTTTCTCTTTTCTGACATTTCTCTTGCCTCCCCCAGATCCAATTTTCTTATTTCTTCACTGCAGAAATACAAGCATCAAAAAGAAACAAAGAAAAAAAGAGATGGCATGACTTACAATGACCATTTCTACTAAGAATAGTAATTCATGGTTTCTGCCGGAGCCTAAGGGATCGTCTGTCTCAAAGAGATAAATGCTACCTATGTGGGAGAAGTATAAGGACAGCCTTGGGAGCAGCTCTAGAATGCAGCATAAAACACTAGCTTTTTATGCCATGCCACATGCTTCAGGACATGTCACTCTTTAATAGGTAACATTTTGGAGAAAGTTGCTTCCCTTTCCTCACAGACAGATTATTCTGCATTAGGTTTCCACATTCTTTCCTGCGTCTTTCCAAAATGCCGAGTGCAGAATCCTAAAACAGAGGACTGAGCTGATGATGACGAGGAGATAAAAAAGGAAATTGAATGCTTATTTTTTTGTTTAATTTGCCCAATTTAAATTAGTATGAAGTAGGCTGTTCAGGCTACCTGTGTGATTCTGGGAGTCATACTCCCATATATCATTGTTCTTGTTCTGAAGCCAGTGTTTGACTTGTGTCATGCAAAACTCAAATCAGCTATGTTTCAGAATCTAGAAATTACAAGAATAAGCATAAAACACAGCATTTATTGTGTGAAGGCAAGAGGAGAAGGGGACGACAGAGGACGAGATGGTTGGACAGTGTCACCGAAACTACCAACATGAATTTGACCCAACTCCGTGAGGCAGTGGAAGACAGGAGGGCCTGGCGTGCTCTGGTCCATGGGGTTACGAAGAGTCGGACACGACTTAACGACTAAACAACAACAACAACAGCATTTATCAAAAACCTGACCTGCCTCAACATTGGGCTGGTGGGATTTATTTGTTTATTGTTTATTTATTTAAAATATTCTTATCCTGTCTTTCTCCTTAAAAAGGAACCAAAGTGGCTTACATTATTAAACAATAATATTTAATAGAAATGCATTTGTCTTTCACAACTAGGCTGCTCCCAGAGTATTTTGAGGCAGACATATTTTTACTTCTGGAAACAATAAAAAAAAAGCAATCCTGTGCATATTTATTCAGACAGAAGTTCAACTAGATTCAATGGGATTTCAAGGGATCAGAAAAGAATTGCACTTCAGCCTCAGCTTGGACAATCAATAGAGCTGAGAATGGAAGAATTTTACAAAAGAAAGAAGGAAAGAACATACAAGAGATGTGGAGAGGTTGGCACTGGACTGGCCAGTGCTAGTAGTCATCAGAGCAAACCCAGAGGGTGGTTATTAAAAATGCTAGCCCTTTTCCTATGTGTGCATGGTTGAGAGGAGTTCTACTACCTGGCCAAATGAGTCACTTTTTTTACTTATAATTGTAGCTTAAAAGCAATTCTTTTAAAAATGTCTCTATTATCCTTCATTCCTTGATCTTGTTACACACACAAATGCTCGAGTAACTAACTGACCTTTGGAATCAATGATCCATAGAGTCCCTTCCAGCTCTGCAGTTCTAAGATGATGATGATGATGATGATGATGATTTACCTTTAATGTGTATAATTCAGTCAAATTAAAGTTAAAACCATATACAGTAGATCTACCCCATTTCTTCTGCTTGAATGAAAGATGAGCTGGCTAGCAAGTATATCATTACATTTTTGTTTTTGTTCTCATGCTCAGAATTCTATTTTGCATACAATGTTATTCAAACCACATTCACAAAAGCCCAAATTAACATGATTAAAATTTTATTTTGGACTGTTTCTGAAGGGTACTATCAATGTGAGAAGCAATGACACAAGAAAGCAATATTTTATTGGTTTATATAGCAGATGTTGTGAAATAAACAGCACAAATATGCACATGTTGCCACTAAGAACACTATCATACTGCCCTGAACATATCTCACTTTGTATGATTTCAGAAGCTAGGCAGGGGCAGATGGGCAAATAATACCAGGTATTTACATGTAGGACTGGGAGGGAATCCTGCCTCAAACTTTGGGGAGCTTTTGACAGCCAGAAAGAACAGTAGTGGTCTGAGTCAGTATAAATTTGCTTCCTAAGTTGGAATAAGCATTCTGCCTCTTCCTTGCAGCTGGATAAATGAAATGTAAGAAGTCCAAGGAAAATGGCTCATCTCTCCTCACCCACCCACACCCACACACATTCCTTTCCCTTACAGAAATGATTAAATACATGGTTAGAGGTTTGCTATTAAAAATGAATCTTTAAAAATGTATTGAACAATGGACTTAATTTTGTCTATACTACACCAGGGATTTATAAATAAATAAGAAGTATAAGCAATCCTAGCACAGCTAGGAAGTATATTCCGTCACTTCAATGGCATGGCTCTAGAATAAGTGGAGATTAATTTAACAAAATAAAAACTGAAAATAGTTTGACAGAAACTATTTGACAGACACAAGTTCATTCCCTGGTACTTTCATCCCTGTTGTTGGTGTTGATTTTGTTTACCATGTTTTAGTGTAGTATTTGTTTGATTATTTTAAATATATGTATACTTACTGTTTTTAGCCAGTCCAGTGCCAACCTCTCCACATCTCTCATATGTCCTTCCTTCCTTCTGTGAAAATCTTCCATCTTCAGCTCTATCCATTGTCCAAGCTGAGGCTGAAGTGCAATTCTTTTCTGATCACTTGAAATCCCATTGAATCTAGTTGAACTGAATAAATATGCACAGTATTGCTTTTTTAGCTTTTTCTAGAAGTAAATATATGTCTGCCTCAAACTACTCCAAGAGCAGCCTAGTTGTGAAAGACAGATGCATTTCTATTAAAATTTGATCTCAAACCAGTTGACTATTGCAACTGAAGAAGATTGAATCAATGGGACTTTTTAAAGTGTTGGCGTTGTTCAGCAATTGATATATGATGGATCCAGTCCAGTCAGCAAATGGATTTGGGCATTTAATTGTAGACTGCTATTAGTGCCTATGGGGCAGCTACTTTTTTTCCATATAAAATTTCTATGTGAAGAATCAATATATCCTATCATTGGCAGGGGTGTTTGCAGATGGATTTTTGAATATGGCTTTGGTGGGTACCAGAAGCTATAAATCTTTAAAAATGATAGCAAACCTCGAGCACTTAATCGGGCAGCTCCTGAGCTACTTTTTAACATTAAGAGTTTAGTAAATGTTACATCCAATGCATAATCATGTTCTAACTTGTATATTGATCTGGTTGATGCTGATCAGTTGGCTCTTAAATACGAAAGAAATTTCTTGAGGTACTGAAACAGGAAGCCCACAGGAAATTTGAATTGGAGTCTTAGTTTCTGCTTAAGAAATCTGTCTTCTATATTATATTTTCTAAATTTGGAAATATTTTGCCAATAATTGGGTGAATGATGATTCTTGGACAAGAAAAAAAAAGATGAAGAAAAAAAAGAAAGAAAAAGAAATAAAAAGTGGCTAACATTTTTTTTCCTCATTGCATGCAAGAAGTCTCAAAGAGCATTTTCACATTTGGAAGAGTATTTGTTGTGCAAATAACACATATCAAGCAAAACTATGCCAGCAGCCACGTCTAAAAATTAGAAGCATCGGACGGATTCATAGAATCATCGTAGGGTTGGAAGGGACCTTGGAGGTCTTCTAGTCCAACCCCCTGCCCAGGGCAGGACACCTCATATTATCCCAAACCTCATACCATCCTGGACAGATGGCTGTCCAATCTTTTCTTGAAAACCTCCAGCGATGGGGCACCCACAACATTGGGAGGCAAGCTGTTCTACTGCTTAATGGTTCTCACCATCTCTTTATTTCCAGGTTGTATCTCCCTCTGACAGGTTTCTACCCATTGGTTCTTGTCCTACCCTCACGCGAATAAATAAATTGATGCCCTCTTTCCTGTGGCAACTCTTCAGATATTGGAAGACTGCTATCATGTCTCCCCTCAGTCTTCTCTTCATTAAGCTAAACATACCTAGTTCTTGTCATGCTAGACAAGGAGTCTCAAAGGCTTGAAAATTCCTTCTTGAAGTGTCTTAACATACAGAGATGATATGATGAGAAAAGGAAATTTAACAAGTATTGTTCACATCTCTGGCTCTCAATAAATTTCCATAATTCCATATCTCCAGTTTATTATAAAGGCACATGTATCAACCTCCCAACTGTAGTAATTCTTCTCCAACTGCACATTTTGTTCAACCATGTACTAAAAACAGTTTGTAGTATAATGAAAGGAGAGACCTTCTTCTGTCTATCCCTTGCATAATTTATATATTTTTTGCTTCATGCACATGAGACTTTTGGTTACCCTTTTCTTCACTTTCTCTAGCTCTATTATAATATACCTTTTGAGGTGTTGTGTCCAGAATTGCATACAGAGTTGTATATATAATATTGGTAGCCTGTTTGACTTCCAATTCCTTTCCTAATTATGCTTCTGAACATGGAATTCACCTTGCTTACAGCCATCACTCTCTAGTTTGACATTTCTACTATCTCCTTTAAAAGGATATTGATCAAATTTGTAGAGGATAGGTCTATCAATGATTACTTGTTATTATGGCTATATGTTACTTTGAGTATTAAAGGCAGTATGCATCTATATACCAGCATCTGGGGAGTACTGTATTCATAAGAAGGTGTTATTCTGTTCATGTCCTACGTCTTGTGGACTTCCCATATGCACCTCATTGGCCACTGTGAGAACGGAATGCTGCACTAGATAAGTCTCCAGTCTGATCAGTGCTTGGAAAACTTACCATTTTGGGCTAGAACTCTCAGAATTTGGTTGCAAAATTCCAGAAAAGTCCCAGAAAGTTACATTTCCAGACTCTTGGCCTGATCCAATATGGTTCTTCTCAACATTCATACCTAACAATGACTGCAGTGAAATATGAATTTCCCTTCTTACCCAGTATTAAGGAAATATGGTATAAAATTAACAAGAATCCTAGATAATTGATTTGGAAAAACCTCAATTTTATGATTGTTCTGGAAAAGACATTAAGCACTCAAAGTATGTTGATTCTTTCTCTTTAGAAAAGCCAGGAAATTTGCTTTCCAATTTGTGCAACCTTTTGTTTTCCAAATATTAGGTAATGGTAAGCCCACTGCTCCCATCCTGTGGTGACATTCAGGCAATGCACTGTGTTAAAACAAGGTAGTCTTCATACACAAGAGGAAGATCTCCAAAAAAAAAAAAAAAAAAAAAAAAGGACAACTATTTGCTGGTAATTATTCAAAACATGATTATTCAAGACAGCAAGAATAAACTGGAGGTACAATTTACTAGGACTCAGAGACTGAGAGAACTCAGTTGGGATGCTAACCCATTGCTATGGGAAGAAAAATGAGACCATATATTGCTGGATGTCTGTACAAACTTCCTGTCTGTCTTTCTGTCTGTCTGTCTATTATCTCAACCTACCAGTTTCATCTGCAAGTCCATTAGCCATGGCTAATGGTGCAGCTACATTAGTGGCAGGTAGTAAGTTAGTGGGAACTGCTTTGGAATGGTTGAGCTTGATGAGAGCAATCTAATCAAGCCCTCCCGTTCATACAGAAATTGCTCCTGCAGCCCATCTTTGTCTTCTCTTAAAGGGCTGATTGGGAAACTGCCTGCAGCCGGAGACACTGCTGTGGATTCAACTGTGGGCAGTTTCTTGACCAGTCCTTTAAGATGAGGCAAAGAAAGGATTTTTTAAAATAAAAATTTATAATTGATGCAGTACATTAGTGATCTTCTATTACACAGTCTTAAAAAAAAATTCAGTTCACCTGCCTCTCTGCCAAGAAGCAGAAGAAGAGACTCGATCTCTTTCAGCCTGTGACGCCAGATATGGTGGACAAAGCGCTTGACCACTGTCGTGCCACCACCTCCTCCCTTGACCTTTGCCTGGCCTGGCTAATCAAAGCAGCCAGGCCTACAACAACCGAATGGGCCATGGCAATAATGAATGGTTCTCTCCAGGTGACACTCATTAGGTCCATAAGGAAGAAACCAAGTTTGGCGGTGGACAACATTGGCAATTATAGGCCCGTCGCCAATGTTTCTTTCCTTAGCAAAGTGGTAGAGAGGGTGGTGGCTGACCAGCTCCAGGCTCTTTTGGATGAAACCAATGCCCTGGATCCATTCCAGTCGGGCTTCAGGCCACGCCACGGTATGGAAACAGCATTGGTCGCCCTGTTTGATGACCTGCTGAGGGAGGCTGACAGGGGCAAAATGTCTTTGTTGGTCCTCCTCGATATCTCAGACGTCTTCGATACCGTCGACCACGGTATCCTCCTGGGGAGGCTCTCCGAGCTGGGAATCAGTGGTCTGGCGCTTGCCTGGCTCCAATCCTTCTTGGAGGACCGTCCTCAGAGAGTACAGCTTGGGGAGAGTGTTTCGGCTCCGTGGAGTCTCAATTGTGGGGTTCCGCAGGGCTCGATTATCTCCCCAATGCTGTTTAATATCTACATGAGGCCGCTGGGTGGGGTCATCAGGGGGTGTGGGGCTTCGTGCCATCAGTACGCTGATGACACCCAGCTCTACATCTCCTTTTCTCCAACCACAGTGGATGCCGTTCCGTCCCTTCAGCGCTGCCTGGAGGCTGTACTGCAATGGATGCAGGAGAATGGACTGAGGCTGAACCCGGACAAGACGGAGGTCCTGAGGGTGGGTGGCCCCTCCATTGGTGGTTTGGGAAACTCCCTCTCTTTTGGGGGAGTGACTCTCACCGCGAAGAGTGAGGTTCGCAGCTTGGGGGTCCATCTGGATCCGGCGCTCACCATGGAAACCCAGGTGGCGTCAGTGGTCCGCTCTGCCTATTTCCATCTGTGGCCGATTGCCCAGCTGCATCCCTATCTTGATGTTGGGGCACTCACCACTCTGGTCCATGCGCTTGTAGTCTCGAGATTAGACTACTGTAATGCGCTCTACGTGGGGCTACCTTTGAGATTGATGCGGAAGCTTCAAATGGTGCAGAATGCGGCGGCCAGACTTCTCAGTGGGACGAGAAAATATCAGCATATCTCCCCCACTCTGGCTGCCTTGCATTGGCTGCCCGTTTGTTTCCGCATTGATTTCAAAGTGTTAATGATGACATATAAAGTCCTAAACGGTTTAGGACCTCGATATCTAGCGGAACACCTCCTCCCACCTAGATCTACCCGAACCACTCATTCTAGCCAGAATGGGCAGCTGAGGGGCCTAACGCTGAGGGAGGCCCAGAGAGAAATAACAAGAAACCGGGCCTTCTTGGCAGTGGCCACTCGAATTTGGAACAGTCTGCCCCCAGAGATCTGTCTGGCTCCCTCGCTGGGTGTTTTTAAGAGCAAACTTAAGACCTGGCTCTTTAGGCAGGCTTTCCCTCCTGTCATCACTTGAATTTTTTTTCTTTCTTTTCCC
This sequence comes from Intellagama lesueurii, assembly GCA_037013535.1. Classification (NCBI taxonomy): domain Eukaryota; kingdom Metazoa; phylum Chordata; class Lepidosauria; order Squamata; family Agamidae; genus Intellagama; species Intellagama lesueurii. Next base: position 46,943,268 of record JBAJHW010000004.1, read on the forward strand.
CATCTTGTGCTACATTACTATTGTTGTTTTTTACTTTATTATATTGTTTTTATTCCATTTTTTATTGTTAGCCGCCCAGAGTAGACTTCGGTCTAGATGGGCGGGGTATAAATCTAATAAATAAATAAAATAAATAAGTAATTTGCCAATATCCTAATATTCAGCCAATTAACAATATTGGCAAATTCAAACTGGAATCATAGAATCATAGAAAAGTGAAGTTGGAAGGGGCCTACAAGGCCATCAAGTCCAACCCCCTGCTCAACGCAGGAATACAATCAAAGCATATCTGCCAGGTGATTATCTACGTTTTTCTTGAATGCCTCCAGTGTTGGAGCACTCACCAACTCCCAAGGTAACTGGTTCCACTGTTGTATTGCTCTAACAGTTAGGAAGTTTTTCCTGATATTCAACCGAAATCTGGCTTCTTTTAACTTGAGCACATTGTTGTGTGTCCTGCACTCTGGGATGATCAAGAACAGATCTTGCCCCTCCTTTGTATGACAGCCTTTCAAATATCTGAAAAGTGCTATCATATCACCCCTCAGTCTTCTTTTCTCAAGGCTAAACATGCCCAATTCTTCCAGCCTTTCCTCATAAGGCTTGGTTTCCAGCCCCCTGATCATCCTTGTCACCCTCCTCTGAACTTGTTCCAGTTTGTTAGCATCCTTCTTGAAGTGTGGTGTCCAGAACTGGAAAGCTTGATTTGGATTGATTCCTAAGATTATATGAGCTGGAACTGATCCAAACCAGAGTGATCCTACATGCACCAAAAAAGGAGAAGCCCTGATAGGGGCTCACAAAAGTATGGATAAAACAACTCAGGGTGGTCTGGTTCACTCCAACAAAGACATTGTCTAATGACCATCTTTAAGAGCCAACCAACCTGTTCCTGCAGTGGAATCCATGTAGTCATCCTCTAACACAACCAATGCCTCAGAAGTTGAAGTCCAAAAAATTGAAGGACATCAGGTTGAGGAATGTTGTTCTAAAGCCCCATCAAATCCACAAATCCCCATTGTTCTGGAGCCCCAGAACTGCAACTCCCAGAAGCCTTCACCACTTGTGCTGACTGGAGTTTCTAAGAGTTGCAGTTTAAGAACACCTGGGTTACCCAAGGTTGGGAACCACTGTTCTAGAGTATCCTTGTCCTGTAAGACTTTGTGGATTTGATGGGGCTCCATCAAGGTTAAAACAGATCAAGATTAGGAACAGGAAGTTGCCACTCAGGTACCTTATTGAACAGAGGGTGGTGGAAAGAAAAAAGTTTGAATAAGAGCTTCTTGTAGATACAGTTTAAGAGAAAGAGAGAAGTGTGCCTGCCTGTGTGACATGCTCAGAACCATGCTTAGGCCATTTGTGGTGGGATTAAAAGAGACAGGTTGGGGATGTAGCAATGAGTGAGGAGGGATAAAACATGTACCTGCTGAATCACAGCCCTCTTGGCTCCCCCAGAATGGAGAAAATTTATACTGGTTCCCATTGGAACAATCCCTTTTCAAAGACGTGCTTCAGAGGGATTTTTAAAAAGAAAGGCCCTCCTCTTCAGCTCAGGAATAATCCCCTGCGAAATGTTTTTGACTGCTTGGAGACTCAGATATGGGTGCACTCCATCTTTCCAACCCTGGCATATATTTTGTTTAAATTCTACTTTTAAAACTGCTTCACTTCTGCTAGAGTGAGGTCTATTCATTTTCCTGTTTCTAGAGCATTTCCATATTCCCTTTTGTCAGGTTCAGGTTCTTCAGAGATCCTCTGGCCAGCTTCTAAGTCTCAAGAATTTCAAGTTCCATAATTCTCAGACTCCCATAACTCCCAGAACATGCAGACCAGAATTTCAAAAAGGTGGGTTTTTTTTTTTCAGATACTGAGAATTTCCCTGCCAGTATAGTCAGTACTGTAGGCCTGATAGCTAATTCTCTCTCCTCTATCCAAAGGAGAATGCAAAATATTTATAAAGTCCCTAAAAATGTTTTATCTGAAAAAATAGTCTTACAGCACACCCTAGTGGGAAAGATTTAGAACAAATGATTCTGAACTGCACAGTTCCTACTTCCAGCAAAAATGATCACCAAACCATTGTTATGCAAACCTTGTGAGTTCTTATCTTATCTGCCTCTTGACCAGGAGCATTTCCCTATTTCAACTGTGATAAACCTTCCCAGCTTTGCCCTCCCACAAGAAATGAAGATGCTGGAGATAGCAAAGGGTTTGAAAATGGGCACAGTTCTACTGTGTACCATGACTGCAGTGAGAAGGTTAGCTAAGCTACCTACAAATAGGGCAGGAAATGCAATTGTAAGGTAAGAAGTGGGAAATCTTGGGTCTGAATCATTGTAAGGTGGAGCCACTTGTCTCTAAATTAACTTGAGCTAAAGCCGGAAGACAAAGAGAACTTGTCAGATGCAGCAGGACACATCTGGCTGTTCCTTTGATATGATTTAGGTGACAGGTGATACTAAATTTGCCCAGACAAAGCCTCTACCCCTCTGTTGCTTGTGGATAGAGTTGCTAAGCAATCCCTGTAAATGGAAAGCCTCGAGGAAGCTACTAAGCCCTATCCCAGAAGCCTCCCCTTCCACACTGTGCCACCGTAAAAGGGATCAATTTATCCTGGCCCTGTATTTCCTGTAAGTTCTAATGGCCAGAATCCTGTCAAGCGTTTACACCAGGATTAGTGTAACTGCAAGAATCAAGACAGCCAATTGGCCACTAATTAATGTGCTGCTGCTCACATTCTTCATTGTGTGCCAGTCTTGGCATGGGACAAGAAATGTAAGCAGCGACTTGTTAATTAATGACAGTCTGCTACTACAATTTACATGTACTATTGTGTGTAAACCTCTACTAGGGTTCTGCGGTTGATTTTGATGCATCTACTTTATGTATGACTTAATTGTTTTGTTAACCATGCCCCAATTGCCATGACAATATTGCTCATGTTTCTTTGGCATGGATATGAATTTAGCCTTTGCATTATTCCAGCTACTTTCTAATACTCTTTGTCCTGTTTCTCCTGTGTACTGGCCAAGTTATACAATCTGCTGTTTGTGTGGTTTAAGAAAAGTATTTAAATAGGACAGTGCAGTTTTAAAGTTAAATTGGTTAAGGCAGCCCCATCCTGAACATCTGGACTGGCTCTCAGCACCGATTTCATGTTAAAACCACTCCCCGTACCTCCCCATATTAGTATTTTGATGTGACAGTGTACACATCATGAACATCGTCTTAGAAAGCAGAAGAGGATGGAAGTATTTTCACCAGGTAACTGGTGATAGTTCAAAGGGTATTTCAGATGGTGGCAGTATTGCTGCTTTTTTTCTACTATGTAAAAGTGGCCAGTTTAAATATGTCTTTTAAAAAGCATGAAGAACATGATAGATACTTCAATCCAAAAGGGTTTGAATGAAAAGTGCTGAACTTAACAAAAGCGAACTTGGATTTCTCTTCCATAGCACAAAATGTAATTTTATGAGCTGAACACACAATTTGAATGCAGAAGGCCCCTCGCCTTTCTCTCTAAATGCAGATATTCAATCAATACTCTGGCATAGAACTTCCATCAATCCCACCGATGCTAAGGGGATGTCGAGAATTTAGGACCCAAGTATCTTTCTTGTAGCAACTGGAGGGGAAGACAACTGTACAATACTTTGGAAAGCCTGCTAGTCAAAGGAAACAATGTTGTGCTAGGTGCAGTCATATGACCCAACAGGGCAGTGAATGGTGATCTCCATAGGACTGGGAGCCAAACTATTGCACCCACATTCCATTATGGACCCAGAAATAGCCACAAAATTCAATAATAATAATTGTAAAAAAACCAATAAGCATCCAGACATGAACTTCCAGTTTCTACATTGGAACCTGTCTAAGGCTCCTAACCTGAAAACTGTCACTTCTGAAGCAGAAATAGGCCTTATTTATTTATTTAAAGTCTGTACATGCTGACTTTCTCCTTAAAAGGATCCAAGATGGCTTACATCATTTAAAAGAATATTAAAAGCTAAAACAATAAAATATTTAAATATTGAAAAATAGTTAAATAAATATAATATTAAAGCTGGTAGATTTAAATAGGAGCAAAACACATCAGAAAGAACAACAATAAAAAAACAGCAGCTCCATTGGAAAAAACAAACAAACTCTTAGACAGCCAGTCACTAAATAAGCCTGCCTGAAGAGAAAGATCTTTTTCTGCTTGTGGAAGATCAGCAAAGATGGGGAACAGTCTGACCACCTGTCCTCCAGAGTCTGGGAGCAACAACAGAGAAGAGCCTCCCCTGTGTCCCCAGTAAACATACATGTGAGGGTGTCAGGACCAAGAGAGGCCTCCCCTGATGGTCTTAAAGTCTAGGTAGGCTCATAAACAGAGATACTGTACAGTCTTTGAGATAGCTTGGATCCAAGTCACTTAGGAATTTATAGTTTAAAACCAGCACTTTTAATTGTGCCTGGAAATATACTGGCAGCCAGTAGAGCTGCTGTAATGGGGAGTTATGTGATCCCCGTAACCAGTTCCAGTTAACAATCTGGCTGCAGCATTTTTTGACCCACTGAAGCTTCCAAACACTTTACAAAGGTAGGCCCATATAGAGTGGGTCACAGTAATTCAACCGGGATGTATCTAAGCCATGAATCACTGTGGCTAGATCAAAAATTTTCAGGAAAAGGTGCAGTTGGTACACTAATTTTAATTGTGAAAATGCAGTCCTGGCCACCATCGAAACCTGGCTCAGGGATGAATCCAGGAGCACAATCAAGCTTCACACTTCTGTTTTCAGGGGCAATCCAGCACAGGCTGCATCCCTGTTCCCTGATTTGCCTTTCAACTGAGCAGAAGCACCTTTGTCTTATCTGAATTAAGTTTCAGTTAATTCACTCTCATCTAGTCTATTACTGGCACCAGACACTGATCTAGAACTGACACAGCTTTCTTGGATTTTGATGGAAAGAGACATAGCATTGGGTGTCATCTGCATACTGGTGACATAAAACTCCAAACCTTTAAACAACCTCTCCCAATGGATTCAAGTTGGTGTTAAACAGCATAGGGGACAAAATAGAACCCTGAGGGACACCCCAAGCCAACAGCCAGGGCGTCAAAGAGGAGTCCCTCACCACCCACCTCTGAGTTCTCCCCTTTAGGAAGGACTGGAGCCACTGTAAAACAATGCCTCAAAATCCCATGCCAGAGAGATGGCCCAGAAGGATACCATGGTTGATGGTATATTGAAAGCCACTGAGAGTGTCAGCAAACCCAACAGGGACACAGCGCCCCCCCCCCCATCCAGTTCCCTGTGCAGGTCATCCACCAAGGCAACCCAAGCAGTCTCTGTTCCATTACCAGGCCTGAAGCCAGACTGAAATGGATCTAGATAAGTCATCTCATTCTGTGGAGCCACCAAACATTCCAATACCTTGCCCAAGATTGGAACATTAGAGACTGGCCAGTAATCATCCAATATAATGAGATTCAAGGATGGTTCTTTCAGTAATGGTTTTACTACTGCCTCCTTTTAGCATGCTGGGATCCTACCCTGCTGAAGAGAGGCATTCACAACTCCTCCTACCTACTCGGCCAATCTTTCTCTGGTAGCTTTTATAAGCAAAATAACTAACTAACTAACTAACTAACTAACTAACTAACTAACTAACTAACTAACTAAAATTAATGCCTACCTGTGGTAAAGGACTCCTTTCTGTGCCTACCATACCCATTTTTTTTAACTAACAACAAGATATGCAATAGTTTTCTAGGATAAGGGTTCTAGGGATAAGGGTTTATGTTTGGGTTGCACCCAAGATCAGCAGACTTAAGAGAACATGAATTATATGGTGGTTTGGTCCAGCTGAAATGATGGGTCCCAGGCTAGATTTATTGCACCCACAATTCCTTCTTAAATACATTGTAAAGATGAAGCACAGTATCCAGAATGAAGTATGTGAGTAGAACATACATACACAGGAGGTAAAATAGTTCTATAAAATGCAATGCTGATGCAAGGAATGATTAGTTCATTCATATTTGAACATTAGGTAAAGGTAAAGGTTCCCCTTGAGAATTTGTCCAGTCGTGTCCGACTCTAGGGGGCGGTGCTCATCCCTGTTTCCAAGCCATAGAGCCAGCGTCTGTCTGTATACAGTTTCCGTGGTCACATGGCCAGTGCAACTTAGACACGGAACGCCGTTACCTTCCCACCGAGGTGGTACCTATTTATCTACTTGCATTTGCATGCTTTCGAACTGCTAGGTTGGCAGGAGCTGGGACAAGCGACGGGAGCTCACTCCATCGCGTGGATTCGATCGACTGCTGGTCTTCTGACCTTGCAGCACAGAGGCTTCTGCGGTTTAACCCACAGCGCCACCACGTCCCTATTTGAACATTACGTGACCCTGAAAGACAGCAGTTCTGTCTTCTGACAGTCTCATTGGCCGTAGCTATGTACCAAGTCCAGATTTCTCTTGCTGTTTACAAGCCACTTTTCTTTTTCTCTGCTTATTTAGGGTACTTGGTTTGGTATTATTCAGTCTTGCACTCCATGCCATCCTATACTTTAGTAACATACATGTTATGCAACTCTGTGATCACTGTACTTGAGCTATTTTGCTTATTCCTTTGGTTGAAGGTTGAAAATTAATTGTGGTGCCTGCATATTAAGCTTAGCATAGTACATTTTAAAGCTGGAAATTTTGTCAGATCGAAGTGCTCATTGGAAACTTCCATGTGCTCAATCCATCTAGTCTGATATTGTTAACTTTGCTTGCCAGCACCTCTCCAGGGTGTCAGGCAGGATTGTTTCTTAGCCCTCTCTGGAGATTTTTGGTGTTCCCTATGGTCTCCCACCCAAGTACTAACCAAGCCAAATCCCAGTTACCTCCTGAAGTTACCTCCTGAGGCTCAGTGTTTTCAGAGTGCACACACATGGCACACAGTGATGCCACACTTGGCCTATGTATGAGGCAAAGTATCAGCCTCCCTACCCACTTGTCTTCTGTAAGGCCAGGGTTAATTGGTTGCTTTTCAAGAGCATGAGTTGAAATGTTTGTCCTGTTCCTGATTGTTTTATTTTCAGTTTCCTGCTTAGCAGGGTTTTGATGCTGGTAAATAAGCTTCCAGTTAACACCTCTGCCCCCTCTGGGTAGCAGAAACTGAATAAGAATCTGGGAATGGAGAAGAAGCATGTGACTTCGGCTCCTTCTTTTTTCATCTACTCTACCTCTTATCATTGATAATGAGTGATAACCAGTTTGGCATTTTGGCTGTTGGGTTTTGCTTTGTTGACCACCAGAGTTTTCAGGACTCTGCAGGTACAACAGAACTCAGTATGCCGTGCAATTTGTGTCCTTAAAGTAGCACTAAGCTGTACCATCTGAATAGAAGGGTTTAGATATTCCTTGGCAGGGTATTTTATACACAGAGCCTTATTAGCATATGTTCATCCAAACTTTTCTTGAATAAATACTTGGTGTCTGGCAGTTAATATTTGAAAGAGGCCCTCTCTAAAAATGAGTGAGGAACTTCTCTGATATTTAGGGTAACTAACTCTGCACTTGAACAGAAATTTCCTCTTCCTACTGAAGGTGTCTCTCAACACTCATTATTATGTACCTAACAATAACGTACTTCTCCATTTTCTCTTGGCTCTTAAAGAGAAGTAAAGAAAAATGCCTGGTGAAGGAAATATTAATATTTAAATCTTATCTGAACAAAATGTTGCAATGTCTAAAGGTGTTGCTATTTACTTTCTATCAACCTCTAGTACCAAAAAAGGACTAGGATTAAAAAAAACACATGCAAATGACAGCTATACAAAAGGAAATGTTGCTTTGCAAATGCTTATCCATATATTGTCTGTGCACAGGGGGATTGTACAAAGTACTTTAAATAAAAAAGTTTTTTCTATAGTACTGCTGATTGTGATGCTGCTGCTGCTGATGGAGTTGCAGTATGTGTTGAAACTTGCAATCACAGCTTGGAAAAGTTAGTTTGGGGGAGGGGTGTTATAATTCTCAGAAACTCCCAGCCAACACGGCCATGCTGGCTAAGGGATCCTGAGAACTGTAGTCCAATTCCTTTCCCAAACTCTGCTCATAATACAGCTGGTAACTAATATGTGAGGAAAGGGGAGAAACTCAATCTATATCCTTTGAGATTTTTTTCATTATTAAATAAGTGGGAGCTGTAGGAGATGGTTGGGTATCCTAAAGCCCAATGGCTTTATGCTTCCCTAGGTCTAATTTGGAAAGCACTGTGCATGAAAAGAAGTCACACTTCTTCCTCTTACTAGGCTTGCTGCTTCATGCTGAGAGAGGTGGAGGGATAGAAGGGGAAGAGGAGGGATTGAAGAGTGACAGAAAGAGGGGATAGCAGAAAGTAAAAATAAAAGGAGTAGTCCACCCCTCCCTTCTGACACTGGCCCTTTGTACCTCTGGCTGCTGTTGGTGAGCAGCCCTGGACATATTTCTGTAAAAAAAAAAAAATGCAGCCTTGGGGGAAAAAAACAACCCACAACCATAGGGAGGAAAAGCCCTTGCCACGAGAACTCTTACCTTGCCAAACTTACAGTTTATATGTAATAAAGTAAGATGGAAGAAGGGAATGCAGCAAGATATATGTAACAGAGAAAAAAATAGAAGCATTTACATTCAGGAAGCAAAGGCACTCTGCACATCTTTATTTGGCTTTCCAAAATTTCTGTGTTACCAACATCAAAGAGCTTCCATTTCAATTAATAAAGTCATGTACATTATCCTCATTGTGATTCTGCTTTTTTCTTTTTGAACATTTCAGGAAAATCTGTTGCATACCATACTAAAGGTGGTGGTGGGGATCAATAATGAATAGTTGGAATGTGAAAAGAAGGAGAGGAAAGAAGGTCTAGCTGGTGGACAGTGGTGACACATCGTGTCTCCATCAAAACAGGAATGCTGTGACACTTCTTAAAGAGATCAGCCAATGTTTTGTCCTTTGAATTTATCACATTTTAGATCCGGTCCATGGTTAAAGTTTTCTCTTCCCAGTGTGCTTCATTAAGCTTCTTCAGGAATCAGTATCATATCTAAAATGGGTTACAAAGAGACTGGGATTTTATGAGGAACTTCCACATTCGATCAACTTTCGGAAACTCTTCCGGAAAGTATCATCCAAAAAGCCATAGAGGAATGGGTTGAGGCAACTGTTAGCATAGCTTAGAGTGGTGATGAAGTAGGAGATTCCAATTATTAGAGGGGTTTGTGGGATGTCTGTGGTGAGAGCCACCACAGTACTGAGGTGATAGGGGGTCCAACAAAACAGGCAAACTGCCAAGATGATCAACACCATTACTGTCACTTTCTTCTTTGCTTTGTCCAAGGCTTTAGCATTGCTGTGGAGATGCATATGCCTTAGCTTGTACAACATGGTGCTATATAGGATGCAAATGGTAGACACTGGGATGGCAAAGCCCATGATCAGGGTGTAGAGACGACTCACTTTCCACCATAAGCCTTCTGGACTGGGAAAGACAAAGACACATTGAGACCGTCCCTCTTCAGTATGGATCTTGGCAAAAATACTAAATGGCAAGATGATGATTGTGACAAAAATCCAGACACACACACTTACTGTCTTGGCAGCCCTGTAGGTGCGATAGGACATTTTCTTTGACTTGACAGTAGCAACAACAACCAGGTATCGATCAATGCTCATGACAGTCAAGAAATAGATGCTTGAGAAAGTATTGTACTGGTCTATGGAGATAATTAGTTTGCACATGAATTCACCAAAGGGCCACTGAAGCAGCAGATAGTCAGCTATGTTGATAGGGAGCACCAAAGTGAACAGCTCATCAGCAATTGCCAGATTTAGGATGAAAATATTCGTGACTGTCTTCATTTTGGGGGCCTTTAAGATAACATATATGACGGCAGAGTTCCCGGTAAGTCCAACAGCACAGATCACAGAATAGATGATGGGCACAGCGATGTAGAATGTAGGAATCAGTTGTGGGGCTGACATATTATGCCACTGGTGTCCTGTCCTGTAGCAGCCAACATCCACATCCATGCAGGAAGCATTGGGCTCAGCCTGGAAAGAAAAATTATCCATTGTCTATAGCAACGAAAATCAGTTTCCTCTGAGCAGGACTGTAGTTTAAATCAATTTAGTAGACTGGACCTTTTAACTATCATGCAGGTGAGATCAGTGCATTAGAATGCAGTGCCTCAGAGGTTTGTTTCATATCCTTCAGTCTTGCAGCTGATTGAGATAAGCACATTTTCAGGTAAGTTCTTATTCTTAACACTTTCTTTTTCATTTGCTTAATCCTTCACTTTATTTGTTCTTCCTTTTTGCATTTAGACTGCTCCTATTGCTCAGGCATCCTAAGGAAAACAAATTTTAAATGCAAATAAATACATTTTAATGAGGAAAATAAATTTTAAATACAAATAACTGTCACCATAATCCCTGACTTTTGTAGATGTTACTTAGCATTGCAATATATTTATGTTTATAACAAAGCACAAAAATTGCCCTTCTTATATTTCAATTAATTCATTTTCCTTGTATTGCATAGGAGATGATATTGTGTCTCATTGCTCAGGAACAATAATAAGCAGATATAAAAATCATACTTCTGTGAGTAAAAAATCCTGAAGAAAACTCTCCCATCTCCATGTGGATTATGCCTCCCTCTTGTTTGCTCACCTCACAGAATTCATCTCGAAAGCATCCACATGCTGTTTATCACATTCAATATAGCATGAATTATTAGTTGTTTTATGATCCTTTCTCTCCCCTTACCTTGCTAATCAAAGTGCCATCTTCCCTTTCTGCATCTTCTTGTGGTTGCTCTTTTCTGAAGACTCAGTAGCAGGTGAAAAATCCCAAATGCTGTGCCGGGATGCTGAAATGCTGGACAGCTCCCCAGCAGCTGCATCTCTGAACAGTTCCTCAATGCTGGATTTCTGGAGAGCCTCTCCCCGAAGCCCACTTGCACTCCTCTGGGGCTGGGAAACAGAGTGCAGATGCTGCCTCAGCATGGGAGTGCCACATTTTCAATAGCCCACAGGTCAACCAACCCCATCACAGATTCATATTCTGTCTCCTCCGTAGAGATTTGTGTCCTCAGAAAATGCAAATAGCTTTGTGTGGCAGTGGCTGTCAAGAGTTTGTGTTCCCTCTTCAGTCCCTTCATTCTGTAATCATAAAGCAAGATCAGTCTGCTTTTAGTAGTATACCTTTTCATCTGTGGAGGAGGAGGAAATGCCACAGTTTTTCCTTGTTATGTATTAAGTCTAGCAGTTTCATTAAATGACCCAGAGTTGTTCTTTGAGTGAAAACAAGATCATCATTTCTGTTCTCTCAATTCTCTTCCTGATTGTAGATCTCAAGAATGTCTTCCTCCCCTCCATCAGCTATCCATTGTATAAATGAAGAAACTTCAGTCTCTTCAGCATTTCCCCAAAGAAAAGTTTCTTAAAGCAAATGGTACTTTCACACTTTTCCACATCAATCTACCCAGTACAATTCCAGTATGAATATGAATGACGTATCCTGAGAACACTTCTTTTTGCACTTACTTCAAAAGTGCTTGAGGACAATCGTAACTGCCAGGAGGACAGATTATCTTATTCTGCTCTACATATGTATAAACTCACATAAACACCAAGGATGGAGTGTCGGCACTAGCTATGACACTTAAAGTCTGATACCAACTCTTCTCCAAGAGGGCAATGTACCTCGGCTACACAGATGTAGAGAAAAGGAGATAGCGCAAGCACAGAGACAGAAACTGTTGCTTTAGCACTGTGTAGTTGGCTGGGCAGCTCAGTGAGTTAAGTATGTGACTGCAGAGCCAGAGGTTGGGAGTCCAGTTCTCCATGGTGCATCTCAGAAGAATCAGCCTGGGTGGCCCTGGACAAGCTGCACAGTCTCAGGATGCCTCCAGAAGAAGAGAATGGTAACCGCCTTCTGAATACTTTCTACCTAGAACACCTTGAAAAGAGTCACCATGAGTCAGAATTAACTTTTTTTTTAATTGTTTTGATAACTTGGGTTAGGGTGTGGGATACAGAAGGTAAGAGGGGAAAAAAAGGTTGGGGTTAGGAGGGAGGAGAAACAAAAATATACTAACATCCATACTATTCATATTGCAATATCAAAATTCAAACTCCGCTTTTCTACTATTTTCTGCCTTCCAGATTTTAGTTCATGTTTTAATCTATGTTATTCAAGCACTGTCTGGTGACTCTAACCATTTGTAGAATAAGTCCCATCTTTCAGTTGCCTTTTGTAAATGAGTCAGAATTAACTTGATGGCACATAATCATGGGATACCCAGTGTGATGTAATGGATAAATTGATAGACTAGGACTCAGGAGGCCTGGGTTCAAATCCCTGCACAGCCATGAGAATTTACCAGGGTGTGGAACCGGTAAAGCCACTCCTTAAATATTCCACTTACATTGAAAGCCCTATTAGGATAGCTCAGTGTGTTAGGTATCCAGCTGTAGAACCAGAGGGTGGGAGCTCATTTCCCACTGTGCATCCCAGAAGAGCCATCTTGTATGGCCTTTGGCAAGCTGCACAGTCCCAGGATGCCCCCAGAAGAAGGGACTGGTAAGCCACTTCTGAGTACTCTGTACCTAGAAAACTCTTTAAAGGGTCACCATAAGTCGGAATTGACTTAATGGCACACAATTATTATTCACCTAGATTTAGTTCTTGCACAAGTATGAGGGGGTGGTTATGCATTACCCAGTGACAGTGGGATACTAAGTTATATTAACTGTCACCTCAGTACAGTCAACCCTCGACTTACGAATTTAATCCGTTCCGGATTAACGTTCGTATGTCGAAAAGTTCGTATGTCGAACTATGCATTCCCATAGGAATGCATTGAAAACCCATTAATCCGTTCCGGCCGAACAAAAAAAATACCCCCCCCCCAAAAAAAAGAAATGAAAAATAAAACACTTGCAGTCCCACACTGGGACTGCAAAACACACACACACACACACACAAAACAAAAACATCCAAAAATAAACATTTGAGCAAGTCCCACGGTGGGACTGCAAAAAAAAAAAATCACCAAAAAAAACAACAACACAGAAACATACCCCCCCAGCCCAAACCCACCCAGAACAACTTTTTTAAAAGAAAAAACAGCAGCACCTTACCCTCCGAAGCCTCCCTAGCAAAGCACCAGCACCCGCGGCTTCTCCTTCCTCCTCTTGCGCAGCTTCGGCGGCGCTTACTCACGAGTAGACCCGCGCTGTCCGCGGCGCTTACTCGCGAGTAGACCCGCGCCAGGAATGGGCAGGGAGCGCACCAGACTGGCGCCCCCCCCCCCATCGCCCGCCGCTGCCTTTTTCACCTGCTGGGCAAGCCTCTGAGACCCAGCGCCGATCAGCTGAGAGGCGGGGAGAGGGGGGCGGGAGCGGAGAAGAACACAAAATGGCTGCCGGGAAGGCAGGGAAATAAAAAAATGGTGCTTCTCCCCTGCCCCCCGGGAGGCTTCTGAAAGTGGCGCTTGCTGCGGGGGGAGGGGGAGGGAGGTTCCCTGCCTTCCCCGTGGGTTTTTTTCCCTGTTCGTAACTCGGAAAAAGTTCTCAAGTCGAGTCTGTTTTTTCCTATTAGAGTGGTTCGTAAGTTGAAATGTTCGTATCTGGAGCCGTTCGTAAGTCGAGGGTTGAAATTCTAAGGCAACTTCACAGGTATGTTTGGTGGGGACATTGGAGAAGATATTTTCTGTTGCTGCTCCCAGACTTTGACACTCCTCCCATAGGAGGCCAGGGTGACCCCATCTCTGCTATTCTTCTACAAGCAGGTGAAGACCCCTTCAGGCAAGCTTTCCCTCAGTGACTGACTGGGTTTTTTAAATTGATTGTTGTGCCTTAGTGCTTTGAATATGTTTTTGATGTTGCTTTTGTTTACCATCTTTTAGTATGGTCTGTCTGATCCTTTTTAGTATTTGCACACTTACTGTTGTCAGGTTTAAGTGTTGTCTTTTAACGATGTAAGCCACCTTTTGTCCTTTTGAAGGAGAAAGATGTGGCAATTTTTTAAAAAATAAATAATAAAATAAAGCAATGCTACCTCAAATATGACAAGTAAGTCTTGTTTGGGCAGAGAGAATACAGCATCTCCATCTGCAGCTTCCAATTACATAATTCATTTGATTTCTACATTGACCATCTGGTGATGTCCACATGTGTCTGTTTGGTTGCTTGAAGCATGCATTTGCAATAAACAGACTGTTGGCTTCACAGAACTATGCAACTCATTCTCCTGCTTTGTTTCTGACCCCCAGACCAATTTTTCCACAAATATTTGGTTCATTTTATTTCCTACTTCTGCATTCTAGTCACCTATAATTATACTCATGTCTTGTCTGACGTGTGATCAGTTTCTTCCTGGATGATTGCATAAAAACTTTCAATTTCATCTTCTTCAGCTTCTGTAGTTGGAACATAAACTCGAATGATGGTTATGTTGATGGTTTTTTGCCAGGAGTCTGATTGATGTTATTTGGTCAAGTCTTGCATTATAGCCCCTAACTCCCTGTGTACATCTTGCCTCAGTATTAGAGCCAATCCATTGCTTCTGAGTTTTTCATTTCCAGTGTAGAACACTTTGTAGTTGTTTGACTGAAAATATCCCATTCCGGTCTACTTGTGTGGTTCAATGACACCAAGCACTGAAATGTTTTTACAGTATGTTCCATTTCGTGTTTTCTTGGTTTGAATATTTATGTTAGGTTTCATCATTTCTAATTGTGAGTGTTTTAACATGTAAATTAAAAGCACTCTGTAAATTAAAAATAGCAAGAACTAGTGTGATTTAGAAAATATTGTGATGAATTTAGAGTGAGGAAAATGACTCAGACATGATGCTCATATAAATTTAGCCTATCTCACGTAACTGCAGATAGGAGATTGAACAGGACCATCTCATAACTCAGCCCAAGGTCTCCTAGATTTACCAGGGATACACATACGATTTTTTTAAAATCCAGTTTTACT
Organism: Intellagama lesueurii; assembly: GCA_037013535.1. Taxonomy (NCBI): domain Eukaryota; kingdom Metazoa; phylum Chordata; class Lepidosauria; order Squamata; family Agamidae; genus Intellagama; species Intellagama lesueurii. Next base: position 46,958,277 of record JBAJHW010000004.1, read on the forward strand.
TGCTTTAAGATAATATTAAAATTCCAGAAAAAAATTAATATGAACAGTGATTTATTGATTTGCAAAGCTACCTAAAACAAACCAACTCTAGGGATGAGAAGAAATCTCAACAATATCTCATTTCTGGTGGAGAACACATCTTAACATGGCAAGACAGTTTGTCAAAGATTCTCTAACCTCTGCAAAATTTCACATCTCCAGTCCAAGAGTAGAACAAGAAGCACTTCCCTCTTCTGCTTACCATTTTGCGCAAAAGGCAATAGCAAAAGTCTAGTGTTATTTCCCTAAGAGCATATGCATACCCACAAGAGACAGGGTAGGCAGAAGCAATCCATCCAACAATGCTACTGCTAGATCATACATACAAGAAAGAAAGACTTAAGGCATTTTTCAAGAATTCATGTTTCATTAAACTGCACAAAAACCAGTCTTGCAAATGAACAATATCTTTCTGAGACGAACAAAGAATTTTCTTGCTACTTTGTAGTGGAAGATTTGTGTGTGGGTGTTGTTTCTTAGTTGTTATGTGGGGACAAACTGGGTCAGGATTTACACCACTTCTTTATTCATATATAAGGCTGCTGAGTTTAGTGAGATTTCCAGTCCATTAAGTATGTTTAGGATTACAATGTGAAGTCTTTAAGCTGTTAACTATATATTACACTATGTCACCAGAACTTAGCACAGTCTTTTGTCCTGAATTCTTTACATATTATGAAATTAGGTTTATAACTTGTAATTATGGTGATTAAAAGCTTCAGATTCCATTCTAAACTCTAATGTGCTCTTTCTGTGAAAATTGGTTTATTTGTATAATGTGCCAGTTGGGTTTTTTAGATTATTTGTTCTTTTTATGTTAGGACCTTTGTATATTATTTGCCATGGTCAATAGCAAACATATTATCACGACTAATGGCTATACATTGTTCTTTGAGTCTCATTTAGTGAATGGACTTATGGGTAAGCAATGACATTTTCTCTCTCTAGTTACACTGTTTCACAAATGACAAATGAAATTGGCATGAAGGCTGAAATGTTATGCACATTTGATTTCTAATTAAACTTGCATAAGATTGGGCAGGCCGCGCAATGAGTTACCTTATAGGAATTATACTGTAGTATCAGTTAACAGGTCTACATTCTTATGGTTTGAAATGTTAGCTTCTTGGACTATGTCCCCCAGAATATTTCAGCTAGCCTGTCCATGGCCATGTTAGCTGGGTATTTGGAGATTTGTAATTAAGAACAGTAATATTTCCATCTCACTGATATTATTTCAATCTAATTCAGGGTGAATGAATAATTCCAGCATGAGTATGCAATGTTTGAATTCACTTCTAATGTGAATTATCAGAAGCTACTGGCACATGAAGAGAAGCCCTGTGTGCAATTGTTAGTATGCACTCTTTATCTCCAAGGATCAGATGCTTCAGCTGGGTCTCTGAAAGTCTGCTACATCAGAAAATCAAAGCATTTACATTAGCATGTAACTTTTAACATACAGAATACTTTTCATCCTAATGATTCTGTCTCTAGTAATATATAAACCAACAGGAAAAAAAACCTTTCCCCAGAAAATTAGCACCAACTAGACACAGGTTATGAATGAAGAAATCTGACAAGTTAAGTTTTTTTTAGTTTCATTTTCTGGTCCTTTGTTCACTGACTCCTGTTTCCACTTCCATTTGCAGTATGCATTTTATACATATTTGTGAACAAATGTGAATTTTTATAGAAAATTTCCCTTAATATGTATGGCTGGAATCTAATGCTGGACTTCTGCTGAAACCTGCTCTGGAGGGCTGGGACCAGTGGTATTCAAGCTTGTGTCCCCAGATGTTCTTGGACTGCAACTCCCAGAAATCCTGGCCAGCACAACTAATGATGAAGGCTTCTGGACGTTTTAGTCCAAGAACACCTGGGGACCCAAGGTTGGGAACCACTGCTCTAGAGGAAATCTTTTGGGACCTTGGACATCTGCAGTCAAGGGAGGTTGAGGAGAAATTCTCAATTCCACAGATGTCAAATACAAAACTACACTTCTGGATCTTGGCTCCAATTTATTTATTCCTTCAGTTTGCATTCCTCCTGTGAAGAGGACTAAAAATGCACTTGTTCCAAGTTATTTTCTATTACATACTGATGTTTTGTACTGTACTTGTTTTTAGAAATACATGCATTTTGTGCACATTTTCCCCAAGATATGTATTCTGTCACATTTTTATTCAGAGAACTTTATTAGAGAATACGGAGAAGTGCAAATACTGAAGGAAATCTGAGTCTCAGTTCTCTGCTGATTCAAAAAGTGCAAATGAGGTAAGATCCCTGCCAACATAGGAGCTGGAAAATGATAGCATAAGCTGGAACATAAACATAGATAGCCTGTGCTTAAAGTTTTTTCCCCTTTTATTATAGTTGGTAGTCAGTGATGTCACTGTGCTGGTACAAGATCTGTTTGGCTAGCAGTTGGTCTTTTTCAAAGTTAGTCCAAGGGTCAGATCCAATGGCAACTTATCACAAGAGCTTGCACAACCGCTTCTGCAGTAGTGTTATCCAGTGCTGCTGCACTAGTGGAGATTCTTACTCTGCTAGGATTAAGTTGGATGAAATCCTGCACAGCTCTGAAATAAAACAAATTCCTTTATTATGTCAAAAACCCCATTTGCAACAGGACTAGAGACAGCTGTTAAAATTTAAATTTAAATTAAAGGTAACTCTTCACAGCAGCCTGGAATACCCTGAGGGGATCCCTCTGTGACTACAGATCTGACTAAAGAACAGTTGGAGAAGCAATCTGAGGAGAATAGAAGTGCAAATCAGATGCAGACAGATACAGCATCATAATTAATAAAAATCATACATAAGTAGAAAAGCCTTCATTATTGTGCTGTTCTCAGAGAAAGAAGGGAAACTTTCTGTATTTTCTTTTCCTTTGGGGCAGATGAGAAAACTGTGGATAACTAATAATGTCCAGTAGCCCCAAGTTATTGAATTAATCATCTCCTGGGTCCCAAGATAATGGCTGATGGGAGTTTTGTTGCAAACACTAGCATTCAAGGAAATCAACATTCTTAACTGTGGAGACCAATGGCATTCAAGCAATTATAAAACAGAAGTCTCACTTGGGACTTTAGATGAGGCAGCAAGACATGCCTACGTCAGTCCATTCAGTTCAGATCCCCAGACTCACAATGGTTTATGCTCTTATTAATCAGAACCAAGCAAGTGACGTGACAAGCTGATATCCATTTCTCTCATCGCAGCAGAAGCAGAAAGTACGCCATCTTTCTAAAACATCTGTCACTATGAAAATCCTCTCACAATTATTAAAAGGCTCAAGTGCTCAGGTGCCGTTGATGAGACAGGGCAGAAGAACTGGATGCAGAGGTAGCTGGAACTGTTAACACCTGAGCTGTGTTCAATAGCCAGCAAGTCTGGTTTCATCAACACCAAGGGAGAGTACCTAGCCTTACTCTGTCCGTTATCACTTCCGACACACGAAAACCAAGGAGTCTGAAGAGGAGAGCAAGAATCTCAATTTCCAGGGTTCTTCCTCACATGTAGAGCTTATATACAAACAAGAACCTTTCCTCTTCAAATGCTACCATCATAGTGTGATTGAAGGATTTGACTAGGTGCTTCCCCCTCAGCATGTTGACCCAATCAAGTACACTAATGCCTGGTGTTTAAACACCAGTCTAAGATGCAACTCAGGGGAACTTGCATCTACACTTTATTGTGTAGATGCATCATGTTGTAAAGAACAGACTTTCTTCTCTTTGAGCCTCGCAATGTTGGCTTTTGTTTTAAAACCTAGAGGCTGAGTCCCGACGCTGAGGAAGGCCCTCACATTTTAAAAGAGCAAAGATGAGAAACTATAGTTAACAGAACAGCCCCATGACCAGGAAGCATGGTGGCTATAGCATTCTGAGATCTGTATTCCAGAAAAGCAATTTACCCCATGCTTTTCTACCCCACTGCTCCCTCAAATTACTGTCAGGATGGAAAACAATAAACTGCATATGGGTGGTATAGTGCACAAACTTAAAACACGCATGAACAATGACAGTCATTAATCTATGAAACAATTGTTATTTACTAGTAACTTGATCTTAAATGTGAAGGAAAAATGGAAACAGGCAATGATGCTTATTTAATGAGGTTTGACTGGTCCTTCAGCACGTGTTAACTACAAACGGTTTTCTCTTCTCCTCTTTCCTTTGTTTTATAAGCCTGGCATTTTACCAAACTGTTATGTGCAACTGGAACTGGTATTTTATGTCCCAAAAGTTCATGTTTTATAAAATCTGTATGCTTATTATCAGCTGCAAGTGCGACTGATGCTCGCCCTTGTCTGGGCTAACAAAAATAAAAACAAATGGTTGCAATTATAATATAATACAGATTGTTTAAGGCATAAAATAGATGAAAATAGAGTTTAAATGTATTAATAAAAGAGAAAGGAGCACTCATTTGATCAAGAGCCCATCCTGGATAGCCAGTGACTTAAGTATCTGGCTGTGGAGTCAGAGGTTGGGAGTTCAGTTCCCCAGGAGCTGGACCTGATGATCCATAGGGACTCTACTAACTGTGCAATTCTAAGATGATGAGGAAGAGGAGGATTCAGCAGCCCATCTTAATAGGAAAAAAAATCCTGCCAAATCTATCTTTCTTTTCTAAGATTATCAGCCATGAGGTGAAGAGAGAGCATTAATATCAATACGGCCACTAGACCATCATGTCTTACTACAGTCTCCTTCCACAGTGCAATCCAGTGCAGCATATTTTTGTTTTGTTTCTGTTTGTGTACTTGGTATGATCAGAGCTTTGAAGTGTTACTGTCTTGGACTACAGCTCCCATAATCCCCCAAAGAAAATATCACTGACATTTTTATAGGATGAGGAGAAATAACCTTCTAGTTTTTATAGGATGAGAATTATCTAGACACCACCACACATTATTTCTGGATTTGTCTTAAAATAAATGAATAATTGTTAAGTGTGTGTGCTGATGCATTGGTAGTTTTGTGGTTTATTGATTTCTGCAGATTTGGGGGTTCTTTTTAATGGAAATGCAGCCTATAAATTGAATGACAGAAAAGGAATAAACTATGTAAAAAGAAAAAAAAAGAAAAAAAGAAAGAAAAAATACACATATATTATTATATTAAATAAAAACAATGAAACTAAACACATAACCATATAAAGTCATTAGGTAAAACAGTTAAAAACAGTTAAAGCACACCTAGAAGAAGAAGAATGCCCAGCATTAAGATAAAAACTCTCACTGCCAATTAGTTGTTAAAAGTTTATCTAAAAAATGATGGTCTTCAGCTGCCTCTGGAAGGACAAGAAGGAAATGACCAATTTAGCCTCTTGTGAGAAGGCATTCCACAACCTGGGAAGGCCCTCTCTCATGGTTTCACCAGATGTGCCTGTGAAGTCAGCAGGCCTGAGAGAAGGACCTCGCATAAAGATCTTAGTGGCCAAGAAGGCTTATATGGAGAGATGTAGTACTTCAGTTAGCCTGGACGCTATTCTTAAAAGTCTGACAGGTCCAGGCCAGGCTGTTGTCCATAGGGAAAGGAGAGACTATAAATCAATATTTTTGATTCCGTTGTCTCACATGGAATCCACAAACCCCATTTTGCTCTTTTGGCAGTCTAGTTTCAAGAACAATGGGCATCAGATCTGGACTACCTTTTGGACTAACCCGATAATTCATAGCACTTTTGCTTAAAGAATTTGAAAGCCTTCCTTGTTCGTAACTTTTTAGCTGACCAGTAAATGTATTAACCCAAACCAGAACATTTTCTTTTAACTTTATCAGAATCGATCAGTATCCTTTTGTGTTTCCAAAGGTATTTATTTCCTGTTATTAGTTTCCTATGGTTGATGCTGATCCACATTCAAAATGAACGTATTGAGAATAATGTTTTAGAATACTGAGGCCAGTTGTCTTTGAATATATTCATATGACTAACTTCTACCATTGTGTATTTCGCTGTCTGACAGATTATCTGAGTGTGAAGAAATCAAGCTCTGAAAATGGAAAGTGTTAAGCCTCCTCATCCTCATGGTACACATGTGTGTTTCTATAGTGGTACATGTATACATGTGCACACATAGGTGTGCACAATTAAATGCATCCCCCAATCCACTGCCTATTGATACATGCAGCCCTCAGGGGCAAATACATTTGACCATCTGGTTATTAGAGCTATTAGTAGTAGTAGTTATTAGTAGGGACAGAAGCATGGCTACAGCTGAAGCTGCCTTAGCAAGCTGCAACTAAATGCTGATTGGCAATTTCCTCCTCTTTTCCTCTCTCTCTCTCTATTTCTGTCTCTCTTTCTTTGGTCTCCTAGATGCTTTAGCACAACTTTGTTCCAGCACTGGCATCGTGCTTTTTGCTTTCTTTTTTTTAAAAAAAGAAATGTTTTGGGGACAAGAGGTGCTTGGTTGAGGGGAACTGACACATTGTGAGTGCCCCTTTGCTTCCTCTCTCCCCACTCTCCCAACCACCAGAATCCCTCCACAAATTTCTTCATTGGCACAAGTGAACACACCATCTGAGGAGATGCAAATGCATTTGCTTATAAAAAAAAATAAAGGTAGAAGTGCCAACATAGGAGAAAAAAAAGTACAGATTTGGGAAGGGGGGCAGTCCAGTTTGATTCACATTGACATGTATTTCATCCATTGTTATTGCTATGTGCTGTCAAATCACCTTCGACTTCTGGCAACTCTGTGAATGAGCAATTTTCAAAATGTCCTTTCCTCAACTGCCCTGCTCAGATCTTGTAAACTCAAGCCTGCATTTCCTTTAGGGAGTCAGTCCATCTCATATTTGGACTTACTCTTTTCCTGCTGCCTTCAAACCTTTCCCAGCATTTTTGTCTTTTCCAGAGAATCTTGCCTTTTCATGATGTGCCCAATGCAGGATAGCCTCAGTTTCGACATTTTTGCTTCCAGAGATAGTTCAGGTAGTCAACGGAAAATAATACGAATCTTATCATACCCATCCCAGAGCAAGTCCTGTATTATTTGTCGGTGTTGCTACCTCCTAAGACACTTTCTGTGATAAAATACTCTGATCAGCAGCCACCGCAGTGACAATACATGCCGGTCAAAATAAATGAAGCAAAGTTTCAGCAATGTGACTTCTAAGCAAACAATTCTATTTGCTTCTTAAAGAAAACAATTCTAAGAAACCCGCAGGCAAGAGCTATGTATGCCAGGCACCGTATTATCACAGATGACCTGCTGATACAAAAGTGCCAATAGGTTCTAAACTCTGAGAAGTCACAGCATGCCTTTCCAGTGTTCTTTGATTTGCAGTTATTTACTTCATGTAATGAAGGGGAGAATGCATCCACATGGATTTTTTAAAAAATAAGTATTATTGAAATGTGTTACAACTCTTCTAGAATAAAAAAACATTCAAAGACATTTCTTGGACAAATGAAAACATTTCTTTAAATTACAGAAGGATGTACCAGTGCCCCTCTGGCCATTCATTCACCTTTCCTTTCCTTTCCTTGCCTTGCCTTGCCTTGCCTTGCCTTGCCTTGCCTTGCCTCTCCTCTCCTCTCCTCTGTTTAGTCATTATACTTCTCCTGTTCTGGTCCTCCACTCCTGTAGTCTCTGTGTATTTTCTGATGACTATGTCTTAGGATGTGGGTTCACCCAAAACATGCCTTCTGCATTTTGTAAACTCTAGACTGAAGGTTTAAGTCAGCATATTTGCATCTTTCTTTTTCTGTGCCAGCTGAAAAGGCTTTACAAAAGCTTTTATCAAGTATTGGCTACACAGTAATATCAAATATCTGCTGCAGACAATAGATAGGAATCACTCTGAGACTAGGCTTATATTTCTTTCTTTACTATAAAATATTTTGCAATATAAAATGAGGTTCCAGAAATGCAGATGGCAGAGATACAAATAGAATAATGTAGTTTCATATAAGTTCAACAGTCCACTTCATAATGCTAGCCTCTGAGGTGAAATACCCTTTCTCCAGTGCAGAGATGTGCCTCACAAGCATCTTCACATCTAGTATACCACTTGTGAACACTATTAAAAGTAATTGACTTCTTACTTAGTTTTGAAGTTACAGTCATGATATACTGATATATCTGTGAAGATTCTCAGTCATCCAGGTGAGGTTATCTGGATATACTGATGATATATTGATGTTATATAAAATAGGTCCCAAGTTTTATGAAGTCAGTGTTTCCTGGATCTCACTAAAAGGGATGGAACACAGATGCACTAAAGCCAGTCTGTCCCTTGGATGATATCCTGGACTTAAAATTTGTGTGTGTTCAATAGAAAGCTTCTTTTTCTCTGACTAACATATGTATGAGCTTCAGAATAATCCACTAATTAAAATAGTGTGTATTTAAGGTTCTTGGGTCAAGAAGTTACTGGCCAAAATCCTGTTGGGGGGGTCCACCTGAGCAGTGGGAACGATGTCATTGGCCATGGCAGACTGCCACTGATTAAAGACTTCCTTTTGTGATTTTGAGGTGCTTGTGACTTTGTCACATAGTACACAAAAGCACAAGAGGAATCTCTTTTAGTCTTTCTCAACAGTCAACCTGTTGTTTGCCACTTTTTGTGTTTCTGGCTAGGCTCACAAAGGCAAAAGAAGGTAGAGACATTTTGCACAAACTGTGCACAACACAAAGGAAAAAAATCAAGGGCTGGTGAATCTTTGACAGGCTGCTTTTGCCAAGAGAAAAATTCCTTCACATTTTTATCACCACTTTTACTTTCACTTCCTGTCCTTCCCATTTTTATAGGGCCTATGAAGTAGATCTTAAGACCTGAGCATTTTCATGCCACCACAAACAATCCCTCAATAACCTGGCTGCAAACTATTAAGGGCTTTGAAATCAATTCCCATACTTCAAACTGGGTTGAGCAACGGGTGAGAAATCAATGCACCTGGTGCAATGTATGTGTAACATGTTTCAGTGACTCGGCTTATTCACTAAGAGGGTTCATGATAAAGGAATTCAAGAAGCTGAGTTCCACAAACTCCAGTATTTGTTATTACATTTTTAAAAACTGCATTGCAGTCAAAAGTCCTGTGTATTGCAATTTCTCAGGCAGAGAGCTTACAGAGCTTTCAGAATTTCATTTAATTTCAAAGTCATGTAATACACTTTTTGAAGATACGTAATATAAGATATATAAAAATGTATGGCTCAAACTGTCCTTCACTGGATTCTGCTTCCCCCCAGATCAAAGGATTATTTTAGTAATTAATCAGAATTCTGCTATTTTTTTAAAATAATGTACCTGTAATAACTATTTTAAGATAAGTATTAGAAGAGCTGGGGAATTCTGCTCAAAGGCATTGACAATTTGTTTTTAATCATGAACTCATTCAGTCATTAAAGTTGAATGATATTGAATGTAAATGGGAAAGCACAGAACCTTGCTCATTATCTCTCACACACTTGAAACCATATATTTAATAGGAATATGATGTGAGTGTATTCATTGTAAATGAATGAATACTGCTTCCAGAATAGAATCTTCTTGGTTGGACATAGAGATGAGAAATGTAATGATAAAACATTGCCACTTTTAGGCAATTGTGACTTTCTTCTTGAAATAAAAACAAAACAAAATCAAAGAAGCATAGAATGGTAGAATTGGAAAGGATCCCATGAAGCCATATAATCTAAATTCCTGTCAGTTTAGGAAATCCACAACTAAATCATTCTTGACAAGTGGCCCTTCAGCCTCTGATGAAAAAACTCCAATGAAAGAGAGCCCACCAATGTACAGGATAATTCCACTGTCAAACAACTCCTACTATTAAGATTTTTTTCTGAACATTTAGTCAGAATGCCCTTATATATAATTTACATCCACTAGATCAGATCCTATCATCTGGATCTTATCATACAGCTGTGTTTCTAGACTCTACCATCCTGGTCATTCTTTAGATATGTTCCAGCTTGTCGATATCCGTGTTAAACTGAAGTGCTCAGAACTGGATAAGTAAGGTCTGACTAAAGCAGAGCAGAGTGGTACTATTACTTCCTTGGTCTGGACATGACCCTTCTGTCAATGCAGCTTAGGAATTACTACATAGGTAATATTTTTGTTAGGTTCATCCCATACTTGTCTTGGCTGGAGGGAAGGTGGATTACCACAGGACATGAAGGATGCAAACATCACCACATTGTATAAGAACAAAGGAGACAGAGGCAACTGGAATAACTACTGTGGCATCTCTCTTCTCAGCATTGTAGGGAAGCTGCTTGCCCGTGTTGTGCTGAAGAGACTCCAGGTGTTTGCAGACAGAGTCTATCCAGAATGACAGTGTGGATTTCAAGCTAATAGATCCACCACTGACATGGTATTCTCCCTCAGACAGTTGAAGGAGAAATGTAGGGAACAACGACAGCCACTCTTTGTGGCCTTCATAGATTTCACAAAGGCCTTTGATTTGGTTAGCAGGGACGGACTTTTTAAAATACTTCCTAAGATTAGATGTCCACCTCGACTCCTTAACATCATCAGGTCCTTTCATGAGGAAATGAAGGGCACTGTAGTTTTTGATGGCTCAACATCAGATCCCTTTGACATCCGAAGCAGAGTGAAACAGGGCTGTGTCCTCACGCCAACCCTGTTTGGGATCTTTTTTGCTGTCATGCTGAAGCACGCCCTTGGAACTGCAACAGAAGGCATCTATCTCTGGACTAGATCAGATGGAAAGCTCTTTAATCTCTCTAGATTGAGAGCGAAGACCAAAGTCCAGCTGAAATGCATGTGGGACTTCCTCTTCGCCGACGATGCAGCTGTTGTTGCCCACTCTGCTGAACACCTCCAACAACTCATGAATCGCTTTAGCAAGGCCTGCCAAGACTTTGGATTAACAATCAGCGAAAACACAAGTCATGGGCGAGGGCGTGGACTCACCTCCCTCTATTACCATCTCCACACAAGAATTGGAGGTTGTTCATGACTTTGTGTGCCTTGGCTCAACAATCTCTGACACTCTCTTCCTAGATGTCGAGCTGGATAAACGCATTGGCAAAGCAGCTACCACGTTATCTAGACTCACAAAGAGAGTATGGCTTAATAAGAAGCTGACGGCATATACCAAGATCCAGGTCTATAGAGCCTGTGTCCTGAGCACACTCTTGTACTGCAATGAGTCCTGGACCCTTTGTGCATGGCAGGAGAGGAAGCTGAACACGTTCCATATGCATTGTCTCCGACGCATTTTTGGTATCACCTGGCAGGACAAAGTTCCAAATAGAGTAGTCCTAGAATGAGCTGGAATTTTTAGCATGTATACATTACTGAAACAGCGATGTCTACGTTGGCTCGGGCATGTCGTGAGAATGGCTGATGGTCGGATTCCAAAAGATCTCCTGTATGGAGAATTAGTGCAGGGAAAGTGCCCCAGAGGGAGACCACAGCTGCGATACAAGGATATCTGCAAGCGGAATCTGAAGGCCTTAGGAATGGACCTCAACAGATGGGAAACCTTGACATCTGAGCATTCAGCCTGGAGGCAGGCGGTGCATCATGACCTCTCCCATTTTGAAGAGACACTTGTCCAGCAGGCCAAGGCCAAGAGGCAGTCCCGAAACCAGCAAAATCAGGGAGCTGGACAGGGGACCGATTGTATTTGTCTTCAGTGTGGAAGGGATTGTCACTCTCGAATTGGCCTTCTCAGCCACACTAGATGCTGTTCCAAGTCCTCCATACAGAGCACGTTACCATAGTCTCTCGAGACTGAAGGATGCCTAATCTAAAAATCGTCCTGTACATGCAGAGTACACAGTAGGGTAGGATGCTCATTGTTCAGTACCAGACCAGTTAAAGGAACCAGATGGGGCACAATAGTGAACCTGGAAATATCTCAGTGTGGATGCATTGGATTGGGTCCAAAGATCCCTCAACACTCAGAAAAGATGTTTCCAGCACCTAGTCACAGAAGGGGAAGAAGTGATTTCTAACTATTTCCCCTTCTTGCTATGGATCCTTTCTCTTGAAAGTCTGCTGCTCAATGGTGTGGGAAATGAGCAGTGGTGGCAGGGAGAGACACAGCAAAGATCACTGCCTACATTTCTATTAGAAAATGCTTCTGCTATGTAAAGGCCCACACATTCTGAGAATAACATATTTAGCCATTATTGCTAACTTTTGTGGAAGCAATCCTGAGGTACAAACTAACAGGATATTGTGGTAGTAGATCTAATGTCAAATGAACATTTTTTTTCAGATTCAGGGTCAAGACAAAATAAACCCCATTTGTTTCCCTGATAGGTCATCCTTGAGTCCATTTTAAAAAAATAGCAGAAAGGTTTAGTTTGTTTTTTAAAAGAGGACTAAGATATATCTGTCATGTTTTTTTTTCTCTTGGGAAGAACAGAAGATTTATCTTTCTTACTTTATATTCTGCTACACATTGGTAAATGTTTTTCATTACAATGCCCCCTGTTACCTTGCATATCACTGAGCTGAGAATTTTTGAACTCTGTGGCAGGATAAATAAATAAGTAAATATCAAAGAAGATATGTTCATTATTTGTATTAATTTTAGAACAACCCACAGGAAACCAGTGGAAACTAGTGGAAACTCCTGTATTCTATCAAAGTACAATTTCATAAATAGATGAAAACTACTTAGAAACCATCAGTTTTCACAAACAAACAATGTATATTTAAAGTGGAATTTGTTTATTGTTGGTCTTCCTCCTGGTCTTACTTTTACATATCCTGCTGGTTTGATTCCTATCATGTAATATCCATCTGCCTGCAAATACATTTGATTTATACAATAGAGAGCATGACTGTCATTATTAGACACAACAGGGACTCTTATGGCATTTTGAAGACTTAAGTTTTATCCAGGATAGGTTTTTGTGAACTGTTGCAGCCCAAGATGCAGGGAAGACTTAATGATTCCACTGTGTAATCCTAACTCAAATTCAAAGTTGTGTAGGCTCTGGGAGGGGATTTATGAATAAGCAGATGCTTTTTCCATTAGTGGAAAAAACCCTGATGCCAGCTGAAGTGTGCTTGTGTTGACAATCCTCTCCTACTGGCTAAACACAGAATGACTGTGCTAGCAAAGATCTTGCATAAGAAAAACCAAAAAAAGGTGGCTGGAGTAGAGTGGAGAATGGGCTTGATGAGAGAGGAGTTATGTCAGAATCAAGCTTCCTTCAGCTCAGGGATTGTATTTTTTCCAGAGAACTATGTCAGTACAAGGATGACATGTAACAATTGTCTAAATAATTTCTAACAGTCCTGGATTGGATGGAGTTTGGATTCACACAGTTTCAGCTAGCCTAGCATCCACTCAACTGGCCCTTGGCTGTCATGGCTAGTTGGAATTGCACTCTAATGCAGCTGCCTCTCAGCACTGAAAAGGTTAATCATTGCACATATGTGGCTAGGTATTGTTGTTTGTGCTTTTGTTCTAATTCCACTAAACCGCTTACAACAGAAACACTTCCCCGAGGCAGAGCTTAGTTCTAAACATCTCACTTTCATTAGCCAGAGCCATACTGCTGGGCAGAGGTACATAAACCATAGTATGAAAAACAATATTAAACATACAGTATTGAAAGATAAATATGAATATAAACTTACTGAAATCATAATATATACAAGTTGAATATTTATCTTCAAACTAAATATTCTTTCCAAAGAACACCTTTGGCTAATACTATGAAAATATGGCAACAGGTTAAGGATGGAAATGAGATAAACCAGAAGAGGTTTATCTCTGCATAATCTTTTGATTTCTATCTTACCTGGTGGTTTTGCATATGACAGTGCTTTAATTAAAATAAACAAGAATCGTACTGCTATAGGCTGAAAACAATCTTGTGGAACAATGAAAATCTGGTCCTGGCAATTATATAGTCACATCGAAAGTTTAGAATAAAAAGCTGTGGCAGTTTATATGCACAGCAGGAAGGAAATGCATGCAATTTTAAAACGATTATGAAACAGCCTTCCAATTTCACAGCCCCATTATCTAAACTGTTTAAACTGGGGAAAGAATTCCTCCATTGGATCACAGACTGTGCAGTCTTTAACATTCCCTGAGGGGTGTCATCATGGCCCTAAAAGATACCTAAGAGCATAAAAGTATGCTGGTGATGATCAATAAAAGCTCCAAAGTTCATTGGTAACATTGTTGAGAGCAGCTTTTCTTCATGGGACTTGAATGCATAGCCAGAATTTTGAAATGGTAGAATCTATGCTTTGCATGCAGAATATCCCAGCTCCAGTCCCCAGCACCCCCAGGTAGGACTATGTAACAATCCTGCTTGAAACTCTAATGGCTTGACCTAGTATAGATCATCTTCCAGTGTCCTTGAATCTGGAGCTCAAGTTGTCCTTGTGTGCATCCTGGGTGCACTACAAGGCCTGAATAAAAAAGAAAGTAATGTTGCTCCCATATTTTATATTAAAAATGCATTCATTTATTTCATAAATAAACTCCTTTTGTCTTTTTCTCCCCCTACCCAGCTCCATCCTCATGTATTGATCTCTCAGACTGTTACCCTCCAAAAGGTAACAATCCTTTAAAGGTACACCATTACAGATTCTCCAAGAAGAAAATCCAGTACCAACCAGTAAGGACTAAAACACTGAGCACGGTGATTGTTCTTTCAATTGCTTTAGAGGTCATAAATAGGTCTTAAAGCTGGTTTCTCAAAAATCTTGCTGAATCTAGTTTTTGCATCAACCCTCTTGCTTTCCTGTTTGTACCAGATAAATAATAATAATGCTACCATTAAATACCAAGGATAAGACCAAGGAACAAATGTAAACCACTGCAAAAATAAAAAGAAATCACAACCCTGGACATTCATTCTGCACTTGTGGCTCGGTGAAAAAATGTCACAAAGTTATTTAGAATTTTGATACTAATAATTTAGACTTGTGGAAGACAAAAGAATGTGTATTTTTAAAAAAACTCTTCACAGTAACATTTTCTTTCTCAGGTTTGTATGCTGCTTTCATATTCTTGAAGAGAATGAAGGCTGGTGTACACTTTCTGAAAGCTAAAAGGAGCCTGGCTGAATAACTCTGTTATTACTAGGGCAGACAAGAATTATAAGTGTCAGAAGTCACAGACTTTCTTGGCTTCTGCAATTTAAAAACAAATGATGTAAGTTCATTTTTAATGTGTATACAATTTCCCACTAAACTTATTCATTTAAAAAATATTTTTCTCTAAAATGCTCATTTGTGTTTGTCTCTTATAATATCAATTTTTGTATTTCAAATTTAAAATGCATTTCAAAATTTGGAGAACTGTGCATTCCAAAGAAAAACTCTGTTCCAATCCATAGCCACTTTGAATGGTTTACCTGTCTTTGATTAAACTAGATGTCAAGAGAAATGTTTATTTGCCACCCTTATTTCTCTTATTATGGAAATTCCCCAGAGACCCATGACTTGCAAAGTAAGCCCACGTTTACCTTCCAATGACCAATCACAAATCAAAGTATGCAGGTAAGGAACATCATGACAAGATATCTTCTACCACTTGAGGGAGGACTTATTTAGGAAAAACATACTAAATACATAATCTAGTTCCCCCTTTGTTTCGATTCAAATATTGCAGTACAAAGCAAACTGGAGGAAAACCGATGTTTGAACAAAGCCATTGAAAGGTTCGGCAGTGGTACAAGCCACCAGTGTTGGCTTCAGAATCAACTTTCTCAGATTCTTTCAAGTGGAGTGCATCTTTTGATGCTGTTTTAGGCACAAGGCATTTTGTCACAAAACTTGAGGGTGCACTGATGACTCATTTCATTCCTCCCCCCCCAACGCGAACATTCTAAGTAGAACTAGAAACTGAAATATTAGGACAACACAAAATGGTTTTCAAGAGAAATGTACAGCTCTGATCAGATTTCAGAATCACGAAACAACAATTAAAATAATAGGGGGAGAGTGAGAACAAAAGAAGCAGAAAAACTGTGCTATGCATATGTGTGCCCAAAAAAGCTCAGTGAAAGGGTTTTGGGAAGGGGGAGCTTGACAACCTTGCTATTTGCATTCTGGTTTTCTCTTTAGATCCCTCTTTAGATCTTATTTGCATCTTATTGGTATGGTTGTTGCTGTTGCATCATTTCCCTGTTGTTTATCAGGCGACTCCACTGTTGCTTCCCTTAGTTATGTTTGTGTTGTCCATCTCATCTGGAAGAGAGGTATATTTTTATGTGCGGGGAGGGTGCTGTCATTTTGGATTGTCTCATCATAGAGTTTCCAAGGTATAAATAATCAGAAGTGGTTTACCATCATCATAGAGTTTCCAATGTATCAGAAGTGATACAATCAGAAGTGGTTTACTTTTGAGCAGTATCAGCAGGAGTGAGCTAGAGGTGCAAATTGTCATTGTCTTTGAATGATCCTCCACCATTGTCATCTTCCACTACTACCCAGTAGCCATTCTTCAAGAATTTCTCTGCCTCCACTATTGGAATGAGCTCCTATGGAAATTGAACTACACAATGAGGAACAACATATTGGTAGTTCTATCTTCTGGTGGTGCAAACATCCGTTTCTGAAAAGAATGGATACACCTTAGTCTGAGTGTCTCAGCTTTGACCCAATAAAAGAAGCTATGACCTTTAGTTTCCAAGACTTGAGCAGAGCTGCTAATGACAGAACTGTCTGGAAGTCATTAATTCATAAGATCACTGTAACTTTGAGGGGATTTGACAGTGCACAACAACAAATGTTGGGGAGCATGCAAGAAAAAACCACAGACACCAAATTAGAATGAAGCAACTTTGTGGCAGCAACCACACAGCAAAGATAGTGCTATGTAAAGTAGCCCTTCAGTTCATAGTATTTATGCGTGCAATCTTCATTGTTAGACCTAAATCCACAATCAGTACTCACATTTTCCCACACCTCTTTTTATGCCTAGGATTGTATCTGACCTAATTAAGATTTCTGAAGCTAGTTGTCTAAGATCTGCATTAAATGTCTATGAACATGTTCTCCTGACAATTGCACTTAGCTGCCTGCAACCTTCTTTCCTCTGTTACATTATCCAATAATTGATAAACTACAGGCACTTTGGGTGAGAATCCAATCATTCATTTGCCTGCTTGCAGTTTTTAAATCTATAGTTCATCTCTCCGTGTTGAAAGTGGTTAACACAACTGCATTTTCGAATTCTCATTCTAGGTTAGAAATCCATGCCCTCTCTGTTTATACAAAGCCTTATACGATTTATTTATTTATTTATTTATTTATACCCCACCTTTCTCCTAAAAAAGGACCCAAAGCAGCTTACATCATTAAAACCAGAAAATAGAAAAACAGAGGAATAATTTAATATTCTTTCAATATTAAAAGCGAAAAACAGTAAATTATTCAAATATTAAAGAAGATTAATAACATTGTATTAAAAATGTCAGGTAAAAGCATTACCAGAAACAGATTTAGAAGCAACATAGTGGCAGTCACTATTCCTTCTGCAATAAATGGGGGCCAGCAGGCATTTTAAAGCTAAATCACATAACCCTAAATTGGTTCTGGCTGCATGGCTTTTTCAAGGTTCATCATATCTGGCAAAAAACCCCACACATAATGGTCGTCTCACTGCTCTGTCACATGACTGTGTCAATGTTCAGCTCTTCCTTAAATGAGCAATTCTTTATGCTCTGTGTTGAAAATCTATTGGACACTGGGGAAATCAGATGAGAATACCTTGCTGCATGGCTAGCTGTAATACACACGGGCCTTTTCTGTTCAGCCAGACACAGTTTCTAAGCATCTGCTCTTAGCCTGTCTCTCTGCTCAGTCTTCCAAACTAGGGCATCCACAACAAGAGTTAAAGATATTCTCTTTGGGAAGAGAAGTGCTATACAGTAGCATTTTTATTGCATGTCTATATTTTTATGGAATGGGACTTTGAAAAAAAAAATAGTGCTGCTCATGCTGTTGCACGCGTGGACCAAGGGCTATAGAAAGCACAAAACCACATAGCCAGATTGCATTATATGTATAAGAAAGTTGCAGTGCCTCCTCATTCCTCCATGATCACCCTCCTGTCACTGCAAATTCTCACCCTTTCTCTGCAGTATGCTTCCAGTACAGATGGCTAGAACCAATTCCCACTTATGTTTCCCTCACTTGCCACACTGTTCAGTTTCTTCCTCATGTTCTGGAAGCTTATAGAACCTTTGTCAGGATGTTTGGTGGGCTTTTTAATCTTTTTTGTTTTTAAACTCATTTAAGATTAATTTCAAAAACTTATGTCTTTAGCATACCTAAGAAGTCCAGTTTTATTTCTCCTTCTTTTGCAAACCATAAGCCATCTAACCACTTGATTTCACTATTAGTGGAAATGATACCTGTCATAATTTTCTTGCTCATGCTCTCAGAACTATACTGTACATTAGCATTGAGGCAAACCCCCTTTCGTCATTTTTTTTTGGGGGGGGGGGAGGATGGGCCCATGAATGTTCTAGTCTAGTAAGAGTAGTAATCCCCAAGGAAGCAAAATTCTGCCAATGAGAGAAATAACGGACAGCTGCTCTGCTCAGCATTCTGGGCAGTATACTTTCTAAAATGGCAGCTGCTGTTCTGACTTCTCTTCAGCAAAAATTATTATCCATCTGTCTGAACTAGAGGAAAAAGTAGTTCATAACAGCTGGGGTGTTAGACCCATTATTTTTTAAACGGAATGCTAACTAGAAGCAATCTGGACCCTATAACATTTATTCCTTCCCTTTCCCTTTCCCTCCCCTCCCCCAATTTTACGCAACGCTTAATTGCCCAGTAAATTTCTATTTAGTGCAGTGGAAAACTATAAAATCGATTCTTCTCTTCAGTATAATCAAATGATTAGGCCATCCAGATGAGTTAGCAATATGATAACAGTTAATAAACAGCAGGCCTGTGACATAAGAGGTCAGACTAATTACTCTGGCCAAATTATGGGATGGCTTGGCTTCCATGTAATTCAGTGTGGAACAATTGATGTTACAGTAGTTCAAGACCAAAAGGAGGTGATTTCATTTTGCCCTTGATATTACTTAAAGGAATCATTTTTAAGGAAGTCACATGCAGGCAGCAATATGTTCATTCATAAAAAGAGTAGAAGCGTCTATGGGGCTGGATTAAAACAAGGTGTGATAGGCTCTTAATGAAAGAATGTAAACACCAACAACTAATGGACTATTCTTGAGTGCCTTGGCACTGTGCTTTCTTTTCACTAGGCCCAGATTATTATCATGGTTATAATTCTTCTCCCAGCGTGACTTTCTGGTACATCCTTCTATCAAATGCCTTATTCTATCTACTCGGTAAAGCCTGGATTAATTTTATTATGTAATATGTACATGGGCCCTCAGGAACTCACCAAGAATACGTCACACCTCATTATCATTGCCTCTCCTTTCCTTGTGGATAGATCCTCCAGTAGCCTTCTTGAGAGATGGCAGGAACCCATTAGTAATATGCACTTTAAACTCATAATTCATATCCACTACTAAACACACTCCTGCAGAAAATTTTCCAAGATTTCATATATAATTGTAAAAAGTGAGAGACAGGCTACAACTCAGATGGATGCTATGAGCCTGTGGGAAAAGCTATGAGCAGACATCCCTTCAACAGCACCTTGTGAGGAGGACTGAGACCAGGTAACACTAGTCCTATCCTAGTCCCATCAGCCCAATGGTGCTAAGGAATTCCATGGATGATATCAAAATCCACAGAGTGGTCCAGCAGATTCCACAGAGATGTATTTTCCTATCTAGTTTATAGATTGCCAGTCAGGGCTGTATGCCTGCAAAACTGGACATGAAGCCTAACTGAAAATGTATCTAGCTAGTACATTTCACCTAAAATAAATGTTTATTATAAATGATGAGCAAAGCTGTACAAACATACACCTGTAGTATGTTCTGTGGCTCCCCACACACATAATGACAAATTTGCATGGGTCAGGGACCAAGTACAGTGCCACAGTGCTCATTTCCCCCACATGAATTCACAATAGCCAGCTGAATATTTAAACAAAGGCTAAACTACCTGCTGGATCCAGAGTTTGCATAGCACCATCATTTAACCCCTCCAAACTCACTGTTGAAGTCCTTCAAGCAATCCTGAGAAGATAAAATAGTGAGTAATAACAAAGGGGAGACATCAGGAGGGATACAATCTGTAACATCTACTACTGAACTGGAATTACAGTTTCTAGTAAATTCAAAACACTTAGGGCTGGCATGTATATAATAGGAAACCAGGCTTCAGAGAGACAATGATGACAGCGAGTGTTCAGCAAAGAAATGGAATAACAAGTGGACCATTTCACTGTAACAATGACCAATATTTAATCAGAAGAAGCTCAGTAGAGGTTTGTAAAATAATTTCATTGCTGTGTATGCTTTCTTATTAAATACATCTTCGTTTTCTAAACAGCAGTTATAAAACAGGGGGGAACTTACTGAGTTATCTTTAAATAAATAGGATTCTGAAGTGTACTTCTGTCTCCTGGGAAACAATGGCAAGAGTAAGGAAATCTAAAAGCATGAATTTCAGACCCATGAGTTAAACTATTTAATATTTTTAGCTTTTTTCTTGCATTTTACTTCAACGGAAAGCAATTGCGATGGACACCATCCAGCCATTTTTGTTGCCTTAAATTTCAGTACACATGAAGTAAGCATAAACTACAATGAAAAGAACTGCTTAACCTAGGTGTGTTTGCACTATAATAAATTGTGGCTTTCTTAATACATTGAGCTAGGTGGCTGAATATTGAGTGAGATAGGAGTGGGAGGTTGGGAGTCTGATTCCTCATTGTGCCTCTCAGGAGAAAAGCCAGCCAGGGCTCACCCAGAAAAAGGGAATGGTAAACCACTTCTGAATACTCTGTACCAAGAAAACCCTGGGAAGTGTCACCATAACTCAGAATTGACTTAATAGCACACAGTTAAATACATTGAGGTTGCAGGTCTTTATTTGCAAGCTAGATTTTAACCAGAAAAAAATGCAAGAATAAACTCAATGTACTGAACTTTTAGGTTTGATCATACTGTTCTAAAGCTATAGGTTTTGGGGAGTCATTGCATAATGATAACTATGCTTATGCATGGGTAAAACTGTTCTGTAACAAGCTATATGCACTGAGTTTTTCTTCTGAGGTTCTGCATTTGTTTAGCCATTGGCAGTTTGGACTCCCACTCCCCCCCCCCCCATATGCAGTCTCTAGCAAATAAAACCTATTCTGCATTAGATCTTCCTACCTAAAGGTATGTTCTAACATTTGCTAGATTCACTGTTAAGGAAAATGTTGGGGTAATCATTTTGTCCTACAGTTATGCTCTAACATTCTAATACCTTAACCTCCACCCGAGTAAAAACCCACTAGTCACCCCACTCCTTATGTATCACAGCACTAATGGTATGGATGGGTTGAAATGAAGCACAGGTTTTGATAGTGTCAAGTCATATTTGCAAGTAGCAGATCTCAAACACATTGCTATTCACAGTTACATTATTTGTACTAGTCAAAGCTTTTTGTTCTGTATTTTTCAGAGCAAATATCATTGTGTTTAATGGTCTTTCTTCTATTTAGGAGAACGAACAGTGAAGTACATTTCATATGTTTACTCGAGGTAAAACTTGTAGTGAAGATGCCATTGTTTTAGGAACCTTGTGGTATGATGGTTGAACTTCAGTACTGCAGTCAAGACTCTGCTCAGGACCTGAGTTCGATTTCAGAGGGCTCAGGTAGGCAGCTCAAGGTTGACTCAGCCTTCCATCCATCTGAGTTCAGTAAATTGATTACCGAGCTTGCTGTGGGGGGCAATGTGTAGCCTGCATAATTAAATTATAAACTCCTCAGAAAGTTCTTTAAGTGCTATGGGACGGTATATATGCAGCACACTTTGCTTTTAATGAGAGGGGTTAATCTAATCTGAATGTCTTTGCTTTCAGATATACCACTTTAGCCATAATGTTCTGGTTTAAACTGAATAGTCATTTTTCTCTCCTCTTCGTGTAATTTAATATCTGAATGTTGCACTTTCACAAACCCGTCTGCTTTCAGAGCAGTTCATAACAACTACACCAGATCACAATTTATTGATTGTACTAAGAAGCATAATGTACGGATCTCCTGTGTGTGAAATTTTGGTATGAGCCACCCAGTCAACCAACCACAAATGTCCCCACTCCTGGCTCTCAAGACTGGCTCCTGAGAGCATATTGAGAGGTAAAAGGTAGAATACTGCCCATGGTTCTCAACCTATTCTTAATACCCTGATCCACTTCTCCTAGCAGAAGAATATATTGCAGCACCTCTACTCTTGTCAGAAAGCTAGCATAAAACATGTCATTTGCATGTAATTAATGCTGTTCCACTCATTCCATTTGTATGTCAAAAAATCATGAAACAATCATTTATTTATAATAAGAATAATCATAGCTATTTGATCTGATGATTTGAGAGGCATAGGATGAAACTAAGGTATTCCTCTGCTAGTAGAGGTGAGCAATACCAGTGAGGGGGACATCCTTTAAAGTGAAACTAAAACCCAGAATGGATTCACAGCACCTTTGAAATTGGAGTCACCACCTATTATTGGTTCAAAGTCCTCTGTTTTTCTATGACTGTGAGACCCCAGGATTAGACCTTTGACCTGCCCCAGCCTCAACCTGGGATAGATATTTCCCTTCTAAGAGATCTCAATGGGAAGGTTAAAAAAATCCTGGATGAAAAACTAGTAAATAATTGTTGTCTTCTATCTCCCATCCTGGCCACTCTTGAGCAGACAAGGTTCTCCATGTCACAAGGGCTGTTTGTCAGTACTCTTCCATCCCACTCAGGACTGCTGTCAATTACTTCAGCCCAGTCTTGTCCATGTCTACTCACAAGTAAGTCTTTTTGAGTTCAGTGGGAATTTCTCTCAGACCCTAAGATATAGGATTGTTGCCTGAATTACTTACACCATTTATAGACGGCCTGTAGCAACCAAAAGTTATCTGGGCACCTACATTCTACATTACAACTTATATTATGATTTAGGGCAATTATCCATTCTGAGCTTCTTGTCATTGTCAATTACCACACAGATTAACCTTTGATAATTCTCCTCCTTCAAACAGGCATTTTGAAGATGAAGTTAAAAACAAAACAAAAACCCTTTACTGAAAACATTGCCAGCAGGACTGTCACTTGTAAAAAGACACATTAATCGCTACTGAAAGAAAAGTGTCTGGTAAATGCTTAGTGTGGGCTGAGAAACCTTTTGGTATTACTGCAATTTGTCAGATAGATTGTCTTTGCCATTTCTTGTGTTCTCACACACATTTGTAAAAATGTTTGGTTTGCTTCAAGCCTTGAATCTGTAAATCTCAAATGGCCTGAGACCATCTTTCAGATATCTCTTTCTTCAGCATGTACTTTCCGTATGTCTAAGGGGTCTAACAGAAACTATTTTTAATGTTGTTAACAGCTTCTGAGGGGAAACAGCATAGCCATGGAAAGTCCAAACATTTGAATCAGGTGCCTTTCCTATGGGATGGCCGGGCTGCCTGTCATTGGCTGAACTCAGGGATAAATGAAGCTGCTTAGTTTCTCTCAAGATTTATTTTGGCCAAACCACATGCCAATCCACCTCTCTTAATTCAACCAAATCTTCCACTTTGGATTCCAGTTTCTTTTGTGAATCTCCAAACAGCTATTCTATCCCCTCCTCCTTAAACAAATCACTTTGTAAATTATGGAACTAATATATATATATACTGATATATATTACTGTAGGAACTTCCAGACAAATATTGTGTAAGAAACTTGAACCAATGATCTGATCTGGGCACCTATTGTTTTGAACATAGACCTTGAGGCTACTGGGGAAAAGGAGCTACCTGATCCTCACCCCTTCCAGACCTCTAAAGTGTGCAAATGTCTTATGGAACTCATGTATCTATTTCACACAAAAACTACCTAATGGAATAGAGCAGGTTACCATGACAACAAATGACAATGTATCTTTGAAACAAAAGGAAAAGCTATAACCAGAGATGGGAAAATGAAATGCATTATTAATTGTGAAAGAACTTTGGGAAAAAAATAAGGCAAATACAAAACAATATGGCACAGCTGGAGTATATTGATTTTCTGTTATTCAAGTACCACATTACAATCCAAGCACTTAGTACTTCTCCATTTTTGGAGGAGGAAGAATGCAGAATGTTTTTAATGGGGTAAAAGCCTCAGTGAACAAGATACTGGAATTGTGGTGGTGGTGGGGAGCCTCAAAGACAATAATGTTATGAATGTAATATTCACACTCATGCTCAAACTCCACACATGTTTTCAAGGAGTTCAGGAAGAAACAAAGCTTCTTAGTGGGCTGGAGAGTTTCATGCACTAAAATCAGATATGACTTTGTAATACAAACCTGGTGTCTTCTATTTTGCTTTTTCTAAACTACTGTGTTTCCCCGAAAATAAGACAGGGTCTTATATTAATTTTTGCTC
The DNA here is from genome assembly GCA_037013535.1 of Intellagama lesueurii. Taxonomy (NCBI): domain Eukaryota; kingdom Metazoa; phylum Chordata; class Lepidosauria; order Squamata; family Agamidae; genus Intellagama; species Intellagama lesueurii. The sequence goes on from JBAJHW010000004.1 coordinate 46,982,797, forward strand.
CAAAAAACGCATTAGGGCTTATTTTCAGGGGATGTTTTATTTTTTTCATGTACAACAATCTACATTTATTCAAATACAGTCATGTCATCTTCTTCTGGTTGCTGCACAATGGCGGAGGGTGGGGTTTCACTTAACTAGGGCTTATTCTTGGGGTAGGGCTTATATTACGAGCATCCTGAAAAATCATACTAGGGCTTATTTTCAGGTTAGGTCTTATTTTTGGGGAAACAGGGTATGCTATTGCATACCAATTACATGATTCAGTGGGTGACAGCAAATCCCTGAGTTGACTTTTTCACTTGTGGCAATTTGCCAGTGAAATATATGCCAGTGGAAATATACTGGCATAGATGTGTAATAGGATTCAGGCCACTGTATTGTATAATTTTGTACACACTCTCCTGGGATCACTCAGTTACAAAGGAACAGTTTAGAAATTGTTAAAAATAACAGGAAGAAAAAAGAAAAAGAGGAAGAGAAGGAGGAAGAGAAATGCAAACAACACTATTCTTACACAGTAATGTTGAAGTACTGTAATTGAGCAAACGATTCATCAGATTTCTTGTTAATTGACCTGAATTTTTTTCTGAGATGTTCAGCATCTATCCCAAATCTAGAATACACAAGGTTTTTATATGTGTCAAAGTCTTTAGCTTCTTCTCTAGGCATTTGAGAATAGATTTCTTCAAGAGCACCCCTGATCCTAGATCTTAAAATTATCATTTTCTCCTCATCTTTCACTCCAAAGTCCCAACAAGCTCTTTCAAATGAGACAAGAAATGATTCCCTGTTTGTACTGAGGGAATTTCTTCAGATCTACTTTGGATGGAAGAGTACCCTCATTTGAATTACTATTATTGTTGTTTTGAGAGGCTAGTTCCATTTTCCTCATTTCTATTTGGAACTGCATTTCTCTGTCTCTTTGCCTTTCTCTGGTCCTTTCTTTCTCCATTTCAAGTTCTATTTTCTTAGCTCTTTCTTCAGCTTTGGCTTTCTCTCTGACCTCCAATTCTTTAAGTCTGAATTCCTGCTCTAACCTCCATTTTCCAAACTCTTGGGGGCTTAGAACACCTTGTCTTTCTGAGGCATTTTCATCAATTTCCTCCTGTTCCACTGGAGCTAGAGAGTCTCCATTTTCCTCCACTTCACGAGGTAAACTTTGTGCCTCCTGACTCCCTTTTTGGCTTCGTTTGGGTGGCATGTTTAAGTTAGAGTGAATTAGTCTTTAATGTCTGTCCTGCTTTTTAAAAGGACCTGTCTTTCTGCTATTTATTCCAGTAACTATGTTGTTCTTGCTAAGCTGCTCTCTCTGGCTGCTTTCCAGCTCACAACCTTTTACTTACTGTGTTACTTCATCTGAGCAATTCTTGCCCTCAGACACCAATTTTTTTTTTCAAGCCTCTGCTTTTTATTATTACCACAGATTTGTTCTAACCCTGGCTTCCCTCTCATCCACGATAGCTTTCTCTCTCTGAGCTCCAGATTTTGGGTAAGCTCACTAGGTTTTCCAAATCCTGAGGTAAAAGAAGTTTCCTTTAAGAGTTGGTTCCCTCACTTAAATTCCCTCAGATCTGGGTTCAGAAGCCCTGCTACTTAAGCTTTTCCACAAATGTAAGCTTTTTTAGCAAGTGACCTACTTCTTTACCACAGATCCTAACTAAATAGGTAACCACGACTCCACAAAATTAACTTGTAAAACCTAGGCTTCACTGGATTACTTCGGATCTCACCACTGTACACCAATTGTCACAACCGTCCTACAAGCTAACACCACTTGTCTCAGTACCACGTCACTCACCATCAATCTCTGATGTGCCTCTTGCATGTACCTAGATTATGTACCCAATCCCAGGCACCCACCACGTCCTTTACTACGCTGCCACCAGTTGATCTCTTTACCAACTATGTTTACTGTGAAAGACTAAGGTTCATTCAGTACTTAACTTTGAAATAAGAACAGGTTTATTGGTTACAAGTTGTTTCATGAATAGTTCTTAAGCATATTCTTAAAGTTACACAAAGCATCCCGTATATTCCTTTAACCTCTTCTGTACTTAACTAATACAGATAACACTCTGACGGTTCACTCACTAAAATCTCTCTCTGCCACAAAACTCCCAAACTATCTCTCTATCTCTTCAAACTCTCCACTCCTTTTTTCTCTATATTCCCCACTCTCTGCTTCAGTCCCCCTTCTATGTATCTAGCTCCGCCTCCCAACAGCTCCCTATTGTTTCATGCAAATGCACTGCTGAATATGCATGACAGGGTGACTGCTACAGCCAGCAAGCACAACTAACATGATTTGACCAGAAGCTGAGGTCCTGTTGGACCATCACAGGATGTATTATTCCACCAATGTAGCAACACATGATGTCCTGCTTACACATGCCATGCCAGTACATGCTTTGAGATCAACATTATGGAAATCTGGCTTATGACTGTACAAGGACTTTAAAAGTTGAACCATTCATACTATGGCCATAAAATCCAAGCCAATAGCAGCAAAATTAAGTAGAAACATGGAAATCATAAAACAGCATAACCCATCCATTAATCTAAAATTAATTTAATGTATTATAACTCAGTTGTCTAGCATTTCATTTGTTCATAGGCTTGTTTATATCTGCTGAGATCTGGAATGATTTTTTTACATGTTCAGGAAACAAAACAAAACCAAAAAATCCAGACATTATAAACTAGAAAGCATGCCATGTTGGCAGAGGAGGACTGAAATGAGGTTGTATCTATGATCACCTGAATATGATTATCATCCTTTGCACAACTGGCAACTCTGATTGCCCTGGGACACTGATCCTATGGAAAACTCTAACCATGCTCAGCTGAGTGCAGTTACAGTCTTAGTGCAGACCCTTCCCATCAGTGCATGGAGATCTATTGTGCCTTGGTACATGTGGTTCCATTTCCTTTCCATTCTTTCTCTTGCATAATGTCTTAAGGGGACTACATTGACCTGCATTTGTCCCTTTTAAACCATTCATCCCATTTGAAAAAATCCTTCTGGTTCTTTTTACAATGACCTTTTCTTTTTGCCATCCTGAAAAGTATAGTACTATCTGCAAACTTGGCTGTCCTGTTAGTTACTTCCTGACTTCAGAACATTCCTAAGTTTAGAAGTCTTGGTCTCACTACTGATCCTTAAAAAAAATAGCCTCTCTTTCACACTCCAATATTGTCCATTTATTTCTATTGCCGCTTCTGGATCAATTAAAGACCATAACCTTTTACTGCTCCAGAAGAGAGTGTACTTTCTTATTCAAAGGGTGGACATTTATTTATTTATTTTTATTTGCCTCTCAGTGCATTGTGTGGCAGTGGGCAATGTATCAAGGATTGCACACTGAGAGTGTGACTGGACCAAGCAGTCAGTGGAACCAGGAAATGTTTTTAACCTTCTCCCCCCCATGCTTTCCATACACGTGTGCATATGTACACTCAGGCACGCATACACCCACACATCCCATAGGAAGGATGACCCCTCTGCATTACAGTTCTGATCCCCTGAACTTGCTGAATAGCTGGGAGATAGATTTGCAAGGGAGATTCTGTGGAGAAGGTGGACTATATTGTGGAGGGCCACACTGGTGGAATCTAAGAGCTGTATATGGCCTGCATGCTGTCCGGCTGTGTCTCACTCTATTGTAACAAAGCTTACTCAAGACTTCAGTAAGAATCTTTTGCTGGTGGACTTCGTCAAAAAAAATTTCAGTCCAAGTGCACAACATCCACCAATCATTCCTCTCTGCTTTCCTGTTGACATTCTCCAAGAACTATAAAATGAGAGTGAGGTTAGTTTGTTGGCTAGGTCTGTTTGAAATACCAGGATGCTTGAAGGATCTCTGTCTAGCTGGCAGATAAATACTTCTGCACACTCTCCTTCAGGTTTCATATTCTATATCTCTATGCTTCTACATTTCATACTCTAGAAATACGTTATACATTCACTGTATGTAACTCTGTGCATAGCTCTGAAATTGAGTAGCTTAAGCCCCAATTCTGGACTGAGTTTGACAGAATGTTGTCAATTCAGGTCAAAATGTCACTGACTCTTTTCATTCAGTAGTGTAGGCAATTCTAAGAATATCATACATAATATGAAACTTAAAGATGGGGGCATTTCCTCCATCAAAACCCTTTCTAAATGAAGCTGCTGTTATTAAAAAATCCATTTTTCAAGAATGAAAGAAGCAAACAGATTGTCAGTATCTACTATGGAAAACTTCAGTTGAGAAAAGATGTGGCCATTAATCTGGATAAAAAAAACCAGGCACTAGTAAGTGCTTTAGGAAATCAGAAATCAGAGAGAAGGGAGAAGACAAATTCAATTTAGGCAGATAGATGGTTCAATGTCCATTAATTTCTTTACCATGCCATGATTTCCACTACCCTTTTCTGCCAAGTAATCTTTACAAATTAAGAAACACGGGAAGAACCTGCCGAAGTCTTCATCAATTGTAGTTTTCTGTTTTCCTTTTCTTTTTGCAGGGAGTAGCCTCACTAGTGTTACCACACTTGTCTCCAAAGGGAGATGAAAAACACTGATGAGGCAATACAACGTTTGTCTTCTTAGAAGATTATTATGGGCTGTAGTCGACCATTCGTCCCAGCTACAATAAACCTGTTGAATTAATGGGATTTACATAAGCATTGATTTAACAAAGTCCCATTGATTCAATGTGTTTACTTTAGCTGGGAGTAACAATTGATGATAGAGGTAAGTGTGTACAGGGCCATGGCCTTAATATAGAATCGGCATAATCCTGAATCACTTAATTAAAAAAAAAAGCTTTTAAAGTTATTAATGACTAGAATAGCATTACAAGTTCTGGATTATTAGAATAGTATTATTATTTTTTCATGTATGAATCAGGTTCATTGAAAACTTATTGCAAACCTCATATCAAATTGAACTGCTTAATTGTGGAGGATTAGAACTATGTGAAAGTATTTTTTTAAAAAGTCTTATAAAAGCTTTAGCAGAATGGAAACTATACCAAGTATTTCTACTTCTTTCTTATCATAATGCTAAAACAATCTTTAATTTCAATATTATGTTATCTCAAGTGAACCTAAAGCAACACAACACAGTATGAAGCCAGTTCTTCCTGAATTTTAACAAAAGGACACTGACAATAGTGCTGTGCCGTTATTTCAAGAGCAATAAAAATTGCCCTGAACCTTTTAAGCAGGCAATTCAGTATGTTTAGGTTGATTTCTTCTTGTCTCTGACACAATGAAATAGGCAACTTTATCTTGTTTGCATGTTATAAAAAATGTGCATGGGGAGAAACCACATGTATCTTTAAAAATTAAAAACAATTGTACCATCTCATTTCACAGTGTCAAGATATTTTTGTACCACTCATTCCTTTGGAATGACAATAATGTTAGTTCATCTGCTGCTTTTTCTTATACATATTAGCTCAGATGTCAGCTTTACTGGTCTCATTGGATTTACTCCCAAGTAACTGAGACTAGGATCACAGCTGTGCAATGCACAGAAGTAAGTCCTGCTGAGTTAAATGAGACTGAACACATAGAAAAGAATATTTACAATTGTTACCCTTGCAAACAGGAATTATGAATGCCTTAAGCAGCTGGGCTGTTTTGCTTATGGAACCAGCACGAGTCTTGCTCTCTCTCTCTCCTTTCTTTTCAGAAGTGCACAAATTGGGTGAAAAAATCTACTGCACAGATAATATGTATTTATTCATTTGAAGAAAGTATATCTGTGCTAAGGGCCAGATGGTTTCTGAGACTGGCAAGCTAAAGCCAAGACTTGTATCGATCAGGAATTGTTTCCATAAAGTTATTGATCTGTCTATTTGATTTATATCCTGGTTTCCTCCCCAAACTGAGACTGCAGGCAGTTTGCAAGAAGATTAAAACTGATGCAGATGAAGACAAAATGTTACAATGCTAAAAAAACCCAAATCAATAGTAAAAAAAAACCACACCCAAATCAAAGCAATATGGAAACAAAGCTGAATTAAAAGCATTCAAAAGGACATTGAGGAAAAGGATGCCCATTCTCAGTAGCTAGTCAATTCCTAAAAGGCCACTCCACCAAAAAAAGTCTTTGATTGCCAGTGGGAAAACTACAGGGAAGAGATGAGGATAGACTCTCTTGGAAGTTTGGGAGCAGCCTCCAAGAAACAGCCCTGACAATTTCTTCCTGTTGAGGAGTGGTTGACTGACGAAAAAAGGAGCCAGGTTCTCAGATTTTTCCTGGCTTGGTGTCTCTTTGTGAATGTCATGAGTGCTGACATTGGTGTCGTCAACATTCAGGCTGCCCTTTGCCATGTAGAGTTTGGCATCACTTTTTTTCTGCTGGTAACACAGGAATATTTATTTATTTGATTGATGCAGCAATATTTATTTATTTACTTGATTGATTTAAAATATTTTTTATTTGGTTGATTTAGAATATTTTTACCCCATCTTTCTCCTTTAAAAGGATCCAAAGTGGCTTACACCCTTAAAAGACAATATTTAAATGTTAAAAGCAGACATTATGCAGCTATTTAAAAGAATCAAACAAATACCATACTAAAAATGGTAAACAAAATCAATAGGCTATCGCCTAGTGTTTTGAATAACGGATAGAAAAGCACAATGTCTCGCATTCATAAACTGGAGAATTTTTGAAGAATTGCAGATGCTTCTCTGTAGCACAACAGTACAGCTAGGGTAATTTTAGACCTCAGATTTAAATCTCATCCAGATGGACAGGCCATTTTAATACCCTAGAGTCATCTGTCATTCCAGCGTTCACCTAGAACTAGACCTACAAGATAGGCATTTTTTGACACTTGACACCTGAAGAGCTGTAAACAATATTCCCATTTACCATGCAGAGGTTCCTTAATGACAGAAAAACAGCTGAGACGATAATTGTCCCAACAAATCTTTTGATTTTTGCCATTGGGGTAACTTTTTGTCTTAACTAGTGTGATATATTAGGACAAAAATACATCCCACATCATTTTTCAGTGAGTAATGATGCCAATAAGCAGAAATCTGTGCTGTCCTTCCACAAGCAGGTGAAGACCTTTCTCTTCAGGTTGGCTTTTCCTTAGTGACTGATTGTCTAGAAGACAATAAATTAGATGGTTTGTATTTTGCTGTTTCTAAATCTGTTTTTTGGTAATACTTTTACCTAACATGTTAAATATATTAATTATTCTTTAACATTTGAACAATTAACTGTTTTTAGCTTTTAATATTGCATTTTTAATTATATATGCCACCTCGGGTCTATTATAGGAGAAAGGTAGGACAGAAATATTTTAAATAAAATAAATAAATGGCACAGACTGGTTATCAGTAGGTTGGCCACATTCAGGGACGACACTCAAATTCTCAGTGGGTTCGTGAAATAAAGACCTTCTAACCCTACCTCTAATCCTATTCCAAACCCTCACCCTAACCCTCCTGCTAACCCTAATCCCAGTTTGTTTACCACCACATCAGATATTTGGAGCTTCTCAGCACTCACTCAGAGGCATTGCCTATAGGAGACAAGGGCCTGTTCAGCCAAACACAAACCATCACGAACTGCCAGTTTGACAGTTTATGCCCATATCTAGTTGAAACATCTGTTTTAAAAATAAAAATAATAAATTGAGTATCTGCAGCAGGGATGGGAAACCTGTGGCCCAGGAGGAGGCACCCCCACAGAAGATGTCGGGTCCGCTGGCGCTTGTCGCCAAGCAGAGCTCCTTTGCCCTCCCCTCAGGATAGCGCGAGATGCGCTATTCTTGTAGTTACCTGGGGGGAAGGGGGAGCATCCTTAAAAAGACGCTCACCCACATGCTCAGCCTCTTTCGAGGCTTGCGTTCCCTGGCAGCGTCTGTGTTCAGCGCTGCAGGGATTTTTTTCTGTGTAGCAGCCAACAGCATCGAGGGAGCTGTGGGCGGTGCATCGGCACTCCCCAAGGTTGGAGTGTAGTGTCAGGGATCAGCCTTGATCCCCGGCGGAGCCTGCTTACAGCCATTTTGTTGTGTTTTTTTTAAAAAAAAGAAAAAGGCAGAAGGAATTGGAGAACAACAAGAAATCCCAAGGGATTTCTTTTCTTTCTTTCTTTCTTTCTTTCTTTCTTTCTTTCTTTCTTTCTTTCTTTCTTTCTTTCTTTCTTTCTTTCTTTCTTTCTTTCTTTCCTTCCGTCCGTCCGTCCATCCGTCCATCTGTCTATTTAAATAAAATCATAAATAGGAGCAAGTGGGAAAAGGGTTCCATAAGCTTCAGGACTAACGGGGTGGTAAACCCCCCCCATTGGGCTCGGCCGTTGGGTTGAGGCAGTTGGGGACAGGGCAAACACCCCCCGCCCCACAAACACACACTAAAGGCTGTTGGGGGACAGAGTTATGCCCCCCATACACATGGGTAATTACGTGTTTGTGTGTTTGTTGGGGTTTATTTAAATTTAAATGGAAGCAGCGCACTTACAGACACGTGTGCATGCACATTCAAAATAATAATAATAAGAAGAAGAAGAAGAAGAAGAAGAAGAAAAAGAAAGAAAGAAAGAAAGAAATAAGTTCAAATTAAAATTAAATTAGGTTAATTGCATTGGAGCAACTACCAGTTGTTGGTTAGCTAGTCCTGAGGGCTTGTATTAAAAAAAGAAAGAATTATTATTATAAATTAATAGCTAAATAAATAAGCAAACAATAAGGGTACAACATAGGGTGTTTTTTTTACAATTGGAGCACGTTAGTAAAGATTGGCTGCCTGGCTAGTGGGTAGATTATTTAGTAAGAGCTTTTGTTAGTAGCCATGGCCCCCAAAAAAGGGTCAGGGCAATAGCAAAGGCAAACAGCCTGCAAAGCGCAGGGCTCCCAGGGCGTCCCCTCCAGTTGTATCATCATTATCAGACGAGGAGGGGTGGCCTGTGTGGGAGGAAATACGGGTTAAAATAGCAGCATTGGAGCAGCGGAAGGCTAGCCAAGCATGTAAGGGGGCTAAGGACAATCAGCCTAGGTGCTCAGCAAGGGAGTCCAAGGCACACAAGTGTGCTAAACTGAAAGCCCTTGCTGATAATCTTTTGTCCCATTTTGCTGCTTTAGAGGCTGGTGCGCAAGGTGCGTCGGGAGTTTCAGATTCGTCAAGGGAACGCCAGCCAGCAGAATTGATCGGCCAGGTCGAGAGCAGAGCTGAACGCGCATGTGCATGCTCAGGCAGTAAAGGGGTCCAGAGGCAGGAAGTGGTTGAGGTCAGCGGGTCGGATGGTGAAAGGCCTTCAACCAGCTGGGATGCAGCCACTACTCAAACATCAGGTGAGCTCGCTGCTGCACTGGACATTAGTGGAGCCCTGCCAATGTGGCCATGGGGGTTGGGAACACAAGTGCAGGAGCAGTTGACCATGGGCGCACAGGGCTGGCCGGCAAGTCAGGTGCCTTTGGGTTCATCCGCTGGCACCTGGCAGGCCCCTTATCCCCCAACACCTTTCTCCACCCCATGGGGTATGAGTTGGCGTTTGGCCATACCCTTCTGTACCTGACACTGGATATAATTCTGTTCCCCTTAAGGCTTTGCCTTTCAGAGACTATGCTCTCCCTATTGGTGATCACTTGACACCAGTTATGAAGGAGCGTTTATGTAAGGGTGAATACGTAGATCTATTTGAATTACTAAATAGAAACATAGACACTAAGGAGTGGGAGAAGGAGGATGAGGTAGAGAAAGAGAGGAGGCGGCGCAAAAAGCCAGAGCGCACTTGTGCCAATTGGTTGCTGGGATTTTTGATTTATGAAGGTATAATTGTGAAGGCACAACCTTGGCGTGTGCTGTCTTTATTTCAGTATTTGGACCTGATATACAGGGCCTACGTGGACTTCCTGGGTCATTCATGGCTGACCTATGATCAAAATTTCTGCATGAGCGTCAATACACACGAACATGCGTTGGGATGAACCTCACCCGGGCTTATGGCTTCAAACCATGATGCCTGCCCGGCCACTGCAGGGTGAGAGGTTCGACAGTGGCCACCTTATCAGGAAGACAGGGCAGGTTAACAGTTCCTGTGCTGGAACGGGGCAGGTGGTTCAACCCCGCCTGCTCTGCTGGGACTTCAATTCACGGGGTTCCTGTTCCAGGAAACCATGCCGATACAGGCATGAGTGTGCCACCTGTGGTGGATCCCACTCCAGTTCGAAATGTTTTAAAGGGAGGTCACCAAAAGCGGTCAGCAAGGAACAAGGCAGTAACAGGAAGCCTGATGGAGCGGCTGGTGCGACAAAAGGGGCCCAGCCCTATTAAATTGGAGGTGCTTACAGTTTTGTTGGCTAACTACCCTTTAAAGGAAGTGGCAGCATATTTACTTGATGGGTTTCAGTTAGGTTTTCATATCCCAGTTTTGGGGAGACGCAAGCCAATGTTTGCCAAAAATTTGAAGTCTGTTCAAGGTATGGAGGAAATAGACAAAAAAATGAGAAGGAGGTCTGAAAGGGCAGAGTGTTAGGTCCGTTTGTTCAGCCACCGGTCCCGCATCTCCGGGTGTCTCCTTTGGGGATTGTACCTAAAAAGGTCCCAGGTGAATTCAGGCTCATACATCACCTCTCTTACCCAGAAAGTGACTCTGTCAATGACGGCATACCACAGGAGCTTTGCACTGTGCGTTATACATCGTTTGACGGGGCTGTGCGCATGATTAGGGCATGTGGCATAGGGGCAGAGATGGCCAAGGCTGATGTAAAATCGGCTTTTCGTCTGCTGCCAGTTCACCCAGAGGATTTTGAGTTGTTAGGTTTTTCCTTTGAGGGTGACTTTTACATGGATAGATCATTACCCATGGGTTGCTCAATATCCTGTGCAGCGTATGAGCGCTTTAACTCCTTTTTGGAATGGGAACTTAGATGTAGGGCGGGGCTGCGTATCACGGCCCATTATTTAGATGATTTTCTTTTTTGTGGTGCAAAGGATTCTGGGAATTGTAGGCACTTGATGGAGACTTTTGAGAAATTGGCTCAGGAGATTGGGCTTCCTTTGGCTGAGGAGAAAACAGAAGGGCCAACGCCTAGCATCTCATTCTTGGGTATAGAGTTGGATACCTGCCACCAATACTGCAAGCTTCCTGACAAAAAGCTGGTTGACTTGCGGGCCAGATTGGGGTGTCTATTGAGGCAGAAGAAGGCCACCCTAAGAGAGTTACAGGAGACAGTGGGCCATTTGAATTTTGCTTGCAGGGTAGTTGCCCCAGGTAGGGCCTTTTTGCACAGACTCTGTGCAGCCATGAAGGGTCTTTGCAAACCATTCCATAGAACTAGGATTACAGCAGGCATGAGACAAGATCTGAAAACGTGGCAACAATTTTTGAACAATTTTAACGGAGTTTCGTTCTGGAGAGCGGAATTATGCCTCCAGAATGAATTCCAGGTCCAAACAGATGCTGCAGGGTCATTAGGTTTTGGCATCTATTTCTGGGGCCGCTGGTGTGCAGGGACTTGGCCTGAGGAGTGGCAAAGGTCAGGCCTGACCAGGTACTTGACATTCCTGGAGTTTTTTCCCATTCTCAGCACCACTTGGTTATGGGCTGAGGAATGGGCCAATTCAGTAGTCAGATTCTGGTGCGATAATATGGCAGTGGTGCATGTCATTAATAACATGTCATCCAGATCTGAACGGGTTGTGAGACTTGTGAGGGTGCTTGTATTGTGCACCTTACAATTTAATATAGTATTTCATGCAAGGTACATCCCTGGCATAGACAACGATATAGCTGACGCCCTGTCCCGTCAACAGATGGAGCAGTTCAGGGCGTTGGCTCCAGGAGCTTGCAGGTGGCCAGAAGTCCTCCCAAAAGAGGTATGGCAGATTGGAGGCGGGAGGCACTACGAGCAATAGGGCTGGCTCTTGCCCCGAGTTCTCGGCAGGGTTACTTTACAGTTTGCTAAGAGTTTAGACAATTTAGAGTTCACGAGCAGTTGGAACAGGTGTGGCCCATACCAGTTGATCACCTACAACAATTCAGCGTTTTTCTTTTTTGAAAGGGCATGCCACCTAGTTCTATTCAGGGCAAGATGTCGGTGTTGGCATTCCAGGCTAAGGCCCTGGGAGTAGCTGATTCCACAGGGGACTTTAGAATTCATAAGATCATAGAAGGATGGAATAAGGAAAGAATTAGAATGCCCAATGATAGGTCCCCTTTTTCTCCAGCCATACTGATGAGGTTTGATGAATCATGGGGCAGCATTTGTAGTGATAGGTACGAGGCTTCCCTCTTTCAGGTAGCAACACTTTTGACATTTTTTGGAGCATTTCGTATTAGAGAGGTTGTGGCAGCTGGCAAGCATGACATGTCATGAATGGCGTTACAACTTGCAGATGTCACAATGGGCAAAGACAGGTTACAATTGCATATCCGGAGATCTAAAACAGATCAATTAGGGAAAGGAGCCTTTATCTCACTAGGGACTTGTTCCATTTTAGAAATATGCCCAGTTAGGGCACTAGAGGATTACCTTAAGAAAAGGGGGGAAGATCGGGGCTACTTATTTTGTCATAGTGACAGCACCCCACTGACAAAATACCAATTTTGGAAGGTAACTGGAGCTGCTTTGGAACGAGTGGGTTTGGCTGGATGGCGCTTTGGAACCCACTCATTTCGCATTGGGGCAGCGTCTACTGCCGGCATGCTAGGGTATGGCCCAGAGGAGATCAGGAAGGTGGGGAGATGGTCCTCCCATAGATACAAACTTTACGTGCGGGACTTGCCACAGCTGTAAGCTGCTGCCGGGCTCTTTGTCTCTTTCTTTCAGATGCAGAGCGACCCAAACAGCAATTGAGGATCCTGTTGCTGGGTCACAGTTTCATTCACTGGGCGGCAGATTATGCTGCCAGGACGGCATGGGGCCAAGATTTGGGACTGCAACCAGCAGCAAGCTTGAAATGGCTTGGCCGGAGGGGCATGCTTTGGGCCAATTTTTCTGGCATGGCAGATGCAGCAGCAGCTGGTGTACCCCCAGATGTGTTGTTGGTTCATCTGGGGGGTAATGACTTGGCCAGGAGAAGTGGCAAGTCCCTTGTGCTGAACATTCTGGCTGATTTGAGGAGCTGGAAGGCAAAGTTCCCGTTTGCAAGAATAGTTTGTTCCATGATTATTCCTCGGCATGGTTGGAGAGCCGACTGCAATGCTAGTTGCATAAATAGAACATGTAGGAAAGTTAATAAGGAAGTTTGCAGAGCAATGGTTAATGGCTTAGGATCAGTAATAGGACACCCGGAGATCTGATTGGACCAACCGGAGCTTTATAGAGGTGATGGGGTTCATTTATCTGAGGCTGGTGTAGAGATGTTCTTGAGGGATCTTTATAGGGGCCTGCATGCAGAAATTTTCGACTGGATGGGGGGAATGGAGCATAGCAAGCTTGCCTATTCTGTGGCAGGTAGTGTGGAAGGAAACTGAATCGGTGAGTGCCCATGGAGTTCAAGCAATGCATAGCGGGTCTGAACTTTCAGCGCTGTGGATCGTGAGGTTACAGTGCTGGGAGGAAAGACCTGCTGGGGCCCTCCCCAGGCTGAGGGCCACCAAAGGCTGGGGGCTTGCATGCCCAGGGGGTCTTGATATTTCACCGGCCGGGGTCATACTGTCTTAGGGACAGCACGACAACAGGGCATGGGACTCGCCCGTATAGGTTGGTGAGGAGGTCCTGTGAGACCTTCAGCACCAAACCTGATACCGCACTACCTCAAGCCCCTGGTTTCTAAGCCATAAGTTATGGCATGTTGATTTAATAAAGTGTGGCCCTATTTATACCCATCACCTGCGTCTCGCCTCATTATTCCAGAGTGGGAGGGCAAAGGGAATGGTAAACCACTCCTGAATGTTCTCTGCCTAGAAAACCCTGAAAAAAGTCACCAAAAATCAGAATTTACTTGATGGCACTTGATTATTATTATACCCAGTGTTGTGTAGGGGATAGAGTGACAGACTAGGACTTTGGAGACCAGGGTTCAAATTTCTGCTCAGCCATGGAAACTCACTGGGGGAGTAGAACTGGTAAAACTACTTAAATGTCTCGTTTAAATATCTCACCTTAAATATCTCACTTACCTTGAAAGCCCTATTATGGTTGCTAGAAATTGGTTCTGACTTGGCAGCACAGAACAACAACAGCAGCAACAACAAGAACAACAGGCATTCAATTACTGGATAAGTGTATGATATTTTATACCTGGATTTCATACTTGTACTTCACCATGTCTGATTTTATCATTATTAGTATGTATATTGAATTTAAGTACTGTAATTTATAAGGAATCTTCCATGGTAATGAAAATAATAATGCTTATATCATCAAAACAGTATTGGGGTTCATTTCCAACTTACAATTTTAGTTGCTCAGCAGAAGCTGGGCTATGAGAAAATAACAGCCTCTGTCTTGGTGCACTGATGCTCTGGAGAAGCACCACACAATATGAAGCATGTCTAAGTGTGTCAAAACAAGAGAATTATATTTGACAAGTGAGGAGAAAAGAAAGAGTACGATCAAAAATAAAAGAAGACAGGCCTTCTTTTATTAAGAAGGTGTTTTTCATTTACTTGCTTTATTGATCAGGAAATGAACAGCTTGAAGCCTACATACCACTTTGATTACAAAAGCAAGCAAGGAGCAAAACAAACATCATCCACCTATTTATTGATGTCTGGCCTTTCCAACTGCAGATTTTTTGGAAAAATCAGTCTTTTTTCAAAGTATATTCAAGCCAAAGCAACAAAAGTTGTCCAAACCGAGCAGAGATTAAGAAGCATCCAAGAAGCAACACCCACTTATCCTTTTGCTACAGAGTTAATACACAGTGATATAAAAACAGAGTCTGACATTGCTGCAGAGAAACAAACAAACAAACAGTGGCCATTTTTGTATTTTCTGGTTGGAATGGGCCTATAAAGCCATTGAGCCCCATCTCCTGCTCAATGCAGGAATCCAGATCAAAGTATATCTGACAGATGGTTGTCTAATTTTCTCTTGAATGCCTCTAGTGTTTGGAGCACTCGCTGCCTCTAATTGGTTCCACTGCCATACTGATCTAACAGTTGGGACGTTTTTCCTGAGATTCAACCAAAATCAGGCTTCCTGTAACTTGAACCCACTATCAGTCTGGGGCATTAGCCTATGATTTTGAGAGGGCCTATTCCAAGAGAATTAAGGGGCATCCTTTAGTAGTAAATATTAAAATTTGAAAGAAGATTAACACAGATAAAATACAAAGAAACAAATGCAGATAACAGAAACCAATTCTGTGTTAAATTTAAGTGACAATTCATGGAAAACAAGGGGGTACAGACATTTTTTTTTTACAAGACTGTCTTAAAGAAGAAAAGTGACAACTGCAATTTCTCCAGTTGTGGAAATCATATTCTGAATCTTTTTGGTACGGATTGTACTGAAGTCTGCAGTGAAGCTGTAACATTCTTTGGAATCATACAGAAAATGTTCAATATATTCAGTAAGTCCCCAGCGGTGGGAGATACGTACTGAAAGAACATCTTCCAGTCTCACTGCAACAACTCCTTTCTCTGTAACCAACAAAACTTGTGACAGATATACACAATAAATTGCACTGAAATAATAGATTGCTACAATATACATCTCTTGACATCCCCATATAACTTTTTCATAAAGAAAGGGAAAGAGGGTGGGCGAAGGTCAAGAAAGTCTGCCTGGTGAGATGCTCCTGCACTTCTTTTAAATCTACCAAGCAGCTTATGTGTCGTGACCCCTGATTGGCCATGTTCTTTTGCTAAACAACCCCCCATGATTCATTGTTTCAAATCCCAGACCATCTCCCATCCGACACTCCAGGATCCTCTCATTTTTTCAAGCTGCTTTGAGACCCAAAGCCTTCATCACCAAGACAGTGGCTGTTTGGAGCATGCTTAGCCTCACCAAACTGTCAACTTGGGCCTCAGGTAGGTTTGGATTGGGGGAACCCGTCATATCATCTACTTGCTTAGCAAGTGCAATCACTGGTTGAAATCCTCTTGCTTAGCATAATAAGTTGCACTAAGGCCCATTTGAATCAATAGAACTTACAGAGGAGTTGACTCACCAAATTCCCACTGATTCAATGTGCCTACTCTGGTGCAACTTCCTATGCTAAGCAACAAGATTTCAGTCAGTATATGATTAGACGTTGGTAAGGTGCTGAGACCAGAGAGAGAAAAAGAAGAGAAGTTTATGTGGAATGGAATGGACTGGAACAGCTTCGTTGGATTCAGCCCCAGCCAATATTAGGACACAGGAGGACATATTCAGATGTTGCCTTGTTCCCATGTCTCAATCCATCCATTTCCAGACTGGGACACATGTTTAGCGATTTTTAACTCAAAACTGTGATTCTGATGCTACTCAGCCATTTTATTTAGAGATTTGCAGCATGGGACATATTCTTAATTGTTATTATAAAAACCCATACATATTTTTGTGATTACCATCACAATCATTTATATTTATATAATATATATACTTGTTTTTGTGAATCTTTTTCCCCCTAGTGTTCCCATCAAATGAAATATGTTGTCCCTGTGATAACAAGTGTTTTGCCAGATGGCTCCATTTTGCTGCACCACAGTTGATTTAATTATAGAAATTATCCACAAACTGCAACATATTTCAACACGATGATGCGATAAATAGCTGACCTTCTTAAACATTAGCTTCACTACAGGAGCAGCTACTTCTGTTTGTTTTAATGTGAGTTGAGGTACTTATTGTGTATCCTATTTGACTGATGTCTGCTACACCATAGAGCAGCAATGGCGAACCTATGGCACATGTGCCACAGCTGGCACCCCAAGCCCTCTCTGTAGGCATGCAAGCCATAAGTCACCATTGAGAAATACTTACCGATCCTCCGATCCCGGATTTCGGCACTCCCCTCTGGTGGTGCAGTGGTCCAGCGGAGGGGTGCAATGGTGGCCATTGTTGGTCTAGCCCGATGGGGGATTGGAGGACGGGTAAGTATTTCTTTGTTAATACTGCCCCTAGGAAAAAACAACAACAACAAGGATTTAACACTTGCAGTGCATGGGCAGTTTTTTTTTTCTAAACTAAAACCTCAGTATTCAGGTGTAATTGCAGTGTTGGCACTTTGAAATAAATAAGTTGGTTTTGTGTTGCAGTTTGGGCACTCGGGCTCAAAAAGGTTTGCCATCACTGCCATAGAGGGATCTCATACTTTCTGCAGGACCAGGGCTTCAGGTAACCAGTCCACAAAGTGAACATGATTGTCTCTGTGGAGAGGAAACCAGGCTTCCTCCTCTAAGCCATTCTCCAGTGGGTGAGACATTAATTTTACTCAAAAATTAAAAATAAGTATGATATATATATAAAATAATGTAGTCTGGAAACCAAGACAGGATTGTTTAATTCTAAGAAAAGAGCTTATAGAGGCCAAATGGGCCGAGCAAAAAAAGCTGTGTGAAGTATTACCTACTCTGTTTGCAAAACAGATATATATTTTGTATATTCGTCTCTGAATCTAAATGGACCTTGAACATTAAATTTCTAGCTATTTTGCAACTTATGCAGAGGATTATCTTAATGGGGCATCCTTCAGTATAGTATCTTTCAGTATCTAGCTTTAACAAAAGTAATATCTTCCCTTCTTTTGTTCAAAAGCCCTTGAGCACTTTCATATCTGATTTAATAAGAAACATAAATTCATCCTTGCATTTTGCTTAACATTTCCTATTAGTGTTCACAAAGCATGCAATAAAAAAACCCAAAATCAACCATTTTATGGATTTGTTTGCCTTGTATCCTCTCTTCCTCTAGCAAAGTCACTCAACTCCAGAGCCTTTTCAGAATCAGTATTGGGGCAAAACATAACACGTTACCTTTATTTCCTTTTTGTACAAGAATTTGTCTACGTGATAACTGAAAATAGCCATTCAAAAGCAGTAGAACATTTCATGAAATGTCACTAACATGTCATAAATAAGGTACAGGGCCCTCCCTTAAGTCAGGATTGGGTAGCAATTTGCATGTAGGCAGGAAGAAAAGTATGTATGTAAATTTATTAGACTGAAGAAGTTACTTGGATGAGTAGCAAAATGTTTCAACCTAATAAGAAAGAAGTTCAGTTGCCCTGACTCAACCTCGAGATAACCTCATCTGGATAACTGAGAATCTTCACAGATATACCTTATCTTAGTAGGGAAGTCTGTTATCAGGAGACCTGTGTGCCTGTTCAGTGTGCTGTCCAGATGATAGCTGTAGATTGACAATTTCAAAACCTCTACTTGCACTATTTCTTCTCAACAGTGATTTGCAAGCAGGTCTGAACTAAGACACGATATGGTCCTTTTGGAAAAAATAGCAAACAAGCATGTACTAACACCGGGTATTAGTGGTAAGGGATTTTACAGTCTTATGTGATTATTGCTTGCTACTAACTTGGTTAGTAAAGTTCACCCCACCTCTGACATTTGAAGCAAGCCTCTTCCTGCTATTTACCAGAAATGCTATTGTCTTCATCCTCTAACCATTCTCCAAGATGCATGTAGAACATGGAGGCTCTACCTAGGCCTGGAGACTCCATTTTACCCCATTTTCTCCTTCTGACTATAACTACAGATGATGAATGTGAGTAAATATACATTTTCTACTTTAAAATGTTTCAAGAATGAGTAAACCTAGGGAGTGTACCAAAATTTATCCCAGTATTCTAATGGAGACTGCTATGTCCATGTGTGGTCTTTTCCCCACCACCTACTCCAACCAAAAAGGAAACTTGTTTTCCAAAAACAGGCAATGTGGAATGGGTGGAGGCTTATGCAGAGTGATGGGCTACCTCTGTCAGAAGTACTGAGTGGAAATTTCCAACCACATGGCCTGCCTGCAACCAGCCTTAAACTCACCATAAGAGGATGCCTGTCAAACTTTTGCCATGATTTTTTGGGACACTCATTTATCTTTTTTTTTTTTTGCACTGCCCACAAGTTACAGGTGCATACCTGAAGGAGGGATTTTTAATCCATGAAAGCTTGAATTGTTTGATTTTTTTAAAGTGGTCTAATAAAGGTGTCTCATTCTTCTACATTTTAATTGTGTAATGACTGTAAAGGTAAAGGTAAAGGTTCCCCTTGACATTTAGTCCAGTCGTGTCTGACTCTAGGGGGCGGTGCTCATCCCCGTTTCCAAGCCGTAGAGCCAGCGTTTGTCCGAAGACAGTTTCCGTGGTCACGTGGCCAGCGCGACTAGACACGGAACGCCGTTACCTTCCCACCGAGGTGGTACCTATTTATCTACTTGCATTTGCATGCTTTCGAACTGCTAGGTTGGCAGGAGCTGGGACAAGCGATGGGAGCTCACTCCGTCGCGTGGATTTGATCTTACGACTGTTGGTCTTCCGACCCTGCAGCACAGAGGCTTCTGCGGTTTAACCCACAGCGCCACCACGTCCCTTACTAATGACTGTACAGCTTCCTTTTGGTATCCCCCCCAAAAAAAACAACTAGTTTTGTATGTAACCAGGAAGGGTTTGGTGTTACACAGCTGACCTCTCTACATTCTGGGTTTGTTTTTATTTGTTTGTTTTTGTCTTATATTCTGCTAATGAAAGGAATAACATTCCTGGAAACCTTTTTTTTTACTAAAATTCCAAGAGTTCCTAACTATGTCAAGAGGCTTCACAGCACTGACAACAACCAAACAAGTACATTATTCTAATAGGGGGTTGTTTTGTATCTGTTTTGTTTTGTTGGCATTTCTTTGTTTTCAGTTGGGCTTCTTTTGTTTTCTTTTTTCTTTCTTTTCTTCTTAATTTAGCAGTTTCTCATAGTTTGAGTCCCATGAATCTAGCATCGCTTGTAGACTTGCTGGAGTGAAAAGAGTACTTCCTACAAGTTGTTAATGAATCGGATAAAACTGTTGGAGTTTTTACAACTTCATATGCTGCCTTTAGTAGGTCTGGCTGGGAGGGACCTTTCTGCAATGGGGCAATTGTCAATCTATCCTGTATTAACCAATTGTTCTCTTTGGTCTCAAAATTCAAAGATAGCCCCACCTCTTTGCTCTGTGCCTCTTTGCCCTCTCTTTTATTCGTTTGGAAGTAGTGAACCTGTTGTTGAAAGCAGTCATGTTTGTCAGTTAGCTGTTTGATCTGTTCACTTGTAAGTAATGAAACTTTTTATTTGTTCTTCTCCTAATGTCTCAGAGAGAATTACTGAGATTGGAAGAGCCTGTTAATGACTACTCTGGGGAACTTGAAGCTATTCTTCTCTGTGAATCCCTGCACTTCTGCTGTGCAGTTAGAGGAATTTAACAAAAAATTCAAAACTTTGCAAAGAAAACTGCTGTGCCAGTGTAATACATACATCTGTGTCACAAACTCACTCTGGCTAATGTAACAACACAACACTGGGTCATGACTTTGTGTCATCAAAAACCACCACAGACTGATGTGTTGTTGTAATCCATGACATTTTATATATATAGTAGAAAGCTGAAGAAAGAGGGAAGGAAATTATGTAACTGACAAAAACACAGTGATGTAGCTACCGAAAGTTCATCCCATAGATGATTCGTGTAGGCAAAGCTTGCTTACCATTTGTCACATTTACAGTTACCAGGTCAGCAGCAGCCCATTCCTTTAGATTTCAGATCCGAAACCTAAGACCAGGGGACAGATCCTTCTGATATAACAAAGAAGGTTTCTTTTGATGTCACAGGCATGCATCTTTGTGATGTCAAAGAGGCTGGGAAGGAAGCTAGTGTAACATGTGTTCAATCATCTTTGTGTTGAAACAATGAGCCCTGAATGCAGGTGGGAATGGGTGGACATAGGAGCCCAGGACTTGAAAGAATAAGTTCAAGCTTAATCTGATCTAGAACACACCTATATGTCTTGCCAATGGTCCACAATGTTTATCAAACACTCCTCCTATAAGTACAGAAGTGCTGTATGATCATACTAGTTGCTTGATTTATTTTTCTGTGATGCTAATCTTTTATTTGAACTCATTGTTTCTGAAAATTTGCTAAATCTTTTGCTTTCCCCAGAGGCTGTTTCAGTAAACTCATTAGTACCATTGGTTATTGGCATATTAGGATATACCTCTCATCTTCCCAAGGCCTGGAGGTAATGCACGTAGATGGCTCTACAGCCACTATAAATTATTTTTCCATTAAATTTGTTCTGCCTATTGATATTAAGAGTGATACAACATGAGGACAACAATACAGTTCTTCTAGTACCCATTGTTGTTTTCTCCTGACATCAATGTGAAGGTACTGGACACGGCACTATGTGAGGCCTCATTCTGCCTTGAGCACACAGTATTTTAATATAGAAAGGTGGGACATGAACTGTATAATCAAACAAGTGATTCTGGCAATGGAATTTTCTTTATCTGAAAAGCAACAGAATGATTTCATGCCTTCTGTATGATGAAAGCTATTTTCAGACTCTCACAGAGGGGGGCATATTTCTGCTTGCTTTAATAGCGAGGAATACTTCACATTGTTGGTACAATTTTTGTTACTAGCAGCAGCCAAAAGTGCACTAGTTCAGCAAAAAACCAAATTACAAACCAAATTGGCCTGATTTCAGACTGATATGTGTGAGGCCCAGATCAGAATGGAATGGCCAGATTTGGTTCTAGAGCGAAGCACAGTGAATTTACCAATTAATCTGTGTCTCAAGCACAAATCAGAGTGGATGAGCCTAAATTGTTTCAGCTTATTGCTTTTTTAAAATTCAATTTTGAAGGAGCTGAATGCACAATCCTTTGTCTGAAATTTGACAGATTTAGACTTCTTTTAAGGGCCTATCATATCTCCAAGTACCCCGGTGCAAACCAGCTGTATGCAGGGATAGGGACTTGAGTCGTTGTCAAGTCGGACTTAAGTCACACTTCACTTGGACTGAACTCAGGGGGTATTTTCAATTACTCTGACTTGACTCATCACTTGGAACCCATCCCCCCTCCCTTTTTCTGGGGAAAAAAAGCTTGCTTTTAATAAGGACTCAGACTTGGGGCTTGGGACTTGGGACTTGGTGCCAAAGACTTGTGAACATCCCTGTCTGTACACAAATCAGTAGAAGGCTTACAAATTGATTTGGATCCCAACAAGAACTCCATTGGCTCCAGGTTGCTAGTGCAACCAATAACACTCTTTATCAGAGTAGACTTCGGTTTGCTACAGTATCTGGGACTCCAGCCCCCTTGGTGGGGTCCCTGGGGGTTTGGATTCCCTGCACTTCCCCCCCCCCTCCATGTAATGTCTTTAACTGAAGGGGCTCCAGTTAACTTCACTGGAGGCCCCAGCAAACTCGGCACAGAAACAGGAGAGGATTATGAGTCCAGGACCTAGTTGCAGCCAGTTGATGGGTAACTAGGCAGGCTCCGTTGTTCCTCCTAGGGTCTCTTCTGTATCTTGTGTTGGTGCATCCATTACAACAGGGTTGGTGTAGGTACTGCTTCTCCAGTCTTTCTCTGTCTCTTTTGAAGCCCTTGACTCTTCCCATTCCTCATCTTTTTTTCCCCTCCAAGGTTCTCTCCTTATCTTTCACAGGTGCCTCTCATCAGCAGACTCTTTGATGGACACCTCTCCTCCCTCCACTTCTCCTTCCATGTGCATGGGACCCAACAGGCTCCCCAGGCTCCTAAGGGGCTATGGAATGAGGGCAGATGCCCCACCCAGGACTCCACTGGCAATCCCCTCACAAACTCTGAAATACATTATATTACTGTTGCATCTGCCACATGCTGCACTTGAAAATCTGCAGCTGAGAATTTGCTGTACTCTCACAGGCCTCTCCAGGCTCATTGTCTACTTTTGAATTCTAATCTGGTAAATGTCTTTATGCATACCAGTGTACATATCAAACTTCTCCACATGAAATGTGATCTTGCGCGGAGGAGCACTATATGCTGACATTGGTATCCACATAAAGCCCCCTCTGGCATGTGTCGAATGTGCCAACAACAGGAAACATAGCTGCCAGATGTGGTGATGGATAATGTTCAACCGGCGTGGCTTATGTATCTCTCTTTTCCGCCATAGGGAACCAATTGCTTCCCAGCATTTCTCTAAAAAATTTAAATGAGAACCTCCTGCCACATTCACATACATCTTAATTCATCCTCTCTTAACTCCTCCTCAGGAAACAATAATGACAACTCCACCTCCTAAATCTCATGTGAGCCCCATGAAGCTGCCACCACCACAGATAAACTTTCTCATTTGTATATGGAACATATCCTCTGCTACAGCAGGAGTCTGATTGTGAGTCCTTAACTCATCCGGCTTTCATATCCCTGTTATTACAGCCATGTTAGGGCTGCATTAAGTTTGCCATTTCTTCCTCGTCCTGAAAGATTCTTTATCTTTAACAAATAAATGGGAGGCAGGTGTAACAGGATCCTCCATGCTGGGCTTAGTTGTACCTATTGAATTTGTTGAAAATTCAATTTGTTGCAAATAGTTGAAATTTTAGTTTCACTTCTGTTTTGAAGAATTTACTTAAATTCTCAGGGCCAAAATAACTGCCAGGAAAAATAATCAATACAGGAAAAAGTAAAAGTGATAGATTTTCTTCTACCTCTTGATTCACCAAGCCCAGTCCATCTGTCAAATGAAGGCTCTCTCACACTGGAGTGCCTTTTAGTTCAATCAAGCAGACAGGCAGCTAGACTTGCAGACAGCATTGTGCAAGATTTGCAGTTTGAAGAGAATATTGGTTGATGCGCAGAAATCGTATCTGCAAGTGCACAACATGTATCATAATTTCTGTGACCAGTTTAAGCTCTGTTATTAAAGTGTATAAACTGCAATATTGACCTTTTATATCAAACAGTGGCTAGAAAAATTGAACTAAAAAGGGAGGGCAGCTTGGAAGTGACCTTATAGTCAGATAGTCTGTCTGAGACCAGGCTCCTTTCCTATCATTTTTCACATGTGCAAAATATTGTTCTTTAACACTATCTGGAGTGTAAGAAGAGAACATCTCATGTCACAAGGGTGATATGAGAGGGGAAGGGACCCTGCGTTTTCCATACTGAAGGCACAGCACATGTTGCTAGGGTGCAGCAGACATAGCTAATGGCAGCTTGATATAGTTTTGTTTTAGAAATAGCAGATAGAAAAAACAATTTAACACACAATTAAAAGTTATTTGTGAAATGAAGACTCTCAATGATTCAGGGCTTTTTCTTTCAAGACAGTATTAAAAACACTGAGGGAATAATGCATTGTCATAATCTGTTCAATATAACCCTTAAGACTCAAAATATTGTGCAAATACCCTTGCTTAATATCTCAACTTCTATATTAGCATTCTAATTTAATAGAGCAGTTTCCTGTTGCTTGCAGATACTATTGCAGTAAATTTTAATGCAGACATTTGGGTGAAAATCTAATACTTCAGACATAGATGGAGATTAATAAAATGAGGTAATGAGCAGCTTCATCGCGTGAAACAATCGATCTTTGCAAATGCTGCAAAATACTCTGTGTAAAGATGTATAAACACACAAGCATTCTGCCAAATGGAGATTGAAATCATAGCCTTTTAAAGCTACCCTCCAGATGCAGGTCTCTTCATTTGAGATTTTTTTCACATTTCTCTCTCTGGAAGACTTTGGGGTTCTTCTTTTAAGTGTTCGGTGGGCTTAACACACTAGGTACACTAAAGGACAGAATTAATGTCATAATATGCTGATTTGCATTTCAACAAAGAACTGAAAGTATTATTAAAGGACAAAGGAGTAACTTTACTGGATTTGTTTCAATGCAAACAGCTCCATCTTCATACATGGATTGGTATTTCAGATAGTTGCCGTTATGTCACCAAGTGACAATTGTTAAAGATGAGTTCATGGTTTCAAAAAAGAGAATAACAAACTTGATTTTACCACTTTATCCCTTTCCTTGCATGGGGTGGCCATATATCCTCTTTTAAGGAGCCTGCTCCTGTATTTGAAGAGTTGTCCTCCTTTATGGTGATATATCAAAGTGTCCACCATACACCCTACTCTGGTTTCCCTGGCTGAGCGGAGAAAGTTGAGGCTTTGATTGGTAAATGTATCTAGTCGGCTTTCTCTAACTTTTTATGTAAGGGGAGGGGTATTTTGGAAGAAAACACACAAACTGCACACACTAATATAATTAGTGATGGATGGCAGGAAGGCATATGGCACAGCATGTCAATTTGGCATGAACTTCAGATGTGAGGTCAGTGCCAGGAGTGGACATTCTGGCCCTACCTCTGAAATAACTGACTGTTGCTTAGCTAGATATTTCAACAAAACTACAGTGACTTCTGCTCATTTTTTAAATTGTATTTTATATATATTCAGTTTCAGTAAGCTGCAGAAAATACAAGACACGGGGCATTTCACAGAGTTATTAAACACGATAGCTTTATTATTTATTTGATTTGTATCCCATCTTTCTCTCAATGCTGTGTCTCATGGTGGGTACCGAGTCGTAGTTTTGATCTATTTTGTGAGCTGTAGTATATTTCCATCTATAGGGTTAATGTCTAATTGTGGTAATAATTGCATATATTAGTTTAAATCAGCATATGTAAATTTAATGCAAAATGTCCTCCTTTTTGTGAAAAAAATGTTCCTTCTCTGTGTCCACCTTTTTGTTGACATCTCCTTTTTTGTGATGGTGCAGTGGCTGCTCTACCCTAACATCTTGGAACATTCTCCATAAAAAGCACACTGGACTGATTTACAACAGGGGTGGGCATTTTGGGAAGTCCAGTTTCTGGGCCGCTAGGAACGGCAGGGGGAGGGCTGCAGAAACTGTTGAAGTGCCCAAATCCGAAAATAATAGAACAGGAAACGGCTGCAAAGTCCTCTTCTCACCTTGAAAAATTGTTTTTCAAGAGCACAGCACATTATTTTTTTCGGCGGAGACATTTTGTTTACCGGAGAAAGCCTGAGAGGTCCAGATCCCACAAAAACAGGATTTGGGAACTGCATAGAGTCCCAGGGTATAATTGATTAACCCCAATTTACAAGAGTCCCAACTGGATTTCAGAATTACAAATTATCTAAAGGCTAGCCATGTTATTATTCTTTTCAGAGAAACAAGTTCCAGGCTCTTAACTTCTGCATGTTGGAATGCAGCTGAAAACTGGGACATCGTCAAAAGACTGATCAGGAAGGGGGAAAAAGTAGAGCTGGTTCATCTCACTCTTTTTTTCTCTGGTTTCTGTCCTGGATAGCTATGATAAAAACAGACAACCTGATATGTTTATGTTATTTGGGTTAACTGACAGAAATATATAGATGTGCTTGTCTACAGTTCATGTCAGTCAACAGACATATGGAGGAGAGTAACTCTGAGCTCACTGATTAGTTTTCTGCAGTTTTTCTCTTCAGAAAAGTATGTCTCAGGTTGGTCCTTTGGAGAAACACTCTTTTAAATGTGAACATATATGGATCTCTTGATGAATAATAGAACATGTAATTTAGAATATGAGTGTAGCCCATGAAAATGACTTCATTCTTTAACTTGGCATCTCTTAATCTCATAACTGTAAAATCCATCCATCCATCCATCCATCCATCCATCCATCCTCATAGACCAAATAAATGAAACATTTCAGACACTTCAGAACTCTGTGAACTCTTAGTTTCTTAGGATTCTTCTTCTTAAAAAGCCAGTCTGAAATATTGCAAACCTGACAATAACTGATCACAGTGACCTGACAGAGTGTCAGCCTGGAGTGGATGAAATATGTGGATAATAAATAAAAGAGCTCTTGAATCTAATCATGTTTCTTTTATGAGGATAATTTAAAATAAAGACTAGACTTAAGGAATGATATATTCCATTGTGAACATGGTTGGAATAAATACTTATAATGCATTTTGTTACCATATATCAACTAAATCAAGTTTATACACAACTGTAAAAGACTTATTTTGGTCCAATTTAAAATAGTAAATTCCACTTCGGGAGGCAGTGGAAGACAGGAGGGCCTGGCGTGCTCTGGTCCATGGGGTCACGAAGAGTCGGACACGACTAAACGACTAAACAAAACAACAACAACAAAAAATAGTAAGCTCACTCATTACATACTTTATGGCAATACAAATAAAATTTCTACAATTTCACATACATGCATAAATATGTAGTGTCTTTAATAAAAAAATAATTTTATTGCTTTAATTTTTAAAATATTGTGGGGTTTTTTTAATTATAAGCTGCCTTGGATCCTCTTGAGAAGAAAGGTGGGGTATAAATATTTTAAATAAATAGATGTTAGAATATCTTTACCATTCACACTTCTTGAAAAAGTGTCCATTGCTTTGTGTTTGGGTGAGAAGTGGTTAACTGATGAAAAAAGTCAGCTTCTAGGACTTCACCCTTGTGTGGTGTCACTTTGTGAATGGTAGCAAACACAGGAAGGTATCCTGTAGATCAGTGGTTCTCAAGCACAACCATCAAAAAATAAGGAAGGTGTGCAAAAAATTATTGGGAATGGTGAATTTCATCTGGAAAAAGTATTCCCATCCTGGTAGAGAAAACAAAACTTATAAGAATGCTTCTTTTAAAAGGATGCCTGATGGACATAGGAACACAATCAAAGTCACTTAATTTTACTTTACAAGTAATTGAAGAAGCCTCTATCCTCAGATTTTAAGACCAAAAGAAAGCAACAAAACTCTCCACTGGTGCCTCCACAGATGGTGTGGATGTTGTTTTGTTGTGACTTTGTCTTAAGAGAACTTGTTGAAAAACTGCCTTGAAAACTGCTTTGTTTTTTGGGTGAGAGGTGGTTAACTACTTGGTGTCCCTTTGTGAATGGTAGTGAACATAAGAGGGTATCCTGTAGACCACCTGGACTGCTGCCATTGGTGTTGCCAGCATTTAGGCTGCCCTTTGGCATCTTTTTTTCGTACTGGCAATCTGGGCATGATATTGTGCAGAGGCTGGTAAGGCCGCACCTGGAGTATTGTGTACAGTTCTGGTCGCCGCACCTCAAAAAAGACATAGTGAAACTGGAAAAGGTGCAGAAGAGAGTGACTAAAATGATGACTGGGCTGGGGCACCTCCCTCATGAGGAAAGGCTACAGTGTTTGGGGCTCTTTAGTCTAGAGAAAAGTCGCTTGAGGGGGGACATGACTGATACGTATAAAATTACGCAGGGGATGGATAAAGTGGATAGAGGGAAACTCTTTTCCCTCTCACTCAATAGCAGAACCAGGGGACAGCCACTCCAATTGAGTGTTGGGAGAGTGAGAACAGACAAAAGAAAAGATTTATTTACCCAGCGTGTTATTGGTCTGTGGAACTCCTTGCCACAGGATGTGGTGATGGCATCAGGCCTAGATGCCTTGAAAATTGGATTGGACAGATTTCTGGAAGAAAAGTCCATCGCAGGTTCCAACCGTGATGGGGATCTATAATCTCCAGACTTAAAAGGAAGGTACCTCAAAATGCCAGATGCAGGGGAGGGGTATCAGGAGACAGGTATCTAGTTGTCTCGTGTGCTCCCAGAGGCATCTGGTGGGGCCACTGTGAGATACAGGAAGCTAGACTAGATGGGCCCTTGGCCTGATCCAGAAGGGCTCTTCTTATGTTCTTACGTTCTTAATATCAGGCTGTTTACTGGTTTTTTGAATCGTGGGTATAGAAGTGCAATATCCCACATTCATAAACCAGAGATTTTTGAAGAATTGATTCTTTATATAGCTGGGGGAATATAATGCCTCCAAAGAATAATGTAGTTGCCAGATTAAATTTAAAGATAACTCAAGATATTACAGAATTCCCAGGGCTTATTTGAATAGATAGACATGTATAAGAATATTCTCTTCCCTTCTCTGGTTGCTTTCTCCTCCAGGTTTCTTTCCTAGATCCAAGAGACAGAAAAGATTAAAATGAAAATTCAACTTGTGTTTCAGTCCACAGCATGAAGAGGAAACAGCACTTGTTAAAATTTCAATTTTTTTTATTTTATTTTTTTTGTAATTTATCAATATTTATCAAAGATTCATCCTTCAATAAGATTCATTAATTATCCTATTAGGGACAGTCCTGTCACATCTAATAATATGATGGTCACCAAAGAAATAGGTGCTTTCAGCTTTCAACCTTAAGGCTGAATGTGAGTGTCTGTCAAAGACCGATGTTCCAGATGGCATGAGATATATTTTATCACACAAAACTATTCTACTGTGCAGTCATAAAAGTAATTTATCATGATGTCCTTCAGAGATTTGTATTTGTTTCAGGTAACTGGAATATACTTTTCTCATGTTTCAATCCACATGTCATAAACAATATATTCTGAAAGTTAATACACCTCACAAGTTATTTTTCTTTTGCTTATAAATGGACAGGCAATCAAAGCTGGTGAGTCAGATATTTACATAGTGAAATAGTGAATAAATCATGCTGGATTTGAAATGTACAGCGTTTATTATCATAAGAATTATCTGTAACTGTAAGTCAAATATATAAATTATTAATTCAGGCTGAACAGGATACACAAGGATTAAAAACACAGTGGCAATATGATTTGGATAAAGAAGTAATAGGAGAAGAATGGGATAAAATGTGGGATCAAATAATTATGAAGAACATGTCTGTAAGGATAAAAGAAAATTGTTATAAGGTAATATGGAGGTTGTATTTAACGCCTGTAAAACTGAATATAATAAATAAAAATGTATCACTATGCTGTAGCTGTAAAAAAGAGAAGGGGACGTATATACATATTTGGTGGTCATGTGAATTAAGAAAGCAAGAATGGAAGCAAATTTTTAAAGAAATAAGGAAAATAACCGGATTAAATATTCAAATGTCCCCATCAATGACTTTATTGAATTTGGTTAAGAAGGATAAATTGTTGAAAGAAAATAAGGACGTAATAGTAATAATGATCATGGCAGCAAGGTTAATTTTTGCAAGAAACTGGAAAAATGATAACCAACTCAATTTAGAGGAATGGTATAGAGAACTATGGGATATGGCAATCAATGATAAACTGACATGTGATATGAAAATAAGAAGAGGCCTATCAAAAAATAATGATTTTAAGAAAATATGGAGTGTATTCTTGGAATATGTATTTTGGGGAGGGAAGGGGTATACACAGAGGGAAGAAACAATGAAGTTTTGGAGAGAAAATGGACTGAACAAAATTTAAAATATTATTAATGCTAGCCCTGAGGGTGGTGGTGGCACTGGTGTATTATGTAATTGTATTTTATTGTGGTGTTAGGTTTATGTTGTTTAGGTCAGATGTTTGTTTAATAAATTTATTTTAAAAAATTAAAAAACAGAATTATCTGTAAAAATAAATTACAACCCATTTTTATGACTTAACTTTAGTCTTCCGTCTCTAGCTTTACTGGAAAAAATGGTCATGAATATTTACAGATATCTCCTAAAGTTTCCTAATGCAGTAGGCTATTTGAAAGTATCTGGACGTTACACTTTCACTGAAAACTCCAGTGGCAAAGCAGTGTAATGTATATAGTGGTAAACTTTAAGGAGTTTCCCATCCACCTTTCCCAGCATTATTGTCTTTTCCAGAGAATTCTGTCTTCTCATGATGTGCCCAGCCTCCGTTTCTTAAATTAGGAACACTTTTTGATACAAGACCGTTTATGCCTAATATACTTGTTGGTCTGTATTGTTATTATATGCAACTGGCCAAATTACTGAAAAAGATAATGTTTCCTTTTGTCTGCAACATTATTATTTTTAATTGATTAATTAATTAATGGTACATATCATTTAAGTTCATTTAAATCCCAAATGGTTAGTTGGTCAGATACTTTGGTATTCATGGTAACTATAGTGAAATGGTTTCCAACTTTTTTTGAGTCGTGACCTCCTTTTATAATACCCAAGTAACTTGTGACCCTCCCCCAAGTTTGCATAAAAAGGTAAAGTTGTCCCTTCTCAGAAACTAGAGGTTTCTTTCTTTCCCCCAAAGGGCCTGTTTCCCATACAGACACATAACACTAACTGTAACGTCCTGCTCTGAAAGGTCAAGGAAGAATTTTTTGAACAAGGGCTACAACACATGTAAGGTACTCCTCCACCCCCAAGAAAACACTTTGCAATCCCCAGGTTGGGAAACACTGCTTTAGTGAGATACACTGAGAGAAATTGTTGGTAAAACTGTTATGATCCTCTTAGAACTGTAGGTAACAAGATGCTCCAAGATGAACTTGGAGAAGTTCCTGTTTTAACAACAACCCCCAGAATCCCACAGCCAATCTGGTCACTAGACTCCAATGTTAACTATGCACTGTGCTTCTCTATGTAACTGTTTAGCACCTTTATATAAACTGTATGCAAGTATTCTGAAGTTTTATTTAGGTAATTCATATTTTCTGATGATGCCTTAGAATTAAGGAAATTTAGAAGAGGCTTTTGGAGACTAGAAAGCTTGTATAACACATGCCTTCTGATTTTATAGGGATATTGCTTCTTACATAAGGGCCATCATGTTATGAGATTTCTTGAGTTGTTATCCAAACCAATAACCAAGCTGTGAGCCATCGTCACAGCTTGTAGTGCAATCTGTGAATATGATCATTTGAAGATTAGAAAGATGATGGTCAGAATCCAACTGTGTAGCTCCACCTGCATGATGGGAGTGACATGACTGACATTGGAAGAAAGCTGCTGAATAAAACATTTGGTGTTTTTTTTTCAATTTCAGAGTGAGCATGACTTTGTAACACTATGTGAGAGTCATGCACACTCCCAAATCCAAAATAACTTTTTAAATTAATGCTAATCCACTTCTGCCAATGAAATCACTTCTCTTGTGCAGGTGGACCCATGTTGGACACATGACATCACTGGCAGAGGCAGAGAGCCACTGAATAAAAGAGTTCCTGCTTTCAGGTTCCATGCAGCTTTATCTCATTGAATGTGAGTGGTACACAATCCAAAACTGAAGCAGGAATTCTTTAATTAGTTGTAATCTGCTGCTGGTGGTGATGTCACTTCCATTGCAGAGGTGGGAGGGATTGGAACAGGGCAGTGACCAATATTTTTCAGAGCCTAGAGCCAATTTCTAGCCCCAGATGGAGAAAACCTATTGAATCAATGGAATTTATGTAAGTATTGTCTTACTCTCCAGCAGTTGATTTAATGAGTCTACTCTGTTTGGATTTAGACTATAGATAGGGAGATTCTGGGAATTATACCCTGAAAGGGCAATTCAATCTCATTTTTTCTGGGATATCCAGAGGTATGCAAGATCTGAGGACTTGAGGGAGGCGGCACACACACATACACACACAGAATGTTCTTCTGCTTTCTTTTTATGGTAGCTGCAGCGAGTCTTGAGCACACACCCCTCAGCCTATAAGAAAGAAACACAACATTACTCCTATGACTTTGCTTGGCCTGTTTGTTTGTTCATTTGGAATGGGGGGTATTGGTTTGCTCTGGAGACTGCAAAATGTTGCAGGGGGGCACCTGCTACCCATGGGCCACATATGCCCACTCCTGGTTTATATCACAGTGGTTGCCCCCCAAATTTTGTAACCACACAGATCCCGGACAGTGTTAATCTATTTTTAAAGATCACATCTCAATTGTTATACAAAGTATATTTCATGTTCAACACTTTCTTGGGCTGCACTTTTATTCCAGTTGTGGTCCAGTACAAGATGTGGTATTAGATTTTGGAGTGCTATCATTGTTTAACACATGTCTGGTAAATAAGCAGTTCAAACAGCAGGCCATGCTCCACACCAATACATCTTACTTACAAGCTAAACAGAAAGTATGCAATGAAAATTAACTTTGCAAAGATGCCACAAAAAACCTAGGAGGCAATCAATCTTTGTTTACCACACGGGCTGAGAAGTGAACAGTAAACTACTTCTGGGTATTCTGTATCTGGGAAACACTGGCAAGGAGTGTGATGAGTCAGAATTGACTTTTTAGTGCATAATTCAAAACACAGGTAATGCCCAACAATGCTTCTGACTACCAGAGGCTCTACAGGATCTCTGGTACAGGTCTTTGATATCACTGGCTACCTGGTGATTTTTCTAAAACAACAACTAATGGTGGTCAAGGATTGAACCCCCAAACATCTAGCATGCATACCATGTGCAACATCTGCAGCAGGAGCATCTACAGTATATGGGAAGAGAATGAACATTAGCCCCCAGCCCCTGTATGTGTTTGCACCCCTAAGAATTGCACGAGAGTGAGCATGGGGTATCAGAACATGAGATCCCAGGCAAATCCTTTCAAGACTTTGGAAAAATAATGATAAACAGTAACTGGGAAATGTCAGTAATGTTGGGGGAAAATGAAGGCAATAGGAAAAGAGGAAGACCAAATATGACTCCATAAAGGAAGCCATAGCCTTGAGATTACAAGAGTTGAGCAGTTGAGGAGAGAGCATTTTGGAGGTCACTCATTCATAGGGTCACCATAGGTCAGAAGCAACATGGTGGTGCATAAAAATAACACAACAACTAGTTACTGTTATAGTTATACAACATAGTTACAATTCGTAGGCCCAAACTATAGTGAGTTACCATTCTAATAATAACTCTTTTCTCTTTATCAGAAGTAACTAAAGCAGTTTCATGTAGTTACCTTAAATTTTTTGGGTTTTTTAAAAAAATCTAACAGCATAATGCACTGTGTGAACCAGCACTTGAACCATGAGTTATTTGTCCTCAAATTTAGTGAGGTTACAGCATTCCAACTGCAAAAATAACCAATGCACTGTAAAAAGAGTGAAATTGTGCCTCTGTAAGTTATAATTGCAAAGGAATTGTTAACTGTAGTTGTTAATTGTATGTTACTGGGGAAAGAAATTGGTTACCCATAGTCACCTGAATAGAAATCATCTGGGCTCCAGTGAGATAAACATTAATCTGCAGTCACCACAGGCCTTCCAAAAGCAGCAGGATCCTCCAGAGCAGGGGTCCCCAACTCTCGGTCTGCAGCCCGGTGCCGGTCCGTGGGCTTGCCAGAACTGCTTGCCGGAACTGGGCCGCGGAGACAGATCTCCGCCCCCCTCCTGCATGCATGGTGGGTGTGTCGCGCTCACGTGGGGCGTGTCACGCTCGGGGGGGCATGTTGCGCTCACGCAGGGGCGTGTCGTGCTTGCGCAGGGGCATGTCATGCTTGTGCAGGGGCATGTCGTGCTTGCGCAGGGGGCGTGTCATGCTCGTGGGGGTGTTGCGCTCGCGCAGGAGCATGTCATGCTCGCGCGCATGTGCACAAGCACGACACACACACCTGCGCACAGAGCCCACCCACCCCCAACCGGTCCGCGGTCCCAAAAAGGTTGGGAACCGCTGCTCCAGAGCACCAGGGAATGGGATGAGGGAAGAGACTAAACACCATTCTGGATATGCCTAGTTTTCTCCTTCTGTAGCCTTTAAGTACTCCAATAGGGTGGGAGATTGGGGTGTTTAAAAGTTAATCACTTGCAGATTAAGAAGAGTGCATCCTTAGCAGCCTGCTGAGCAGTTTGGCCATGCTCTAGCCTCCCTCCCTTCCACTTTCCTGGAGTCTCCCAACATCTCCAAATTTGAATGCTTTTAGAAAATATATGCTGGTCACTAGAGGGCATGGGGATTCAGATATAAACCCCAATGTTTTTACAAAAAATCCTTTTTGCTTGGGTAGGGGGTATACGGTACAGTCCAAGGATGGGTGAGTGCAGCCTTGTAAAGTCAAAGAATGGGTGAGTTCAGCCCCTAGACCTCCAGAGTTTGCTCACCCTGGTCCAAGAGAGAACTCTGAGGCCTCAGACAATGCCTTGACACAGGTTAATGATAACATCTTCAAAAAGAGCTAGATCCAGAAGATAAATTATTATGGCTGTCAGCAGTAACCCGTGAGAACTGATTTGTTCTGCCACTCCAAATAACAAGAAACACACTTTCTATACATTATGATCAAAATCAATAACTTGCACTTAATGCATAGATCTTGTTGGGTACAAAAAATGTGGTTGTAAATGAACAGTTCAATACTGGACCTTCTCTGAGCTGTGTGACCATTTTTGTCACTGTCATTAGAGCAAGGATGAACTTGCAGAGCATGACATTACTGCTGAGGGAATGATGCATTTGACAGGGAAAGAATTGTCCTGCCATATTTCTGAGAAGCTTGGAAGCAGGAAGGTACCCAAAGACATGGAGATCCATTTCTGCATACTGTTGTACAGAAGGGTGCTATTTCATATCTTAGAATGAATATGTGGAAGTTGAGCATACATAATCCACACATTTCAGTAGCGTCTTAAAGAGATGTTAAGTCTTCTTGACAAAGATTCAGTGACCTACCTTCCACTAAACCATGTGACTTCGCAAAGCTGAACAACAGTGGTTTCATAATAGATCTCCCATGTTGTATATTGGATTATACAGATGTCACCTCTCTCTCTCTCTCTCTCTCTCTCTCTCTCTCTCTCTCTCTCTGTGTGTGTGTGTGTGTGTGTGTGTGTTCGACCAACTTCCTGGTCTTGTTTTACTCCATTTGACTTCAATAATATGTTAGTAGGTACTAACATATTTTAATTTTTTTGAGTGATAGATTTTAATTACTATTTTTAATCAATTTGGAAGACTGTCTCCTTGCTATTTTCTTCACTTGTTGTAACAACTCTTCCCCTCTCTTGCTGTTTCTATGTCTTCCATAATGTGTGCATCAAAAGAACCACTCCACAGTTTCAGAACCAGATATTTTATATCACTGTTTCTTGCCTTTAAAATCTATCACATGAAAAAGAGTATGGGCAATTATTTGGGCACACAGGTTAGGATTAGGCAAAGGTCACAAGAAAACAAAGAAGAAAAACACAGGGGCTCTGTAACTAACAAAAACAAGCCTCCTAGTTGAGGCTGCTTGATCTCAAGGCACTGTCTGAAATGTTCAAGAACTGTGATTCTGATTCAGTTCTCTCAGATTCAGATCTCTTGTTCGGGCAACAGGAAGTGTAGTTTTTGTTTGTAAAGTGATTTAAACCCCAGACACACTTCCTCACCCATATTGAGCTGGTACTGGGACCAAGACATTTGATCTATCTTGTGCAAATCCAGCACACAAAAAGCTAGAAGTAAGGAGAGGGGACTGGGGTAATCCAGTGGGTGCATGCTCCTGGGCCGAGAGTCCATTTGGAGCTAGGTGGGGATTAGAGTTCCACAGTCATGACTTGTGGTTGCATAAACCTTAGTGGCAGCAGCACAGAGCCTGGCCAAACAACCTCCCAGTGGACTGATGGTAAATCTTTCACAAGGGCCAGCATCAGTATAGGGCCTGGACAGACCTCCAATGGGTCATGCATGCTATAGGTAAGGTGATGTTGGGATGCAAGTCCAACAGGAAATGCAGCAACTGTTGCAACTGTGTGACACATTTTGTTTAGTGTAGCACTGTAGAAAAATGTTGCATATGATTTGGTTATCAATGTTTTGCTCATCTGACAATCAGCTGACACAGAAGCACAACACATGATATCTCCTACCTAGCTCTCGCATGCCCCACCTCAGTGACATTGCAAGGGCCGCCTTTCCTGCTCTCAGGTTTTGGTCTTGAAAAGAATGGGATCCTACTGACTCCTCAGTGCTTTCCCTAGCCATTTGGACTACACACAAGCTATGTGTTTTATGCCAGTGGTTCTTAACCTGGGCGATATCGCCCCCAGGGGGCAATTTCATTTTTCAGGGGGGCGATGGAACGAAAAGGGGCGACGCTGGGGTGAAGGAACAGAAGGGGGCGATATGGGGGCTTTGGAGCGAGCCAAACCTGAGAAGGCGGCTGCAGCCGCCGTGCTGGCAGTGGATCCAGCAGGCGGATCCAGAGCAGCTGGTGCTGGCAGCGGATCCAGTGCCGCCGCCACCGCCATGGGGAGGAGGGTGATGATAACTTCCTCAATGGCTCAAGGGGGAGTTTCTTTCAAAAAGGTTAAGAACCACTGTTTTATGCAGCTTAATAAGTATTGCTTTGACTCATTCTGTACTGGTGAAAGAATCAGCACATACTTCCTCAGCTGGCATGGTTGTACAAAACTGCCATATCTGTGTTACATTTTTTATTTTTTATTGGTGCTACAGATGCTTTGAAAGAATCCTTACCCTCTCAGAGCTATGGATCCTGGAAAGGTTCCTTCAGAGCTTGAAAACGGTACTTCTTTGGACTACAACTTCCAGGTGCAGTGCTGGCCGGGGGTGTTTTGGGAGCATAAACTCAAAGGCTGCTGCTCCCAGGCCCTGGCTGTTTGTAGTTCTGGCCACAGCTAGTTTGTGTTATGAGTTGATGCATCTGCCAGACCTCAGTTGAAGGTCTGCTATACACCTACGCTCTATTCAGGTGTTCTTGTATAGTCTCTGCATGCGATAAGGGGAGGGTGCCTGCCCCACTCCCTCCACTATGGCCTTCAGTATGCAAAAGGAACAGTCTGGAGAGGGAGAGGCTTCTCTGTCTGTGTAGGTTTGCCACATAAACCACATCCCTGCAGTGCATGTTGAAAGGGATGACGTCAAGGAGAGTTGCAAAGCTAGTGCAAACCACTTATTATATATCTTAGAGTATTAAAAGTGTTTCATTGCAACATGGGTTTTGTATTCTTGGGATGACTTTCATTTTTCACCATAGTTTTAACTTTTCATCTACACCTGTTCTGTATTCTCACCGAATCACAATATCCCCACCAAATATTCTTTCTTACATGCTTCTGATGATGTGTGGCTTTGTACAATTACACAGCCTTAAAAACGCATACTTGAGAACATTATGCTGTCCTAGGACTATTTTTTTAAAAAAACCCCGCAGTGTGGCAATCATGTTTATAAAATAAAAACCTAGGTATTTTCATATGGAGGTAAACAATTAAGTTGTTGAGGAATAGTGGCCAAGAGCAGATCGGACTCAAACTGGATGGCCAGATTTTCTGTAGAAATTCTCTGCATGAAGCCAGCATACAGCAAATCTGAAACTTAAATGTCTCCTTCAGGTTTCATGAGCCTATTTTGATTCTGCATAATGGAATAAAAGACAGCACAACTGAAGTGAGACATTTTCAAGACTAAATGAATAAATAAAGTTATCACTGCACTTGCTTGCTTTGCTTTTGTCCTTTAATTAAGGAATGTGGAAAATTCCCTCTTACCAGATCAGTCTACTTATCCATTTCTCACTTAGCTTCAGCCTTGCGGTAACTCAGCCCAGCCTCGGCCAGCCTGATTTTGGGAGGCTTTCCCAGGTCTGTTTCCTACCCAAGTCCCAAGACTTTAAGTCATGACTCAGGTTGGTCTCAGAAAGTGTCTCATACCCAGGCCCTCAATCCCATGATTCAGAGTGCCCCAATGTAGGTCCTCAATCACCTAATGGTACTTCTGGAGCTCATTGCTACTACCCAACTCTCCACATGAACAAAAGAGTGACTTCCTGGTTTGATGAGTTACTGCTGCTAGATTGGCCCATACATCTATGAGCGATCAGAATGGGATAGGAAAAAAAATTCCCTGGCTCCTTTTTTAGTTCAATGTGCCAGTCAGGAAACCCAGGTCCAAAATAGCTATCTGGCCCTATAGTAAGCAGAAAAGCATACTCTGGACTTGCAGACAGCACTAGAACACTGCTAATGAATGAACAGACTCATTTATTGAACAGCAGATTTAATACAAAGCTGCAGAACCATAAATACACCAGATTTTTAGAAACAGTATTATACTCTTAACAGACTGTGCATATTGAACTACACTCTGTTTTCAAAATTTGGCAATGGCCTTAAACTATAAAACCATTTCAATAGCATATTTTTTTCAAAAGAATTAAAAAGTATGTTTCAGATTGTTGCCATGGCAAAGTAAACGTGCCCTTCCAAGTATTTACTAACTTACTGGAAAAGTATTTATTCATCACATTCATCCCAGCTCTCTTCCAAAGTAATTGTCAACAGAAAAAAAAATTGGCCAGTACCTTAGCATGTTACATAGAGATGGGGATGAATATAAAAACAGATCTTTTTTTCAACGAAAAGAGCCGATTCGTTAAATATTCATTGATCCGTATTCGTCAAATTTTAAGTCCCAACGAATACTGCTCAATGAATATTTCTCCATTTTATTCGTACTTTGTAATTTTTTTAAAAAAAAACACATTCTGCCTACTGGCTGCCGATCAGCTGATCAGCGGGCTGATAAGCAGCCACCCACCCCCATAGCCTACCCCCCAATCCCTTCCTCTCCCTACCTTAGCCCACCCCCACCCCCACCAACACCCCCTTACCGTAATCGTCACCGCCGTTGCCGAGGTCTCCATCAGGCCTCTGCAGCCGTGGCGTGT
Organism: Intellagama lesueurii; assembly: GCA_037013535.1. Lineage (NCBI taxonomy): Eukaryota > Metazoa > Chordata > Lepidosauria > Squamata > Agamidae > Intellagama > Intellagama lesueurii. Next base: position 47,022,090 of record JBAJHW010000004.1, read on the forward strand.
AAAAAGGGAAACTGTCTGCCCTTTGCAAAGATGGCAGCTGTGGCTTCATTTAGGGTAGGGAAGCTGCAGCTGCCATCTTTGCAAAGGGCAGCCTGGATTTACTTAGCCTGCGGCGGTGGGGGGTGGCAGTGGGGGGGTGGCAGTGGCAGCAGAGGGGCAGCGGTGGCAGTAGGGTGGGTGGGGGTGTTTTTTTTAAATAACTCCCCACAAATCAATGAATAACTTTGTTATTCGTCACTTCATTGAGACAACTTCATGCTTCGTGAGTCGTCAACTTTTGACGACTCACAAAGCGGGACGACCTGCCAAAATGGTGAGTCATCCCCATCTCTAATGTTACATAATCAGATAAGGGCAACTGAGTAACCTTTTCTCATGCTCTGGCAGGCTCCTATTGCATACCCTTGGTTGCAAGGTCGGCTGTACAATTGGTTGAGTGATAGGTCATTCAACAGGGAATCTGCTGAGCCAAGGAAAACATGTGACTTATCTTACACTCTTATAGGTTCAACATTTTTGCCTCCAGAGATTGTTCAGGATTGATTTAATCTAGGACCCAGCTTTCTGGCAATCCAGGACATTCGCCAAACTCTTCTCCAGCACCACATTTCAAAGGAATCATTTTTTTCCTGTCAGCTTTCTTTACTGTCCAGCTTTCACATCCATACATGGTGATCAGAAATACAAGAGTGTGGATGACCTTGGTCTCCAGTGACACATCCTTACACTGGATGATCTTTTCTAGTTCTTTCATTGCTACCCTTCCTAGTCTCAGTCTTCTTCTGATTTCTTGGCTGCTGTCTCTATTTGGATTGATTATTGAACCAAGGTATAAAATATCTCTAACTATTTTAATTTCCCCCCATTAATCTTAATATTGTGTAGTTCTTCTCTAGTTGTAATTTTTTTTTTCATACTGTTCATTTGCAGGCCTGCTGTAGCACTTCCTTCTTTCACATTCAGCAGAAGTTATTTCAAGTCATTGCTGCTTTCTGCCAGTAAGACATTGTCATCTGCAAATCTATACCTTTGCCTAGAAGAAACCACTCTGTCTCTCCATATTCTGTCCTAACAGTAGCTTCTTGTCCACAACACAAGTTACTCATCAGGACAATCAAGTGCTGAGGTACACACATTTCTTTCAGAACAACCCATAGTTTCTCATGATCTATACTGTCAAAGGCTTTGCTGTAATCTATAAAACATATAGTGATATTCTGAAATTCTTTCATGCACTCCAGTAGCCAGCAGACACTTTAGCATAGTAAATTGCATTTAGAGTAGGGCCATCTGAATTAGTGGAATGTATGGAGGAGTTCTCTTTGATTCGATAGGTGTACTCTAGTGCAATCTACTATGCAACACAACAGGATTTTGGTCATTGTTTGCTCTGTTTTGATTTCTTAAAAACTATGTAAGTCAGCATTAATTCAAAGAAATTCAGCTCTCACTTGTTATGTTACTAAACCCTATTCATCTTCATCAGACTACCTCAGTCTGAGGAGAGGAGCAATTAAGGTAAAATACAATCTGTGTATAATGTTGCATTTATACCTCTTTTTGTTTTGAGAAGACAAATAATTTCTTGACTTTGGCTCCTCAGGCAGCATGACCTAGGTATCAAGCAGAGGATGACTCACAGCTCTTAGTTAAGAAAACTGAAATATGCATTAATAATCTGCCACATACATTTAGTTTATTTTCACCAGATGTATCTGGGCAGTTTTTTGTTGTTTTGTTTTTTGCTGTTTTCTAACAAGCATTCTAATGCATGTAGCACCCAACAGACCAGCGCAAATGCAGATTAACACCTGTCTCTGGACATACTTTGCTTCCTTATAATGCACACTGGAAAAGTTAAGACCAAGCACAGATAATTTTGAACAGATGTATCCAGAGCTGAAAATATGCAACCCTGGGGTAATATGTGTCACAATGAATCTACAGAGCTCTGGATTTGGATACTTTTTTGTAAGGATTTGCAAGACATCTATTCTGGTTGTTTTTTCTTCTGTATTTTCTCCAGTCTGTCTGTAGATGGAATAAAAATTATACTCTGGAACTCACATGTTGACAGACAACCTTTGATGCTTCCACAGTAAAATTCCCCCTTTTGAAAAGTGGATGTAAAAAAAGTGTTCATATTTAAACAGCGCTTAACAGTTTATCCAATGGAGAAACATGCACTTGTGTCTGAAAACACATGGACAGGAAACCAAAAAAGAGAAGCAATGTGTGATGTGCACCCACTTTCCTGCGTGCCCTCAGGTTGTTTCACTAACCCAAGGCACACAAGCCACATGCCCTTTTTACTTCATGCTGCCACCAGTTGGTCCTTACCAACACAATTTACTCAGAAAGATTGAGGTCCATACGCAGTGTGACTTTCAGCATAAAACAGGTTTATTGATTACAGTTTATTTAAATAATTTGTTAAAAGACGTTAAGGCATTTATTGGCTTCTTAATAACTTATTCCTTATTTAACTTTCTTTAACATCCTCACTCGCAACTGCCACCTTTAACTCTCCACAGCCTAACTCCCCACTTCACAGTTAACTCTCTAACTCTCAAACCTCTAACTCCAACTGTCTAACTCCAACTCACCCCTCCCTTCTAGTTTCACTCTGGCTCCACCTCCCAACAACTCCCATTGGTGCAGGCTAATACCTTTACATATATGGGAAGGCAGGGTGTTTGCTACACAATGTTTTCCAATATGGAGATTATTTTCATTGAACAGATCCTTTGCTATTCCCTTCACAAACATGTCATCATTCCAGGAGTTCTTGAGGATCTGCTGTATTTTACTTTCCAGTAGCTCCAAGACACTGTATAAATTATGAGGAGAAAAGTAGTTGGGCCCAGGACCTATGAAAAGGGGAGCAACAGTGCCATGTGGCTTGAGTCTCAAATTCTAGCTGCTGTTCAGTGGCATTTTTTTTTAATTTTTATTTTTTTGCACAGGAGACTGACCCTTTAGCCTACTCCTGTCTATCTCCTTCCATTAAAATAAGTAAAGAAATCTCCTCATTCATTTGTTTATTTATCGCAAAGTTCATTCTCCAACCCTACATGAATCCAGGTGCGTTTGGTAAGGACATGGGAGAGGGCCTCCTCTGTCACTGCTCCGAAAAGTGAGGGATGTGGACCTTCATGCTCTCACTATTATCTGAGCACTGCCAAGACCACTATTTTCTGTCTTTGATTTCCAGTACAATCAATTTCTGTCCTCCAGCTATGTCTTATCTCCTTTCTTGCTAGTTTTGTCTTCTTTTATAGTCTTCTGTTTTGAGTCTATTCACAATACATAAGAGGACATTTGTTTTAAAGGGGTTGTGTCACAGAAATGTTTAACACTATTTGGAACAGATGAGGAAAGAGATATACATCATTACATTGTAATAAAGTAAATTCAGATGGTTTGTAAGCAAACAAGAGAAATGGAAAGATTGTCAGCTAACTGCACCTTATGCATCAAGAACTTAAGGAAGATAATCAGGACTTGAAGTTATCTATAGATTATTTGTTTACATGTTAGCAATGCTTAAAATGGCTAACAGAATTTGGGCTCTTTTACACAGGCTCTTTTGGAATATGCTGGTGAAGGGTAACTCAGGTGACCCTATTTGGTCCAGCTCCTTCTTGTGGAAATTTCCAATATTGTGAAGTGGCTTAATAAGAGAGCTACTCAGGATATTGGCAAATTAAACACTTCCTCTGTTCCACAGGAGAGGGGCAGATGAAGCGATTCTTTTCCAGACTATATTAGAGCAGTGAATATACACTCAATCACTTATAAAAATAAATAAAAACAAAAACTTTTCTTTGCCTTGTCTTAAAGGGCTGGTAAAGAAACTGCCCATAACTTAATCCATGGTGGCAGACATGGAAGGAGGAACAGAGGAAGTGTTTAATTTTCCAATATTCTGAAGTTATTAAGCCACTTCACAATATTGGAAATTCCCACTGGAAGAAGCCTTGATAGCCAGAAAACCTGTTTTTGTTTGTTTCCAACTATTACATGTGCTGGAAACAAAACAAACCAGAATGATCCTACTGGCACCAAAAAAAAGTAGAAGCCCCTGACAGGGGCTCAGAAAAGTGCAGGTAGGAATGCTCTGGGGACAATGTCATTCACTCCAGTGATTATGCTGTGTGATTGCTGGAAAAAAGAGTGAATCAACCCATCCTCACAGTGTACCAGAGAGTAGGCAAATGTCCGTCTGAGCACATCAACTCCTTTCTTAGCTGCCTTTTAAATACCACTATGGGCAAATATTCAGCAAACATTAATAGCATACTAAATAAAACAATTTTAAATAATGCTGACTCTAGTAAAATGTATTTTCAAATTGATCAGCATTCCAATTATATGCAGGGGAAGAGATGAGTGTTCAAACCCCTCCTAACAGCACTATAAATCAGGCTAGCTATATCTCTTTCAGAAGGGAGTTTTACAGGTTAGGGACTACCACTGTGAAGGCCCTGTCTCTAGAACCCATGAACCTGTTAATGGGCCAATGAACAGAGCCCCCACAAAACTTCCCACAATGAACAGAGCCCCCTCAAAACTGCTACTGTTTCCTTTGGAAAGCTTTGCTATATAGATCAGCCCAATCACTAAACTGATAACGGTAGTTCTGGAATGATGGTAAATTATATTAAGAATGAGTCAGATGGAGAAATAAATCTGTGATCTGCTCTTGTAGCCATAAATCCTGACTCACCTGTTGTGGTCAATCATTGTACAAAAAATGAAATCCGTACACGGTGATCAACTGTAAGACTGCAAAATATCAGTATGAACAACTGATATTTTCCAAAACAAAATCAGAAATCAGCAAACAGCTTTAGTCTGTGTAATAAGCTGAAGGCTTTGTACTAGGCCTCAACATCAATTCAAGCTTGAGGATTGCTCAAGGAAGGATGAAGTTACGTTATTTAAAATGCATTGAAAATAATGATGTTAAATAGATACAGCAGACATGCTTACCAAACAAAGATGCCCAGTTCACAGAAATATAGCCTAAACATCATTATCATAAGAACAGATTAATGGGAAAAGCTAAGATAATAACATTTATTAACCTTTAGAAGCAAGGAATATAACCTTTCATTTCCAAAATAAGTGGTGATATAATGGGTAGAAATTGTTCATATATTTGCAAATTCTACCCTCCCAACAGTTTGTGAATTATTATAGTGATCTATTATTAGCTGGATATGTTGCTAGGAGGTGATGCCATGACGATGCTAGGCCAATAGAATCTACGGGTTAATATTGCTCCTGTCCTGCTGTCTTGCTTACTCTGCATCACATACAACCTTCAAAAAATGATGGGAAAAGAGTTTGCTGGGCCCACATTTTAGCAATGAAATACAGTATAGTTCTTCCCTCAAGTCAACTCATATTGAGTTAATCATGGGCTGATCACACTTTGTGCTGTGAAGAAAAGCAGTGGTGGAAAGAACAACAACAAAAACTTGCACTCTGTGCAGCTGGGGTTGAGCTCTCATTTTGATCCTTCTATATTAATAAGAACTATGAAATCATGAAAAACAATAGTAATATCTGAGCTTCTTACTTATGTGTGACCTCTCCTGGTCCTTTAAAATCTCTACTAGATTTGACGGATCTCACAACGCTGCCACTAAAATATGTGACCAGCCCTAACCTGGCTAATCACCTTTAAACTGCCTGTTACTTTCACCAGGCTTGCCCAAATCATAAGAGCCCAAGCGGTTTTAAATTTGAAACATAAAAACAAGATATTTATTGAAAAATAATAACTTGTTAAATTGCACAGACTTTAGCTTGAGGTTACATTAATCATACATGCCAACTTTCCCACACCAGACCTTGCTCTCTCTGATGCAAAGTATTTCTCTTTTACAGCCCTCTCTAAAAACTCAGACAAACTTAGCTCTCCCTCTGTTAACTCCCTCCTCCCTTCTTGGGAAAACAAATTAACGCTTTATTTATTTATTTATTTATTTATTTATTTATTTATTTATTTATTTATTTCATTTATACCCCACCTATCTGGTCAATTGTGACCACTCTAGGCGGCTTACAGCAGACACTATAAAACAATTAAACAAATAACTTTCCTTCTCCTCCTTCTTGAACGGGTCTCCTGCTTTCTCTCATCCAATAAGCAACTTTCTGATGTTGCCAGGTAGATTTGGAGAGGATTCTGTCACATCTTATAAACTAGGAATTAGCACTGGAACTGCCTTGGCCCATAAATGAGGGGCAAATCCAGGACCCACAAAGAATGATAACATTTCTGGGTTTTCCCCCCATTATGCTTCCATTGCTTTAATTTCAACTGACAGTTCTCTCCCATGTTTCTGGCCAACTCCACTTTCTCACTAGTTGACTGGGTGCTATGATTACCTTCTACAGAGCAAAGAAATCAATAAGGCCTTTTCTGCAATAAGGGATGGCAAAACCAATTATGTGCTGCTCTGGTGCTTACCTGATGTCAACAGCAGAAATCCATTTCAGAATCCAACAATCTTATTTGACAAAGTATTATGGGTGAGTGGGTTATTATTAACAAATCTAAGCCTTAAACCCAAGTCGTGACATTATAATCTTTCAACCCAAGAGCACTTGTTCTAGAATACAAGTGCAGAAAATAAAGATTAATGGGACAATCTTATACTCATTTACTCAGAACTAAAGGCCGGTTACAAACTCTTCTGAGGAGTTGTGTGCAACAGCAGACTGAGCCTGACAGTATGCTTCTTTCTTTATGTACTTACTTAGCAAATGCATATGCTGTCATGCAGTTCTGCTCCCAGGTAAGATAATATACAAAATAAATCAGAATACAAAATGGGATGTACTTTGAAAATAAATGGTTTATTAACTGGTATTGCTTTTATGCCTTTTAGACTTAAGGCACTTTGATCCTTTTTTATGGAAAAAGTAAATACCAATTCCCTAGAGGAAAAACAACAACACAGCAGTGTCCAAAAACAATTTAAGCCTTAAATGTCTGTGAGAATATGTCTTCACATAGCACTTAATAATAACAATGTAGACTTCATGTGAACCTCTTTTACAATTTTTACTCAATGAGACTTACACAACCACTGTGGACTGTGATCATTCTCCCGTCTTCCTTCCTTCAGATACAGAAGGAGCTCAAAGGAACAAGAAACCATTCAGTACCTACTTGGACAGATAGGTGGATTTGAAGGCAACTGTGTGATTCTCTGACTCCACTTACATGCTAAGCGTAAGATGCTACCTCAGCAATACCAGCTCGCTGTGGTCACACCAATAAATCGTTTTCCAGTTCTCCCCACTTTGATTTCGTAATTTAAAATTGCAATCACATGATGCATGACCATTGGCAAATCATTTACCTGGCAAGTATGCTAACTGTGGATCATTTCTTGCTCAGCCAGAGGCTTCTACTTTTGTTGTTGCGGATCTTTTAAAATAAATATTGCATTGTTGTGTGTGTGAACGATGATCTTAGTGCAACTTTTTTGAACTACTATCACCATGTGTGTCCTTTTAAAATGTTTTTTAATTTTTTTAATTTTTCTGTGGAGTTTGTGTTGATGCATCTGTTAACATCTGTCAAACAGTCTCAACAAGAAGCTCTAGGTTCTTATTGAATTGGAAGGAAATGACTCAGTAACCCAAAAACACATTGGGACACACATCCTGGAATCAATGCCACGTAACCTCAAAGCACAACAGGAAGGTGATTAAATGTCGTGTAACCACAGAGGACATTTCGCTGGTGTGACCACATCTTGTGCCACAAAAACTGAACAACATTTGGGGGGCAAGGAACTGGTTTCTCCTTCACACTTTTAAACAACACCTTTTAGATGGTGTTGATATTTAAAGCATAGATAGCAGTCACCAAAATGTTTTTTATCTGATTTGCAATATCACATTCCACAACAAAAAGAAATGCCTGTTATTTCTGTTCAAAAATACACAAAACCCACAAATCAGTTAGTGATTAGACTGTACTTTATGAACATCAGGAGGAAAAACCTCTTTGTTGCTTGTTTTCCAACAGTTATGCTTGCGTGAATATTGATAGAGACAACCAGAAAGACCATGCATGTCCCAACTTTATTTATTCTTTAGATTGATTTCATGATATTCAAAGATAAAGAGAGGCAACACCAACCTGTTAATTATTTTTTATTGAACTTTCCCTCATCACGCATTTGTTTTGTTCTGTTTCCCACAATTTCACAACTGGTAGAAAAGAACAATCTCATGAAAGCTGAGAGTAAGTACAAATCTTTCAGTTCTCAAAAGGTGTGATCCCCTGTATTTGTGCAAATCATGTTGTGCTTTGAGTCATAGATGGATGCCAGCCTAGAGTACATTTATCGATGTCTCAGTAGTACTCCCACAGAAAAGAAAGCCCAAGCATAACATTTCAGCAAACAATGAAATCCCTATCTCGTTAGCACTCCAAAGTCCCTCGATATCAAGTTTAGATCAAAGATGCACTCTTATACCCAACAATAGGAGAAGTAAGGGGAATGAATTTCCAATAGTGAAGTCAAATCAACATTATAACTGAAAAAGAAAAATGCAAGGAAAGTGGAGTTCTGTCCCTGAGAGAGGTTTAAGGAAAGATATATTGTAATGGTTGGATCAAATAGCTCTAGACAACCTGCTCACATGAATGGGCTGCTGGAAAAAAAATCAAAAAGTTTTAATTTAAATTTCCTTAATTTATTCTTTTCTACAAAGAAGAAAAAATATACAAAGATTTTCCAATATCATATCCTGCCTACAATTATTATTATTGCTTCTTATTTGTTGAATGTATATGCCATCTTTCTATCCAATGGTACTTTGCAACAGTGGTCATGATCCAAGCAGGGAGGGAGCCTCACTCTTTCATTTTATGGAGAGCTGCATCGGAAATGAACCACAGAACACCTGTAGTGCTCCGATCAGTTACATAAACCTTACTCATTTACGTCACTACTCTGCTTCCCTTACCATTTCGAGTTTCTCAAGCAAAAGAGATAGCAGGAGTAAATTATTCAGACTTCCCACCAACCTGGGAATAATTCATTGGCCCTAATTCTGTTGATTGTCAGTGGAATATTAAGGCCCTCTGACACGTAAATGCAGCATCTAACAAGTGTGCAAGGGTTGCCTTTATGCAAGCAGAGAACCCTTGACTTCAGGAACCCTTGACTTGTTTATGCAAGGATGTCCTGGATACTCCCTTGCATACACCCCATAAAAATCAGACTCTTCATATTGTTGCATGAGTGATTTGACCAAAGATGATTTCAACTATGGGACTGACTTCTGAGTAGACATGTATAGGACTGCACAGTTGAGATGCAATCCTGTGCACCTTACCTAGGAATAAGTGTCAATGGATTAAAGGAGACTTCATTCTAAGGAGACATGCATAGAATTACACTGGAAAACAGTTGAACAACATGAGGGCACTAGGGGATCTCAGAAACTGAAAGAGAGGATAAAAAGTCTTCCATTAGTTTAAATTAAATATTTCTAGCATCCCATTCAGGTTAGACCAGTGTAAATATACACCAACAGGATTTTGCCCACTGGAATTTGTTTTAGCTGTTGACTTACCAGTCAACAATGATCTCAGTGAGTCTACTCTAATTGGTACTACCAGCTGTATTTAGGCCTTTGCATTAGTTTTTCAATGAAAATCCTTCAATTTGAGCTAATAATAATTATCATTCGCTGTCAAGTCAATTCTGACTTATGGTGACCCTTTCCAGGGTTTTTGACGTAGAGAATACACAGAAGTAGTTTAGCATTCCCTTCTTCTGGGGGCATCCTGGGACTTGCAGCTTGCCTATGATTACACATGTTGGTTCTACTTACAGGAGGCAGAGAGTGGAATCAAACTCCAACCTCTGGCTCCACAGCCACATAGTTTTACCAGTGAGCTATCCAGCCAATAAAGGATATGCTTAATAATGTCTGGGCTCAAACATGCTTTGGACTGAGCATGAATCTATAGGATAGAAACCATGTGAACTATTCCAGGCAGATATTTATTTCCTGTCATTCACACTGCTATTGTTTATTTCCCTAGAAACTTCTATTTGAGATTTTGTTTTTTAAAGAGTAGCAGGTACCGTCTACAGTTTGCTGTTATTCAGGATTATGATTGCATCACATAGCTGGTAGGATCTGCTTCTCCTCTTCTCCAAACATATGTGGGAATTGAGCAAAAGAAGCCAATGGGTCTCAGTCACCTTTAAAGAGAAGGAGGAAAGATGAGAGTTGCAGGAAAGTTGAACTGCCTCACAAATCACCTTTCTTGTCTCTAGATAGGTCTTGATAGGTCTAGATGGTAGAAATTATAACTACTGGATTGCAATGTTATTCATCTTGGCTGTAAGTCATTGCACATTATAAATGGCTTTATAGATTTTGAAGGCTAAAGTGAAACAAAGCCAGTAAGTCAAAAAGAAAAAGCATTTGGGTAAATGTTAAAGAATGTTCATTCTGATTTCTAAAAGTCAATGTACTGACACTCTAATTTTAGGTGATATTTACGAATGCAGTGGCCTGTGAAATATTTGTGCTACCATGTAAAAAACTGTTGCCAGGAAAAATAGGCAATCTTCAGATTTTCTTTTGCTTATTTTACAGAAGATTTGCTATTTTGCTCATACTTGTTGTAAGATATGAATGAGCCGTGTTTTTTTTATATATATAAATATGTAAATAATGACCAAATCAAGGGTATTTATTCATTTTCACACTATCTGCAGAATAAACATAGAGCACAGAGGCAATCATCGGGCAACGCAGCATCCCAACAGATTCCTTGTGCTAACATTTGCAGGGTAAAGAATATTAAAATAAAAAGCAATGCACATGCAGGGAAAGTGAAAGGCAAATTAAGAAAAACACCGAGTTGGCACCAGTGGAGAAACAATATACCATTCACCTTAGAAATGAATCTTCCTTACCTTTTCTGCTGCAAAGACGTTAATTGAGTCACTGAAGTCTGTAGGGTTTAACAACATGTTTCGCAATCCTCCAACATTCTGGTAGTCATGGGGCTGCAGCATGAAGGGACCATATCTGCTCCCCTTCCTTTTTGGAGGAGAATACTATGATCCTTTTTCCAAAACCAAGAAAAACATCATTAAAAATAAAAATAAAGCACACTCCAGACTGCATATGCTAAGGGGAGGGGCTCCTCCATGTCTTGTCATGGAATACGATCCACTCTGCAGAGACATGGGGTAGAGTTTTCTCAACTGTAGCACCCCAGTTATGGAATGCCGTCCCCTTAGATGTTTGACTGGTGCTGATACCAGTCTCATTGTGGTGTCAAGACAAGACCTGGTTATTTGGTAAGGCCTTCAGGGAATAAGTAGTAGGTTGTGGAGACTTCCTTCTTGTTATCAGTTTTAATGTATGTATATAGCTTTTCATGTTTTAAATGGCTTTAAAACATTGAATTGTTTTTATTGCTGTACTCCACCCTGAGACTAAAAGCTATAGGGCAGAATATAAATGTTCTAAATAATAATTAAATAAAGAAATTCTAAATAAAATTCCACTCCCAGAACAATCAGAACAAAATATAAACGAAGGATCTGGGGAGGTGGAAAAAAGTCTAGGGAACAGGATGTGGGGGTGGATTACGGGTAGTGTTACAAACTGAACCAAAGAAAAAAGTAATCTGGACATTGGTACAAATCCCAGTAAGACCCTTGCCTGAAGGGAAATTAGGAGAGATACAAATTATCCAAACTTTCCAACATTCATTCCAATAGAAGCAAAACTGACAAACTATATGTATTTTAAGGCTGCCTTGCTATACAGATGTAATCAAGTCCACTTCATATCCTGAAGGCTGGTGCCTTCCAGACATGTTTTTTTAAAAATAACAACACCCATTATCAGTGACCGTTGACTTGATGTCCATATTATCTACAGTCCAAAGAAAGCTGTAGTTCAAATTATCTAGACGGCAATGGTAGGGAAAAAAATACAGATTAGGACTTCTTTTGTTGGTTGGCTGGGGGTGCTGGGAATATTCTGATTGGCTAAGCATTGTCAGTATTTGCTTCTCATATTTAAGAAACTTTAGGTTTAAGTTAATCATTTGTATCTAATTAATATAATTTAAATAAAAGTGGCATCCAAAAGCGTTTTAGGTGTGTTCAATTCTGCTTGTGTACTAACAAGAATTGCTGTTATATGCCATGAAGTCACTTCTGATTTATGGTGACTGAATTAGTGGCCTCCAACATGTCCTATTATTAAAAGCCCAGCTCGTGTCTTGCAGACGAATGGCTACAGGCTCCTTTATTGGGTCAGTCTCTATGTTCAATCTTCTTTTCCTCACTGACTTCTACTTTTTCCAGCATTTTGGATTGTCTTCTCATGAAATGCCCAAGGTATTTCAGCCCCTACTTCTAGAAAATGTTCAGGCTTGATTAGAGCTAGCAGCCACTTATATGTCTTTCTAATAGTTCATGATAGCTGTACATTCTCCTTCAACACTGTCTTCTGAATGAAATGATTTCCCCCCATCACCTTCACTTACTGTCCAGCTTTCATATTTGTGCAGAGTGGCTGAAATCCTGCAGTGTATCGTAGCAAGATGCACTAGAATAAACGTTGGATATACTGCAGCCTCACATGCTGCCTCTAATGGGTGTGGCTGGGAGGTACCTTTCTGGGCTGGAGCAGCTGTCAATCTTTCCAGCAGTAATCAATCATTTCCTCCTTCCTCTGATTTCAAAGAGAGACCCTCTCTGCTTTAGAGCCTTTAGTGGTAACAGTTTTGCAGGACCGGGAGCTCTGCTTTGCCACCTGAAACATTGTTACATTGAGGATTAGTCTTAAGGAGATATTAACACAACTGAGCTCTGCTTTGCCCACTTAAAAACCGTTGCCCCAGGGCAGAGAGGTAGGGTTTATATCTGGCCCTGCTGACTTTAGCTTCTGCATTCTTATTGAATGCAGTCCCACGATCCCTCCCAAACTGGAATTTGACTGTTGACTTTGAAGCCAAACCTTTTGTGCCAGTTATGTATTTCCCCACATTTCCTCTCTATTTTTACTCCAGGGCCCTTGAGGGTTATCTGAATTTTGGGGCCGCTGCATGGCATGACATGAATGTACTCATTCCTAGAACACATTTGAGCCCACAGCTTGAAGAACACCAATCATGCTGGTGAAATGCCAGTTGGTTCTTCAGCTTCAGTTGTGGCACCCTGAAACTGGAGATATTTATTCACAATTCTGTCAAACAATTCAAGACTTTGTTATAATTTAATTGTGAAGGAAACTCAAGATCCTTGTTACTGCTGTTATTGTGACAGTGTGCTAAATTCCATGGCTACTCTCTTCAACCTGAAATGTATGCTTAAAGTCTGGATAGGAAAGATGATTTTCTGTTCATAAAAGGAGGTGGAAGAGGCAGGGAGGCAGAGAAACACCCCATTCATTTAGGACCAGGACACTAGGAAGTCTACTAGCTGAACTACTAACAGAATGAGAAAGATTTCAATTTCAGATACACAGCTAAAAACAAACCCTAGCATTACATTCCTATGCAAGCACAGCATGTAAGGATGTTTTTGTTGAATCACCTTTGCTATGTTTTGGAAGCTCAATAGTTTAGCTGGCAAGTGTTGAGGTCAATTATTGTTCAGCCAAAGTAAATCAATGGCAGGTCAAGGATACTGCTGCAAATTTGGACAAAATAGATGTTCACTAATGTAAATTAACAGTAGATAATTTCAGAGGCTTTGGTGAATTTACATAGGTTTGAAACATAAGGCTATTTCTACAATACCGAATGAAGAACCAGAGAAAGGAAACTCAAGTATTTGATAATTAGAGCCATGCTTATTAGATTATACAAAAGGTCTGCAGACACAAACACACATCAAACACAAACGCAAAAGATCCTCTGACATACATATGGACTTTGGCTAAGATAGCTGTTCTGTGCTATTTAACATTAGTTGGGCAAGGCTACTATGCCGCCTCATTGGCTACACCCTTAGTTCTTGAAGGAAATAATCTGAAATACAGTAACTATCTCCACATGACCTGTATATTTGTGGGGGTAAAACAGTTTGCTTTTCACAGGGCCCTTTCCTTTATCCTAAAACACTTAGCCCTAGAGAGGTCATTCTAGAGAAATCTCCAGCACTAGAAAGGTTCCTCAAGGTGTTTCTCCTTAACTAATCTCCCTTCACACATTCTCCTGCTGAACATGATAGAAATATCTATTACCTATGCAACCACACCTTTTCTTGTGATGCAGCACAACATGGAATAGCTGAGTGGCAAACAGTGAGAAGAACCAGTGGTCTAACACAGTACAAGGTAGCTTCCTATGTTAATGTTGTTCTGAACAGGCGAGGCTTTGTGGGCAAAGGTCTGACTGCACTGTGATTAAAGCAGATAATGCCAGCTAAAATTGCCTTGTGGGTACAATTCAGCTTGCAAACTGCCCACTGATTACCCAAATGCCATTGCATGCTCAAGATTCAAACCAGATTAATTATGCAAAACTTTTTTTAAAAAAAGGAGGGGGATACCACTTCTGACCTATTTCATTTATGCAAATGAGTTGTTCCCTATGTTAGTAACATAGTTGTCTCACACATGGATGTTCTAGCTAGTTCTTCAGGCCAAGCAAAGAGCCAGAATGAGTCCCTACAGATCTGCAGGAAGAGCTCTGACATTTTCAGGGACACTGCTTAGATGTGCTGGACTTGGACCCTCAATACTGAATTTTGATCCAGCAGCAAAAGGCCTTCGATATTACAAATTTCTACACCTGATATCTCAAAATCCACAGCACCACTGCCTGCAGTTCCCATGCTTGATATGTCTAAGACACTGGTGCCCTTGGGTAACCAAGGTGTTCTTGGACTGCAGTTCCCTGAAACCCAGGCCAGCACAGCTGGTGGTGAAGGTTTCTGGGAATTGCAGTTCAAGAACACCTGGATTACCCAAGGTTGGGAACCGCTGGTCTAAGAGACCATTGTCCTTGTCAGTCCCCAAGCCCTCAGATGCCACTAAGTCATCCATAAGCACAAAAAGTAGGACATCAGTTTCCCTGGAAAGAGAATATGGTCTGGAAGAAATTGTCAGGTTGAGCCTTAGTTAGCAATACGGATGTAAATTGTGCCATAGTTCACCTTCATGTACTAAATGGGAAACCAGACTCATTTTTTTCCTCACAACAGGAAGATAACATTTTTTTTAATGGTCTCTGAGACAATTGGTAGTTGTGAAGGAATTTTTGGTGCAATTGCACAAAGCCCAAACCAACATTGTTGTCATGTGATGTTTTATTAAAGTAGAAGAAATAAATGGGTTGTTTGCATCTTTATGAGCTGCGGAGGCTAGCCACTTTTCTGTACTAGCTTTTCCCCAGCCAAATATGAACCTTGAGTTTCAAAAGAAGGCAATGGGAGTGGAGGGAAAATGCAGATTATTTGGAGGTTTTTTGTCTGAAAAGTTAGGAAGATCTAGTATTAAGGCACAATGAAATGTGCTCCCTGCTTTTGCAACTATCTAATTTGATAAATTGTGGTTTTCACAGTTCAATATAGGGCAGCATTTTTGCTGACTTACATAAAAGAATTAGACACATAAGAGAGAATCAGTTTTTAATTTTCCTTGGGTGACACATTTCCTCTCTTATAAAAGAATTCAGGTTGATACTTAGACAAAATTTTATCTGAGAGAAACAAATTGGGAAGAATGCAGAACTTTGAATGTCGCTGAAAAAAGTCTAATTAGTGAAAACTTTACTCAGAGGACTCAGATACCTAATTGATACTCTATTAATATTAATGGGCACAGTTCTTTGTTGCATTCAACATTAAGCTATTGGTTATCTTTAAAAGAAAGGCTAGAAGAAACTAGGATGCTTTCCTGTAGATTGACACCTTTCCACCAGCAACATTTTGTTGTTTATTCTTTCAAATTGGCCCCACTTGTATTTTCAATCAGCTTCCCCCAACCTAGCATTTTCCAGACTCCTTGGACCACAAATTTCACATTGCAGTTGCTAGCAGGCACTGGTAGGATTTGCAGTTCCAGCACATCCAGGAAATAAAGCCCAGGTTTTAACAAGCTGTTGAATTAAGCTTCGTTGTTCATCTGCTACTTTCTTTCCTTCTCCCAGCCACTCAGCAGCATTTGTGTTGTTCACTTCAAATGCCACAGTATGTTTATCTAGATGGGAAAAGAGAATAAGAACTGATGTGTTCATTTCAGTTAGAGGACAGCCATCCACTGCAAAATGGAAGTTCAGCAGTAAGTGGCTACAGAGATTAGCTGGTAAGATGCAGGTGGTGAATTTCTAATCAGAATTGTTTTGAGTACCTCTGAACATAGGGAGAACATTTCTTCTGTTCTACTGAATAGCTGCATCTTCTCCCTCTTCCCTCCACTCGGAATCAAGAAGTACGGTTAAAAGTGGAAAAGAAATGTTGCTGCATAAATAGAAAGAGAGAGAAGGGGGTGGGGGATATTCTTATATTCCTTGCATTGCCATGGCTCTGCTTATATGAGCTACATGGTAATCTCTTCAAATATCTCCATCCATATTTTTATAACTGAAGTTCCTGGCTCTCCTCTTCAGTTTTCCCATCCCACACATTCTCATCTTCTATGTAAAGGTCTGATATCCTCGCTCCCTCTCTCTCACATACACCCTCACTCCACACTGCATGTTCACCATGGACTGGTTTTGGCTACTCTCATGTGGCAGCCAGAGAATCTATTTGCTGTCACTGCTACAATGATCAGCTCCTTCCAGTGGCTCAAATTCTTTCCATGCCTTCTCTGCTAGGCACAGTCCTCACAAAACAGATAAACCGAAACTATTAAAACTGTGATTATTTGGGTTTCAAAATTCTACATGCTCTAGGTGGCACTCTTGAACTATATTAGAATATAAGAGCCCCGTCACATTTGAACAAACAGAATGATCACTTCACATATTGGACATTGAATAACTGAACTTTGGGGTAGTGGGATATGTCTCTGTTTTTATATGTACTAACTAGCAAACTATATCACTGCTATTTTGATGCTCTGTTTCAAGGCTGGAAATGTCTAAGGTCCTTTCCTCTTCCCTGATAAATAGTAAGTAAAAGGTACTGCTGGCATGGTGACAAAGGTAGCATCTTTCTTTGCTAATTTCCTCTTTACTGCCCTCTGGTTATAAAGAATACAGTCATAGGGATTTCTGCTACACTCTCTTTCCATTCTCCAAACATGCAACATTCTGATTTATGGTAGGTAATGAGCTGGCTGGATAGCTCAGTGGATTAAATATCTGGCTGTGGAGCCAGAGGTTGGGAGTTCATTTCTCTGCTGTGCATCCCAGAAGGGCCAGCTTGTGTGGCCTTGGGCAAGCTGCACAATTCCAAGGCACTGCCAGAAGCAGGGATTAGTAAACCACTATTAAGTACTCTTTACCTAGAAAACCCTGAAAAGGGTCACCATGAGTCAGAATTGACTTGATAGCACACAATTATCATTGTTGGCTGGATAGCTCAGTGAGTTATGTATCTAGCTGTGGAGCCAGAGCTTGGGAGTTCGATTCCCCACTGTGCATCCCAGAGGAGCCAGACTGTGTGGCCTTGGGCAAGCTCCACAGTCCCAGGATGCCTCCCAGAAGAAGGGAATGGTAAATACCATTCATGAGTGCTCTCTCTACCTCTAATACCCTGAAATGGATCGCCGTAAGTCAGGATTGACTTAAGGGCACATTATTATTTTATTTCCCCCATAATCCCCTGCCTTTGAAGCTAAATTGGGAAAGTGTTTCATTGCCAGTTTTGTGGGTTCAGAAGCATCATAATTGTACTTAGAAGACAGGAACACATAATGAGAATCAGATATCCATGACGAAGAACAGAGGGCTGAAACAGAAAATTGCAGGGAAAAATCTACAAAAGCATGGACCTCCTGGACAGTAAAAAACGTGACAAGTCAGGGTGAATGTAGTGATCGCAACATGAAAACGCTGATTCGACATGGCACCTACACATGCTAAAATGTCAAATGAATCAATTGAAACAGAAAGAAGCAATTATATATATTATCAAACACTAAGACACAATGACTGTAAAGTGGTATAACTTCTCATATGGCCTGGAAAAACATCTTCAGTTTTCTTGTCTGTTAAGCCATATCACCTTTATCTGGATTTAGAAAGTCTTAGTCAACAAATTTGAAGACTTAAACACAGTTATCTCTACCACCTTGAGAAAACAGTGTCAGCAATGTTATTGTGACATGGATTGGCCTCTCAAAGATTTTGTTTTCAAGTTCCCAGAAAGCTGTTAAGTTGACTTCCTCCTTCACTGCCTTTGACCGGGAAGCTAAACTTTTTTTCTAGGTCTGTAACTTGGTCATCGAAATCAATGAAACTAGCGCTAGGGGCTAGCTGTCTCCTGCCCTCACAAACAGATTTTTAATTGCAGAACCTTTTTTTCCCCTTGGGTGCCAAAGATGCAGCACTCTTGAGGCTAGACAGTGAGGAAGTCAAAGGTACTGACTGAGGACATCTTCCTTAGCTGCTTTCTCATGTTTTCCTCATTACTTTCACTGTTCAGTTCACTACAAGAGTGACAGAAGAAACTGTTGCCTGAACCAAAGTGCCCATGTATGTTCCAGAGGGGGTGGATGCCAAACGTATAGCATTCAGATTTATGCTAGGTACAGATTAGGTGCACTTCAGCAAGCCAGGCTACTGACTGGGGACAATAAGAGGACACTTTTCATTATCTCCAGCACTGAGCTGGAGAAGGGGCATTGAAGGAAGGAAACTGGTAGAAGCTCTGCCAATAAAGTGAAGGTCCACTACTCTCTCAAAGCTGAAGGTGCTCAAACACCTCCCATGCCAGATCATAGCCATTTATCTTTCCAGCAAGGGAGTAAGAGTAATAAATTTTTTTAAGATAAACTCTCTTTGACTGGTGGCTTTTCTTAATTAACGCTATGACATTCAGGGACACATCATCCCAGCAAAAGTCATGGTACTTTTCACAGGCGTATTATGATCCCTTTGAAACCATCCTCACCAACACATTTAATTGGAAATTATTAATCACATTTTAATATGCTTTGTTTGTTGTTATGTGCCATCAAGTCCCTTCCGACTTATGTCAGCCCTCTGAATGAGCAATCTCTAAAACATCCTGTCCTCAACAGTCAGCTCCTGTAAACTCAAGCCTGTGGTTCCGTTGGGGAGTCAATCCATCTCATATTTGGCCTTGCTCTTTTTCTGCCTTTCACTTATCCCAGCATTACAGTGGTGCCTCGACTTACGAACTTAATTGGTTCCAGAACTCCGGTCGTAACTCGAAATGGTCGTAAGTTGAAGCACCATTTCCCATAGGAATGCATTGAAATGCAATTAATCTGTTCTGACTGAAGAAAAAAATCACACACACACACACAAAATCACTGCAAGACCCATCACAAATGCAATTAATCCCTGTGACGATTGCCCCACGTCACTCCTGCCACTCATGGTCATGATCTAATTTGCATGAGCCTATGAGAGGATTGGAGGGGCGGAGTCAGGGGATATATAAAGGTTTGGCAGGAGATAAAATATAGTCAGTCAGTCAGTCAGAGTCAGAGTCAGAGAGATACAGATAGAGAAAGAGATAGAGAGATAAGAGATTGGTTAGTCAGAGAGAGAAGGAACAGATACTAATAGAGATAAAGCTGGTTAAGATAAATAGATAGAGAAGGTGGTAATTATATGGCAAGAGAAAAGTATGTAATGAGAGACCTGTTAATGATTTGCTTGTGTACAATGTTCATCTGAAGAACTTCTGTGATTATTAAATTGGCTTCACTTCAATAAATAAGTTTTGTTTGCATTCACAAGACAAGTGTCTGGTCAACCGTCATTTATATTGTGGATTGAAGTAATCCACTGGTGGCAGTGAGAGGAAAACACGACTGGAGCCTTTGTGAGGGCACAACACGTAGGTGTCTCAAAGGGTGAACGTCACTGTCGCGGCTCCGTCTTTGAGGCTTTAATTTTATTCTTGGCCCTCACAAAGACCCAAGCTGCTTCTTCCTCCTCACGCTGCCACCAGATGTTTTTAATTAAACATCAATCAATTCCAGGACACACAAGTTATCAAACGCATTCAGTTTATTGATCAGGGTGGGGTTAATGATTGGTTGGAAATAACAGTGTCAATCACAGGAAGTAACTCACGTATATTAACTTGGGTTTATTTAATTCCTTCTATTAATTCAATCTATTTCCCAATCTCTGATCTCTCATCTATCTCAATCAATCCCCTTCTCAAACCTCTGATCTCAATCACTCCTTTTCTCAAAACCCCCTCTCTTGATCTCCCTTCAGACTCCTCCTTTTGTACCCCTCCTTCTTTCCTGACTCCGCCTTCCATCTTCCTCATTGGCTCTCCTGCCAAGGTTCCACTGTGACGGACAGGTGATGACTGGGGTAACCGCTACATACCTCCCTCCTTAAAAAGTTGTTTGCTGGGGTGAAACCTACAGTGGTTAGCCCTAGAAACAACGCAGAGCTTAAAGGCATGTTATCATCAAACATAAATTAACATATTACATTTTAATCTTATTACTTTATGCATCTCATCTTATTACTTTATGCATATAAACTTACTTTTTGCATTTAAACATTTAGATAACCTTTGCATCTCCAATTGCATTTAAACTTAATCAACATTTTTATTACATACAAACCACTTCAGTCACTTTTATCCTTACCCATCATTAGTTCATCTATAAATTGCATTTTATTTTATTTCATATACCTATACACTTAGAATATTTATTTAGAACAATTTTAATACCATTAAAAGTTACATTTTCTTTGTTTCCGTCAGTCATTCTTCTGGTCTTCTGGATAAGGCGTCCTCGGCTACCACAGTTTGAGTTCCTTAGACTCTGGATCCCCAAAGTCACAGTCTTGTGGGGTATGGCCCACCTCATCAACTTCTTATTGTTCGCTCTGACAGTCCACAACCACAGCCGTGGGGAATGGTCTGTGCCTGGAACAAAATGTCTTCCCCATATGTACGGTCCGAGCTTTCGCAAAGACCATACAATCGCCAGACACTCACGGTATATGATGGAAATGTGTCTCTCGCCAGCCTGCAGCTTCTCGCTCAGGAATGTCACCGGATGAAGGTCCCCGTTGTCGTCCTCCTGGCTCAGCACGGCTCGTAGTCCGATGTGGGATGCCTCTGTGAAGACGGTGCACCCTCGCTGGAAATCTGGTTCTCTCAGGGCAGGACCAGTCATCAGCGCAGTATTCTGATAGTTCTTGTGGTAATCTCTGGGTTCTTTTCTTCTTTCCTCCCAGCTGTTACCTCCAAGTTTTACCTCAGAAAAGCCTGGGTGTTGTATACTGGTGATAAAATCTGCAATTTCACTAGCTGCCTGAACATCTTTCGGCCTCTTGTCGCTCACTAAGTACCTCAGGTCTCCTGGTAATAGCGAATAAAACTGTTCCAGCCCCATGATGTTCTTAAGGTCTTGAACTGTTTCACCCCCCTCCTGCTGCAGCCACTTTTCCATATATTTTATTAGATTTGCCCCAATTGGGAATAGGATTCCTCAGTCCGTTTGGTTAATGCTCTAAACATTTGTCTTAGATGTTCAGAATTAATTCCAAACCGTGAGAAAACCATCTTTTTATAATTTTCGTATTCCCTCGCTTGGGCTGAAGGCATCTGAGAGTATATCTCAGCCATTTCACCACTGATCTGTGATCTCATGACCACCATGCGCTCTGATCCCCTCACATCGAAATCCTCACAAGCACGCTCAAATAGGATGATAAAAGATTCAGGGTCATCACCTTTCCTATATATGGGGAATTTCTTGAGGTCAGTTTTGGACAAATGTCCCCCCTCAGAATGTGAGTTGTTGCCATTATTTTGAGCTGCTGCAAGCTCCATTCATCGCATCTCTAGTTGAAAATCTATCTCTCTAGCTCTTTCTCTTTCTCTGGCCTCAGCTGCCATCTTATCTTTCTCCATAGCCAGGGCTATCTCTCTATCTCTGGCCTCAGCTGCCATCTTATCTTTCTCCATGGCCAGGCCTATCTCTCTATCTCTGGCCTCAGCTGCCATCTTATCTTTCTCCATGGCCAGGGCTATCTCTCTATCTCTGGCCTATGCTTCAGCCCTAATTGCTAGCTGTTTTAGCTGGAATTCCTGTTCTTGTTGTAATTTCCATTTTTGAAATTCAATGGAGGCATCTCCTCCTGAAATCTCTACTTGTTCCTGTCCCTTTGAGGTAATTTCTTCCCTCAGGGTACCTCCCTCCTGAGTCTCAATCTCAGACTCAATCACCTGTTCTGTTTCTACTATTACCTGAGGTAATTTAATCGCCTTCCTTGCTCGTGTGGAAGTCATCTTTAATTATTTATTGACTTGTTTCAAAAGACAAACCTCAGTTTTAAAAGAGCACTTTTTTTTTGAGTCAGATCGTATCTGTAAAACTGTAGCTTCCCTTGCTGCTACCAGCCTGCGTTATGCGTTACTTTGTTTTTCTCTCTGGCACCCAGCCAGTGCCAGTTCCTTGGTTTGAGACAAATTATCTGCTGCCTCTAGCCACCAAAAGTAACCTTATATATTTGTTTTCAAGTGTCCCAGCTTTTATGGCTTAAAGGTTCCTCAGCTTATTCTGACCCTGGCCTTCACTTTGTCCCTTCAGTGCTCTCCACCTGGAGCCTCTGGACAGCTAGCCCACTGATCCTTCTTCAGCTTGAGGCAAACTATTGCCAGAAATGGTCCTCTCAGAGTTGTCCCTATCTTAGTCCCCGATCTGCGCTCAGGAGCCTCTCCACTAAGCCTTTCCCCTTGAAAAGCTCTGGAAAGTTACCCACTCCGTTCACGTCAGATCACCCTGACTAATAAAGACTTTTTCAACTCTGGACCTTTCGTTTATTTGGCGTCACTGGATTATATTTGGATCCCGCCGCTGGTCACCACTTTGTCGCGGCTCCGTCTTTGAGGCTTTAATTTTATTCTTGGCCCTCACAAAGACCCAAGCTGCTTCTTCCTCCTCACGCTGCCACCAGATGTTTTTAATTAAACATCAATCAATTCCGGGAGACACAAGTTATCAAACACATTCAGTTTATTGATCAGGGTGGGGTTAATGATTGGTTGGAAATAACAGTGTCAATCACAGGAAGTAACTCACGTATATTAACTTGGGTTTATTTAATTCCTTCTATTAATTCAATCTATTTCCCAATCTCTGATCTCTCATCTATCTCAATCAATCCCCTTCTCAAACCTCTGATCTCAATCACTCCTTTTCTCAAAACCCCCTCTCTTGATCTCCCTTCAGACTCCTCCTTTTGTACCCCTCCTTCTTTCCTGACTCCGCCTTCCATCTTCCTCATTGGCTCTCCTGCCAAGGTTCCACTGTGATGGACAGGTGACGACTGGGGTAACCGCTACAGTCACAATCCTTTCCGGCCGAAGAGGGGGGGGAGAAAAGCAAGCAAAGCGTGCAAGACCCATCGGAAATGCAAAGAAAGCAAAGCAAAAAGCAAGCAGATCATGCAAGACCCATTGGAAATGGGAAAACAAAAACCAAAAAGCAACCAAACCCCACAAGAACCCATCGGAAATGGGGGGGGGAACCAAAAAGCAACCAAACCACACAAGACCCATCGGAAATGGGAAAAAAAACCCAAAAAGCAAGCAAACCCTCCAAGACTCATCGGAAATGGGGGGAAAAAACCCAAAAAGCAAACAAACCCCCCAAGACCCATCGGAAATGGGGAAAAAACCCCAAAAAGCAAGCAACCCCCCAAGACCCATCGGAAATGGGGAAAAAACCCAACAAACAAACAAACCCCCAAGACGCATCACAGCACAGAAACATAACCCCCTCAGCCCAAAACCACGCTGCAAAACCCACCCAGAACAGTTTTTAAAAAGCAGAAAGCAGCACCTTACCTTACCAGGCAGTCCGAAGCCTCCTCCGATCGCACTCACTCTAACCGTTGGGGCGAAAGAGCTACAAAGAAGCAGCCTCTTTGCGTACAAACGGTTAGCAATTTGAATTTCCCGCCTTTTTCCCCTGCCTTTTTCTGTTCGTAACTGGAAGCTCCAGCTGCAAGTCGAAGCAAAATTTTGCGGCCGGAGCTGGTCGTAACTTGAAATGGTCGTAAGTCGGGACGTTCGTAAGTCGAGGCACCACTGTATTGTCTTTTCCAGAGAATCCTGCCTTCTCATGATGTGCCTAAAGTACGACAGCCTCAGTTTCTTTCATATGTAGTTTAGTCTTGATTTGATCTAAGACCCACTTGTTTGTCTTTCTGGCAGTCCAAGGTATCCACAAAGCTCTTTGCTTTACATAACAAACAAACAAACAAAAACAAACAAACAAACTAACTAACTGTTCATTATGTAGCATTATTCACTGTATCCCTACCAAAACAGTATAATTTGATGAACTCAGGGACAGAGCATTTTGTAATCATCTACTCCAAAAAATGCATTAAAGTACTTCTGAAGGACCGCAGGCTTGTAAAATATGAATAGACACGGGATCAGCGAAACAAAAGAGCTAATAAATAATGCATGTTTGGTTACTTGGCCGCATGTGTCAGCCACATTCCCGATGCTAGAGCATTAGTTAGAACTTTGATTACTTTTCTCTCTTCTCATTACTATCCTGTTAATGACTCATACCTCTGCAATGGACACTGAATCACTTGGGGAGTCACGTTCTAAAATATATTTGCTGTTGTTTTTACAACAGTGATTCTGGAAGATTTAAATTACTGTTATTGTATTATTCTGAATAGTAAAATAATATGAAACATCATGGATAATGGAACACAAGTGAAAAAAATAATCTCGGACCAAACACAAGCTAAAAGGCTCATTTTCAGGAGTATTCACTTGTGGTGATAGTGTAGAATGGAACTTATTTCTGCACTGCCATTGCATCAGCTTTATGCAATCCACCAGGTCTTTTTGCCATAGTAAGGGTCTTGCTTTACTCTAGGCCCCTGGGATATCTGAGAAAACACATAACTGTAACATATTTGATGGTGAATCATTTTGTTATAGAAGTCCCTTGCATCCAGACCACAATAAAGTCATCTATCTTTATGTCATGTTTTGAGAGTAACATTACCAAAACCATTGACTATTGTAATAGGGTTTTTAAAATATATATATTTATTTGTTTTGGAAGCCTCTCATAACCTAAGGTCCTGAACGGTAGCTTTTGTATACATCTGCCATTGCTTGCACCCTCTCTGGCTTTGCTTCTTCAATAGCTATAGCTCAGTCTTGGGTCATTCTCTTGGGTTCTTCCTGTAATTATTTCCAGCAGGGTAGCTGGATTAATCCTTCAAACACCTCTGTGTATCCACCATTCTAGCATCAGCTCTCTACAGAAGACTGCTGGCAGTTAAATCCATTGTCCATCTGAGTTCACTGTGCATTCAACCTCCCCAGGTGATCACATTTAGAAATATTCTCTGCTGAACAATATTCCTCTAAAACATTTTTCTTTAAATCTGAACTGGATGCTGTTGGGTTTGTCCCCAGCCACTCAGATTATTCAGGTTATGTTTGGTGCAAACCTATGTTCTACTAGGAAGTAAAGAGAGAGAGAGAAAATACTTGGGGCTAAATCCAATGGTTGGTCCCAACTAGAATAGACTCAGGGTGCAACTACATACAGTTTCGTCCTGCTGTTTGGTCTGCTCTGGAGACAAGTTGGTTCGCTCCTTTTCCCAGTGACCACACAAGATAAGTGCCAGTATGAAATAGCCCATCCCCAGAGCATTCCTACCCACACGTTTCTGTCTCCCTGTCAGGGGCTGCTCTTTATTAGATCTGTGTAGGATTGCTCTGTTTTGGTTCAGTTCCAGCATGTGTGATCCTGGGATCAAACCAAAGCTAGTTAGGGCAGCTCTGATGAACTATGCCTTTAAGAAAAAAAAGTTTAAAAATTGGAAGATTCCTCTCAGAAGGAGGAGGAGGGGGAGACAAGAGGGAACAAGGAGGTGGATTTTTCCCCTCCCCCCTTTCCCTTTAAAGGGAGACAGGTCAAATTGAGTTGCTTGAGGTATGTCATGTGGATGCAAGGATCACACCAAATGACAAACTGTACCTTTACGAGACTTTAAGCTACCGTATTTGGCCCACACCAATGTAGCTGTCTAGCCAAGCCCTAAATGAATCAGTGGGACTTACATGACTATGGACTTAACAAGTCCCATTCTTTCAGTGGGTCTGCCTTATTTGTGACCCACCTCTGGATTCTGCCCTTTTTGTTGTTCTTCTTGCTACCAATCTCAGCTTTTGCAGCATAACCATGTGGACAGTGTGCCTTGAGAAATACAACCTACCTTATGTTGCATTAGGAACTTGTCAGGATTTGATACCTTGTGTTTCAGGGTATTAGAACAATTATAGGGAGTATAGAATATTGTCTAAACACTGCTGTAAAAGTATAATTCTTTTAAACTTACAGCATGAAAGCATGTTTATCCTTTTGCTTACAGACAGAAATAAGCAGTCCCTGTAACCCTTCCTCCTCATCTCGCTTGTCCTCTATTCTAGTCTTTCCTTCCTTTCCCTCTCAACTCTTTTTCCTCTCTCAGTCTCCTTCTCCACTCCTTCGCCTCTGTTTCTCCCCAATACGAGGGTCTGGGTGGGATCTCTCTTCTCCTTCTATAATCTGCCTCCTCCTTGGGCACTCTTAACCTTAGGGTTGCCAGATGTCAGGCAAAAGGAGGACATGTCCTCCTTTTTAGCCTAATGTCCTCCGTCTGGCAGGCAAAGATAAAAACCTTTAAAATGTCAGGCTTTTGTATATTTTATGTTATAATTTTGGATGGGAGGGGGAGAGGTGGAAGGACCCCCCTCCCCCTGTCTTTCCTGGCCCCGTTACCTGCCGCTGGCGCTGGAGCACAGCCCTCGCCCCCTCCCGCCGTGCCGGCAGCTGCTCGGCGATCTGCCATGCCCACCCAGCCCATGTGGAGCCCAGAAAGGCAGCGCAAGCGGAGTGCCACCCGCTGAGCCAGGCAGGAGCAAGCAGTGCCCAAGCGCATTGATGGGAAGGCGAGCGCCCAGACTGTGTGTGTTCAAAGTCCCTTTCGGGGACTACTCCCACACTCCCCAGCCTTGAACTTATGACCCTCGGGGGAGGGGAGGCTGCCTTGTTCGGTTTTGCCCGGCGCCGCTTTCCCCCTGCCTGCGCCGGAGCCTTTTTTGGGCATCCAGATTAGCAAGGTTCCCTCTGAGCCTGTGCAGAGTGCGAGCGGCCAGGGGATCCCGCAGTTGGGCCGGGGTGGGTTCGAGTACAATTGGCTGTTTAAATAATGTTTTTTGGTATTTTGAAAAAAAGCCTCCATTGAATTTATTTTTATTTTTTAACATGGCCGTTTCTTAGTCAGTTCACTAAGAGACATTTATTGGCAGCTATTGTAATAAAATTGTATTGATTGCGGGTTTAATCCGGAAAGATTCAAATGAAACATTCAATACGTCCTCCTCTGTCCTCTTTTTTGTCTTTCTATGTCCTCCTTTTGGTACCCATGTATCTGGCAACCCTACTTAACCTCTCCCATGCCCCAGTCCAGGGATCCTCCATCCATACCCATTCCCAGCCTGGTGGTAACTGCTCTTCCTTCCTTTTTATCTCTGCTGTCCCTGCCTCAAACTCCACCCTCTTCTTCCTCTCTTTTCCCGCCGATTCTCCCTGACCCCCTCCTAATGTCATTCTTTCTATCTCTTTTCCTAGCCCGTCTGTTTCTGTCCCTCGCTGCTCTGTCCTTGGAGGCACTGTAGTAGGTTGTGTCTGTATTTCCTTCTCTTCAGTATGGAGGAGGGACGGCTCTCCGGCGAGTGGGATATCCCTCTCGCCTCCTGTCTCACAGTTATATTGCAACCTGAAGCTCTTTCCTAGCTCCTATCTATATTTGATTTCAAACAAAACATGGTACAAAGCAGACATAGCACGTTCACTTGTTATGGATCATGAGGACACACAAATGACAATGTTACAGTTAGAAGGTTAAATAATAACAGAAAAAGGATAGTGGCCTATTCTTCCTGCTTAATAATTAGAAAGGGAATTAGGCCTTATTGCTTTGTCACCTGAAGATTTCCGTTGCAATCCAAAATAAACTTACCTCAGTGTTGTTCCTATCTAACTCAGTAGACAAGTATAGGATCACACTGAGCACCATGAAACAACCCTCTTTCAAATAAAGATGAACTGAAGTGGACTAATTAAGATTGTGTAACTGTGGATAGAACTGTTTATTTTAGATGCTGACACTATCAAAGACTGTGTTTTCTTCCACGCTGCAGTGTTTACTTCGGGTAGGAGATCCCCCCCCCCAAAAAAAAGAATGCAACCATGTGCACTTGCTTTACATGGAGAGGTTGACCCATGATCTTACTTTTCTTCTTTTAAAAAGTCCAGCCTCAGCTAAAGCTTTCTGCTATAGACTGAAAGGTTTTTGTTTCTCTTTTTGGCAAATTCAAGTTTGTTTGCTGAAGTGGGTTTCAACTGGTAGATGTCACTTACTTTTATGGATGTGTTTTTAAAGAGTTTGCCTTTCTGTTTGGATTGCAATTAATTACTGTCATTAATCACATTGAGCTTTGTTTACAGGGGAAAGGTGGAATGTAAGTTTGAATAATCATACTCAACACAGGAACAATTTTGCAAATGGGAACTTAAGGTTCACAGGGGCATATCTGGAGAATGTGTAGCCCTTCAGATGTGGTTTGACTACACCTACTATCATCCTTCACCAATGGCTAGAGTGAGTGTTCGAAGACCTCGGGAAAGATCAGTTCTCTAAGTCTGAAGAGAGCTCTGACCTCATCCCATTTTTCCTGCCTCCTCAAAAACAACTGGAGCACTTCCTTTTCCAACATCAGTAAAAGAAAAAGCATGAAGGATCAAGGGCTGTTGGAAAGGCAGACTGGGAAAGGCTTTGCATCTACAGGGTCTATGCTCCCCCACCATGCCCCTTTCTCAAACAAACTCAGTAATGGAACAGAGAACACTTCAACTAGTGTCAGGTCAATGTTGCTTAGCTAACTACTGGATCTACGCAGGATCACACAGGGGGCTATTTAAGCTTTCCTGGCCCTACAGAGCTTTTACAATAGCTAGCACTTTAAATTATGCCCTCTAATAAGCCAGTGAAAGCATCAACTTGCAAAGGTAACATACAAGTGGAATAGCATGCTTTCCAAAATCCCAAAATCATATATTTTTTTTAGTAATATCAGCAACAGTGATATGAAGAACACCTACTGAGTGGTGAAGGAAAAATTGTAGTACCTAGCTGGTATGTGGTATGTCATTTGTAAGGATCATTGAGTACAACAGAACTTACTGCCAAGTTAATATAATACTGGGGCAATGTAGCATTTTTCACTGGAACATGCGAGAGACATTTCAATAAGTTTTAATGCAGGATGTAATGACCCCAGAAGACTTATTATCCAGTCTTTTACATTCTTTGCGCAAATGATTCCAGTAAAACTAGAGATGACACAAATGGAACTTGTGGTTTGAGGCGTCCTCTAGTGGCAATTTGAAAGTGCTGCACTTCACCATTGATTAAAAAAAAAAGAAACAGACTGTGATAAAACAGCTGGGTGACAATATCTTGTTAAGGAGGAAATCACAACATGGCTGTTCTTGTTGTGAATTCACAGCTGGAGATGTGGCATCATTTTCCAGAAATGGGATATAGTCACAGTTTGTGGTGCTATATTTCGTAGCACATTAAACTCAGTTTCAGTGGTTAAAGTGGGAAGTGTGAGCAGGGTTTAAGCAACACTGAGAGGTATATTCATTGCATTAGGGTATAACTATCCTAGTAACTGTGTGTCACTGAAAAAAAGAGAGAGAATAAAGTAGAGGTGGGAATTTTAGGACACAAAACCCAAACAAACTCCAATGACAAATGGTTTGTGATGGCATACCATACAAGTCCACCTCCTGAAACAAATTAAACATACCCCAAATTAACATGTCCCAAAGAAATCTTGGTTTAAAGGGGGAAGTTCTGGTTCAGATTATTACCCACCAAAGCAACAAAATTCAGACCACAGATCAACTGCACCCACCCCATTCTCATGTAAAACATGGGCACACTGCTGTTCCATTCTTGTACTTTAACATGCACCTTGAGTAAACAGAATACCCACAATACCATTAGCCACCCCCCACCCCCACTTGTGGTGAGAGATCTGAGAATGTCCAGAAGATGGGAGGATTAAGAAGAGATACAATCACAGCAACAGGGAATAAAAGCTGCAACAAAAAGAGATTCTCCAACAGTTGAGTGTTTTTGAACTAACATTCAGAAATTCCCAGAAAAACAACATGAAATCACGGTTTGCCATCAAGGTTTATTAAACTCTGCTTCACAGAAACCATAGTTCCCCAAAATCATATGTAAAGGAAAGGTAGAAACTTTCATTCCCATATTGAAGATGAAGGATAACAGTTCAGAGAGAACATGGGAACACAAACGTTGTTGTGACATGTTCACAATCACAATTTTCCTTTTTGCAGCTGTTACAGTATCCTGAAAAAGGGAAACTAGAGCTAGCAAAAGATGTCAAAAAGGCACGCAAAATGAAGGGGCTAGAATATTTATTGTATGAGGAAAGGTCAGAATGGTATAGCTTGCAAACAGACAAGCAAACATGGAGAGAACCCACAAGAGAAATGTACAAAATCATGCATGGTGTACAGAGAGTGGATAATGAAAAATTCTCTCTCATAACTTGAGAACCCAGGATCAAGCTGAACGGTAGAATATTCAGGAGAGATACAGTCAAATATTTCACAGAACTGTAAGATTTGCTATCATATGATATAGTATGGGTTGCTGTCTGGTTTCTTTTAAAAGGTGAGTAGAAAAATTTTATGGGGAATAAGATGATCAATTGCTAATAGTGATTATGTCATCTCCAACATTGGAGCAGTATGTTTATAAATACCAGTTGCTGGGGGTCACACAAATTGGAGAGTGTTATTGTGAATTTCCCATAGGATTGGTTATGTAATTAGGGAATGAACTGCTGGACTAGATAGGCGTTTGGCCTGATTAAGCACGGCTCTTCCTAATGTAAATCAAAAGCTAATTCTATTGTTGCTTGCAGAAAGCGGGGGGGGAAAGAGTTTTGAAAATTGATGCAACACCTGCCCTACCTCATCCTCCAAGCATGAAAGTGTGAGCTGAAGACTCTACACATTAATGCAAGGCTTCCACGGGTCCTGGAACTTGAATTATATAGGGCTCCGGGGCACATGGAAACTGCCATATGAGGGTTAGAAAATATCTGGCACTCTAGATGTTTCTGGGCTGTATTTCCAGTCATTCTAAATAGCAGAGCCAGTGGTGAAAAATGATGGATGGTTCAGCACAGCAAAATCTAGAGAGGCAGCTCAGACATCCATGCTAATGGATGTTTAACACCTGAAAGAGGTGTGTAACATGTAGGAAGGAGCTAAATCCCACCATGCCTTTCAAGCCAGTTCCTTGTTCATCCTAAGTAAAATGCAAAGAGGGATAAAGGTTTTTACGTCATCATATAAATCACAGAATCTAGCCAGCAACAAAAGTCACAAAATACTGACTCATTTCTCCAAAGCAACTAAAAAAAAGTTTTAGGACAAAGTCTGACCTTGCCTAGTAGAGTCTGAAGCTGGAAGGCAACTTACCTGTTGAACAAGTTCAATCAAAAACAGGGTGTACTAATGTGATCTTTGCTGGCCAGCTACAAGGTGAAGAATGAGTGAATTTTTTCTTTTTTTTTTTTCATATAGAAAAGGAAATTAGGTATAAACAAGTATAAACAGACCACATTGTGACAGAATTGGAAATGCAGAAATAACAGAATAAAAAATGCAAAGGCATGATAGTGCTCATGGCCACATTGCTCTTCTATTCATTAGATCAGTCAGCAGACTTTTGTTGGCTATTGTAAAACAAACAGATTCCATGAGGAACTCTATTGTACAAGCCCTGGACATTTGTCTGCTGCATCTGCTGGTTGAGTGTTCATGCAGGAAAACAAATGGACTACATATTCATGCAGAACACCTATGGACTTGATACTCATGGCCCCTCTGTGTGATACCAATGGTTATAAGACCAGCAGTCGTGAGATCGAATCCACGTGACGGAGTGAGCTCCCGTCGCTTGTCCCAGCTCCTGCCAACCTAGCAGTTCGAAAGCATGCAAATGCAAGTAGATAAATAGGTACCACCATGGTGGGAAGGTAATGGCGTTCCGTGTCTAGTCGCGCTGGCCACGTGACCACGGAAACTGTCTACGGACAAAACGCTGGCTCTACGGCTTGGAAACGGGGATGAGCACCGCGCCCTAGAGTTGGACACGACTGGACTAAATATCAAGGGGAACCTTTACCTTTACCTGCCACATTTGGAAGTATATTTTCAAATTGACAGCTAATAACTCTGCAAATCTATTTTCTCTTTTGTTTGTATGGGGGTAGGCAATTTCCTGTGATCGATGATGGGGGCACATTGCACCCCAAAACATACTATCATCACCGTCCAGTGGCTGCTATTGAAGTTTCTAGAACTGCAACCAAAATTTGTTAGCAACTGCAGAAGCTCTCTAGGGTACAGGAGGGCAGAAAAGAGAGAACTCTCTCACACCACAGACTCTCCTCCTGTACCACAGAGCATCTATCTCCCTCCTCGAAGAAAAGGCAGAAAAAAACCCAAAAAATGTGGAGTGCTGAAAAGTTTTGCAAGTGGCCCACTAAAATGGTTTGAAGCCCTCAGAGTATCATGAACTCTTTGCTGAATGTTCTGTAATGGTTTCCATTTGTCTTTCACAGAGACATCGCTGCACTTGCACACAAGCATTCACAAAATCACAGCACCATTTCTCACATTATTTCTTACTACGTAACACTTGCACTGTATTTCTCTCTCTCACACACACCCTACACACAAATGCCACTGTAACTGCTGGCACATGCACACAAAAAGCCATATACATACAGTCCACATACAAATATACAACTCTTGCATTATTGTTTTTGCATCTTTTTAGATCAGCCTTTCTTTTCCCTATTTTTAAAAAAGATTTAAGATAAGACACTGCTTTTTGTTCAAGAAAACTCTATGAAATGAGTGTGATTACTACCTCCTGAAATAAAAGAAAATTTAACTCACTACTCCGTACCTTTAGATCTTATTATTGTAAATACTATAGGTTCACATTTAATTATTACAATATATCCGGAATGAACAATATTAGGATCCTTAGCAGGCAAATACTGCCTTTTATTACAGGTGCTACAGGGCCATAAAATGCAAAAAGTGATGTGTTTTCATCCTTAAAGCAAAAGAACAGATCTCTCTATCTGGTTTTGGACAAAAACAACAAACAAACAAAAAACCTGAGGATCTTACGTACTAAATATAGCACACAATGGCCTCATGTTTAATTGGGTAATCTCAAATTTAACACAAACCCAATTCCTTGAAATATTGTTGGCAGATAATGTAATACTTGGACAGAGAATGCAACTAGGGTTGTTCTCCATTCTATAATGTTGCCTAACTTTCTTAGTTAACTTTCCCTTTGGTTTCTATAATGAAGCAACAAAACAACAGAAGCTTTACCTTCTAATCTTGGTTTTCGGAGGTTTGACTCTTGCCTAAGCAGGTAAGTTCCACTGTTTTCTCTGTGAATTGTTGCTAAAAAACCCTTTCTGAGTCCAACTCACAACAAAAAAGGACATGGACTTTTTCCTAGGGGATCTTCTGGATTTGTTCTATCATGTTGCCCTCTCTGGAACAAACTGTTTTGTGGACTAAAATGTAAATAACAAAATCACAGAGCTTATCAATGTGACCCTCTCTGCAAATCTACAATGAAGCACACTGTTCATCTTTTTTATATAAATGTTTCCACAGTGGAGATAAGCCATAGCCAGGCCTCTATATGTGAAAGTGAGAAAGCAAGCATAACATATTGTCCTGTTACTAGAAGTGGCCTTTACGCAGCATATATTAGAACCTCTGTATCTCTTTCCCCAGATCAATCACCATGGTATTCTACCATTCAAGCCCTACAAAATCAATTTTGTACTTCTGTCACCAATGTTGCTCCAATAAATACTGGCTGAAATCCTGTTGTGTGTCTACAGCTGCAAAACTTGAGGCTGTGCAAGCCATTGTGAAATTTGCACCAAGTCTTATTATCCAGGAAGCATTCCCCCAAATGCAGTTGCTTGGTCAGTGCATGGTTAGTTGCATCATCCATTTTGCATGTAGTACTTGGTAATCAATTGGACATTTTGTTGTGTGGTTCATTGCACAAATAATTGTCTAATAAGATACGTGAACTGCCTGGGCATAACTCTTCAGGAACTTCCACAGGTGTAACTTTGCACTATACCAAGTGCAACCACTGTCTAGCAACTTAGCATTATCATGTGTTTCATAACCTAATGCACAGTTGTCTATGGGAAAAGGAGCAGGGAAAGAGCTTTGTCAAGCTTCTTGTAAGAACAAAATCCATATGTTTCCAAATGGTTACCGTAGCTTTTTAAAATTTTTATTCATCAATCAATTCACAGTATTTTCATGCCATTCCAAGGCTGCCTGATCTCAAGTGCATAAGTCTAAGGACAAATAAGAGGACAGTCCCTGATAAAGAAATTGCCAGTGTAATTGCCCAGTCAGGTGACTGGCTGCCAAAATGGGGCAAAAATAATTGAAATTTAGGAAAAATGTGCTTCCAACACCACTGCTTTATTACTTGGCAACATACCTAACCTCCAAACCAGACTATAAAAATTAATACCAGTTCCAAACATTTACCACGGTAAACGTTGAAGTTTGCTAACTCATATCCAGGGTTTACTCCACCTTTTTCAGTTCATTCATAAAATGACAAGTTCATTCACTAACATTTTCTTCATCATATTATATTTATGCAAGTGAAAACCTCTGGGCACTATGAGGCTGCCACTGAGAGACTGCCAGCATAATCACCAAGCT
The DNA here is from genome assembly GCA_037013535.1 of Intellagama lesueurii. NCBI lineage: Eukaryota > Metazoa > Chordata > Lepidosauria > Squamata > Agamidae > Intellagama > Intellagama lesueurii. The sequence continues at coordinate 47,057,184 of JBAJHW010000004.1, forward strand.
GAACAACCTGTCACCAGAATGGAAAACCAATTAATACATAACTTTAAAAAAAAAGGAAGAAGAAAAAAGGCAATCAGTACTGTGATACCTCCACACTCAAATATTTCTACACCTGCTTTCATTTTCCAACAAAGCAATCCATGTTTAGAGCTTCATTCTACCAAGGTAACCAATCATTCAACATAATGGCTGGCAAACTAAAAAAGTATGCCAATTGCCTGGTGACATCTTTTGATCAATTTCTGTTATTATTAATCCTCTGAAATTGATCCACCTTACCTTTCATTTTCTCTGCACTCTGTACACATTCTTCAAAGATTAAGAATCCAAATCTGCCCTGTCATTCTTCTAGTATCCCATACTACAAATTTTCCTTACGTGCCTGTACATCTATGTAATTAGTAGCTCTGAAATACTGTCTCTGCAGAATTGCCTCCAACTATTCCTTTCAGCTCGCTGGGAGCCAGAAGTTGAGAGTTTAATTCTCCACTGTGCCTCCAGCCAACCTGTGTGGCTTTGAGCAAGCTGGACTGTTCCAGGGTGCCCCCAGGAGAAGGGAATTGTATGCCACTTTTGAGTATTCTCTACCTGGAAAACCCTGAAAAGAGCCAGTATAAGTCAGAATTGATTTGATTGTACATTATAATCATGATGATTTATTACTTTCAGAACTTTTTATTTATTTTTGCACTGCTTTTATCTTCCTATCTTCCCTGATAGTGTACTTAATTTAACTCTCATAAAAGTTCCCAAATCACCATTAAATTTATATTTTCACCATGGAGCAATATCCCAGTTTCTCACTAATTTTTTCTGCCACAGAATAACTGGAGAATGCAACAAGTATTCTTTAGAAACTGCCTCAGAGTTCTTAAAACAAAACAAAACATTCTAAACATATCTAAGCATTTATGCTCGATGAACACACAGTTATTAATAATTAGGAGTTTGATTCCCCACCATGCCTCCTTGACAAGGGCACTCAGATGTGTCAGATAGCCTACTTAAAATTCCAAGTAGATAGATGCAGAAGGCAACTACATTCATTCTTTCTCACCATAAAAACTGGAAGGTAATCCATTCCCATATTAGTTTCCTGCAAGATTTCAAAGCGACACAAATTATATAGATGCTTTCATTAAGTCAGAACAAGAGCATCCACTAATGCGGTCAAAATGAGCAAAATTCCATCATTCAAAATCACAAGAGTGTAATGACTGCAAAATTATTCCAGAAAATCTGTTTCTTTTAATTCTTTTAACTCCCCCAATGAGCACTAGGACAACTAAAACTGCCACACAGTATACAAGGTCCCCACATATCCTTCATAAAATGACTGACCCACTATAACCAATCACCTGAATCATGCAGAGGAATATATAGTGAAAACTATTCCAGTGATTATTCGTAAGCTCCCACTCTACAGAGCTTAAGCAGCTCCTAGCAAAAATGGCAATATGTACTCTTTCCCAATCTTTACATTGATCAACACAGCTGGACAGTTTAAAGTCCAAAGTCTCTGTAAGCCATTTTTCCTAGGCTTACTAGATAACACAACTTGATCAACAGTATTGCGGACCTCAAGGATGAAAATGAAAGAAGTGCTTCTTTGCGGGCAAAAAAAATCTTTTTGTTCCTCCATCACCAACTCTTTCTATTCTGCAGAAGAGAAAAAAAGGATGCACTGACTGTAAAAATCACAACACCACTTTGCTTCCTATACTATTAGCAGCTGCTATACAGGGAACTCTGGATGGAGCCCTACAGTTTCGTGATCTAAAGCTTTTTCATCCACATGACAGCTTCCCTACTGTACAAGGGACTGTAAGCGCCCTAGCATTACAACAAAATGGCACAGAATTCCAATATAATACAGCCACATACACAAAAGCCTGTCAGAAACATCAGAAAGGAATACAAGGCCTGATTCAAACTATCTAAAGCGCTGCAAACAGGATTCTGGGCATCTTTACCCTTTGAGGATAAATTGCACCACACTGAAACAGCATTTCACCATCCCTGCCCAGAGAATAATCCACTAACTTCAGAAACCTGATTTTCTCTCCACAGTTTAATCTCAGTTTTCAACAAGGTGGCCATGTTCAGCATGTATAACAAACAAACAAAAGCAATGTCTTGGGGCATAAGACTTTTTGTTTGTATTATACCATACTCCCAACCTTGGAAAGGTCTGGAAGGAGGGCAGGAAAGTGATGACTCTCCAAATGTTGCTGGACATCTACTCCCATCCATTGTGCTCAGCCTAGCCAGTGGTCAGCCATGACATGAGCTAAGAGTTCAACAAACTTTGGAGGACCAGGAGGTCCCACCTTACTCCTAAGGAGATGCCCCCAATAACTCCTCCTTTCTCTACTGCAAACCAGAGCAATGGACGTGTCTGTTTTATTTCTCCCAAGTATTTTTAAGTAACTGCTTCCCCACTTGATGTTTAAATAGCCCATTCTATCAACATCTCACGTCCTTGCACCGCTAAGCCCGACACAGCCCACCCACACCGTCTCCCCCCACCCACCCATTTTCCCAAAGGGAGCTGACCCCACTTCACATCTTTCAACCACAAGAAGATCCATCACCCCGTCTCCTCCCTTCCTTAATGCCTGTGTCTCTCAAGGACTTCAACTCTCATCTTTTTTAGCCGAAAGCCCCTATCAATGCTGCCCCTTATCAAGCCCACTGAGCTTCTCCCTAAACTGATAACCTAGCCGGCAGCCACCACGCGCCCCTCCCGGAGGGCGCACTCGAACTAGCCACCTACTTCAGCCACCCAACCTCTAACGAGCCGGCCCTTCCTGGCCTTTCTGCCATTTCCCTCTCTATGATGGTGCCCGCGTTCCGAAGCGGGAATTAAGTCACCCTCCCCTCGCATCCATCACTGAAAAGGAGACCCTCTGGACGCTCTATCCTGGGAGCCACCCGCTGTTCTCTGTGGTTCCGCAATCCTTCCCTCGCGTTCTTCCGGCCCTGTGACTTTCCCAGCGTGCGTTGCGGCGGAAGAGAGTGACGACAATAACAAACAGCGGCGGTGAAGGTTTAGCGTCGGAACGGGCGGCGGATCGAGGAAGAGATCCCGGCGTCGGACGCTGTATATAGTCTTGGCCCGTTTCCGGCCTCAGGAGCTCCGCCGATCCACCCGCTTGCGGATTCCGTTCCTTCCTACCGGGTCCCCCCCCTGCTCCTCCACCGGCGCCCTGCCTCTCTCCTGTCCGGGCGGCCGAGACTGGAGCGGCTGCCCTGTGTAGGAGACGCAGCGGAGGGGAGGAGCTTCCGTGGCCGGCGGTCACCGGCGCGGGATGGTGCGCGGGGGCTGCCCAGCTGTTGCTGTTCTTGTGGCCGCCTTCGGGTAAGTCAGGGGACCAGGGAGACGGCAGGGAGACGGGAGGGAGTTGGCCGCGGTTGTTCCTGTCACCAGGATGGCAAACACCCGCCCCGCTCGCCGTCCCACCCTGCCTCCTCCCTCGGTGACACGGGCGGCGGAGCCGCAGGAGGGGCCAGGCGGAGGAGGACGAGCCACTTCGCGGAGATCGGAGGGCACCAGGTGGTTCAGGACGGACCTGTTTGCGTGTACGTGGGAAGGGGCCCCTTCTGGGTGTGTGTCAAAGCGGCTGGAACTTGTGGGGCTGAAATCCTCCTTCCCCCACTCCTTTCCCCCTTCGGGGCGCCTCTCGGTTTCGGCTTCCCGTAGCCCGGCTCCGAGGGGAACCGAGGCTGTTTTGGAAGTTAACTCCAAGGGGGATGACTCAGCCCGGGCCCGCCTGTGCACTCCCGCCCCACAGGGCTTTGTTATGGAAAGGAGCGACCTGGTTGGAGGCTGGCTGCGGTTGTTTTCCTTCCTTCCCTGAATGCTACAAGTTTGGAAGTCATGGTTTCTGCAGGGACGGGCCAGGAGAGTTCTTCCTTCCCTCGAAACTTTCCCTGTCTCCTTCATCGCTTTTGCATGGAAAGCCAGAAGGAAATGGCTACTCTGTGCTGCCAACTTTTGTGTCCTGCGCCTGGATCATTTTGCCTAACTTGGATTTTGGCTTGAGGGTTTTGGTTTGGTGTGACTAAAGCTCATCATTAGGTGGTGTACACACACCCTTTACTGTGCTATGTAATCTGGAGATCTCACATTTGCTGCTTTGTTGCTGTTGATGAAATATCCTATTTCTGAAGCCCTGCTCATATGTAACCATATGGATACTATAATGGATGTTTGGTGAAATTAAAAACCCATTGATAATTAAAAAATAGTATAATGAAAGAGTGGTTCAAGACCTTGCTAATGTAGTTGTGTTTAACTTAATGACACCTATCTAAGGTAAATTATGGCTTGGTTTGGGGATATGTGTGTGAGTTGAATTGGTCATTGTAAGTTGGCCTGTGATAGGCAGTTTCATTGATGTTATGAACTTGAAGAAACAAAATGCATAAGTAACCTTTCTGGGGAAGGTTAAAACTCAGTAGTACTTATCTGACTATGAGGGGTAGTTTAATGGTTTTATTGTAAAGACTGCTCAGATGTGTGACACTGCCATTGCAAATCCTATTTGCTATTTCCTTTGTGTCCTTAATTTTCAGCTTTTCCAGTACATGTAGGCCTTTATCAAAAGCTTTTCCAATATGAAAGGAAAACCTTCCCAATCCGTATGGAGTTAAGTTTACTTTTCTGAATCAGTGGGATATACAGTCCTGCTCCAGTGAATTCTGTGGAGGCTAATTTCATATATTGGCAGCTATTTGGACTCCTGTTAACAATGAATATAGTTTATTTAGTTTGTATTTAATGGTGGTAAGTTAGGTGAATAATAATAACTTGGATTTGTATTTTTTGTATTATTTTGGTTTAACAAACATTTTGTTTACCAGCGAGTGTTAATTATTATTTTTTCTGTATATACTGTATTAAGATCTAAATTAACTTACATAACCGAGACATGGATTGGTGGTGAGGGGGGGTCCTCCCCTAGCGCTGGCTGCCCGCCCGGTTATGCCGTCCTGCACCAGGGTAGACTGGAGGGGCGGGGGGGGGGGGGAGTAGCCATTGTTTATAAATCCATCTTGGAGGTTACTAGGCACTCCTCGGTGGTAAGGTCGGGTCTTGAGGCCCTCCACGTGTCGATTGGGGCCAGGGATGGTATTGGGATTTTGCTGGGTTACCGCGCTCCCCGCGACCCAGCCACTTCCCTTCCAGAGCTGGCGGACTTTATCTCCGCAGTGGTGTTGGGGTCCCTGAGGCTTTTGGTTTTGGGTGACTTCAACATACGCGCGGAGGCAGAGGTCTCAGGGCCAGTTCTTGAGTTCTTGGAAACCATGGCTTCCTTGAACATGTCCCAACATGTCAACGGCCCCACCCACGTGGGTGGTCACATGCTGGACCTGGTCTTTTCCACCAATTGGAGTGAGTGTGGTCTGATGGTGACTGACCTTGAGTCGGTCCCTTTGTCATGGTCAGATCACCACCTAATAAAATGTAACCTCTCAGTGGCACTCCCCCCTCGCAGGGAGCAGGGACCTATTTTTATGGTCCGCCCTCGAAGGCTACTGGATCCTATTGGATTCCAGGATGCCATGAGAGGTGTTACGGCTGACCTGGCTGGCGCTCCTGTTGAGGTTCTGGTTGACAGCTGGTTTACCGCTGCCGCTAGGGCTATAGACACGATCGCACCTAAACGCCCTCTCCAACGCAGAGCTCGGCCTGTGCCTTGGTTTAACCAGGACCTCCGAGCGATAAAACGGATTAGGAGAAGGCTAGAGCGTAGGTGGAGGAAGAACCCGACGGAACATAATTGGATAGCTGTCAGGGTCGCAACTAACCTCTACCTGTCTAAGGTAAAGGCTGCTTGTCGTACATACTTCGCTAACCGGATAAGCGAAGCTTCAAACCAGCAGGTGGAGTTATTCCGTATAGTGTGTGACCTTTCCGGAGTTGGTCTCAGTGATGGGCCTCCCCCTAGTTTTTCACCGGACCAATTTGCAGTATTTTTAAAATCTAAAGTGGAGGCCATCCGCCGGGAGCTCTCTCCTTTTTTGAATACAGTGAGTCGAGCTGAGATGTCCAGCGCTCCGTCTTGCCCGGTGATTCTTGATCTCTTTCAGCCTGTGACGCCAGATACTGTGGACAAAGTGCTTGATTGCTGTCGGGCCACCATTTCCTCCCTTGACCCTTGCCCGGCCTGGCTAATCAAAGCAGCCAGGCCGATCACAACTGAATGGGCCACTGCAATAATAAATGGGTCTTTCCTTGAGGGCAGGTTCCCACCTGCCCTCAAGGAGACACTCATTAGGCCCATAAGAAAGAAACCTAATATGGTGGCGGACGAAATTGGCAATTATAGGCCCGTCGCCAATGTTTCATTAGCAAAGTGGTTGAGAGGGTGGTGGCTGACCAGCTTCAGGCTCTTTTGGATGAAACAGATGCCCTGGATCCATTTCAGTCGGGCTTCAGGCCGCGCCACGGTACAGAGACGGCATTGGTCGCCCTGTATGATGACCTGTTGAGGGAGGCTGACAGGGGTAAAACATCTCTGTTGGTCCTCCTCGACATCTCGGCGGCCTTTGATACCGTTGACCACGGTATCCTCCTGGGGAGGCTCTCTGAGTTGGGAACTGGTGGCTTGGCGTTTGCCTGGCTCCGTTCCTTCTTGGAGAACCGTCCCCAGAGAGTACAGCTTGGGGAGAGTGTCTCGGCCCCGTGGAGTCTCAATTGTGGGGTTCCACAGGGGTCGATTATCTCCCCAATGCTGTTTAATATCTATATGAGGCCGCTGGGTCGGGTCATCAGGGGGTGTGGAGCATCGTGTCATCAATATGCTGATGGCACCCAGCTCTACATCTCCTTTTTACCAACTGCAGGTGATGCCGTCCTGTCCCTTCAGCGCTGCCTGGGGACTGTATTGCAATGGATGCAGGAAAATGGGCTGAGGCTGAACCCGGACAAGACAGAGGTTCTGAGGGTGGGTGCCCCTGTGGTTGGTGGCTTGGGTGACTCTCTCTCGTTTGGGGGGGTGGCCTTGGCCGCTAAGAGTGGGGTTCGCAGCTTGGGGATCCATCTGGACCTGGCGCTCACCATAGAAACGCAGGTGGCGTCGGTAGTCCGCTCCGCCTTTTTCCATCTTTGGCGGATTGCCTGGCTGCGGCCCTACCTTGATATGGGGGCACTCACTACCTTGGTGCATGCGCTCGTAATCTCAAGATTAGACCACTGTAACGCGCTCTATGTGGGGCTGCCTTTGAGGTTGATGCGGAAACTTCAGGAGGTGCAGAATGCGGCCTCCAGACTCCTTAGTGGAGTGAGAAAATACCAGCATATCTCTCCTATTCTGGCCGCATTGCATTGGCTGCCCATTCGGTTCCGCATTGACTTCAAAGTTTTAATGCTTACTTATAAGGCCCTAAACGGTTTAGGACCTCGATATTTGGCGGAACGCCTACTCCCACCAAGGTCTACCCGGATCACCCTTGCGAGTCAGGAGGTGAGGCTGAGGAGCTTGACGCCGAGGGAGGCCCGTAGGGAAAGAACAAGAAATCGGGCCTTCTCGGCAGTGGCTCCTCGCCTCTGGAATAATCTTCCTCCGGAGATTCGTGCCGCCCCTATGCTGGGTATCTTTAAAAATCAATTAAAAACATGGATGTTTATACAGGCCTTCCCTCCAGTCAATACCTGATCTTTTTATCTTTTCTATTTATCTTTATTTTTTGTTTTATAATTGTTATGGAAATTGTTTTTGTAATAATTTTGTGATTTTATCTGTTGTTTTATGTTGTTTGGAAGCCGCCTAGAGTGGTCGCAAGACCAGATAGGCGGGGTATAAATGAAATAAATAATAATAATAATAATAAAAGTGTTTTGGTAGCAAAAAAAGAGAAGAGGCTGAACTCGTTACTGTTACATGAAGTATTTCATGACATAGTTACTGCTTAATGTAATATAGACCAATAAATAGTAATAATAATTATACACTGTCGGGTCAACTCAGACTTATGGTGACTCTTTTCAACGTTTTCTAGATATAAGAGTACTCAGAAGTGGTTTACCATCTCCTCCTTCTAGGGGTGTTTGTGGGACTTTGCAGCTTGCCCAAGACTATACAGGTTGGCTCTTCTAGTATGTGGAGTGGGGAATTGAACGTCCAGCCTCTGGCTTTGCAGCTAGACACTTTAACTCACTGAGACAGCCAAATAGCCTGGACCAATATATAACAGTTGCATAACGATTTGTCACTGTAGTTGTAGTAGCAATTAATATTGTAGATGTGTTAACAGGTATCCAGGACAAGGGAAGCACTGAATGAATTCTCTCTATATACATGAGTGTGTTTTTGTGGGGTCATGCAATAGAAAATGGCATGATTGTTTCAGTAGTATAATTGGTATGATACATGAACACGCCACATGCTACAGTCTTATTTATTCATTTATTTAAAATATTTTTACTCCACCTTTCTCCTAAAAAGGACCCAAGGTGGCTTACATAATTAAAAAGACAATATTTGAAAACTAAAAACAGTACGTGATATGAATATTAAAAAATAATATTTATTTAAACATATTAAAATAGTAGATAAAAACAATACTAAAACTGATGTAAAACAACAAAAATAGAAACCATCACATTTTAGAACCCCTCTTAGACAGCCACTCATTAAGGGAAAGCCTGTCTTAAGGGAAAGATCTTCACCTGCTTGCAGAACCACAGAAAACATGGGGGCAGCTTGGGAGGGAGTTCTAGATAAGGTGGATAAGTCAAGATTTTTTTAAAATCAAATTGATTTAACTGAAAAAAACAAACAATTGTTCCTGGAAACAGACCAGCAGCCACTGGAGTGCTCTTTTAACAGGAGGGTTAATGTGATCCTGTAACCAGCCCCAGTTAACAGTCTGGCTGCAGCATTTTGGACCCCCTGAAGTTTCTGAACATTTTTCCAAAGGCAGCCCCACATAGAGTCTGTTACAGTGTTCCAGCCAGGATGTAACTAAGGCATGTGTCACCGTGGCCAGATTAGACCTCTCCAGGGTTGGCTGCAGCTGGTACACTAGTTTTAACTGCAAAAATGCACTTCTGGCTATCATCAAAATCCAGGAGCACACAACCAAGCTGCACACTTGTGTTTTCTATGGGAGTGTAACCCCAGCCAGCAATTCCTATTCTTTGATTTGTCCTTCAGCTGACCAGAAGCACCTCTGTCTTGTCTGGATTAAGTTTCAGTTTATACACCCTCATCCAGTCCATTACTGACACCAGACACTGATTTAGAATCAAAAGAGCTTCCTCAGATTTAGATGGAAAAGAAAAGAGGGACACAATTGGGTGTCCACATACTGGTGGCACTGAACTCCCAAACTCTGGAAAACCTCTCCCAGCAGTTACATGTATGTGTTAAATAGCATAGGGGACAAAACAGAACCCTAAGTGATCTCACAGACCAATGGACAGGGTGTCAGATAGGAATCCTCACATTCTGAGTTCTCCCTTCCAGGAAATCACCAGAGCCACCATAAAACACTGCCTTTAAGTCCCATCTCAGATACTATGGCTGATGGTATCGAAAGTGGCTGAGAGGTCCAGCAGAACAGGGACACACTCCCCCAGTCCAGTTCCTGGCATAGGTCATCCGTTAAGGTGATCAGAGCAGTCTCCATCTCATAACCAGACTGAAGCCAGACTGAAATGGATCTAGATAACCCATCTCATTCCAGAATTTCCCGAGCTGAGAAGCCAGGCCCCACCTTTCCCAAGAATGGAACATTAGGGACTTATTCCTGCTTGTTGTTGTTTAGTCATTAAGTCATGTCCGACTCTTCGTGACCCCATGGACCAGAGCACGCCAGGCCCTCCTGTCTTCCACTGCCTCCCGGAGTTAGGTCAAATTAATGTTGGTAGCTTCAATGACACTGTCCATCCATCTCGTCCTCTGTCGTCCCCTTCTCCTCTTGCCTTCACACTTTCCCAACATCAGGGTCTTTTCCAGGGAGTCTTCTCTACTCATGAGATGGCCAAAGTATTGGAGCCTCAGCTTCAGGATCTGTCCTTCCAGGGAGCACTCAGGGTTGATTTCCTTCAGAATGCATAGGTTTGTTCTCCTTGCAGTCCAGGGGACTCTCAAGAGTCTCCTCCAGCACCACAATTCAAAAGCATCAATTCTTCGGTGGTCAGCCTTCTTTATGGTCCGGCTTCTTTAAGGCCTCGTTGGACAGCCACTTTGCTTTCTTGGATTTCCTTTTCTTTGGGATGGTTTTTTTTGCTGGCTCCTGTACAATGTTACGAGTCTCCATCCATAGTTCTTCAGGCACTTTGTCCACCAAATCTAGTTCCTTAAATCTGTTCTTCACTTCCACTATGTATTCATAAAGGATTTGGTTTAGATTATACCTCACTAGCCCAGTGGTTTTTCCTACTTTCTTCAGTTTAAGCTTGAATTTTGCTATAAGAAGCTGATGATCAGAGCCACAATCAGCTCCAGGTCTTGTTTTTGCTGACTGTATAGAGCTTCTCCATCTTTGGCTGCAGAGAATATAATCAATCTGATTTCGGTATTGCCCATCTGGTGATGTCCATGTGTAGAGTCACCTCTTGTGTTGTTGGAAAAGAGTGTTTGTGATGACCAGCTTGTTCTCTTGAGAAAACTCTATTAGCCTTTGCCCTGCTTCGTTTTGAACTCCAAGGCCAAACTTACCTGTTGTTCCTTTTATCTCTTGACTCCCTACTTTAGCATTCCAATCCCCTATAATGAGAACATCTTTCTTTGGTGTGAGTTCTAGAAGGTGTTGTAAGTCTTCATAGAATTGGTCAATTTCAGCCTCTTCAGCATCGGTGGTTGGTGCATAAACTTGGATTACTGTGATGTTGAAAGGTCTGCCTTGGATTCATATTGAAATCATTCTATCATTTTTGAGATTGTATCCCAGTACAGCTTTTCCCACTCTTTTGTTGACTATGAGGGCTACTCCATTTCTTCTACTATCCACAATAGTAGATATGGTAATCATCTGAATTGAATTTGCCCATTCCCGTCCATTTTAGTTCACTGACGCCCAGAATGTCAATGTTGATTCTTACCATCTCCTGTTTGACCACATCCAGCTTACCAAGGTTCATAGATCTTACATTCCAGGTTCCTGTTCCTGCTTACTTGATAGCAAACCCCATGGAACTCAGTGAAATTTATTTCTTAGTAGATACTGTGACATTGATCTGCCAATTTTTTAGTAGTATCTTCATTGTGAAGTTATAAATTTGCCAGTGGCAATGATAACATGGGAGTTTGAAATTATAAGCAAATGTAGTATATCTGAATCTAATCCATTTTAGATTTATGACACTGCTCAAGTGTCATATATATCATATATATATCAACACTGCTCAAGTTTTAACATCCTTAGGAGAGGCCTTTCTCTTGGTCCCACCACCTTCACAGGTGCACTTGGTGTGGACATGGGAGAGAGCCTTCTTTGTTGTTGCTCCCAGACTTTGGAACGCCCTCCCACAGGAGGCCAGGCTGTCCCCATCTTTGCTGTCCTTTTGCAAGCAGGCAGAGACCTTTCTCTTCAGGCAAGCTTTCCCTCAGTGACTGACTGCTTAAGTGGAGTTTTCAAATCGATGGTTGTGCCTTGCTGCTTTGAATGTTTCTTTGGTGTTGCTTTTGTTTACTGTCTTTTAGTGTGGTATTTGTTTGATGCTTTTAGTATTTGTACACTTACTGTTTTTAGCTTTAAATATTGTCTTTTAGTGAGTTGCCTTGGGTCAATTTTAAGGAGAAAAGTGGGATAAAAATATTTTAAATAAATTTAAATAACAAGTAAATGTTGACCTGGGAAAGGGAGGAAAGTACAGGGTGGATTCATGATCTGTAATCTAGTAGTAGAAGGAGAGCTGAGGATGAACAGTGCCTTTATTAGATCAGCTATTGCTCAACCTTGAAATTGAGGAGTGGGCCACATTTTTTGTAGACATTAGTAGAAGGTCTCTCTGCCTGGTTTGGGGAGGATGTGGGAAATCATCTCCATTGCATCCAGCTAAATCTGGGTCCAGTACCTGAACTACTGATAGCATGCCTCACTAGTGGAGGAGATTAACTTTCTGAACATTTTGGTCTGTTACTAATCCTCACAACAGTCATCTGTAGGTTTTTGTCTGTGATATGTACACAACAATCACAGATGAGATAGGTATAAACTTTCTGAAGGCTTTGAGTTGAATTCCTAGCACACTCACTTAAACTTGATTTCTGAGCTCCATTCTGATCCATCACATTGCATTCAACTTGCCTGATAGAACACTATTTCTTTGAATCTCTTGTTTTTAGTGTTGACTTATTCTGCAGTGTGTATGAATGAAATAGCTTAGTTCTTGCATTAGATTTTTAGCATCTGAAGTATTAGGTACATATTTTGTACATGGCTGGTAAAAAATTCTTAATAATAATTATGTGGTACCAAGTCAGTTCTGACTTACGGCGACCCGTTTCAGGTTTTCCAGTCAGAGAGTACTCAGAAGTGATCTACCTTTCCATTCTTCTGGGAGCACCCTGGGACTGTGCAGCTTGCCCATGACTACACAGGCTGGCTCTGCTTACCAACCTCTGACTCCACAGCCAGATGCCTAATTCTCTGAGCTATCCAGCCAGTTATTCAAAATTTCTTAGGTGCTATTAAACTTGCTTAGGTCCTTAGGATTTTTCCATCTTTCTTGGGTTTTCATTGCTGCCATTTAGTTATGCCCTCAAGAGCAATAAAAGCACTGTGAAATACATCAAAGGAAAACGTGGAACTTGTAACTTTGTAGGACCGATGCACTGAAATGTAAAATAATTCAATCCAAGTAGGCATCCTTCAGGCTCAAGAGACTATGGTAACATGCTCTGAATAGAGGTCTTGGAACAGCGTCTAGTATGACTGAGAAGGCCAATTCGAGAGTGACAATCCCTTCCACACTGAAGACAAATACAATCTGTCCCCTGTCCAGCTCCCTGATTTTGCTGTTTTCAGGACTGCCTCTTTGCCTCGGCCTGCTGAACAAGTGTCTCTTCAAATTGGGAGAGGCCATGCTGCACTGCCTGCCTCCAGGCTGAACGCTCAGATGTCAAGTTTTCCCATCTGTTGAGGTCCATTCCTAAGGCCTTCAGATCCCGCTTGCAGATATCCTTGTATCGCAGCTGTGGTCTCTCTCTGGGGCGATTTCCCTGCACTAATTCTCCATACAGGAGATCTTTTGGAATCCGACCGTCAGCCATTCTCATGACATTCTCACGACAAAATAATTCAATATTTTGAGCAATATTTGAAGGGAAAAAAGACAGGCAAGGTCTAATTTAGTTTTAAATAGTTCCTTAAAAGGATATATCAGCAAATTGTGATGGCTGTTCTTTCTTATTTCTTTGCTTAATAGATTATGCAGAAAATTGACCATCACTTAATCTCAATGTCATGCAACATTACTTTTCTGAGGAAAAAGAAATACATTGCTGAACTCGAATTCATCATCTCTAGTTATTCTGGCCAATTTTGAAGCATGATGGGGCTAGACGTCTGGAGGGCTGAACTTTCCCTAGTCCTAGTATATGGTTAGACATTCTTATTAAATCTTTTAATTACATAAAGAATACATAAAACAGGTGGAAAGAAACTTTTGGGGGGCATACTGTACAATCAGTATCTACCATAGCTACTGTTGAGGCACTTTGCTTCCCAGACATTTAATGATAGCCTTGCCCAAATGTTTTAAGGAAACCAGCATTATGTCACAGGGGGCAGAACTCAAGCAGAAATATTTAGACTACAGGTGATGACATTGTAGTAAACTGGAGTGCAAGATGCTATGAACTCTTCTGACATTGTGTTTCCCATACTGCATTCACCAGAAGTAGTTCTAGTTAGTTAATTCAGAAATGTAGCATATTTAAAATAGTACACACAGCTTATGAAGTTATGTTGAAAGAAATGCATTCGATTTCTTAAAGTTTAGTTTGGCAGAGCAGTCTTACAATCTGGCTAAGGTGGCTGGACCTTATTCTGTTATCTAATAAGCTTTTTATATTTCTCTGTCAGTAACATCAAAGGCATAATAATAGTTTGAGGAAAAAATAGCTTAAGATTGATGCCCTTTCCTTTAAAATACTAAGCAGCTATCACTACCCACTCGTCAAAACATTACATCTCATGATTCTTCTGTATTGGCAATGTATGGCAGGAACCATTAGACATGTAATAGCAGGAACATCCAGATGAGCTTGCCAGGAACATTTTGTATACAATCTATATGTACAGTGTGCTGCTGGGAAGCAGCCCCAGCACAAAACTTTTCTTTCTTTCCAGAAAGAGAACAGTAATTAATATTTATGGAAATATCATTCTATGTTCCCATAGTTGGTGTCTCTATCCCCTGGCACAGGGGTCTCCAAACTACGGCCCACGGGCCACATCTCATGTGCCTTACCTTTTTATCTGGCCTGGCGTGTGGGCAGGAGGGCGGGTGGGGTGGGTGGGTGGGGTGGGAGTGCACAGAGGTGGGAGTGCGGGCGAGCGCATGCACGCACATGTGTTCCATTAGTCCTCGAAAATGTGGAGCATATATGATGTGGCTCTCATGCTGAGAAGTTTGGAGACCTCTGATCTAGATAGATAAACTTAATCATGGTCAATGACCAATATCCAAAATACGTATACATAAAATGCACAATATCCAGAAAGCATATACCTATATAAATATGCCTAAAATCTTTCTATTGCTATAACTAAAACTGGCTAAAAAATTACTGAAACTTTTCCTTTGCAGATTTTGCACAAAATTTTGCTGCTTTTAACAATATACTTATATCTGGCCCTGAGAGCATGCCTGTGTTTTGCCCTGACAGCACTAAAATAAGCCTCTCAGCATCCAGGAAATAGCTTTATCATCTAGGTATTTTGCCTTTTAAATAACTTTACTCATAATTTATACTATGATCGTTTGGCTGTGCTTATTTTGGAGTAGGTCTATGGAATTGAGGGTCCTTCAAGAGTTGTAGGATCTCATACTCTTTCCAGCCCAGATAGAATGGCAAGTGGTCAGGGACAGTGCTGAGCGACATGTTCTATGCAGCTTCTTACCATGTTTAAAATGGGGGTTTGCTAAAGAGTTTTAAAGTTCAGATCTTCAGGACTTCTAACTCAATTCTTTTCTTTACTGACCAGCATAGTTGCCTTGTTCTTGCATTCCCAGTTGCAAGAATGGAAGCAAGGCTCCAGATAAGTGTTTACATTTAACATCCATAGTTATCTGTTAAAGAGCAATCTGTCTATATGTTCTGCTTTGTTGTCAACTTTAGTTAGATGTTTGTGCATAATTCCCCTGAACCAATTTCCCTCTTGTGTATTCTCATTTTTTCTGACATAAGGGCATCATGATGTGGCCCTTGTTTGTATCTTATGAGCTGTGTTTTCTTACTAAGATGTATAGACTTCTATTACTGTGTCATCATTAGCTTCAGTCAAGATCCTGTTCTTCACTGTAAGGGCAGAGGGCAAATAAAGCAAACGTCTGTGTGGGTGTATTGATCATTACATCTGTTCTGCTGACATAACTTCATGCCAGCAGGACAGATAGTATCTAGATGCTGGATAGCACACTTGCCATCTAATATGGCCACCCTTCTGTTCCCTTCCTACGACACTCCATCTCTTTGCCCATTTCTGCCTCTTCCGCTTTGTACTTTAAAAAAAAAAAGCTTTAAAGTTGTAACAGTGTTATTTTACCTTTGTATCTTCACTACATTGTGAGTTGCACCTGTATAGAGGATATATAGATGCAGTCTCATCCTCGTTGGCTGATGTAACTCCAGCATAGAATTGTATGGTTTATCTCTTTATGTTCTCATGTTCAGCTCTAAATACTGCAACTTATTTAATGAAGGTAGAAGAGATTTGCAGTGTAAAAGGATGGTGACTTCAAAGTCTGATAATGTTGATGAGACCAGTGTTTTGCACATGCAGCAGAAATATTTCATGAAATTGGTGTAATTTAGATGTTATATCATCTGAAATGAAATAAATTTTGCACACTGTAATCTTCCAGTTGTTTGCATCCTTGTTGCATATGATGAAGGCTTCTGAAATACAGATGCTTTCCATATTAAAAATAAGGAATAAATGCAATAGATATAGTGACTCGAGCAAAACACACACACCTGATGATGCTTGTAAAATCAACAGTATGTATTATACTGTGTATTCTGTAGATGCACAGAAAAATAAACTTTTTTTCAGAACAGATCTCTGCTTTTGTCATAGACAAGCTGCTTTAAGTTAGTATTGTCAATATAGAGTTGTGCCTTGAGTTGCGAACTTAATTCGTTCTGGGATGATCGTCGTAACTCAAGTTGATCGTAACTCAAAGCACCATTTCCCATAGGAATACATTGAAACGTGATTAATCTGTTCCGGCCGAAAAAAACCCATTCCAGCAGGGACTAAATATGCTACAACTACACACTGCAAGACCCATCAGAGCACAGAAACATAACCCCCACCCCACCCAGCCCAAACCCATGCTGCAAAACCCTGTACAGCAGAGGTCGTCAACCCCCGGTCCGCGGCCCATTGCTGGTCTGTGGCTTGAGCCCGACCGGGCCGCGAAGACAGACCAAAAAATAAAAATAAAATAAAAATTAAAAAAAGGTGGGAGGCAGGGCAAGAGCCGGGTGCTCCGGCTGCTCTCCTCCCGGCGGGGGTGGCGGGGGCGGCGGGGGTGGGGGTGGCCAAGAGCCGGGAGGCCAGCAGCTGAAGCACCCTCTGGGTGCTTCGGTTCCTGGCCTCCCGGCGGCGGCGCCAACGGGGTTGGTGGTGGCCTAGAGCCGGGAGGTGGCCAAGGGGTGGGCAGGCGCTCCTGCGCATGCGCGAAGTGGTGGTGGGGCGTGTGCGCGCGCCTATGGCGCACGCACCCCCCCACTTCGCGCGTGCCGCGGAGAGCGCGAGCGCGGGGGGCCGCCCCACCTTCCTCAGAGGCTCCACAGGGCCACACTAAGGGAAAGGTTGGGGAACGCTGCTGTACAGTACTCACCCAGAACAGTTTTTAAAATTTTAAAAAAGCAAAAAGCAGTACCAGGCAGTCCGAAGTCTCTCTCCGAACCCACACTCTCTAACTGCTGGGGCGAAGGAGCTACAGAGAAGCAGCCTCTTCGCTGACCAACGGTTAACTGAAGGACAAAAGGAGGAAAAGCAGTTCAAATTCCCCGCCTTTTGCCGGTCGTATCTCAAAGCGCCGGTCGCAAGTCAAAGCAAAATTTTACCACCGGAGCTGGTCGTAACTTGAATTGGTCGCAAGTCGAGACGTTCATAAGTCGAGGCACCACTGTATTCAGTAGTGGACAGGAGGGGAAACTCTTTGTGCAGAAACATATTTGCATGGTTACAGCAAGCTTGTTTGCAGAAAGATACCTGTATGGTTACAGCAAACGTGGTTATGTAAGCTTTTTTACACCTTGCATAGTTCTCTTGTTTTAGGGTTGTTCACCAGCAGGTAGAAAAAAAGCATTGGCTTTGTTTACAAGTTTTACTATTCAGACAAAAAGGTTTGTTAGAATCTAATTTCTGGCATACTGTCAGTTTGATTTCCCACAATTCCTCCTGAGAAAAGAGCCAGCTTGCTTGGCCTTGGGTAAGTTGCATGATCCTGTAGTTTCACTAACCCTGGAAAGAGTTGCCCTAAGTGGGAGTTGACTTGATGGCACATAGTTACTAACATGGCTTACATGCTCCTTATAACATATAGTTTGAGTCCCAGTCTCCCTTTCACCTCTGCATAGTCTGCGCGACTGCTTGATAGTTCAGTGGCTTAGGTCTCTGGCTGCAGAGCCAGAGGTTGGCAGTTCGATTCCCCACTGTGCCTCCTTGACAGGGGCTGGATTCGATGATCCATAGGGTCCCTTCAAGCTCTGCAGTTCTAGGTGTATTATGACTAGCAAAGGCACGTGTAGGCAAATAGACTTAGTTGCAAGGGTGAATTTGCTGTTTCACCTTTGGTTAAAAAAATGGTTGTATTCTTCATGTGGTAGAAGTAACTGAAATGGTATTTTATATGTCACCATTTGTCAGGGTGTAGTTCTTGTTTTCTTTTGCTTAGAGTTTAAGGCATTTCTATTTAATGTACAGGTCAGCAACATAGTGTGTTCCAGATGTTTTGGCTACAGTTCCCACAGTCCTAGGCCTTTGGCTGTGGTGTGTGTGGCTGGTAGGAATTGCAGACCAAAATATCTGGAGGATAACAGGTTTTCTACCCCTGATTTAATGTATATTGCGTATGTTCTGGACAGAGGTGGTAGTGTATTGTTTTCTATGCAGCACAAAGTATTCTATTCCTGGTTAATAAATGTGCTTTAGTAGTAGTTTTTGAAGTGCCGTATTGTCAGTGTCATTGTTAACAAACTCCCTGCTGCAGAGGTACTCAGAACTTTATTTCTGTTTTTCTCATTGCAGGTCTTTAATGCTCTGTGTTTACTGGAAACTTGATTCTCTTGCCAAAGTCACATGAGGAAAATAAGTTATTTGCAATCTAGTTGTTCTTAAACATAGTGGTACCTCCATGCAGTGCCTGAAGGTAAGTGTTCTATCCTAGAAAGCAAAGGTTTCCAGGTAACACTCTTTGATATACATACTGCAGTAGCTTTTAAAATAGAATGTACTGTTAAATTTATTTATTTATTTGCTTGCTTGTTTGTTTATTTGTCTGTCTGCCTGTCTGTTTATACTTTGATTTATATACTGTCCCATTAGTGCCGAAGCACTATTCTGGGTGGTTTACAAGAAATTAAAGCAAACAGCACAATAAACAATAAATACAACATAAATAAGAAAAACATCATCCAAAACTATACAATCAATGACAAAAAACAATCTTCGGAATGAAGCAAGACTGGAGGTGAGGTATTTAGTTGGGGTCAATGTGAAAGGCCTCCCTGTGAAGTATTGCCTTCTAAATGAGTACAGAGAGGGGGGGGCAGGTGTAGCTCCTCTGGAAGTTGATTCCATAATGTTGGTGCCACCACGGAGAAAGCCCTACCTCTAGTAGATTACTTTTAGGCCTCTCTCAGGGTGGCTACACGGAGGAGCTTGATCTGAGATGATCTGGTGGGTGGGGCAGATGACATTGGGGAAAGTCGCTCTGACAGGTAACGTGGTTCCAAACCATGAAGGGCTTTATACATGAGTGTAAGAATCTTGAACCTGATCTGGGACACAACGGGTAAGTAGTTGAGGCTGGCCCGTACTGGGGTGATATGATCAAATTTGCTCACACCAGCCTCCAGTGTGGCCGCCACGTTCTGGACCAGCTATAGTTTTGGACATCATCACAGAGATGTTTCTGGGCACAGAGAAAATGAAGCTAGAGAAATCCATACACCAAGATTTCACTTCTTTTCTCCTGAAGCTTTGGAGGGATACGATTCTTAGCCTCAGACCCCACTAGGTTGGCAAACTTACTTGCCAGTAAGTGGCCTTCATTGAGTGGCCTTCATTGTTCTGCTTACCTGGAGAGTCTTCTTGGTGGAGCTTCCTCCTCCTTCTTGCAGGAAAGAACTGCTTTTATTTGTGTCTCTTCACTTAACCCCTCACTCCTTCCCTCATGAGCTTGTGATTGTTGCCATCTCTCCTAGGCAGCTGCTGCTGATACTGTTGTTCTTGGCTGCAGATGGACATGTATGCTCTTCTGCCAGCTCTTCTGGATGCTCTTTCCCCTTTTCTTCAACAGTCAGGGCAGAAGCCAGTTGACTATGCCATAATATAAATCTATAACTGTTGATTAGGGCTACCATGTATGTAAAAGGACTAATTCATACATGTCCATCGGGGCTTTTTCATTCTAGTGTAAGAGGTATTGATTGTGTCTTAAATGTTAATACTGTGACCTTAACTTTTGTTTTATCTGACTTAATTTTTGGTTTTCTTTGCAGTTTCAAAACAATAATCACAACATCAAAGGTATAAACTTCCAGAACTTAAAGAAGTCAGCATGAAGTTATATGTGTTTTTGGTGAACACTGGAACCACCCTTACCTTTGATACAGAACTTGCAGTACAGAAGTAAGAACATCTCTTCTTCTAAAGGAGATTTTGCTGGACTGATCATATCAAAATTGTTTGTTTCCAAATTTTGGTATAGATTGGGTGATATCCTGATATGCATGATAATGCAAATGGTGTAACTTTTGGTAGTGAATTGGCAAAGTTTAAGACATTTCTGTAGACATTGTCTGTGGCATAGTGAGTTGAATAACTCAGTGTGGAACAGGTAAGGTCTATGGAGGTTTCTTAACTAATAGCAGTCTCTCCTAGTTATGCTATTTGTGTAATTTTGCAGCAGGATTTCAGCCATTACGTTTGAGACTAAGAGTCAAAGCAATACTATTGTTGGAGTGCACCTAACAAAAGGCTAATTTTATACATTTTCTTTACTGCTTAAGAAATATTTAAAACTATTGTGTAAGTAGTATGCCGTTACATAGATTGCATACTTTAAAACTTGCTGAAGTTCATTACTTTCATAGATTCATAGAGTTGGAAGAGACCACTGAGGCCATCCAGTCCAACCCCCTGCCATGCGGGAACATCCATCAAAGTACTCCCAACAGATGGCCATCCAGCCTCTGCTTAAAAACTTCCAAAGAACGAGACTCCACCACCCTTCAAGGCAGCCTATTCCACTGCCGGACAGCTCTGACAGTCAGGAAGTTCTTCCTAATGTTCAGATGGAATCTCTTTTCCTGTAGTTTGAAACCATTGCTCCGTGTCCTAGTCTCTGGAGCCCTGGAAAACAAACCTGTCCCCTCTTCAGCATGACATCCTTTCAAATATTTAAACATGGCTATCATGTCCCCTCTCAACCTTCTTTTTGTAAGGCTAAACATTCCCATTAGAAAGGATGGCTAACAACGCCAGTGGAGGTGATGGCATTCCAGTTGAACTATTTAAAATCTTAAAAGATGATGCTGTTAAGGTGCTACACTCAATATGCCAGCAAGTTTGGAAAACTCAGCAGTGGCCAGAGGATTGGAAAAGATCAGTCTACATCCCAATCCCAAAGAAGGCCAGTGCCAAAGAATGTTCCAACTACCGTACAATTGCACTCATTTCACACGCTAGCAAGGTTATGCTCAAAATCCTCCAAGGTAGGCTTCAGCAGTATGTGGACCGAGAACTCCCAGAAGTACAGGCTGGATTTCGAAGGGGCAGAGGAACTAGAGACCAAATTGCTAACATGCGCTGGATTATGGAGAAAGCCAAAGAGTTCCAGAAAAACATCTACTTCTGCTTCATTGACTACGTAAAAGCCTTTGACTGTGTGGACCACAGCAAACTATGGCAAGTTCTTAAAGAAATGGGGGTGCCTGACCACCTTATCTACCTCCTGAGAAATCTATATGTGGGACAGGAAGCAACAGTTAGAACTGGATATGGAACAACTGATTGGTTCAAAATTGGGAAAGGAGTACGACAAGGCTGTATATTGTCTCCCTGCTTATTTAACTTATATGCAGAATACATCATGCGAAAGGCAGGACTGGATGAATCCCAAGCCGGAATTAAGATTGCCGGAAGAAATATCAACAGCCTCAGATATGCAGATGATACCACTCTGATGGCAGAAAGTGAGGAGGAATTAAAGAACCTCTTAATGAGGGTGAAAGAGGAGAGCGCCAAAAATCGTCTGAAGCTCAACATAAAAAAACGAAGATCATGGCCACTGGTCCCATCACCTCCTGGCAAATAGAAGGGGAAGATATGGAGGCAGTGACAGATTTTACTTTCTTGGGCTCCATGATCACTGCAGATGGTGACAGCAGCCACGAAATTAAAAGACGCTTGCTTCTTGGGAGGAAAGCGATGACAAACCTAGACAGCATCTTAAAAAGCAGAGACATCACCTTGCCGACAAAAGTCCGCATAGTCAAAGCTATGGTTTTCCCAGTAGTGATGTATGGAAGTGAGAGCTGGACCATAAAGAAGGCTGACCGCCGAAGAATTGATGCTTTTGAATTGTGGTGCTGGAGGAGACTCTTGAGAGTCTCCTGGACTGCAAGGAGAACAAACCTATCCATTCTGAAGGAAATCAACCCTGAGTGCTCACTGGAAGGACAGATCCTGAAGCTGAGGCTCCAATACTTTGGCCATCTCATGAGAAGAGAAGACTCCCTGGAAAAGACCCTGATGTTGGGAAAATGTGAAGGCAAGAGGAGAAGGGGACGTCAGAGGACGAGATGGTTGGACAGTGTCATCGAAGCTACCAACATGAATTTGACCCAAATCCGGGAGACAGTGGAAGACAGGAGGGCCTGGCGTGCTCTGGTCCATGGGGTCACGAAGAGTCGGACATGACTTAACGACTAAACAACAACAACAACTGCAGTGCTCATGGTTTGTGTTTATGTTTAGACATTAAACGGCAGAGTAGGCATATTGACAATCCTGGCTGTAATTCTTTGGCACTATCCTTCACTTACTGTAACAAATTAAAGATTAGACAATAGAAATTACTTTTATCTATCTTCATATTTAATATTTACTAGCATACGGTATTAACAAATCATTATTGTATATTTCTTAAATGTCAGTGGAAGTTACTGAAGTCATTTTTGTGAATTGTTTTGTTTAGTGTGGCAGATCTTAAACAGGCAATCCAAACCAAGTACAAGATTGCTATTCAGCATCAGGTGTTGGTTGTCAATGGCGGAGAGTGCATGGCAGCGGATAGGAAAGTTTGTAGTTACAGTGCTGGAACGGTAAATATTCAGTTCTCCTAATAATTTTTTGTGTGGTTTTTTTCAAATGCCTGGAAAGAGAAGGAAATAACAGGTTTTATTTTAATGTAGGATACAAACCCAATTTTTCTCTTCAACAAAGAAATGATTTTATGTGAACGTCCTCCAGCTATCCCTAAAACAACATTTTCAGCAGAAAATGAGATGGAACTGAAAGTTGAAGAATCTCTTATGATGCCTGCAGTTTTTCATACAGTAGCTTCGCGGACACAGCTTGCTGTGGTAAGCATTGGCAGTGTATTTAACAACTGGGCTTTATTAAGTACTTTAAAAATCTCTCCAGTAGAAGCTAGTCTGGCAGATTGTTAAAGTATCTTTTTCTAGTGTGTGTGTGTGTACTCTGTGTGTGTACTCTCTCTGTCTCTCTCTTTCTCTCTGATGCTGTTCTGCAACATTTTGTGGAAGGGAAAACTTCAGCAGGTTTTTGGATTTTCTCATACTAGTTTAGTTGAGAATTCTAGTAGCATCTTTATATATTTAACTAGTTCTGTATTAATCAAGGTCAATGCTTATTATTATATATAGTAGTGAACTATCATAGAGCAGAGTTAACATGTTTGGAAGGAGGGGAGGAACTGTGGGATGCTTGTGATGTGTATGAACTTGAACATTTACTTTAGATTATTAGATAAGAGACATTTGACTCATTTACTGGATAGGATGGGGAAAGCCTTTGGCATTGGGAGATCTAGGACATTGTGGATCAAATCAAAAGTCCAACTTGTACATGTAATTTAAGATATGTAACATGCAAGGTAGTCCCTGTCTGCAGGGCTATAGTCTACAATATGTGACATGAGGATCTAGGTAAGAGGAGGGGAGAAAACAGCCATGGGTGTCAGTTTTAATGACTAATTTTAAAAGAAATCATTCTTAGCAAGGAGGAACAGTGGTACTAGTCTCTTAGCAGAGATAAGAGTGTAGGTTATCACACCTACTCACACAATAGAGGATTTTCAGCTAACAGTTGTGCTGCACTGCTACAGTAGCAGCAGGTGTATCCAGAGGGTGAGAAGTGGAGAGACAAAACACAGAATTTGGAATGTATGAATAACGGTGATTTATTGCCAAATTAGACATATGTCATAGGTCCTATGTTTTCTAGAAGGAGATTAATTGGGGAGACTTCCATGTGCTATCCTAATAGAAGACAGCAACTGTGTGTGGGCTTGGCTTCGTATCTTGGACAGAACTGCCAGTTTGGATTCAGTGTGTCTTGGCAACATGTGGATCCTCCTTCCTCTGTTTCTTTGTAAACTTAGGAGATTTCTAAAACAGTGTGCATTTCAACTGCCTTGGGATGAGCATGGTGAAAATATTTATGCTTGTTTCATTTTAGGTTCTTTCGAGAATGCCTCTTTTTGGGGTTTTCTTATTGTGTTTTCTGACACTCCAAAAGCCCTGAAGAACTCTTAAAAACCCATAGAAGCTACATGAGGAAAAAATAAAAACCCACCAAAATGTATACCTTTAAAAGAAAAATACATAATAAATTGATGAAATAATTTTAAAAATCCACCAGTTGAACAGGGAAAGCATTCCTCTCTCACACACACACACACAAAGGGGAAAAGATAGAAAATAAAACACACCACCCTCTCTGCCAAAAATCAAGAAAAGCAAAATAAATAAATACATGAAAGGAAATAAAGGCAAAAAGTACAATCAAAGCCACCCACATGTCAAAATTACTAAAATATGAGGTGGTTTCTCTCTCTCTCCACCACTGGATGCCTTCTTTTGTCTTATTTGAGTCCAGCAGGCCAGGCACAGCAGCAACAGAAATAATGCAAGAAAGGAAAAAATTCAAGCAAACAAACAAACAGAAACCCAAAACGAGCTAGGGCGGGGACTTTCCAAAGAAGTCAGGGCTGGCAGAGAACAAAAGCCTGTGAAGCAAAAGGAATCAAATGAACATTAAACAATTCTCGGTGGGTTCTAGGACCTTCTACAGATTAAATATTCTCCCTCCCTCCAAATGTTCTGATTGGCTGTTGGCAGTTGGTCACATTGTCATTGCAATAGCTCTCCCAGTGTTGTTGGGTGAGAAAATGGATCAGATGGTTTGACACATGAAGAGTGAAATGAAAGGTGAAAGAAAGGTTTGACATAGAAAGAGTGGAAAAAAAGTTTTCATGAAAGAGGGAAACATGGAAGAACACAAAACTTTCAGTAATACAAATCATTCATGTTTTAGGGAATCGTTTGAGGAATCAAGAAAAGTAAACAAAGACAGGACAAAGAAACTCTTATTTTTTTGTCGTTTAGCTCTCATGATCCTTCTAGATATTTGGTTTTTTATATTATTTTGCAGTTTATTGTATAGTGCATCTTGTATACAGTCTGTACACTTACAAAGAATCTTTTTCTTTTAAAGGATGATTAGACAAGTGATTTTATATCCCATAGTGTCTATGTTTGTGTCCATTTCTTAACAAGTAAATATGGGTATCCAGAGTAATCACCTGTTAATGCTTACAAATATTATTTTTCTACAGGAAATGTATGAGATTGCCAAGAAACTTTGTTCCTTCTGTGAAGGTCTGGTCCATGATGAACATCTTCAGCACCAAGGCTGGGCTGCCATCATGGCAAATTTGGAAGATTGCACATGCTCTTACCAAAAGCTGCTTTTCAAGTTTGAAAATGTTTATTCAAGTTACCTGCAATCCATTGATGACATTAAGCTAAAACTTACACAGTAGGTTTGCCTCTAGATAATTAAAAATAGTTAGTTTTACATTTCATACTTATATAATAAACTTCATGTACCTAATAATTCTTGTTTTCAGGATTTCGTGGTAGATAATTTGGAGTACATTACAGACAGATATGATTCTGCAATTAAGGATACACTGTTTCACAAAATTATTTAGAACTAAATCAGTTTGAATTTAGTTATGTATATGCAGGTATACTGTAAATATTGTAATTTTTCCTGCATTTTTTACCTCTCAAAATGCAGATAAGATGCATATTAATTCAGTGATCATCAGCTTCGTTTGTGGGCAGATTTTGAGAAATATTTTCTGTGTTTTTAGCACTATAGAACATACAGTAGACCTGTAATTGTCCAAAAAATAAATCCAGTGAATTCAGCGGGAGTTAAGAAGGCCTACAGCCTTGATGTTAGGATTTTCTTTTAAATTCTATACAATGTATGTTGAAGTGCTTTCAGATCTTAGCTTCAGATTCTAGGACTAATAACTAAATGCAAGTAATCATGAGGAGTTGTATGGAATTCATTTTGGAGAACATGTCTTTTGTGCCTGCCACTTTCTTTGGTTATTCTTATGGGAGGTTTTGGTCTTTTTTTTCTCCCAAGCTTAGGGGCTGCTGTTTCTATTATGGCAAAGATTCCATTGTTGGAGTGCCTAACTCGACATAGTTACAGAGAGTGTTTGGAGCATCTTGATTCTTCAGTAGAACATGGACAGACTGAAAGTGAAGACACTGAAAATGAGAAGTCAGCTGAAGTCGTGATTTCTCCTAATAAGCATAAAATGAACAAACAATCATTGTTAGCATCGTTTTGCAAATCAGTAGAACATCAAAGCCCAGATGGCAGAGTTTCTGAACAAGTGAATGAAAAGAGGGAAAGCAGTCAGAATCCTTCAGTCCAGGACAGTGATGTTTCAGTGGAGCTGAAAGAGAATGATCTCCCTTCCTTCAATGTGTCCCTCTTAGATTGGATTAATGTTCAAGATAGACCTAACGATGTTGAATCTTTGGTCAGAAAGTGTTTTGATTCTATGAGCAGAGTAAGTGAATTCTTATAAGAATTTCATTGTGTTTTTCTCACTATATTTTGAATTACAGCGTTCTGTCTTTATATTAGTTTTCTTAGAAATATGGAAGGTTAGAGTTGTCCTTCTATAAATAGAATGGCTCCCTCTGTTTATGGATGAGATTAAAATGCAGTAGAAGGTTCTACGAGTGTCTGTAGGAGGTAATTTTGGCCGATTTCCCCATTCTTCCTCCAGTTGCTCAAGTGACTTCATATATCCTTTGGACTCCCCCACCCCTTGGCTTTGGTGTCTAAAGGGAAATGCATGAGAAAAGAAAAAAATTCTGGACAGAGTGTCCTATCAACACAATTCCATTCAGCCAAATCCAAATTGCTCAACAGTTGAAACAGCTAGAGCTGCCCATCAGATTCTTTTTTTTTTAATATTTGCACTTTTCTTTTTTTCTTACTGTTTCTCTTTTCTTTCACATTTGCTAAACTCTGTGGTAACTTCAGGGAGTTGCAATTTGGTAGGTTTTTAAAGAACCACTATGTATAAAACCTAAAGTGAATAACTTTTGTAGAAATGATTCCCAGCCTTGGGTCCCCTGATGTTCTTGGATTAAAACTCTCAGAAGCCTTTACCACTAGCTATGCTGGCCAGAATTTCTAGGAGTTGTAGTCCAAGAACATCTGGGGACTCAAGGTTGGGATGCATTGTTTTATAGGCTTATTTATGTTCCTGCCGCTATACTATTTTTTACCTTGCTCTGAATAGTTGTTTATTTTCAATGTTAGGGCAAATATTATTTTCTTGACCTCATAGTATTAAAAAAAATTATTTGTCCTCTCCCAAACCTGATCTGTTCCATGCTGCAGGCCCATTGTCTATAGGCTGGACCATTTCCCAGTTCTAGAGGTGAAGAAAGGCATGTACTCAGTGAGAGAGTACAAGATTGGTATAAAGAACATAAGTTCAGTCCACAGCATCTCCATGACAAAAAATTCCTTGGTAGCAATGATTAGAAAAATTAACTGACTTAAAAGGGTTTCAACCCTTGGGAAACTTTCTTACTATTAAATTTGTATGCTGCTAGGATAGATGGACGAATGATATAATTTCATCTATGACTTTTTTATATGTTTGAATTCAAAGTGAAGTAGGAAGTTCAAAAAATAATAAAGTAAAATGGGACAAATTTTCTGTGATCGTGGAGAAACTCAATCAATACAGCACTTAGTTATATCCAATTTATGCCCTACCATGTGTACTAAAGAAGATCAAGCAAATAGCTGAGATAACACAATTGGAGTACTCTGCTTCTGGTCAAAAACATTTTAATTTGTTTTTAACTTCACCTATATTTCATGTGTCCATAATTTTAGATTGTGCAATGCTCTAATATGAATAAAGAAAGACCATGCAAATTATACTCTTTTTTAGTTTTTAAAGAAATAATATAAAATATAACAAACCTAAAAAACCCAATTAACACAAAACATCAAAACTGAAAAAAAAAGTACTCCTTCCCTCTCTACAAAACATTAGAATAACTATACAAGAAGTGCTCCTTCCCACTGCAAATCAGTAGAGATCTGGTTATGACAGTTGAATTTAATAGACATTATCGCCTCACTTTACTTCTCATAAAATGATGGCCCTCACTTCCTAATTGACTCCATGTACAAAGGAAAATAAATAAATAAATAAATAGTATTAATTAATAAAATAATAGTATTAATAAAATTAATAAATAATAAAAAATAATAAATTATTTGGTGGAGAACCAGATGTTTAACATTTACCGTCCAACATTAATTTTATTTACAAATATGTTTCTGTCTTAATCATCCGTTTTAGTCGATTCTTCTTAAACATCACCATGACCAGTTTATTTTTGACTTGTTTGAATGTTAGCTGTGTCTAAAGAAGGCATGTGATCAGCTTTGTCAAGCATAAAAAGCAGCACAGTAACATTTTGTAGCTTTTATTTCACAGGGCAGTGCTTCTATCAGAAAGCCAAAATGTCAGAGAAGATAAAGGCTTTTATTCAGCATTCAACCGAATGTGAAGCTTGCATACTATTCTATTTTATGACATTTGGGATGGTCTCGTAAAATGATGGCCCTAATATATTTTTTAGAGTTTTTCACATGAGCAACAGAGCTAGCCTTGTCTTCTCTGTATTTTTTTTTTTAAATTAATTTGCTGGTTTTCTTCAAGGAAATGGCTGACCATTGTTGTTATGTCTGTTTCATTTGCACTATATTTCATATTCATGTATCCCTCACTCATTCATGTGTTCTTTTAATTTTTTTGTCCCTGTTTTTCAGCTGGATCCAAGGATTATTCAGCCTTTTTTGGCAGACTGTCGACAAACAATTGCCAAGTTAGATAATCAAAATATGAAAGCCATTAAGGGACTTGAGGACAGGCTTTATGCATTGGACCAGATGATAGCTAGCTGTAGCAGGCTGGTAAATGAACAAAAAGAACTTGCTCAGGTAACATCACCAGTTCCTTGGAGTATGACTGCTTGCTGATGCATTGTTTCTCTAGGATATGTTAAGACTTTAATTTTTGAAAAAATCAGTTTTCATAGTTCCATTCCACCCAGATGAACAGATTAGATCTAATCAGGCTATGAATTGTGCTTTATTAGACTGTATAAGGATTGACTTTTCTGACTGTACACAAATGCTTTGGATAATACCATATAGGCAAAATTGATAAAGTGGACCTGGTTGGGTTGCTTCTTATTGATTGGAATTTTTTAGGGAATTCCTTCTTTACTGTACATAGAATGTACAGCTATGCGTGAGAAGACAAAGACGTCCAAAAACACAAGAGATGCTAATCAAGGAAATGCCCATGCTTCAGCGCTCAGATGGAGCTTGTCAACCTGTAAAAACATTTATAGCTTGTTTTTGTAGGATTTGCCTGGCATACATCACCAAAATTAATAGAGACAGTAAATTATTCTGTGCTTTGTGTAATTGTAAGAACGTGAATGGATAGAAGTGCAAAAATATTATAGGGAAACATGACTGCATTCCCAGTAGTGCCATTTGAGTTATTTGTCTGCAGAGTAGTAAATGAAAATGGCACTGCCATTTTTTGATAGCATATTTGTGTGTTTGCAGCTGTAGCACCAAATATTCCCCAGGGGAGTTCTGGGAGCTGCAATCTGAATGTACACACCTCAGATTTTTGGCCTGAAGGCAGTCTTGCTTAGTCCTACCCAATTATTATTTTTTAATCTCTTTCATCTGACTTCCTCCTTCTTTTAAATTAATTCTGAAGTTACCCTGGTTTTTTTTGAAAAAGAGATGCATGTTCCTTTTCTGTTTTAGAAGTTTGCCCCCTTATCTCTCACTAACTCATGTCTGATATTTGTGCTTAAACCAAAAGTAGTATGTACAGAGATGTAAAGTTTGTCCTTAAGACTAACTCAGTGAAAGCTACACATGCAGGAACAGATTATACTTCAGTGGAAGGTGGCTGCTGATGTTAAGGGAGGGACTCATAGTTATAGCTGGGGGTCTCACAAGTGTGATTGCCTGAGATGAGAGAACATAGCTTTCTGGCACTAGAAGACCTCCACCGCTTTGTCATCTGTTTCCAAGCAAAGTGGATTCTGAGTAAACAGTCGTACAGTGGTGCTGTAATTATAGTATGCAGCAAACCACAGTGTTTGAAATTTGAAAAACTACTTGTACATAGTATGTCCAGTTTAAAGCACCCTCGTATCACCGTATGCTTTTGAAACTTGCTTCATTTTCAGAAGCAGCTACAAAACCAAACAGGTGATAAGATGTAATATTCAGAAAATCCCTTCTATGCAAATTGTATTTAGGCAGGCAGGTAGGTCATGTGTCCTGGTTCTGACTCAGCTGTTTGCATGCCTGCTGCTCTTGCCTGCAACTTCTGTGGCCTGAGCAGTGGTGATTGTGAAGGAATTTATTTTCATAATCTGCTGAAAATATATAGTTGCTCAGCATATTTGAATATGGATCCGAACTGAGTGGAACATGTTTAAATATGTATAATACAGTCAGCTGAACATGTATCACTTTGCAGAGATGAAATCTGTTTGTAAATATTAGTGCATCTGTGTGTGAGAGAAAGGATAAATCAGAGAGATGTAAGGGTAGGGTTAGGAAGTGCACTCTCTCCCTATATAAATCCCATGTGTGGAAAAGATTTTTCTTAACAGAACTACATGGATTACTATTCTCCTTCCCAAGCTGTTCCTTAGATCTTGATTGAAATCATTTTAGAACATGGTCAGTGTATTAACTTTACATAGTAGTTTAGAATAAAAGTCTTGTTATCAAAAATATAGCTTTGTTGGTCTATTCCAACTTGTAGTACAACACCAGAACAAAACAAAACAATAAAAATACAAATACCTTAAAGACTAACACATTTGTTTTGCATCTCAGGTTAACAATATGTTAAAAAGCCTATTATCCGCTTTGGAATGTGGGATACAGGTGTTCTGCTGTTCAGTTAGTGGTGATCAAATGTATCACCATAGACAGGTCAGAGGGACTGCTCATTCATTGTGTGAGGTGATGGCCAAATTCTCAGACCCCAGTGGAGGACATTTACAGAGTGGACATCTCAGCCTCTTCTTGTCCATTGTTTTGGCTCCTATTTAGTATTGTTGAATGTTCACGTTCATGGTTTTCTATGCTGGCTTCTTCTAGCTGCATTGCTAATGGCAAGATCAGTTACTGATAGGGAATTTCTTCCTCCTTAGTCTATAGCAGAAATTTGTCTTTGCTTGCTTCTCATTAGGGAAGAGATAACCATTTTGGTCCCCATTGACCAGAAGGAACATTCACCATTAAGTCCAACCTTTAAATCTGGGGTCAGAGTCAAGGTTGTAAAGAACATTGCTTACTAATATACATAGTGATGTAGAAATCTATATTTAAAACCTTAGACACTATGGGATTTGTATATATAGCTTACCTGCACGTCTCCCTTTTTCTACAACTTTGTGGTTGAAATAACTGGTGAAATGAAGGCTGAAATTTTGGTCAGAGAGTAAAAATAATATGCAATAATGGCTGCTCTATTTTTATTTGAGTACTTAATTTATTCTGTAAGTAGATGTGATGTTAAAAGGAAAGAAATACAAAAGAAAGTAGGAGAATAGCTTGCACATAACATTGAAGTTTTTAATGTAAGTTTTGTATTACATCTTTTTTGGTATAGTCAATAGGTGGCAATATATCATAAAGCTAGTTCTACTCAATTTGTAAATTAAATGTAATGCTAAGCTTGTGCTACTTTGCTTGTATTTCAGTTGAAAATAAGGCTTTTATTGCTATTGTTTTAAAATGTTGTTTATATCAGTGAGTGATGCTCCTGTATTCTACATGAGACAACTGGTGTCTGTGTCTCCTTTAAACTGGGGGTGCCAAGAATTAGACATGGAATGTACTACATGCAAAAGCATGGGCTCTGACTAGTGCCCCCACATTTTTTTCAGGAGGCTGACTTCAGCGTTTCTGAAGGATTGATAATATGTCAACAGTTAAGAATGTGTGCAGTTGACATATTTCTATTATACTTTGAACCCCAAACTGTTAGTATTAATTAACATCGCTGTGTGATTATAAATGTTAAATAATTTCAAATGTAGTTCCACATATATATTAGTTCTCTAACGTGGATAAATAAAGTTTGAGGGATATGCTTTTTCAGTGATGTTTCCCAACTGAATGAATGTTTTATCTCAGGCACATTTTGCTGCTGGCTTTATTAGATTTGGAGCATTGGGTGCAACAGGCATTTTTGTTTTAATAGAGGTACCCATATTATCTGTTCCAGCACATATAAAAAACCCCAAAACTGTAGACAAACACATTATCTATTTCAATGTTTATTTTAATGGATTATACAGTGGTCCACTTTGTAATCCACACGGGCACCCACACTGAAATGAATTGATTAGTTTTAAGATTACCAGAAGCCTTTTGTTCACATTGTTATTTTATTGAGCTTTTAATGAATAGTTTTATATTTCTTGTTTTTATTATTTTCTGGTTTTAAGTTTTTATTGTTAGCCATCCTGGAAACTTTTGTTGAACACTTAATAAAATGTTGCTTTGTATAAATAAGTTGCAAAAGTGTTATAGAATTCAGTACATTGTTAAAAAACATGTTACTTTTCTAAACCAAATAATTCAGAACATCTTAATACAATGAATGCAGACAGTGGAACGAATGATGATGTTCTTATGGATTCCTAATTCTTTACTATGAGCAGAGAGGAAGTTCGATGTAGATTCCTGTACAACAGCAGCATCATGCCTAATGCTTATAAGAAGCAATACATGCAGCTTCCAGAAATGTGAAAGACAACAGGCTTCCCCTGAGTGCAATGTTTTCTCTGTTTAACATTGTTATATTTAAGTCTAGGAGGAAAAAAATTAAAATTAACATCTTTGATGCTTCAGTGATGTGGAGTATACTTAATAGGGATTAATATCTTGATCATCAGTTTTTGGAGATCAGATTTTCCCCTCCTTAGTAGTTAAATTGTGATATGTAGAACTTCCTCCATTTTGCGTTAATCTTCAAGTGATCTTGATAGCATTGTCCTGGTTTTCAGTGTTTGAAGCAGCATATTTGACAGAATATTATTCGGGTTAAATTTTTTTTGCAGATGTATAATTAAAAAGATTTTGTACATACGTGTAAATATATACATGTATTTGCAGTTTCCCTTTATCTGCTGGAAAGTATTCATAGTTCATCTATATTTGAGCAAATAAATGACAAAACTTTGTTTTTTTGAATGAGAAATTCTGAGTTATTAGATACCAATGAAGAGTAATCTAAGGACTATACTAAGTGATTTCGTGTAACATAGAAAACAATATATGTTTTCATTTCTTGTCATATGAGTGAATTTTGAAGTTCTGTTTTCTGATAGGGATTTTTGGCTAATCAGAAGAGAGCAGAGAACTTGAAAGATCCTTCTGTGTTACCTGATCTGTGCTTGAGTCATGCGAATCAATTGATGATTATGTTAACTAATCACCGGAAGCTTTTAGATATTAAGCAGAAATGTACTACTGCCAAACAAGAACTTGCAAATAATCTACAGGTTCGACTGAAGTAAGTTTTTGTCATAAAGTAAGTTTTTGTCGTGTTTGTTAGTCATTACAGTTTTAGTCTTCCACCTCAAATACTTCCAGCTTCCAGCATATCATTGGATGAGCTTGATCTGAAGCAATGTGAGTTTTCTTTTTTAGCTGTATCTAAAGAACTCTGGGGAGAAGAATTTAGTCATTAATTGATTTTAAAATGGGTAGTATTCTGTTTCTCTCTGTAACACCAGTTCTGAGTGTAATAAGAACAAGCTCAGTGCACTCAATCAGCTCTTGAGTGTGTGTGCACACGTGTGTAAGCATGCAGCAGATTAGATATGCTTTTCTCCAATCATGTAGCTATATTGCTAGCTAATGTTGTCTAGATACTCAGATTAAAAATAAAGACTAAAACACATTGGCCCAAACTTGCTGGGTTGTGCTGGTAATACAAGTGGTGTAACAGTTGGAGGCATATTGCTTTGAGTTAAGGAATCTCCATAGATATTATTTGTTTCATATCTCTAAAGGATGCACTGTTTACAAAGATACACAAGAGGATTTTGACTATTGTGTACTTTTTGCAAGAGAAACCTGAGAGCTTGGACTCTTATACCTAGATGGGATATTGTCAGGTGTGAATTTATCAATTTGACAGTCTTTCTGTGGTCTTAGTTTTGGACTAGAAGGGTATTTACTTAGCACCTATGAGAAGTTCAAAAAATCTATTTAGCCTTTAATGTGATTTATAGTCAAATAATTTTGGAATCTGCATGAGGGCAGAACTTGATATTAGATATAAAATTGGCCTCCTTGGGGACTTCACACAATTTTTTTACTTTTACTTTTTAAAGCAGAACAACTACATATGCAGAATAGACAAATTTAACTTTGTGTGACTTGTCTTTGGCATTCTCTTTTATTTTTTGGCTAGATGTTGAATCAAAGAAAACAGACTGTCAATCACTATTGCTGACTACTTTTGTTTTATAAATAAGCATCTGAAAAAAAATGTTCAGGTTAAAACATATGCGAGAGGGTTTTGATACCTTTGTGGTTTATGTATTTGGTTGCCAAGCCAGAAGTGGGGAGTTTGCTATCCCACTGTGCCTCCTTGACAAAGAGCTGGACATGATGATAGGATTTAATCTAATCTAATAAACTAATCGTAGAACTGCAGGGTTGGAAGGGACCCTATGGATCATTGTATCCAACCTTGTCAAGGAAGCACAGTGGGGAATTGAACTCTCAAGCGATGCCTAAACCCTTGAGCTATCCATCAGATCTGTTCTAGCTCTGCAGTTCTAAAATTATTATATTATTATTTTTCTTAAATGATATCAATCCAGTATGCTTCAGTGAAACATTATACTCCATAGGTGGTGTTGCTTTGTAATGCTTCATGCTGACCAAGATGGAGAAAAGCTGCAAGCCTTGCTGCGTCTTGTAACAGAGCTCTTAGAAAGAGTGAAGATCGTAGAGAAACTTAGTAATGTTCCTCAGATGTACTGTTTGGCTGTTGTTGAAGTTGTAAGAAGAAAAATGTTTGTAAAACACTACAGGGAGGTGAGTAACTTGGGTAGATAAATTCTACATCAAACCTTTGAAAGACTAGAGGAAACAAGATGATCCTCTGTGTATGTTTGCATGTAGATATGCATATGTGATTAACTGAAATACTTTTTTTTTTAATAGTGGGCTGGTGCATTAATAAAAGATGGGAAACATCTTTATGATGCAGAAAAGGCCAAAAGGGAATCTTTTGGGAAATTATTTAGTAAGTATTTTTTTTAAAAAAAATTCCTCCCTCAAGCTACAGTGACATAAATAATATTATAACATTGACTGAAGTAGCACTTCTGTCTTGGAAGCCTGGGTTATACATGTTATCCATCACATAGAAGTTGATGTAAACTGCAGCATGACATGACCCTTCTCTTGGTTAGTTGATGTGTAGTGGCTGATTACTCAAGCAAACTGTTAGTACCAGTTATCAGCCATATTTATTCACAAGTCTCCTCCTAGTCATTTATAATTCCATGCATGAAAAAGTTAGGTATGTGAGAGGGAGAGGAGGAGAAGGAGAAAGAGAAGATGTTTTTCATCTTATCTCCCTGTGCTCCATTGCCCTGGTCACTTTTCTTCCTGTCCGTTTCATTGCATATATCAGAGAGAAAAGTGTGTGGAGTAATGGAGCAGTGGAAGGCAGAATGGGGTAGAAGTGTTCAAAATGGGAGAATTTACCATCTTCTGTAAGTGCAGGACCAAGACATGAACATACACATTTTCCTTTCAGTCATCACTGATACAGACCGTTCTTCCACCTTAACGATGTGATGAAAATATTAATGCAGTATAAAACTGCAGAGAAAGTGTACAGTGTGCTAACAGGCACCACATAGTGCACTTGAAAGTAGTCTTTGTATAGGGAACATTAAGTAGGCTTTTGACTTAAACCAACAGAGTCCTGTGGCATCTTAAAGACTAACAAGTTTTATTTGTCATAAGGTGTCCTATGCGATGAGGTGGGCTGCAGTCCACAAAAGCCTATGCCAAACAAAACTTGTTGGTCTTTAACATGCTTTAGGACAGTACTGTTGCTGCAACAAACCAACACATCTACCATTCTGAAATTTTCAGTTAGAGTTATATACAGTGGTGCCTCGCAAGACGATGCCCGCCACCCCCACTGCAAAGCGCTGCTTTCAGAGGCTTCCCCGGGTGCATTTCCACTGCATGTTTACCTGCTGAAGAAG
Source organism: Intellagama lesueurii (assembly GCA_037013535.1). Classification (NCBI taxonomy): domain Eukaryota; kingdom Metazoa; phylum Chordata; class Lepidosauria; order Squamata; family Agamidae; genus Intellagama; species Intellagama lesueurii. The sequence goes on from JBAJHW010000004.1 coordinate 47,093,564, forward strand.
CCCCGGCAGCCATTTTGTCCTCTTCTCCGCTCCTTCCCCCTCCCCTCTCCCGACGAACAGCTGATGGGCGGGCTAATAAGAGGCTTTCTCTGCCCTGAAAATTCAGGGGAAAAAGCTGGAAATAAAAAAATTCCGCCTTTCCCCTGCGCCCCGGGAGGCTTCTGAAAGGGGTGGGGGGGTCACGGGAGAGGCCCCCAAACATCGTCCAGCGAAAAGTGCCCATAGGAATCATCGTTTTGCGAAGTGCAACAGCAATCGCAAAACCTCATCGTCTAGCGGATTCGTTGTTTAACGAGGCAATCGTCTAGCGAGGTACCACTGTATTTATTTTTTTTCTGTTTTTTAAAATTTGTGACACAACACAAATGATCATGAGAGTTTTTATTGATAAATATTTGTTACTGAAATTTAACGTACTTGAAAATGGTTGAGAGAGAAAGGAAGGAGAACACCAGAAGCATAAGAATGCAGTGCATTTTGAACTGAGGGGACGTCCCTGAGATCTGAGCATGTTGACTTGCCTTTTCCTTGCATATCATAGCCTTCTGTCTATCTTCACTGAAAAACAGTTCGTTCAAGAAGTGAAAAAATGGGTATGCTTACCTATATAAATAGCCACTGCATTTCACTTCAATATTATTAGATTTTCTGGTATATATGAATAAAAGAAATGATAAATGATATTTATTTCTGTGCACAGGGAAATCTTTTCTAAGAAATCGTTTGTTCAGGGGACTTGATGCTTGGCCTCCATCCTTTTGTGTGAGTATTTTTAACAAAGACAGCTAGTTTCTTCCAAATGATTTGAAATAGATACTATATGGAAGAAGTTGGTAGCTGCTCCTTCTGTTTCCTTCATAACCAAATATCTTACGAATATGTCTATTTCGTTCTCTGTCTTTAGTTTGGAATGTGCTCTTCCGCACTATTGCCATTTTCCATTAAGCTGCCCTTCATGACTTTTACTCATCACAGTAATTCAGTTTCCATCATAGTATATGTAGTTATGATTTTTCCTCCTGTTGTGCATCATTTTACATCATAGTGTATTATATACAGTATTAAAACTTTCTTTTCCCACATATAGACTTGATGTCATCTGTTAATTGCCTCAGTTTTTGGCAGCTGTTGATAAACTTTAAATGTTCCCCCATTTGCCTATTTGTCATATTCATATGTACAATTTATTTTATAAACAGACCCGAAAACCTCGCAAGTTTGATAGTGAGCTTCCTGATATCTCGTTATCTGACTTGCAGTTTTTGCAGTCCTTTTGTCCTTCAGAAGTACAACCATTACTCAGGTAAGTTTAATTTCTTAGTGATATGGGTTGGATAGAATATTGATCAGAGTGTATTAGTAGATCTCTGGATAAAGGGTGTCTGACTGCTACAAGATGAGCAACAGCAAGAAAAATGGCAAAACGTTGATGGTGAGCCCTAAAGTTATATTAACACTTCTGACCTCGTGGTAATTGCTCAAGAGTTTCAGAGTTAAAAGGAATGTTAATGTCTTGTGTTTGACTGAATTTCTGTGAAGCCTTTCTCATGCAGTTTTAAAATACTGCATTAAAGTCTGGATGTCCAGTAGCTCAGTTGTAAGTGCCTAGAGCCAGGGTACTGTAGTGGATAGACTAGGACTCAGGAGAGCTGGCTTGAAATTCCTGCTCAGCAATGAAAAGTCACTGGGAAGGCTGGGTAGCAATGGCAAGACCACTCTCTGAATATTTCATATACCTTGAAAACCCTGTTGAGTCACCATAAGTCAGATGGGACTTGATGGCACGAAACAACACGAAACAAACATGTGCTTAATTTAGCATGTGCCCTGTCTCATAGTCTGCAGCACTTGTAGATCTTAGAGCCTGTTGAGCATCTTCCCTTGAGAAGGGCGCCCTGCAACTCAGCATGTCTCTGGATGGGCCAAAAATCTTTCTATAGTTTCTTTTCAGTGGCTTCCAGAGCTTCAGAATGCTTTTATAGTACTCCTTGAAAAATAGTTCATCTCAGACTGTTGAGTTTTTCTTTTCATAATTTCTTTATTTCATTAGACAATTTGTCTACTTTAGCTTTTATTTTTTGTATATCCTTTTGACATCCCTTTTTACCCACACTTGACCATTCTCAGCCAGTTGAGAAGGACTGGTCGACTTAATAAGCATGTCAATGTCAGATTCTAGGTTTTGTGCTTTACTGCAGCGATCCCCAACCTTTTTCGGTCCGCGGACCAGCTGGGGAAGGCAGGGCACCCTCGTGCGCATGCGTGAACAAGCGTGTGCGCCTGTGCGAGCGTCGCGCTGCCATTTGTGCATGCACGTGAGCACTCGTGTGCATGCGCAAACGGCAGCGCGGCACGCAAACGGCGGCGCAGCACTTCTCTGGGTGCACTTGCGCTCGTGCGCATGCACAAACGGCGGTGCAGCACTTCTCTGGGCGCGCTTGCGCTCATGCGCATGTGCAAATGGCGGCACGGCGCTCACACGGGCGTGCTGGAGCGCGCACGCGGCTGTGCGGGGGTGAGTGCGTGCGGGGGGGGTGGGGGCAGGAGGTCTGTCTCGGCGGCCCGGTCCGGCTCAGGCCACGGACCGGCACCGGGCCGTGGACTGGGGGTTGGGGACCTCTGCTTTACTGGGTAATAGCATTAAACAACATGGCTTTTCCACTTTAATGGCTCTGTCTAGCTATTCTAATGTTAGCGCTATGTTCTCACTGCTCTAAGAGATAGAGGAATATTTTTCTTGGCAGTGATTCCTGATTTTCTACAGGCTAAAGCTACCGTATTTTTCCGTGTATAAGACATCCCGATATATAAGATGACCCCACTTTTTAAACCCCAAATTAGAAAATTTGATCGCTGCTTTCCCTGCCACTTCTTAAGCTCGGGGCTTAGCAAAAGGAGGGGAAAAGCAGGGATCAAAGGGCTGCAGGATCACTTTGATTGCTGCTTTCCCCACCACTTCTTAAGCCCCACGGAGCTTAGCAAGTGGAGGGGAAAAGCAAGGATCAAAGGGCTGCAGGATCACTTTGATCGCTGCTTTCCCCGCCACTTCCTAAGCCCCACGGGGCTTAGCAAAAGGAGGGGGAAAGCAAGGATCAAAGGGCTGCAGGATCGCTTTGATCGCTGCTTTCCATGCCACTTCCTAAGCCCCACGGAGCTTAGCAAGTGGAGGGGAGAAGCAGGGATCAAAGGGCTGCAGGATCGCTTTAATCCCTTCCCCCCTCCACTTGTTTTTGTTCTCTCCTCAGCTTCCGTGTATAAGACGACCCTCAATTTTTAGTCTAAAGATTTTAGCCAAAAGTATCGTCTTATACATGGAAAAATACAGTATTTGCCACTGGAAGAAATCTCATTGTACATTAGTCAGCTGAGAATGTAGAGACGTTACTGCTAGAATAGTTTTACTGAACTATGGATCTGTTCTTCCCACATGTGTTATACATATACATTTCAGACATTGCAATCCTTAAGCATTTCTTGGCTTATCTCAGCCATCTTACTCTGATGTACAGGATCTTAGAAATTCAGCCTTTCTGTCCATTTGGTCACAATGGTATTTGGCATTTAAAAGACAATCATCCTTAGATACCATGGAATGGTCAGGACAATTTCAGATGATAAGCAGTATTACTTGGCAGCCATTCATCATGATCCAGTAACCCAAACTTCCAGATCGTTGCATATTCAAGATTCAAGAAACCATTTTAAGATTTACTGTTGCAACAGGGATGGTTGTATCTTTCTTCTCCTCTTGAGCAATTTTTTGAATCATCATCTTGTCAGCCCCAGTAGTACATTTCTGAACAAATGCAGCATTTCTGAGTTAGTGAATAGAGCTTCCAACCTATTCATAAAGTGTACACCAATATGTTGGAGCATTTTGTTGCCCCACAAGTCATGGAGCACTGAAAATAATGTACAAATGAAAGCAGTAAAGGCATAAAGCACAAAGAACTGAACAATATAGACAGCCACTATCAAACGAAACTGTTTGTGGTATTAACTGTTAACAGCTTGGTGGAACAATATTGCTTTTATCAGTTCTCTAAAGAATAGCAAAGAGGAAGGATAATGTAATTTCCTTCGGAAGGGAGTTCTGCAACAGGCTCCTGCTACCTAAAATGCCTCATTTTAGATATCCATCAGCCTCTAGGAGATGGGCATGTGACAGATGGAATGAATATATATAATGTGTTTACCCTGCCTTTTTTCTTTAAAAAGACTCGAGGCAGCTTAAAATACAGTATTTAAAGCTAAAAATGGGAAGTATAAAAATACTAGAAACGGTCAAATGCAACACTACAATACAGTAAACAGAAACAACGCCAGAAACACATTGAAAGCAGTAAGGCACAACAACCTGTTTGACAACCACACTCAGGCAGCTAGTCACTGGGGAAAAGCTTTCCTGAAGAAAAAAGTCTTGGCCTGCTTGTGGATGGACAGGAAAGATGGGGCCAGTCTGACCTTCTGTGGTAAGGACATCCAAAGCCTAGGAGCAGCAAAAGAGAAGACCCTCTCCCGTGTCCCCACCAAACGCACCTGTGGTGGCAAAGACCCTCTCCCGTGTCCCCACCAAACGCACCTGTGGTGGCAGACCAAGAGAAAGGTCTCTCCTGATGATCTTAACACCTGACCAGGCTCATAAGGGGAGATGCAGTCCTTGAGATAGCTTGGGCCCAAGTGGTTTAGAGCTTTATAGGCTAGAACCAACTCTTTGAACTGTGCCCAGAAATAGACCAGACCCATACAACAGGAAGCAGATTTTCAGATGTTCTGTCCTCAAATCACATCATTCCAGTTAGTGCTGAAAGATTAGTCCCTACTGATTTGCAGCAGGCTAAATTGTTCATATGTGTTTTGCTAATAGTGAGCTGGCACAGGTTACTGTAGATTATGAATGTTTGCTATATGACCTGTACATTTCCTTTGGCAAATGTTCCTTTTCAGCTATTTTTACTGGTACCTGCCCCTTTTAATGTAGACTGCAGATCTACTCACTGGAGCAGCATGAGAAGCAGAATATTTAACTACAGATCTGTAACCTTGTATTCCACTACTACTTGTGGCCTTTTCAAATCGGTCAGTTCTTGCAGTGTCACTTCAGATTAATTTAAGTCTCTTGACTAGAGAAAACCATTCTTCTATCATGATACAGTGGTGTTCATCCTACTCCTTTCACCATGGAGATGGCAAGAATCTTGTACTTAATTATGGAGTGGGGTCAAGCAATTCTATTTCTTAGTTTTATAAGATAATTACTTTGAAAGATTAGATGTAGGGCTTTCTCAGCTGTAGTCCTCTGTTTCTGCAGACCAAACTATGATAGATCAAAGACATGATGATCATGGATTTAATTTTGAAAAGATGCTTTCTATTATATATTATAATATCATTGTGTATGTACAGGAAGAGAAAGATGTACATACATACTCTAAAACACATTGCTGTGCTAGTCTTTCAACATAAAAGAAAAAGGCTAGCAGGGTTGTTTTTTTATAAAGTTTTTATTCATTTTCAATAAGGATAAGGGTTGGGGTGTGGGTACAAGGGAATAAGGAAGGGATGAATAAGGATGGGGAAAGGGTAAAATTCCAGAGAGCGAAAGAGTATTCTTACATACACTTACTTAATTATGTTAAAAAGGGAAATCACATAAGTAAAGAATATAACAATTTTTCCAGACTATCTATTGTTACTACTCTCTCCATTCCATTGGACATTCTCATACTTCTTTTATCTATACTGTACTTTCCAGTCCAGAGACCTTTGGGTAGAGTGGGCGGCATATAAGTTAAATAAATAAATAAAAATAAATAAATAAATATTTCGGATCCATATTTTGTTCCCATTTTTTGAGTCCTTTCTGAGATTATCTTTCATTTAATGCTTCTGTTAGTACATCCATCTCCGCCACTTCCAGTATCTTTTCTATCAGTTCCTCCAGAGACGGTACCTCTTCTTTCTTCCAGTATTTTCCATATAGTATTCTCGCTGCCGTAATTACATGTATTATCAAATATCTCATTTCTTTATCTACAGTTTCAGTCATAATATTCAATAAAAACAATTCCGGTTTAAATGGTATCACATAAGATAAGATTTTTTGTAGCATTTCATGTATTGATCTCCTGTAATTTTTTGCTTCCCTGCATGTCCACCAGATATGGTAAAAAGTACCCTCCTGCATTTTACATTTCCAACATTTGTTGGAGGTATTTTCGTACATTTTAGACAATTTAGTTGGAGTCATATGTCATCTATAAAACATCTTATATATTTTTTCTTTAAAATTACTGATTTTATAAGTTTAATACCGTGTTTCCCTGAAAATAAGACAGGGTCTTATATTAATTTTTGCTCCAAAAATGCATTAGAGCTTATTTTCAGGGGATGTTTTATTTTTTTCATGTGCAACAATCTACATTTATTCAAATACAGTCATGTCATCTTCTTCTGGTTGCTGCACAGTGGTGGAGGGCGGGGTTTCACTTAACTGGGGCTTATTTTTGGGGTAGGGCTTATATTAGCATCCTGAAAAATCATACTAGGGCTTATTTTCAGGTTAGGTCTTGTTTTCGGGGAAACGGTATTATTCTGACAAATTTGTGCCCACTGTTCTAAGTTGATATTATGACCAACATTTTGTGCCCATTTTATCATACAGTCTTGCACCACTTCATCTTCCATTTTCATATTTAAGAGATATTCATACATTCTTTTAATTATTTTATCATTTCTAACAGTAGTTTATAAAATGTCATTTGTTCTTCATAAAAGCCCATTATTTTGTCTTTTGCATACCTGGAGTCTAACTGTAATCTTGTCCCCCAGTCTAAAAAAAAGTTCTGTTTCTCTAACTCCTCTCTAGTCTTTAACGTCCCCTCTTCCTTATGCAAATCTTGTATCTTACCAGTCTTGTTGAGTTCATTAAAGTAGGCTGTGTGAATGCTTCGAATGGTGACACCCAGCCTGGAATTTTATTATATATTTGTTTTTGTATCTTATTCCAAGTCCATAGCAAAGATTTTCTTATCATATGGTTATTGAAGACTTTATACTCTTTAGGTTTTTGATACCATATAAAAACATGCCATCCTAGGTTAAGGTCACGTCCCTCCAATTTAAGCAGTCTCTCATTATCCAGAGTCATGTATTCCTTAATCTATACCAGTACACAAGCCCTATAATAAATTTCCCAGTACAGAAGACCAAACCCACCCTTTGTTTAGAGTCTTGTAATGCCTTCATTTTGATCCTCGTTTTTTTTCCCCCTGCCAAACAAATTTCATTATTTAAGAAAAAGGCTAGCAGATTTAATACCAGCTTTCATGGATGACACTTCATATAATATTAACTAAGACCTTGAATATTGCATTCCCTGCATTTTAGGAAGTGGATTCTAATCCATGGAAACCCATGTTAAAATAAAGCTGGTAGTCTTAAAGACCACAGATTTTCTTTTTTGCTATATACATATTTAGATACAGTGGTTAGCTTGGCAAGCATCAAATACCACATGTTGCCTATCTCTAGCCCCTGCTTGCTTTGCTGGGGCTAGTTGGCTGTGCATTGTGAGTTGGGATACTGCCAGTTTCTTTCCTACCTGACACCCTCAAGATTCAGGGTCTCTTCCTGGCATTGATATAATGAAGGACCTTTTCTGTTTCTCCCTCTCGATTGTTTTCACTATTTATACTTTCTGTATAATTACTCAAAGCTTACTTAGTAACCCAAGGTGCCCTTGTGACATTGCTTATTGTCTTTTGGTAAATTGCTGTGCTAATGCCACTTGACTTGTTGCCCCACCCTGTCTGAGTCCAATGTCAGTATTATGACCTTTCTGGAGGCATTATGCTGTAAAACACTATGCAAAGGTGTTGGACATATTTATTTATTTATTTATTTATTTGTTTATTTATTACATTCATGCCCCACTTGTGCGTTGAGAAGCCTGCTGGAAATTATGTGATTTCTCTTCCACTGTGCTTAGGTAACAGGATTTTCTTTCCGGCCCCAGTTTTTGACTTGTGCTCATGGCTTTCCTGGAGTTAATGAGAAGATGTTGCCACATCTGTAAGCATGTATTGGCACATTATTTTTCCCATTCATGAGTAAGGTTTACAAGCTTTTACAGGCTTTAGTCAATTTCTGGAGAGCTGCTTTGCACAAGTCTAAATCCCTATATGTGTGACTCCAGAGAGAACCACTTGAAGAGCTATGTTAGAGGTAAACCATCTGTCTTCTTTCTATGGAGACTGAAGTACATGGTAGTGTAGTTTATTCTTACCTGCACTGAGAAGCAAGCCATAGTCATCATTCTTAATAACCATTTCTGAGTGAGAGTCAAGGAAAGTAGCATTTGAAGTAGTCCTTATTTTTGCTCTACTACTGTGCTGCTTATGAAAATAGATTTTTAAAAGCTATGCTTGTGTTTTTATTATAAGATCCCAATTCCATTTGCACTTAGCATTGTACAGGCATCCTGAAATCATCATAATAATTACATAAAATCCATAATTCTTAATAATTATAATCATGTGCCATCAAGTCAATTACAACTTTTGACAACCCTTTTCAGGGTTTTCTAGGTAGAGCGTACTCAGGAATGGCTTACCATTCCCTTCTTCTAGGAGCATCTTGGGACTGTGCAGCTTACCCAAGGCCACACAGGCTGACTCTTCTGACATTCACAGTGGGGAACTGAACTCCCAGTCTCTGGCTTCACAGCGAGATACTTAACTCACTGAGCTATCCAGTTAGCAAAGTCATAATAGACTAATGTATTTCTAATCAGAGACCAACTGCAGCATATCAGGTAAATACAGAAGAAAAATTAAAAATGAAGACAAAAATGCTGTGGCACCTTAAAGACTAACTGCTGTATTTTAATGTGAGCTGCCTATTAAATTTGTGAATAGCAGAAGTTCCAGGAGGTGTGTCTCGGGAATGGTCAAAGCTGTTTCAAATGTTATATATTACTTCCCCAGAATGCATTTCATTGTTGGAAATTTGAGGCAACATTGACGTAGTTTGTTGTATGGGAAAAATCTAAATATGAACTTGTTTTGCTATTTACATTGATATATTTTGTCATGTGAAAAATGCTGCATATGTGCTGTATGTTTTATTCTACTAATTTATTCTAAAATCTTTATAGCTATAATTAAAACCAACACGCCTTTCAGTTGTTAAAGCAGTATTTATTAAAACATGAAAGCAGTGCTGGGTCTTAAAAGAACTGCTATTTCCTTAGTCTGATTTAGATCTTAGTCTGCTTCTTGGGGTGTGAGGGAATCCGTACTTAAAGGTACAGGAAAAGTGTTATTTGTTTAGAGCCACACATTTAAACTAGGATTTATGCTATCAGTGCAAGAATTAACTTCTCTTTGGCCATGCAAGGTCTTGAACTCTCTAATTTGAGCATTCTTGAGGGTCAAACAAAATAAAGCAAATTCAGCTTTTTATATACTGCCCCATAGTGCTTAAAACAGTCTTTGTTTTATAATTTAATTTTGTAAACTCAGCTAGTGCCATATTATAATACACGGTTTCAGATTGGAAGCTGAAATCCTCAAAGAATGATAATCATGTGCAGGGAGTACTGTAGATCATAGAATAATTGTTTTTAAATGTAATCCATATTCGAATATCTTCTCTGATAATCTATATTAAATATTTCATATTTTTAAGGGTTCCCATACTTTGTGATTTTGAACCTCTCCACCAGCATGTACTTGCTCTACATAACCTGGTCAAAGCAGCGCAAAGTTTGGATGAAATGTCACAGACCATTACAGATCTGCTGAATGAACAAAAGGTATCCTTGGGGTATGGATGTGATTATATATAAAGAAAATATTTAGAATCCCAATATAGAATGCTACTTGGAAATAAATATGAGGTTAAATCCAGTTGTTATTTGGCTGCTGGTAAAGTAGACCCATTAAATGAACAGGACTTACCAAGTCAACCCTCCTGTAAGTTTTGTTGATTCAGTCATTCTACTTGAGATGGGACTGCCAGCCAGATTTAGCTTCAGTTGTAAATTGGAATCAGTTAAGAATTCTTTAAAGCTATATCAGGATTGAAGAGCTAATTTCTTTGTTTTTCCTGATTTCTGAAAAACAGTTTTTATCTGATGAAGATGGCTCTGAACATCCTGAGAGCTGTGTATAATAATGAGTATTACATTTATTAACTGATTATTATTAAACAGTTAACCTGCAATATGAGGAAGCTGTTTGCTAACAAGAGACGGGTTGAACTACTCATCCTTTATCTCTGTCAAGAAATATAACAATTAGTTTTGCCCTTTTTCACTTCAGATCATGCATACTCTTAAAGCCTTTACATTGTACAAAAAGTCGGATTTTTAAATTTCAGGTTGGATGCAAGGTCCCCCGTGCACATGGGAATAGATGCAGTTTTGAAATTGGGATTAGAAAACTTTCATAGGTCAACTACCAATTTTAACCACTTTTTAAAAAGTGCACCTCACATCTGGATATGTCTTTTTCTTTTTTGACTTTGTGAGGTAGATGTTCAAACTGCCTGGAGTCAGCAGGTTCTTTCCAGAGCTAGTTTTTAACTTGCCACAATACTTATGCCTTGAATTCATTCATTAAAGAACTGGATGGATTGAATCCTTTAAATCTTTTGCTCTCTTTTGTCAGAAAAGCATTTTCTGTTCATAAAAGCATTGGGTTTTTTCTTGAAATGTGCAGAAGCTTGTCAGACATACTGGAATAATAAGCTAAGACATGCCTTTCTCTCTCACCTTCTCCAGAGGTTGTTTTGTAGTACCTTAAATGTTGGTTTACTGAAGTACCTAGGACCTTTTCATCACAACAGTAATTGAAGTGATGCATGCTTATTCTTACTTCATCTCCAACATTTCAAGTTTACCAATGGTAAATGTACTCAAGCGTCAGTAACATATGTCTAAGAGCATCTGTTGTAAATCCACATGCTTGTCACCTCTTCAGGGGTCCTTTGATTACTCTTACAGCATCTTCTGGCAGAAGTAACATATGGAGAGACTTAAATGTTGGAAGTAGTGGATTAAAATATTTTGCCTTGCCATTTTTATTCTTTGTGCTCTTGGAGGGCATCTCATCTTCATAGTTGTTGTTGATTTCAGAAGGACATTTGTTCTTGAATGTTACTAGAATATTAGTTGGGAAGCATAAGGTTGTACTTCAGTTACTCTCAGACAATGTCCGTTCATTCATTCATTCATTCATTCATTCATTCATTCATTCATTCATATATATATATGAGAGATCACAAATTGAAGGGCTTAATCCAGCTGGAGACTTTCTGAGTCAATTAGGATAATAAAGGTCAAAAACTTCTTATTATTGCATTAAAAACTTCTATTTTATATAAAAATTACTGCTGAAAATAATATTAAACCAATAAAATTATAAAAACCTTTCTGCTTTCTTGGAGCATGTAATAAAAACTGTAATAAAGCAATAAAAAATCAAGCTGTCAACAAAGAAAAATGTCCTGTCTTCTTCAGGATTACAAATGGCATACTAGCTACATTGCATATGGTGATACATACTCAATGTGATTACAACACAAAACATTCCAGGTGTACTAATTTCTTAATCAACTTTTTGCTTTTCTGATGAGATCAATTACAGGGAGCCACGAGTCACTAAGTCTTTGCCCTTCCTCCCGGTTAACCACATTATTTCTAACATGTATTTCTAAAGATTCCCTTAACAGTCTCAAATTCTAAGAGTATGACTGAAATAGTTTTTTTGTTTCATTAAAGCAGATACTATGCCCAGTTTCCCAACTGTGTTTTGCTAATGAAGATTTTTCTTCTTGATTCAATGTAAGATAACACTGATGTTCAGTGTAAAATTAGTTGACTGAACATAAGAAAGCTGCTGAAAAGCCAGAAAAAATGACTTGAAGCCATGCTGCCATATATTCAGGGGCAGATTGTGCTGCAGATTTTGTTGTTGTTGTTGGGGCACCCTCAGGTTGCGAGATAACATGAATTTGGCCTGTGGCCAGACTGAGATTGCCTACTACTGTTCTAAAGTTTGGCAGCTTGAACACCAGATAGCATTCGGTGAGGTTTTTTTAGTACAAAGCCATGGCACAGATTATTTTTAGGAAGTTTTGGGATTTGCCTCCTTTGAGACAAATTTGGAATTTCACTTTATGTATGGTATGCTCTGTGTTTGGCCTGAGAACTGTATGGGGGATTGAGATGAAATAAGAGTATTTTAACATCTACCTCTTTTTCATTTTTAGGCTTCCAACAGTCAAGACTCACCACAGTCTGTCACTACACCAAGGATGGAAGGAACAACAATTGCTACCTCTCCTAAAACACCACCACCACTCAGTCTTCAGGGACCTCTGTACCCTCCTGTATGTCCTCCAGGTCTTTTGGAAGAATTGTCACCAGACAGTATTGATGCTCAGACATTTGATTTTGAAACAATTGCTCATCCAAGCATAGAACAAGCTCTTAAGCAAGGGTCTTTAGATTTGGATTCATTGGCAGAAAGTCCAGAATCTGATTTTATGTCAGCGGTGAATGAGTTCATAATAGAAGAAAACCCAACGTCTCCAAATGTAATAAGTGATCCTCAGAGTCCAGAAATGATGGTGGAGTCCCTCTATTCCTCAGTTATCAATGCAATAGATAGTAGGCGGATGCAAGACACAAATATATGTGCAAAAGAGGAAGCTTTAGAAAATTCCGTTGTAAATGTTTATATGGAGAAATGTAGAGATGTTGCCCAGGAATCTCGCTTAAATTTAATAAACATCAAAGAAGATCTTTGCCACTTTAGAACGTTTGTAGAAAAGGAACAGTGTGAATTTTCCAGTTCTTTAAAATGTACTTCAATAGAAATAAGGAATATCATAGAAAAGGTAAAACTTTCTCTTGAAAAAACACTAAAAGATAAGCATCAAAAGGAACTTCAGTCTGTAAAAACTGAATATGAATGTAGATTGAATACCTTAGTTGAAGATAGTGAAGAGAATCAAAAAAAGATTACAAAATTAAAACATGACTTAAAAGGTCTAGAAGAAGTTTTGCATGACAAAGATAATGAATTTGCAATAGTAAAGAATGAAAAGGAAGCAGTTGTGGTTTTACAGAATGAAAAAGATCAGAAGTTGCTTGAACTGGAATGCCAAATGGAGAACCAGACTTGTGAAATTAAAAAGCTAAGAGAGTCACGTGAAAGAGTATTAGAAAAATTGAAAAAACTTCATATTGAAAATGATGAAAAAATGCAACTTGTAAGGGAGGAACTTCAAACTTTGGAGCAAGGTCACCTAAAGGAATTAGAATCCAATCTTCTTATCAAACATACACAAGAATTTGAAGAATTAATGTCCAAACACGATGATTGTTTAGAGAAATTAAAAAAAGAAAATCAAAAGCGACTTGAGCAAATGCAAGAATCCCATGCTGCTAATATCCGTGCAAAAGAACAAGAGATTGAACAATTGAAGATCAAGGTTTCTGAACTGTCTGACTTAAGATGCAAATTGGAAGTTGAACTTGCGCTGAAAGAAGCAGAAACAGATGAAATGAAACTACTCTTAGAAGAGAGCAAAACTCAGCAGCAGGATAATCTGAAAAGTCTTGTTGACAAGGAAACTGAAGTGTTAAGAAAAGAGATTGATAAATTGAACCATATAATTCAAGTTAACAATGATGAATATCAGGTGGGTCTAGCAGAGCTAAGAACTTTAATGACAATAGAGAAAGATCAGTGCATTTCAGAATTAATAGACAGGCATGAAGAAGAAACAAATTTACTTAGAACTGAATTAAGCAAAGTAAATTCTTTGCATCAAAAAGCTCTTGAAGCAGAAAAAAGGTTGGAAGAACAAATAACAGAATTGCAGGGTAAACTACAACTGAAAGTAAGTGCCCTGGAGAAGGAAAAAGAGAAGAATCTGGCACTCTGTGAACAACAAAAGAAATATGAAGCCACGATCAGTAAGCTAACAGAAGAAAAAGAACTACTAATAACAAACCATGGGCAGGACAGGAATGTGCTTGTGCAGAAACTGAATTGTGAAAAAGAAGATGCTGTACGAAGTGCCCTTAAAGAATTTGAGTTGCAGAGGGAAGCTGTTGAAAAAGAACTTTTGGAAAAAATCCAGCAACTTGAGATTCAAGTTAATCAGAGGTATTGTATGAATTAAATTACACACTTCTGTTTGCAATAAAACCAGTTATTCTCAATATATCTTGCAGTCATTGGAGTAAGTGCAGTGAAGCCATAAGAGAATGACTTCAGTCTCAGATTCCAGATTTTTCCCCCTAACATGTCTTCAACCTATCTTCACCATCAAACCTTAATCCCCTTGTTTCATAACATATACTTGAGCAACATGATTTATTTGTTGTTCTCCATTTGTCTCGACTCTTGAACTAAAGACAAATTAATACCTGGGGAGGGCAGGGTGTCACATATTTGCATTAGATGTGTACTTCCTATTTCATAATGGATTGGTAACTAGCCTCATCCAATTGGTACAGCAGTCCCACTGAATCAGTGGAATTTCTATAAATGTTAGCTCATTACTTAGCAGTACATTTAATGGGTCTATTTTGATTGGGACTACAAGTTTGAATTGGAGCGTAATTTTTTAAAGCTGTGTATCCATTTGAAATTTGTGTCCATATTAAAAAGTTATCATTTGGAATGGATGATGGAGAACATGAAATATATCTTCCCCTCTGATGTGGGAAGCTGCTCAGTAGGAAAGCCAAGATCAAGTGTGATCCTTCCCCCTCCAGGCTTCTCAGTTTGCTACATTTGAATCAGCTGTGAAGAAATTAAGAAAAGGGCTTGGCCTTTTGCCATATTCATCCAGATTTTGTTCATTAATATCCTACATGTGTAGGTTTGCATGTATCTTCACTTGCAACATTTTGCTTTCAGGTTGCTTTTGTTGGGATGTCCTCATTTGTTTGATATGGACTTTTCAAGTAATTCAGCTTTAAAACTGTTCTATTCATTAGCTATTAAACTGGCTGTGTTCTTAGTTGTTTTTAGAATTTTTGTTCTTCTGTAGTATGTGTTTTAAAATATCACATCGGCTTTCATCCTGACATTTGAAAGGTATGTGACTGTATTCAGTATTTATCCACTGAACTTGTTTCTAAGTAAAATGGTTTCAAATTAAAATAAATCAGGCTTATTCTATTTATCAATACAATGGGTAGCCTTTGGAAACATTGGGCAAAATCCACAATTGCTGATAGGTATGGTGGTGCTCTCACCACTCCCATGCTTTATCTAGTATCTCCAGTGTAGGAAGGGAACCTTTGGATTCAAGTCACAAAGTGTGTAGATTACTTTTTGCATACATCACTCTGGGGAGTATACTGAATGTAAGATGAAAGGTAGATAGTAGATTTTGGCACAGTTCTACAGACTTCTTACTCTTTTCCCACTAATATGGAAACACTCACAGCAGACAGTATACTTGCTTGTGCATTGTGGGGCAAGTATTTTGATTTAAAAGTGTAAATAACTACCTAGAAAGAGGAGCTGAACTTTTTGCATAGGTTTGGAATATGGGAAGTCCATGTAGGGTTGATTCAGATGTAGCAAGAAGACTTCCCCTTGGTGAGATTCAGCCACAGTGAGCATTTGGCTTATTAATTGTGTTTAACACCGAGGGAGGCCCGGAAGGAAAGAACGAGGAACCGGGCCTTCTCGGCAGTGGCCCCTCGCCTCTGGAACAACTTGCCCGTAGAGATCCGCCTGGCTCCCTCTCTGGGTGTCTTTAGAAATAAACTTAAGACATGGCTATTTAGGCAGGCTTTCCCTCCTGCTGTATTTTAATATTTACATTTTTACATCTTGGATTTTGCATGTTCATTGTTTCTGTTGTTTTTAAATTTTGTAATGCCGTCCAGAGTAGACTGTCTAGATGGGCGGAGTATAAATCTAATAAAATAAATAAATAAATAAATTTATATCCCTCTTTTCTTCTACAGAGGTCAGGGTGGTATACATAGCTCTTTCACCATTCCCATGCTTTATCCTGACAATAATTTTCAGGCTGAGAGACTGATCTAGAGTCCCCCTATGAGTTTCATGGCCAACTAGACATTTGAAACAAGGTGTCCTGAACTGTAGCCATATATTCTAGTCAGTACTCCACCTTGAAAGAAGAAAAGGGAAGGATAAAGGCATACATGCCCCTTCTGTCCTTCTACACCTTTTCCCATGTGCCTCTGTTTTTTATTTTAAAATAATGGTTTCCTGTGATGTCTGAATTGGGGAAATGGTTTATTTAAACTATTATTATTGAGAACAAGACCAGATCAAATCACATCCCAACAGTTACAGCCTAATGTTTTCTTAAACCATTGTTTAAGGATACTACATCCCCCCCCCTCCAAGTTTTAGTGTCACAGAGAACTGTCATTTGGTTTCAGATTTTGAAAAAAAATCAGAAACTTCTCTTTGAAAGGGGAATGTACCATCTGGAAGTGTGTTGCAACTCATTTTTGTAACAGGTTTCTGTTGCATGTTTAGCCTGCTGTATAAATTCTAAAGCAGTGGTTCCCAACCTTGAGTAACCCAGGTGTTCTTGGACTAGAATTCCCAGAAACCTTCTGGCTAGGGTTTCTGAGAGTTGCAATCCAAGAACAGGTTGGTTACCCAAGGTTGGGAACCATTGATGTAAAGTGTAAGATAAGGTTCTGAGAATGTTGGAATCTTTCTACACACAAAAGTATAACCCAGTGTTGGTAGAGACCAGGAAGAAGAGACAAGCACATCTTGGCTATTTTAGAGCAGAATCATGCATGTACTGCCTTTTTTGTTTCCCCTGCAAGGCCTGAAAATGGGTTGGGGTTGCTGCAGGGAAGGACAGTCTCTGAAGATTAACCTGTCCTATTGACAGATCTTTATCATCAGAGTAGCAAATGCTGAATTCCACCCTCTGCCAAAACTGCATTCCAAGTTTTTTTGGAAATAAAATAAAACAAAGCTGTTACTGTGTATGATTTGGTTTCATAAAAGTTCATAGCAGACTTTTAACAGACTGCGATTTGATGTCTTTATATAGCTATTATCTGAAAACATTTCAGGCTTCCTTCCTCAAGTTTCTGAAGCATATGTTTGCCAAATGACAGTGAGAATTGCTTTAGCTTTTAATAACTCAGAATGCCAAGTCAGCTATTTAGTGTTAGAAGCTGTTGGATAATTTGTATTTTTTTATAATGAAGATGTCGGATGCCACAATGACAAAACCAGAATTAAAAATTTAAGATATTTAGAAAACTTAATGTGCTGAAAATCTGACAGATGTTCAGGTGTGAAAGTCAAACTATTGTCTGATCAGTTTCTGTGTGATTAATGGGCCAATACTGTGTCTCTTATATATATTTTCAAATGAAGTGGCACAGATCTTGTTCAGTTGCTAAATAATTTGAAAATAGATGTTCATAGTTGATATAAAAAAAGAATTTTTATTGGGAAAAATGCTGCATTTAAAAGTATTCAGTCTAACCATACCGTCATTGAGAGCAAGACTAAATCACCTGGTATACTTTAATTACATTATTGTTGAATGCATTGCTTTAGTGAATTTTTATGAATGAGTAAAAATGTGTATATGAATGTAAACTACGATGCACATGAATGAGAAAGATATATTTAACTAAAGGTACTCCTTTTTTGTCTTGCCAGTTTGATATGTCATCCATCACAGCTTAAAGAAACGTAGTGATTTAATGAGACATGAAGCTGTTCTGTGCTGTTCAAGACAAACATTATACATACCTATGTTCAGTCTCATTTTTGGTTCAGATTGTATTTGCCTGTCGCTTCTCACATAGAGAATCGATAGGGTTTCATATAGAAGCTGTATGTGAATTTTTTCCCCCATCCAGGATGTAAAGAACAGGAAAAACAGGGTCCTGGGCCAAAACAGGGACTTCTTTCATCTTGTGCATAGCTGAGCAAAAATTTAGTTAGTATTAGCACCCTTATTATGGAAGTGTCCCATGGGAGGTTTGATAGGCTTTATATTTGGTGATTTTTAGATTGACAGCCACAACATTTATATGCTCTTCAAGTTTTCTAACTGGTTCACTAATCTTTTTTCTTTGCCATTCTGTATTTGTTTTAAAGGTGATTTTTCCCCATCTTTAATCTATTATTTATTTATTTAAAATATATTTACCCCACCTTTCTCATTAGAAAAGGACCCAAGGTGGCTTACAGCATTTAAAGACAATATTTAAGAACAAAACAATGATACAAGGGTGACATACATCATTAAAAGTCAATATTTAAAGCTAAAAAACATTAAGTATAGAAATATTAAAAAGAAACAACAAAATACCCCTCTTAGAAATGGGAAACACAAGTAATACTAAAGATACAGTCAGAGCAGTGATGCATAACGATCCATCTAAAAAGATCACGCTCAGGCAGCCAGTCATTGACGAAAGCCAGCTTGCCTGAAGAAAAAGGTATTCACTTGCTTGCGAAAAGACAACAAAGATGGGGCCAGCCTAGCTTCCTGTGGGAGGGAGTTCCAAAGTCTTGGAGCAGCGACAGAGAAGGCCCTCCCTTGTGTCCCCATCAAATGTACCTGTGAAGGTGGTGGGACAAAGAGAAAGGCCTCCCTTAATGATCTTAGTACACGAGCAGGTTCATAATGGGAGACATAGTCTTTGAGGTAGCTCGGGCCCAAATGTTTAGGGCTTTATAGGTTAAAACCAGCCCTTTGAATTGTGTCCAGAAACGGATTGGCAGCCAGTGGAGCTGTTGTAACGGGGGATTGTGTGACCCCTGTAACCCGCCTCAGTCAGCAGTCTGTCTCCTGTATGCATACGTACAGTTGTAAACCACCTTGGAAGACCTTCCAAGAGCAGCCGAAAGGTGATATACATATATTTTAAGAAACCATTATTTCTGTTTATTTTTAAGAACTCAGGTAAGTTCAGGGCTTTCATTGGCCACCATAAAATTTTAAGGAGCCATCCTGTATCAACAGATAAAGGGAGACAAAATAGTGAAAGTCAGCAATAAAAGCACATGACCAAGAACATGTTACAGTGGCATTTTAGTCAACAAGGAGCCTGTGGAGGATTTCAGAACCTTTGCAAGGAAGAGGGAACTCAATATCCGGCAGATGCAAGGAAGATATTTTTAAAATTCTTTATTTGGAAAGCATGCTCTTTTCTCCTCTTCCTTATACCCACACTTGCCTGGGATAATAGATATTGGTTACTTTTTGGATGCATGCTAAGACCCTGTGTCCTGAAACTGTGAGATGCATGGTATCTACTTGAATTAATGAGGATGGTCCATTGAACATGGACAAAAGTGTTTGGGTAGCTTCATGCACGTTTTCCTGGTTGAAAAAAAAGCACAGTCCCCCACAATTAATAATCATTTCCACAAGGACAGAACATTGTTCTGTCTATCTTTTGATGTACAAAAATTAGGAAAAGATGTAGGCATGAATGTACCTGAAGGGTATTTGACTTCATAGAGATTGGGCAGTCATCTTATAGTACACCAGAGTGAATTAATGAATTCACCAGAGTGTGAAAGAGAGTTGAAAATTTCCACCAGGTATTGTATGGTTCAGTAATGCATACTTCAGTCCATGATCTTGTGAAATTTCATAAATCACTAATCTGTCATTCCCATTCTTGGCCGAACCCTTGGTATTTATAATATAGGGCCTCTAGTGACAAATCCAGTTGTAAAGCAGCTAACTGATTGTCTTTCCATATCTCTGTGATAAGATCCAGAAGAAATTTATATCCTGCCCCATATCTAGAGGTCTTGGTGGGGCCAGAGACAGTAAAACAGGATAAATCGATGATAAAATAATTGAGCATGAAAAGCACTTCAATGGAGTTTTCATTTTGGTGGCCGTGTTAATCCGTCAAAGCAGAAAGATCACAGAGATATGTCAAAGAGTCATTCAGCTCATCAACCTGACATTTTCTGGCATACGTTTTTGTGAACTATAATCCACTTCTTCAAGTGCACGACATGTCAAATGTTACAAGTATTTATACATGTCTCTTGATGTATAAATATGAAGAAATAGGAAGTGGAGACCAGAGGAAAATGAAACCCAGAAAATAGAGATACTGATTATTACCTTATTAACAGTGGCCATTCACAAGATAATTCTTGGGTGATAGCACTGTCTTTGCATTGGTAAGATATTAATTTGTAGCTTGAAACAGTGTGATTTGTCTGAAGGTTGAGCTCTTTATCTCCTGTAATAAAAAGGATAAAATACATGTTCTCTGTATGGTGTTTTGTTTTTGTTTTGTTTTCTGCTATATCAATTGTTGATACCCAGTAGCTCAGAGGTAAAGCAGTCTCGATGAGTCATGTTGCTGTGTTTGAATGTTGCATTTAATTCATTTATTTTATTTTTAAGATTTTTATCCCACTCACCTAGTGGCTTGGAGTTTAAATTAGCTTGGAATTTAATGGTGGTGTTGCTAGAGTGTTGATGAGTGGTGCCTCATTTATTTGATTTATATACTGCCTCATTAGTGCTCGCTAGGTGGTTTACAAGTTAAAAGTTCTCACAGACCTCACATAACAATACATATTACAATATAGCGATTAAAAAATCATACAAAAAAGAAAGAACAAGAAAAGAAAAATATATGTACATTAACAACATCCAAGGAACTCAGTTGTCTCATCCATATTGAAATAATACTATTACTTGGCCAGCCAGAAGGGTCCAACAATACGTGCAGACTTAATGTGATGTTTAGGCAAGATGTTACATATTTTGGGAAGAGGGAACATCTGCCCAGATCTTGACGTCATTTTTTTCTCATGGTGGTTTCAGAACATAAGGGAAGAGGAAGGATCTGAAGATACTCAGATGAATCTTTGTGTTATAGGATGTCTTCTAGGTTTCACATAAACTAGCTTTAGGCAGTGGGACTGGGAAAATAAGATGATGACTTTTATTTCATACTTAACCTTCTTTAACATGTTGGCTTGGAACCAATCTCTAGGTGAATTTTTGGTTCTTAACTCCCCCTCTCTAGCCAGTAGGTGGGAAGAAAGTATGTCTTCATTGGCTAGGGTAGCACTGCTCATTTCTGCTTTAGGAAGAGCAAGTTATAAATAGGTTAAAGATTAAATTATGGGTAAGGCCAAATTTTGCATTCCTATCTAGGCACCTTTTATTATGGAGTGATAAGCACCTGCATGGATAGGTATGCTTCTGTTTATATGCTAATTCTTGCATCTGAGATAAATTAACTTATGGAAGTTCATGGAAGGAATCCTCTTTCATCCCTTTTTCTAGCTGCCCTCATGAAAAACCTCTTTAGAAAATTGGATGGAATTCCTGAGCAGGTCTCTGTAGAGGATTTGAAAGAGCTGTTCCATGGAGATAGTTCCAAGTTGAAATGTTTAGATATCCTGTGGAATTGATGACCATTGTGTTTTAACAGGAATTCATTTGCAAGCCCCTGTGTTCATACACATTAGTGTTACTAAAAATAAATACATGGTGAGCTGCAGTTGTTCATGTATAGATTAAAAAATGATATACACTTGTTTTTTAAAAGGTTTATTTCTGTTTCATTGATACACCTCTTGGCTGTGATCCATCAAGGTGTATTTGCTGATGGATCTGCCTTCATCAGTAGAATTGGGAGGAGGTTTTTATTCCCTCCTTATTGCATCCCCCTTTTTATACCCCTTTGTACCCTCTTTGGAGGACTGGAAATGCTTCAGATTCAGCTTACAAGGAGCACTGAATTCTACGGTGGTGGGAGTGGGAAGGACGTTCCATTATGCTGGTATTACTGCACTAGTGCAATGTTGGGTTTAAGCAATTACAGTTTAATGTCAAGCAATTATGTAAAGGTTCATTATATAAAAGTTCATTGGTTTCAAACTCTTAGGGGGTTTTTTTAAGCCAGAAGTTTCAGTTATTGCCTTCAAGCAAATTTGCCAAGCAGAGCTGCATTAACATGTAATATTGTTGCTGGTGCCAGGTTGTTTCTTATAATTAATGTTGTATAAGTGCAATTTTCTTTTTCAAATCCACTAAATTGTATGGGAGTCATCTATTAGAAGGTGTAAGATTAAACTGTTTATCAGCTGTAGGTATTACACTTAGATTTTAATGTTTGCAAAGGAAATGTGAATAGTTGTGTTGGTCAGCTGAGATACATCTGGGAAGATGATTTTGATGAGTAGTAAACTAGTGATATGCTGGGGGTTGTTTTCATGTTGTTTGTACTGCTATTTATATCTCAATGAAAATGATTATTTGAGAAATATTTAAGAAGTGCAGGATGAAGCACATCATTTTTGTGTCTCGTTTCTTCTATCATTTTATTTAAAAAATGAATATCCATAAAGTTGTGTATCCTTTACCCTGATTAGAGTCTTGTGGTGCAGTGGTTAAACTGCAGCACTGCAGCCAAAACTATTCTCACAACCCAGATTCAGTCCCAGGTAGCTGGCTCTAGGTTCACACAGCCTTCCACCCTTCTCAAGTCGGTACATTGAGTACCCAGCTTGCTTGGCGGGGGGGGGGGGCAATGTGAAGCCTGCATAATTAAATTGTAAATCACCTAGAGAGTGCTTTAAGCAGTATGCTTTGCTTTGATTGTGTGGCAGCAACTTACTCATGACGCAGTGGGGTGGAGTTTTGGTGATTGTATGTGATCTACGAAGGCTCCCCTGTGTGGTTTTGTAGCATAAGATACCACTACTGTTACTACTGATATTTCTATAACTCTCCACTAAAAGTTCATATCAAATGGAACTTGCCACAGGATGTTGTGTGTGGGACTAATGTTCAGGATTTCAGCCACTCCTTTTCACACACATACACAACATTCCACAAACATTCCATGGTCTCTGTGCATGCTCATGCCTAGTTGGGGGGGGGGCACCATTAAGATCTCTTTCTTCTACAAACCATGGTCTCCCCTTAGTTTGCTTTCATATGTGTATTTGTTTCCTCTCTTGATGCAGAATTATTAGGTTACAGTTGTCTGTTAATCTTATCCAGCATCTTGTGTTTCATAGTTCAGTAGAAAATACTTGTAGGGGCACACACATACAAAGACATCAGGAGAAATAGTATTAAGTTTTGAATCTTTAATATGTGTGGCTTTATTTGGACCAAACCCCATTCTTCTATTTCCTTCCTTCCTTCCTTCCTTCCTTCCTTCCTTCCTTCCTTTCTTTAGTTCGGCTGAATCGTCTGCATCAAGCTTGGTTGCTGAACTTCAAGAAAAACTCCAGGAGGAAAAAGTGAAGTTTTTGGAGCAGCTTGAAGAACACGAGAAAAGGAAAAATGAGGAAATGCAAAACATTCGAACATCACTCACTGCAGAGCAGCAGGTACAATAGTCTGTTCTCTGACTTCAAATTAGATGCAATAGCGGTGCATAGTCAATGATAACTAGAAGCTTGGTAGCCTGTGCAACAGATAGTCATTCTTTAGATTCCTAAGAACTTTTAAGGATATCTTTGTCTGGAATGAAGTTGTAATGGAATGAAGACTGTAGCATGGAATATAAATATAATCAATAAATGATACAGCAGAATGAAATTGAATGCATTCTAGGTTCATGTTTTCCAAAATCTTTTACAAGCACAACCCGGGAATGCATTCTGCCTATCGTTTGTTTGTTTGCTTGCTTGTTTGTTTGTTTGTTCCCTTTTAAGATGGAGGTGAAGAAAACAGAGGGTTTTTTCCCTTGTCATATTTAATTATGTTGTCTTACCTCGAGTAATGTTGTTTCTTTCTTTTCAGACTACCTTTAACACTGTGCTGACAAGAGAAAAGATGAAAAAAGAAAACATAATAAATGATCTTAATGACAAACTAAAAATGATAACACAGCAACAAGAAAGGGACAAGGGTATGCTTGAGCTAGAAAATATTGTACAGTTTTAATCCAACTAATTGTTATGTTCAGTATTTGAATGTTGAAAAATAATTATTAACTGTTCCTTGTTCAGATCTGATTGAAACCCTTTCTGAAGACCGAGCTCGTTTAATTGAAGAGAAGAAGAAACTAGAAGAAGAAGTTAATAAATTGAAATGTAGTAATTTGGTTCCATCAACATATTTACCTCCCAGTTCAGAACTTCCTGGAGCTTGTGCAGCTGACTTTGCTGCAGAAACTGAACGACTGGCTTCAGAAACTACAGAGGAAGGGAGGATGGATTCTACACTGGAAACTAGCATGATGGCTGTAAAGTAAGTAGCAAAATTTGGTACTGAACTGAATACATACCTGAATGTTGCAGAACAAATTAGACACTTGGTTTAAAACCATATTGATGTTTGAAAAGTTTGTTCCAAATACTTGTTTTCCAAGTATTGCAAATACTTATCTTTATTATCTTATATATGTAATGTGTGCTTGATAGCTAGGAGTGTCTGCACCTTGACCATGATCTGCCTGTCTGTTTAAAAGAAAATGTACTGCAATGCATTTTATACTGGAATGTAATTCAGTATCAGAACCTGAGTCATTTGTGTTTCATACTTTGCTGTGTTCAGTGGAAATAATTCTTAGTCATTCAACTTTTTGATGGAGTGGGAGTTCTTTCCACTTATGAATGAAGGGATGAAGTATCAAAACTTAATTGGAGTTGAATGTGATTCATAACCATAGTCAAACATTTATGCTCTGTTAGTTCCCAGTATTAGAACATTATTGTGTCTATATATCTGTGGGGTGGGGTAGACAGAGCAGTGGAAAGGTATGCACACACACCTGTCTTCTGGTCAGAAAGTTTGTTCAAACATAACTGAATAAAATTCAGAGCTTGGAAGTCATCTTTTTTATGCTGCAACTCCCAGAGGGTCCATGCTGGCTGGAGGAAGTTATAGTCCAAAACAAGACCAACCTTTCCAAGCTAGTTGTAGCTGGATGGTGGTGATGTATACACAGATTCTGATTAATAGACACTCACTTATGCTATCACCCTGGTGGCATTTTACAGTGGCTTCAATCCAATTGAGTAACTGCTTGCAGAACTTGATGTTACACAAGCAGTAGTGCTCATTATGCCAAGGCAGAAGTGCTGTACTCAAAGAATTTATGCAGCTGCATTGAGCAGTCGGTTAGAAGAAGAACCATGTGATGGATTGTACAATTGAATTGCCCAATTGTCATTGCCTTGGTGAAATGCTGGGCACATTTATGCAAACATAACATTATGTTGCGTCTACACAAACAGGATTCCGTCCAATGACTTCAAAATGATTGTTTTCCAGCAAATGTGAAAAGGCATGATATATGTTAACACAGAGGTGAGGAACTATTTTATGTGAAAATGAGAAGAAAAATAATATAGAAAAATAAAAAAACGATAAGCCTAAGTGCATTCTTTGAAATTAATTATAATCATATATTGTGATCAGGTGCTTGAAGAAGCTTAAAGGGACACTATATATGATTTTAAAGGCATTGTGATAAATAAATGTGCCCAGATGTGCCACTTTTCTTGTTGTCTGCTGTTTAACAGTGAACAATGTACAGCGTACACAATAAACTGGAAAACAGCATAGAATATCAAGATGGATGTAACGCTACAGATACTCACAACCTAAAATTCTTATGGCTGTAATCCTTTTGATATTTTTACTCCTGAGTAGACATGGGGATGAATAAAAAAATGGATCGCGATATTCGTCAGAAATAGCTGATTCATTAAATATTCGCCCCTTCATATTTGTGGGTTCCAGAGACCCCCAAGAATACGAAGGCACGAGTATTTCCCCATTTTTATTCATCCCCCATAGGAAGAGAGGGAAGGCTAGCCTTCCCTCTCTTCCTGTGGCTTTCTCATTCTGCCTACCCCCACAGCCCCCCATCCCCACAGCCTATCCCTCGCCCCCTTCCTCTCCCTATCCGCCCCCCACCTCCCACCCCCCCCGCCAATGCACCCCCACCGTAATCTCCGCCGCCGCCATCTCCAGCTGGCAGCCACAGCCTGTAGAAAGGGACACTGGCTGCCCTTTGCAAAGATGGCGGCTGCGGCTTCATTTAGGGTAGGGAAGCTGCAGCTGCGGAGGCCAGCTGGAGATGGCGGCGGCGATTACGGTGGGGGTGCGTCGGCGGGGGTGAGCCTATGTCACAAAAATAAAATTTTGATCTGCACAAATTGTTAATGACTGATTTTTTTAAATAGTGAGAATGTGCAGATGTCTGAAGAAAAACAGAGGATTATGATGTTAGAAAAAGTGAGTAGTTTTTATCTAATATCAATCTACTTGCAAAGTGCTTTCTTCATCGTTACTGAGTTGTAGCATGTATTGTAATATAATGCTATTCTGCAGTTGGATAAATGAAAATGTTTTATTATGTTAGGCACTTAGAGCTTTCAGTTACAAATTAATACTGCCTTTTCATCTTTGAATGATTGCATTTATTTACCATTAGAAGCTTTAGCTTACAACATACACAGTTCTTGGGTGATTAAAGGAAGGATGCATAGCTCACTGATAGAGCACACAGTTTGTAAGAAGACTGTATTTTTAATATATGCAGTTAAAAAGATCACAAGAAACAGGGCTGAAAAAAAAAACTTGTATTCTAGTTAGTTGAGAGCCAGGGGTAGTGTGACAGTACTGAGTCTGTGATTATATTGCATAAGCTTATCCATGTGTGTGTCTTGCTTTTAAACTCTTATGTACATATCACTTTGCCAGTCAATGTATGAGTGAGGCAAGACAGAAATTTTTGCATCTCTTTCCCCATTCCAAAAGAAATTCAATTATTACAAAGAGCTGCTCTACATAGATAAACATTTCAGACTGTCTTTTCCCTTCCCTCCTTTAGACTCAGTCATAAACAAAAAAGGGGGGGCAGGTAGCACTCTTGTGTGCTTAGCTGTTAAGACCCAATTGGATTAGCATAATTAAAAATGCATGTATTTCCTTTAGTCCTCTGAGGATTTATTTCATCTATCACTCCATTTGGTTTCTCCACTCACTTGTGGGAAGAGGGAAAAACGTCAGTAATATTAAAGTTGACTACCAGAGTTATAGGATTGTTCTAAATAAAAATTACTTAGTCTGAAAATAATATTTCATTTTGAACTTCAAATCACTTGAACGGTACACCTGCTATGAACAGCTGGTTGCCTTCCTCATATCAGAAGCTGGTACTCAAGATATACAGTGTTACAAAAAAAATTGTGTAACATGGCTGATCTCATTTGTGGTCTTGGTTGATGCACGTAATTGTTCATTTGTGTGTCCACAAAGATGAAGGAGAATTTATCTACAAATCCTCATTGTTCATATTTACTCAGAAGCAAGTCTCCATAAATTAAGTGAGATGTTCAGGTACATAAGTGTGGGATTGCAGTTTTAAAATACTGAAATTGTATATATGAGGGCATGACACTAATATATACAGTACTGCTTTTAAATAGAACATTTAAAAGTTTATGCTATCTTGTTTTATAGACACTACAGTTGAAAGAGGAGGAAAATAAGAGACTTAGTCAAAGATTGGTAAGTGCATTTATTTATATGGATAATTGGAGTTCTGTTTTAGAGAACAGAAACATATTAAGCAACTAGTTACAAAAATAGTAGTTATTTCACGACCCAAATAAATGAGTACCATGTAGGGTACTACAGATGCATGGAGCTGTGGCTAAGGATGGCCTTAGATTCCATTGGTTACCATTCCTTAAGACAGGGATAGGATGGAATAGGAAGCCTTTGACCCTCCACATATCATTGGACTGCATCTCCCATCAGTCTTAGCCAACATGGCCAATGGTGAAGGAGTGTGGGAGCTGAATCCGACAATTTCTGGAGGGTCACCTTTCCCCCACCTTTTCCTACGATAAATGAGTTCTGTTCCTTATGTATTACAATACATGGCAGTAACAACTAACACACACATGAGGATATGCTTTATTATAAGAACAGATTAAAAATACCTTAGAAAGTCAGTTATAATGGACACAAAAGTAAATCTTGGTGAGGGAATAATAGAAAAGTTGTCATTTGAAAATACATTTAGTTTATGTTTTTGAAGAACTGTATTTAAATATTAAAAATTAGTACTTTAAAAATCATTTCTTTAAAAATCCTGAGTTTATATATAGGCAAGAGCAACTTGTCAGAAGAAATTCCAGAGGAATTGCTAGCACCTGATACATTTAAACATATGGAATGTATACACATGGTGTCGTAATGAACAAGTTGTGTCTGTATGAGGATCTGAAGCATCATAGGATGTGCTCTGCAAATCTCTCAAATGTCGCAGCGCTGGAAGTGGTGTGGTTTGGAGTGGGTTGTTTGTTTTGAACTGATTTACACTTAGGTGAGAGAGCCTTGGTTGGATATGCAGTGGTATTTGCAGTTCATCTAGGAAGCAGTTTTCCTTACTGAGTAATTTAAATATTACATAAGAAAAGCTTGTGGTGTAGTTTTCCAGCTTTGTATAGGGTTTTTCAGTGAGGTGATGGCAATGGCTGGTAAGATGTGGAAACCTTGATTATGGATTTTCCCCCACAATGCACGAGAAAAAGTTGGGGGAGGAGCTTTAATAGTCAAAATTGCTGCCACTTGGATTGGAACCACTGGCAGCAATCTCGTGATGAGTTTTGACTATTAAATTTCTTCTTTGTGGCCTCTGTGAATCACACCCTGGGTGATCCGTGCCTGCGCGGAGCCTCATCGGAAAGTTCTAGAGCTTCTGCGGTAGCAAAAAACACATTAGAATAAGGCCCCTCCCCCCTCGTATAAGTACCTTGGCGCCAAGGCTCCGTTTTCAGTTTCTTTCAACCACCGCGATGAGAGCCTCATAGTTCTGCTTCTGTGAGTAAAAGAGAAAGAGAGTTTATTCTTGATTCCTTCTGTTATCAATCTTTTTTCCTTTAAACTTTTAGATCAAGTTCATTATCATCAGAGATTTTTTTCCCCTTTCTACTGCGCTCGGCCTCCGGCCGCAGCACCCCCCCCCCCAATCATAGTTTTTTTCTCCTCAAATTATTTTCTCCTATTCATGGCCCCTTTGGGCCCATTTAAACACTGCGTGGTCTGTGATAACAAAATACCACTCTCCGACGGCCATGCCAAGTGTCTTTTTTGCTTGGGAGAGGCACACCAGATGTCCTCCTGCCAGCATTGTAAGAACTTCAAGCGCGGAGTCCTCCGTTCTCGCTTATCCAGATTAAAACTCTGTCTTTGGGAACAATCCCTTCAACCAACCAAAATGGCCCAACCTCCTTGTAAGGCCACCTCACAAACCAAAGCAATGGAGAAGGCTCTTTCTGAAGCCTCAAAACAATGTCTATTGACCACACCATCCCACTCCGACGCTCCGTCCACTTTGCCTAAAACTTCAAAAACCCATAAATCGAAGCGCTCGATACCGAAATCCTCGATATCGAAGCCATCCACTAAACGTCAAATGTCCACCGAAGCCTCTTTGGTTCCGGAGCCTTCTCCGCCTAAAAGACCTAAACAGCATGAATCTAAAACTGCAGTCATTTCTCAGCAGCCTCAACAAACCGCCGAATCAATCTCTATTGGTTCCCCTTCTGACGATGACGGAATCCCCTCTCATCAACCCTGCTCCCAATCACCGGACTGGGATGACAGAGTCGATCAATTAACATCTTCTCCTCCCAGTCCTCAACACTCTGTTCTATCGAGCAACCCTTCCGTAGTTGCTTCACCTGACAGGGTCGACTCCAAACAACAATTAGACACCATACCTTATTCGGTAACATCTGATCGTCCACCACGACCTCAGAGACATCAACCCCAACAGTCCCTGGAGCCATCTATTTCATCATGTGTGGCTCAGACTCGCGTTCAGCACTGTCACCGGGGTGCCATTTGCCCCGACCAGTGCTCGACCGGACAAACTGCAACTGCCAATCAGCCAGTTGCTCTATCCAGCTCGGCCGTACCTTCTCATGGCGGGCCTCGATCTTGACAGCCATCGGTGTCGAAACGGCCATATCACCATGACCCACATCAACTCCAACCTGCTCCCTACTTGGCACCTAAAAGACCCAGGACGGTCGAGCAGTTTTCTTCTACACACAAGGCTTTTACAGCTTCAGCCTCCTGATAGTTTCCCGCTAATCCAGACGAGGGAAATCATTCCTCTCGCTCGGCATCTCCAGCATCTATATACTCCACTGCTTTACCAGCTTGTCAACAACCTCCTTTTTGACATCACCAAGACACAGGCTCTGATATTGATGATCCACGATATCCATTCTGGTCCATGGACACTCGTTCTGGCCCTCTATCGATGCACGATTTCCGTCACCCGATAGAACCAAGCCATCAAACTCAACATCAGTATGACCCCGGGTTCGACACCGACGTTCAACCATATCAAACGACGTCCATGGACACTCGGATGACATCTCTCGATATCGAAAATCCTCGACACCAACAAATGCCCATGGACATGCCGCCTCCATCGACATCGAGCCACAAACGTCAATACTATGAAACTCAACCTATCGACACCGAAGTCGATCGACAATCCGTCGACTCCCAACGCGATCCCGATTATTCCGATCACAGATCCAGACCTCAGACGCCGTCAGTATTACTTACCTCACCAGAATCCGACCTTATCGATGCCGACCCACCATCACCGGCGGAAGACTTCCAAACCTACGCCCAACTTATGATCCATATGGCTAAGTCTCTCAGTCTCCAAATCCACCGTCCTTCGACAGAACCGGCCGATCATCTATACGACCCAATCTCTAAAGATAGAACTACTCCAGTACACATCTCTATGCTTCCGTCTCTACTCAGCACCGCTCAACGATCCTGGACAAAACCAGCCTCTTCCCATACCATGTCTAAACGAATCGATAACCTCTACAGAGTCCATGATCCTGGAGCTCTATTTCTTCAAAAACAACCAGCTCCAAACTCTATTTTTGTCGAAGCCTCACAATCCAGATCTCGACATCAACAGACCCTCATACCACCAAATAAAGACAGTAGAAGGATTGACTCAATGGGAAGATAGCTTTACTCATCAGCAGCGTTCACCATGCGTGTCGCTAACTACCAGGAAGCCATGGGTGTATATCAACGTTTCCTTTGGGACAATATGTCAACCTTTGTTGAATCTTTACCAGAGGACAAAAAAGTACTCGCCCAAACCTTTCAACGAGAAGGCATTTCCGTTGCCAAACAGATGCTTTCTGCTAGGCACATGGTAGACACCACAGCAAAGTCAATGGCCACTTCAGTAGCCTTACGATGTTTCTCTTGGCTAAGGACAGCTGGCCTGGCTGAGGATGCCCGCGCACGTATCGAAGACCTTCCATTCGACGGGGCAGGCCTCTTTAATGCTGAAACTGGTGATATTTTGGAAAACGTGCAAAAGAAAAGATCAGCAGCTAGACGTTGGGGAGCTTATCCATCTTACCAACAACGCCCCCAACAAAATCAGTGGAGACGGCCGTACAACTCATATCAAAAATTCCAACGTGATCCTCCAAAACAAACATCTTATACACCCTATTTCAGAAATCAAAGAAATAAACCCCGCCAACAACCCATTACTAGGCGCAACGACCGCAAGCCCAAACATCATGTTTGACACTCCCATGACCGAGATTGCACACCACTCCACCCATCCTGCCCTCTGGAAACACCTACCTGTCTGGGAATCCATCACTACAGATGCCTGGGTACTGTCCAACATCCGGGACGGCTACCGCATCCATTTCTTCCAACTTCCTCCGGCAACACACGTCATCACTCCACCATCTCCAACCCTACAAGAGGAAATAAGAAATTTACTCCTCAAAGATGCCATACAACCCATCTCGCAACACAACAAATGGTTTTTCTCTCGCTATTTCACCGTACCCAAAAAGGACGGAGGTCTTCGCCCTATCTTAGACCTACGAGAGTTAAACAAATGCATCATTACCACAGAATTCCATATGGTTACCCTCGAATCAGTTCTCCCTTTACTCCGCAAAAACGACTGGTTCACTGTCATAGATCTCAAAGACACATACTTCCATATTTCCATACATCCTTCACACAGAAAATTCCTTCAATTTCAGCTAGGATCACAAGCCTACCAATTCAAAAGGCTTCCTTTTGGCCTTGCAACAGCTCCAAGAGTATTCACCAAGTGCATGGCACCAGTAGCTGCTTACCTCAGGTTGCAAAAAATTCTCATATTTCCATATATTGATGATTGGCTCCTCGTAGCTCATTCCCGTCGCAAGGCCCAATGAGACACTCACTTCACCCTTACCCTCCTTTGCGATCTCAGTCTCGCTGTCAACAAACAAGCCTCAGGAAGCCTCCTAGTAGCCCGCCCATCAGCTGATCGTCAGGAGAGGGGAGGGGGGAGGAGTGGAGGAGAAGACAAAATGGCCGCAGCCACATGGCTGCCTGGAGGCTTTTCAGCCATTTCGTCCTCTTTTTTAATGTTCGTAGGTCGAAGCACCATTTCCCATAGGAATGAATTGAAAACCAATTAATCCGTTCAGGCCGAAGAAACGGAAGGCACTGAGGCTTTAAGAAGGGGGGAAACTTCCAACAACACACAGTAAACTCAGCTCCCTTGCTGAGGCATTAAGGGGAAAAAAGCCACCAACAAAATAGCACAGAAACATATCCGCCCCAGCCAAAACCCACCCAGAAGTTTTTTAAAAGGAGAAAACAGCAGCTTACCTCCTTACAGACACACACACACAGGCTCACTCGGAAAGCTGGAGCTCTCTCAACTGCGACACACCCTATACAGTAATGGCCGACAGACCTAAAGCACCAAGAAGCAGCCTCGGCGCCACCTATAGTTAGAAAGTTGAATTGCCCGCCTTTTTTCCCTGCCTGTTTCTGTTCTTATGTCTATATTTTGAGTGGAAATGTTGGGGGGTCGTCTTATACGCCCAGTTGTCTTATATGCCGGCAAATACGGTATACAAAGCTGCAGTTACGGTACAGTTATTTCCAGAGAAGACGATGTATCATATTGTACTCTTCCATGTTTTCTTTGCTGGATATGAAACCTGCGTATTTACTAGCAACTCATGGAGTCCAAATCTTTCATCTTCGAACTGATTTTAATTTCTGTAGTTTAGCCAAAATGTTTAGACTTCAGTGTTGCTTCTTCCTCTTTCCCTAATTTTTATCACCCATCTTAATGAAGAATCTGGGAAACCTGGAAGATTGTACAAGTTTATGTTATTGATGTTTGATTCAATACAGGAATTATCCACCTGTGAATTTTTATTTGCTACGGACAGTTACTCTACATGCTAGAATTTCCCAAAAAATTGTGTTTGTGGAGATTCTCCAAACCACAGCTAGAGGAAAGATACCTTAAAATGCTAAATTGAAAAAAAGTGTAAGGTATTTTTATTTATTCGTTTCTTGTTTATATTATTTATATGTTGTCTTTCCATAGGGTACCTGGCAGCTCACAATAACTAAAATTATACAATGCTCATAGGTTTAAATATAGTAAAAAGAATTAAATATTAGTCATTATTAAAACCAAGATTAAAAACAATGAAATAAAAAAAAACATTCATAAATCTCTTAAGTTTCACAAACTCACCATTCTCTAGACCTCACTTATTGCTGACAAGCCTGTCTGAAAAGTCTTTGCCTGGTGATGGAAGGACAAGAGGGAGGGGGCCAACTTGGCTTCTTGAGGAAGTGTCTTCTAAAGCCTTGGAGACAGCCACTGAGAAGGCCCTCTCTCATGTCCTTACCAAATGAACTTGGGAAGGTGGTGGTAGGAGAGAGGAAACTAAGATCTAGCTAACCAGTAAGTTAGACTAATTTTCACTCAGTCAAATTTCTGTTTCAGAAATGTATTGTGAAACATGGAAATTGTGACACTAAAATACTTTTGAAGGATAAGGATGTAGAGTAGTAATTAGCTCCTGAGGCCGGGATCCATGGTTTTTTTTCTCTTATGATCCCACTGCTGGCACCAGAATCAGGAGCCCCTTTTCCTCACGCAGCCCTCTGTGTACTCTGAACACCTTGTCTAGAGGCAAGAAAATGTTCTGCACTAGGTTTTTTGGTGGTGTAGAGGGCTACAGCTAGCAAGGGAAGTCATGATTGTGCAGATATTGTACAGAGGTCCTTCTGATGACTGGTGAAGATTTTTTTTTAAAGGCTTTTAATAACTACATTGGGTGTTAACTCTACATGCTCCTTGAGATGCTTGTATTTTTAACTTTGTTTTCAAGATTCTTCCATTTTTAGATGGCTATTTTTATATTACCATGTTTCCCCGAAAATAAGACAGGGTCTTATATTAATTTTTGCTCCAAAAAATGCATTAGGGCTTTTTTTCAAGGGATGTTTTATTTTTTTCATGGACAACAATCTACATTTATTCAAATACAGTCATGTCATCAACTGGTTGCTGTACACTTAACGGGGGCTTATTTTTGGGGTAGGGCTTATATTACGAGCATCCTGAAAAATCATACTAGGGCTTATTTTCAGGTTAGGTCTTATTTTCAGGGAAACAGGGTATTCTATGTTTAATTATTTTTCATTGAATAATTTACTTTGTTTTTAACTGTACTCGTGTTTAAATTATTGAATTGAATTGAATTTTATTCAAATTTTAGCCAAAGGCCATTGAAACATTGAGTCAATACACAAAACCATCACATTCCTCATTAGGAGGAACTCTGTTTAAATTATTGAGTGCTGCCTTGAATCCCAGTGGCTGAAACCCTGTTGCATAGCTTTTTGTTGTTTAGTCGTTAAGTCGTGTCCGACTCTTCGTGACCCCATGGACCAGAGCATGCCAGGCCCTCCTGTCTTCCACTGCCTCCCGGAGTTTGGTCAAAGTTGCATAGCTACACCTGCTTAATTAATAGCTGTTCAAGCCATTGTAAAATTTGGACCAAAGCAGAAGTCTTACCCAAGAAGTAGTTCTGCCGATGCAGTTGCATAGTCAATTGCACAGTTCATTGCATACTTCATTGCCCAGTCAGACATGTGCACCGCTTGGTTGTAACTCCTGGTGAACTCGCACAGATGTAACTTTATCTTATATCAGGTGCAATAAGATATCAGCCTTTATGGGAGAAAAGTGACAAGGAAATTATATAAATAAAATAAATAAATTGAGATGTCCACCACTGGCTGCACAATTGGATCTGGCCTCAGTATTTAGGACTGAGGTGTTAAATTTGTCAACATCTTTAAATCTGTTATAAATTTGATATTCTCTTTCCTGTCTAGAGGACATTTTCTCATGAGAAACTCTGCTGTATCTTTCATTGATTTGTCTAAACTGGACATCAATAAAACTACAGAAGAGTATTTGAGAGATTGATGTTTGGTTATAGAAAAGTTTTGGCAGTAACTCACAGAACTTTTACAAGGAAAAGCAGCAATTATTACACAAGGAAGCAACCATAACATGAAGCCAGATTTTGCCAGTCATACTGATATATAACTACCACTAGTTTTTTTGAAACAGGTGAGAACCAACCAAGACCATAACTACATGTCTTTGGGTCTTTGAGATGTTATCAGCAAATGCTTCCTTTCATTTACGTCATCATAATAACACCCTATTGATATGTCATGTTTCTAACAAGGAAGAGTTGTCAAGTATTATAGCCTCCCAGCTCAAGCTTCCCAAGTACCGTGAACACAAGGATTTTAAGTTCAGTTTTCTATTGATTTAGGATGCTTGTGTTATTTTAGGATCCTCTTTGTGTCTTTCATGTTCCATAAGAAAACAAATATCTTCTGGCCATGGTAATGAAAAATGTTCTT
The DNA here is from genome assembly GCA_037013535.1 of Intellagama lesueurii. Taxonomy (NCBI): domain Eukaryota; kingdom Metazoa; phylum Chordata; class Lepidosauria; order Squamata; family Agamidae; genus Intellagama; species Intellagama lesueurii. The sequence continues at coordinate 47,129,363 of JBAJHW010000004.1, forward strand.
TCTGTGGCTGAGTCCCTGAAAGATGAGGAATTCTATCATTTACACATTTGCTTGCTTGTTAGCCTATTTTCTTTTGTATAAACTGGATTAAGCTTCAGGTTTCTCCGTTCTCTAGAAAAGAAATTCGCTTTGAAAATAATTTCAAAGGAGAGGAAATCTTTGGTAAATTCTCCTGGTGAAGTTCGGGATACTTGTTCTTGCCTTGCTCATGACATGCTGATGACAATTGTGTGCATTTCTTATCTATCATTCTGTAGTCATCTCTGTGGCAACTAGAAAATAATAAATGCCATATGTTTTGCTACATTACAGTGGTGAAATGCTGTCGCATATCTTTGTACCTGGTGCAGCCTTAATCAGGTGCTGGAAATGTTTAATTTGCACTAATTAAACCTTTTAGTTCCCCCCTCCATTTTAGATTCTGGCAGAGAATTTGTACCTTTAAAGACTCTTCTCCATCCCAAAACTCTCAAAGGGAGAAAGGGAACTCAAGAGAGCCCCAGAACCTGAAATTGGGGGGGGGGGGGAGGAAACTTCTAATTAGTGTAAATTAAATTAAATGTTTCTAGCATTCGATATGAGTTCTGCTGGGTAAAAAGCTGGATTTTGCCAAGTGTTAGGATAAACCCATTAAAATGATAAGGCCCAGGAATAAGGCAGTAAGTAAAACCTATGGGACCCCTTCACGGACTGCTGCCTTGTCGTGGCGAAGGGGCTTGAGTAATTCAGAGAAGCCATGGGCTATGCCATGCAGGGACACCCAAGACGGACAGGTCATAGTGGAGAGTTCTGACTAAACGCGATCCACCTGGAGCAGGAACTGGCAAGCCACTCCGGTATCTTTGCCAAGAAAACTCCATGAACAGAAACAAAAGGCTAAAAGATATGATGCTGGAAGATGAGCCCCTCAGGTCGGAAAGCATCCAACATGCTACTGAGGAAGAGCGGAGGACAAGGACAAGTAGCTCCAGAGCTAATGAAGTGGCTGGGCCAAAGCCGAAAGGACACTCAACTGTGGACGTGCGTGGAAGTGAAAGGAAAGTCCGATGCTGCAAAGAAGAATACTGCATAGGAACCTGGTATGTAAGATCTATGAACCTTGGTAAGCTGGATGTGGTCAAACAGGAGATGGTAAGAATCAACATTGACATCCTGGGCGTCAGTGAACTAAAATGGATGGGAATGGGCGAATTCAATTCAGACGATTATCATATCTACTATTGTGGGCAAGAATCCCGTAGAAGAAATGGAGTAGCCCTCATAGTCAACAAAAGAGTGGGAAAAGCTGTACTGGGATACAATCTCAAAAATGAGAGAATGATTTCAATACGAATCCAAGGCAGACCTTTCAACATCACAGTAATCCAAGTTTATGCACCAACCTCCGATTCTGAAGAGGCTGAAATTGACCAATTCTATGAAGACTTACAACACCTTCTAGAACTGACACCAAAGAAAGATGTTCTTCTCATTATAGGGGACTGGAATGCTAAAGTAGGGAGTCAAGAGATAAAAGGAACAACAGGTAAGTTTGGCCTTGGAGTTCAAAACAAAGCAGGGCAAAAGCTAATAGAGTTTTGTCAAGAGAACAAGCTGGTCATCACAAACACTCTTTTCCAACAACACAAGAGGCGACTCTACACATGGACATCACCAGATGGGCAATACCGAAATCAGATTGTTTATGTTCTCTGCAGCCAAAGATGGAGAAGCTCTATACAGTCAGCAAAAACAAGACCTGGAGCTGATTGTGGCTCTGATCATCAGCTTCTCATAGCAAAATTCAAGCTTAAACTGAAGAAAGTAGGAAAAACCACGGGGCTAGTCAGGTATAAGCTAAACCAAATCCCTTATGAATACACAGTGGAAGTGAAGAACAGATTTAAGGAACTAGATTTGGTGGACAGAGTGCTTGAAGAACTATGGATGGAGGCTTGTAACATTGTACAGGAAGCAGCAACAAAAACCATCCCAAAGAAAAGGAAATGCAAGAAAGCAAAGTGGCTGTCCAACGATGCCTTACAAATAGCAGAGAAGAGAAGGGAAACAAAATGCAAGGGAGATAGGGAAAGTTACAAAAAATTGAATGCAGATTTCCAAAGAATAGCAAGGAGAGACAAGAGGGCCTTCTTAAATGAACAGTGGAAAGATATAGAGGAAAAGAATAGAAAGGGAAAAACCAGAGATCTGTTCAAGAAAATTGGAGCTATTAAAGGAACATATTGTGCAAAGATGGACATGATAAAGGACAAAAATGGGAGGGACCTAACAGAATCAAAAGACATCAAGAAGAGGTGGCAAGAATACACAGAGGAATTATACCAGAAAGATCTGGATGTCCCGGACAACCCAGATAGTGTGGTTGATGACCTTGAGCCAGATATCCTGGAGAGTGAAGTCATGTGGGCCTTAGAAAGCATGGCTAACAACAAGGCCAGTGGAGGTGATGGCATTCCAGTTGAACTATTTAACATTTTAAAAGATGACGCTGTTAAGGTGCTACACTCAATATGCCAGCAAGTTTGGAAAACTCAGCAGTGGCCAGAGGATTGGAAAAGATCAGTCTACATCCCAATCCCAAAGAAGGGCAGTGCCAAAGAATGCTCCAACTACAATGGAGATGGGCCACTGGCCCCATCACCTCCTGGCAAATAGAAGGGAAAGATATGGAGCATTCTCCAACTACCATACAATTGCACGCATTTCACACGCTAGCAAGGTTATGCTCAAAATCCTACAAGGTAGGCTTCAGCAGTATGTGGACCGAGAACTCCCAGAAGTACAAGCTGGATTTCGAAGGGGCAGAGGAACTAGAGACCAAATTGCTAACATGCGCTGGATTATGAAGAAAGCCAGAGAGTTCCAGAAAAACATCTGCTTCATTGACTATGCAAAAACATTTGACTGTGTGGACCAAAGCAAACTATGGCAAGTTCTTAAAGAAATGGGAGTGCCTGACCACCTTATCTATCTGCTGAGAAATCTATATGTGGGACAGGAAGCAACAGTTAGAACTGGATATGGAACAACTGATTGGTTCAGAATTGGGAAAGGAGTATGACAAGGCTGTATATTGTCTCCCTGCTTATTTAACTTCTATGCAGAATACATCATGCGAAAGGCAGGACTGGAGGAATCCCAAACCGGAATTAAGATTGCCGGAAGAAATATCAACAACCTCAAATATGCAGATGATACCACTCTGATGGCAGAAAGTGAGGAGGAATTAAAGAACCTCTTAATGAGGGTGAAAGAGGAGAGCTCCAAAAATCGTCTGAAGGTGAACATCAAAAAAACTAAGATCATGGCCACTGGCCCCATCACCTCCTGGCAAATAGAAGGGAAAGATATGGAGGCGGTGACAGATTTTACTTTCTTGGGCTCCATGATCACTGCAGATGGTGCCAGCAGCCATGAAATTAAAAGACGCCTGCTTCTTGGGAGGAAAGCGATGACAAACCTAGACAGCATCTTCAAAAGCAGAGACATCACCTTGCCAACAAAAGTCCGCATAGTCAAAGCTATGGTTTTTCCAGTAGCGATGTATGGAAGTGAGAGCTGGACCATAAAGAAGGCTGACCGCCGAAGAATGGATGCTTTTGAATTGTGGTGCTGGAGGAGACTCTTGAGAGTCCCCTGGACTGCAAGGAGATCAAACCTATCCATTCTGAAGGAAATCAACCCTGAGTGCTCACTGGAAGGACAGATCCTGAAGCTGAGACTCCAATACTTCGGTCATCTCATGAGAAGACTCTCTGGAAAAGACCCTGATGTTGGGAAAGTGTGAAGGCAAGAGGAGAAGGGAACGGCAGAGGACGAGATGGTTGGATAGTGTCATCGAAGCTACCAACATGAATTTGACCCAACTCCGGGAGGCAGTGGAAGACAGGAGGGCCTGGCGTGCTCTGGTCCATGGGGTCACGAAGAGTCGGACACCACTTAACGACTAAGCAGCAACAAAACCTATGGGAATTTGGAGCTGGACACAACATTGCCATCCCTCATAACCTACTACAGGGTTTATAGTACTAGAGCTGTATTATAAGCATCTGGCACTGAGCCAAACTCCATCTGCAGTGACTCCTCAAAAACATAAAATTTTGAAGGTAGGGCAAAGGTTGAATCTTGATAGAGGACAACAGCTGCTGAACCAAAATGTTTGTTCAGGCACTTTGCAAAATTATTTCCAAAGTTTCCTCACCATATTCTGGTGACTGCTTCCCCTAGCCCCGTGACTGTTCCCAAGAGTGACACTAGGTAGATGACATTGTGAATGGAGCAAAACAATGTCTAGCCTGCCAATACCAGGTACACTGCTTTTACCACTTTTTGTGGCAGTGCCAAAAGGAAAGGAAAAGAAAAGAACAAATCTGTGTTGTAGACACTGTTAATTGTGAACCCTGAAAAATTGATATTCTCCTTCATCTTAATAAATTGAGTGAAGCTTTTTCCTCAATTTTTCTTTCCATAAATATGGTGGAAACATTGCAAAGGCCTGTGATGCTATATCAACTATATGATCTCTATGGATACTGTGTGGGTACCCACACACCTTCTCTACCTGTGTGTGCTGCTGTGCAAAGGATAGCCACCCCAAACTCCTGCACTAAGTTTAAACTTATAAACAGGGACTCTTTTCAAGTCATCCCTATTACAAACAGCCAGTTCCCCTTTTCCCGGCTGCTGTAACATTGCCATGGGCGGGATATAAGTATAATAAATAAATAAATAAATAAATAAATAAATAAATAAATAAATAAACCAAAAATAGTTTTTATTTTGAAAAATACAAAGAAATAAAAAGATTCAGTGAAAAGCTTAAAAAACAAACAAACTTAGAACAGTGTTCCAGATGGTCAGTTTCTATAATATATAATCCTGTGCTTTTACTTTTAAAAAAATAATTCTGAACAGTTTCTGTTCCTTTCATAGAGAGATATATACTTGCTTTGATGGAAATACTAACAAGACCACACACTTCAAGTCACTCTATTTTCACAAACAGATTACTCTCATTCTAATTCCCAGACTCTCACTGATGGCACTCACTCTGTTCTTTGCATGCCCTTATATAAAAAACAGAATTTCTCCAGCTGGCAACCACCCAGACTAATCAGCGCATAGTTTGATTCCTCAGCATTATTTCACACTTCTCATCTTCTCTTTACTGTCACTCTTGGCTTGCTCTGCACAAACAACTGATAATCAGACCTAGTCGTTTGCCATACAAACATATATAGACCTGCACATACAGTATCTGCATATTGGAAAATGGCCACATACTTAATATACTGAATATTATTTTTATTTAATTCAATACAGATGTACTGCACCACCCTTTTGTATCATCAGAAGAGTTACAGAAACTCATTTTTTTACAGAAATATTTTTCTGCCCTTACATTGCATGTTGATAGAGTTTATATTCCAGTTTATATCCCTAATTGTAGGTACAGCCATACGAATGATTATTAATCCAGACAAATGCAGAATGGAAGGTTGTGATCTAAGATAACATAGGAAAAACAAAACTGTTGCTTTTCTTAGTAGTGTTTGGCTTTGGTTAGCCCTGGACTTGCTTAAAAATCTGATCATATGATAAGTAATTAAATAAAATAACTTGATTCTTCATTGCAGGACTTTTTTTTCAGGTAAAATCTCCCTAAAATTATATATTCTTAAGACAGATCCGTTCTAGAAGACAGGAATCAGGTTGGAAACCATGTGAAAAAGCTGCTTCTTGAGATCTCAAACACCTTAGGGCACATGAAGGGACATATAGAAGGAATAGATTCATATTATCTTTTTAGTGTTCTCTTCCTGTTCTTCTCTTTCATTTATCCTTCCATGACCTGTCCCTCCCCTTTATTAAAATATTGCCAGTAGACTAGATTTTTTTGACACATTCTGAAATAATAATATTGTCTGCCCTTCATTTTTTGTGGGTTCATAATGCAGAGTTGCAAGCAGGTATTTAATTGTTCTCTTCACCTGTATTAGTACCTTAAATATCATCACATTGTGAAATTATTTCATATTTTCTGCTGTCATGTTAAATGTAGAAGAAAAAAGAAATATTTTCCAAAATGCATTGAGTGAAATGCAAGCCCCATTAAAATTGTTTTTGCAGGTATTACATACAGTAGTAGCAAGTAAAAAAGAAAAGTACAGACACAAATATTCAGAAGGTGACAGGAAGCAAATTATAGCCTACTGTGATTGTTGTGTATCAAGCAAGATACAATTTATTTACTTTGGTTTCTTCCTGTGTTAAGTTTTGGGAAGAAAATACATTTTACCAGGTGTTTGAACCATATGTTCTCAAAACACTATGATTTCTGTGCCTGATTTACTAAAAATTAATCGAATAAGCTAGCAAGGATATTTCCTATTGAAATTGAACTCCCCTGTTTATTATATTTTCAAGAGGCAGCAGTTTAAATCCTTTCAAGTCCACCATGAGTATTTAACATACACACACAAGTGATTTTTTGCATGTTTTTGCTTGATCTGTAGTCATCAAAGATGATGTATGTCCATGTGAGTGTCATTTCCACCATGACTTCAGGTTCATGGAATGTGATATGCACCCCGAGATTCCCTTAGAATGTATCTTGGAGTTATTTTGTTTTTTTAAATGGGTTGACTACTTTGAGTTAATTGAGATGTGCTTGTAGCCAGACCTTCTGTAGCCAGGCATGAGAAATCTGGAGGCATGTCTGAGAAAAAAAATTCTGCAAAGCTTGATGGTTTCTTCTGCAGCCCTCCCCATTTTCAAACAGTACATAGATGTCAGAAGGGTGAGAACTCTTGATTAAAACAGAGGAGAAGGACTAAAGGGAAAGGCTGAGTGATCACTGAAGTAAAAGTAAAGATCTGTAAGGAGGAAAATGGGAGGAAGATAGAAAGAGGGAGCAGAAAGAAGGAAAGAGAACATGGATGAAATTAAGAGGGCTCTACCCATGCAACACTGATATCTCTGCTAGAGTTTAAATAAGTGTACAAGGATTATTGGCTGGCTTTTTTGTCTTTGAAGGCCTTAACACATGCTTAAATAATTAAGCAACATTTTCCATTCTTCATGTATTATGGGTGCATAATCCAAAGTAAAAACTTGATTGCAAGCATCCAGGAAGGCAGAAGGCCCTTATGTACGTAAACAGGGGAAGTTGCTATTTTTTTCCCTCCAGTTTAAGTTGCGTGGCACTCTGAAGAGTCTCTATCTCTGAATCATACTTCTGGGACACAAAGTTAGGGCATGAAATTGGTTACCTCCACTCTCCATGCTCCTCCCCATGCATGTGTGGATGTGTGTTCATCACAAGCCTGGGGATTTTTGGATCCAAGCCGGTCTCTAGGAGAGAAAAGCTTAACAGAAAGCAGATGATAAAAATAGCTTCCCTATGTGATGTACTGTGATGTCTGGTAACTGGGTATACAGATTTAGAAACTTCATGAGAATTTCTTCTTAAATCAGAGTGCATGTCAATAATGGTGGTTGGACTTAGACATTCCATGAAATTGACCCTGTGAGTTCTCAGTTGAAGAAGAGTGGTTTTATTTATTGCTTAAAGTCGACTTCTCTTAGGTTATGGTGTATTGAATAATGATGGAGAAAATTGCCATTCAAGAAAAGTTGTTTCTCTGCATCTTGGAAAACAGATTTCAGTGTTCAGCATCGGGTTTATTGAATCTGCATATATATTCACCTTTTTTTTCCCCAGCAGCATTTTGAACATCTACCAAATTATACTTGGCTATTCAGGGGTTGGGTACCCCCCTTTTTTTTTTTTTTTTTTTTTTTTTTGTGCTACATTTGCCTGGGGGCAAAATGAACTGTTCAGTGCTGAAATCCAAGTTGGGAAGGGTCTGGGGACTACATTCAAGAAGTGAGCAAGAGCAAGGCAAGGTGTGTGAAACTAGATGTAGGGTTTTGTTTTTTACTAATTTGGGTATTTTTCCCTGCAAAGTACAGTGCCATTTTTTGTACATCTGCTGAGCAATAAGCAACAGTGCAACCATTTCTCTGACTACAAAGCACAGGCCAGTTCTGCACAGCAGTGTCCCGTGCTTTAAATATCATCTCAGGGTCAGAAGTAACATAAGAAGAACCTTCCAGGCAGGAGTACATTGAGAGATTTTCCTCTACAGTATTATCTTTGGCAAAGCCTAATACTTAATAACTGCTACCACCAAATTCCTTGGAGCCAACTTTTCTCTGTACAAGGCTAATCTATCACAGTAAAATGTACAAAAACAATAGCCAAGTGCTTAAAAACAAAAGCTGTATGTTACAGAGAACAGCTTTGTGCTTAAACATCCAGCTGGTGCTATATGTGACAGCAAGTTGCATGCTGATGAATGGGCAAGAAACAGGCTTGCTGAGGAATAAATTGTTCCACCACTCTATCCCTAGGTTGAAGACAAAGTAGACTCCTGAGGGAAGAATTCTCATCCCCACCTCTGCCCTAAGTAGAAATAGATTAGTAATGTAGGAGGAAGAGAGCCCTCTATCCTTCCTTTGCCAGACCCAGAGGGCTAGTAAAATGTTTTGTAGACTAATAACTTATATGGATTTATTTACAAGGCCAATAAAGAGGAAGAACTTTTTTAAAAAGTCTTTAAATAGTACAATGCAAGCTTAGGTAGGTGGATTCCCTTCTGTATTACCTGGATAAAGTAGGAAGGTGGAATTACAAAGCGTGTCTCCAAAAAAGTACTTCTCTGTTAAGCATCCTGGGGCAAATCAAAGCTGTTTGTTCTGTGTACAGCTTGCAGATAGACTACACTCCTTATTGCTGTCATAGTAGTAGCTGGGGACGGGGACCATTATGATCTGTATGCTTTGATGTGTCTCCTATTCCTCCTTTAAACAAGATAAAAAGAGAAGGCACAAAAAAAGAAAGAAAAAATGGAACATAGATTCCTCAAGATCTGAAATGGGAAAACTGGAAATATGGGGGTGGGGGGCTGATGTGGAATATTTTCTTTTAAAGTAAGATTTTTTTAATTAGATATTAAAATTATATCTTGTATATATGAAATAATATAAAGTTATAGAATATAATAGTATAGGAAGAAATGCATTATTTCCCTTTCCCTTAAGTCGTGCCCTCTTTCACTTTAGGCCACACTCTCCTGTGGGTTTGCCTCCTCCAAGTAGTTGGCCGTACAGGAAACTGGCCCCCAATCCCATGGAATTTCTCACCCCTTGGTAGTCTCTCTCCTGCTGTCTCTACCCTTCATTCCTTTTTCTGCTGCTGCTTGCACAGTTTAATGTCTGGAAGTCAGAGTGGGAGAACAAACTGAGGCACCAGTTCTTAAGGGTTAATAGCTGTTCCATAGGTCAGAAGGGCAAGGGGAGCCAGATGACTGTACCTTCTGGGGTATCCAGTGAAAGGGCCCTGCATGCTCTTCAGTGCTTCAGCCCAATAGAACTAATGAGAACAAAGCAATTGGGAAGGTGAGTTTTAACCCATTATTTCCCTGATTCAGTGCTAACTGCCTTATTAAGATTCTTTCAAGCTGTTACCCAAATGGCAGGACATTCTCCATTGGCCTTAAGGAGTACAATAAGTGCTAATATAAAAAGAATTATGCAGAATGTTTTATTTTGCCTGAATATGTTATGAGATCAATGTTTTTCAACTATACATGAAATGTGTTGCATCACAACTTGCCAGACTAGAGTAATACTTTTCTGTTTCTTTTTCCAGATGTCTCAAAGTATGTCATCAGTATCCCTGAGGCATTCTGAAAAAATTGCTATCAGAGAGTAAGTATACCTATTGGTAATTGTCAAGTTAAACATTTCTGTTTTACTGCAATCTTTTTATAAAATATTAATAATGATGATGATGATAATAATGATAATAAACAAAGTAGGTTCTTTTAGAAACCCTTAGTTGAATACAGACTGAAAGCTATTCAGTGGGTTAATTATTTGCTTTAGTTTGTGTGAGTTTATAGACTTATCAAAACCATTTTGAACATTTATTTCCCCCCCCCCTTTTTTTTTTTTTTTGGCTGAAATCTTGCTACATAATGTAGCAAGTCATACTAAAGTAGGCCCATTGAATCAGTGGGAATTTGGTGATTCAACTCCTCCATTTGTTCCGTTGATTCAAATGGGCCTACTTGTGTTTTCCTTTAGCGTAGTAAGTTGCAACTGGAGTAAGCCTATTTGACTCAGTGGAATATATGGAGGAGTCGAATCACCAAAACCCAACTGATCCCGTGGATCTGCTGTAGTGAGACTTTCAACACTAAGCCACGGGATTTTAGCCAGTATGTCACAGAACCTCTCATGTTACTTATTTTAGAAGATCACAAAACTATGTCTGAAATTTACTTCAGGTAGTATCCCAAAGCTCTCTGCCGCACACGGTTTTGTTGTGTTCTTAAGTCTGGAGATTGTATTTACAGGAGTATGGTTAAGAATTTGACATATACTTCAGTACATGTCACTGTTGTGTTTTGAGCTTCCTTTCTCTTTGTCTATGACATTTATATCTGTCCTTTTCTCCAATCAGGATCTCTCTCTTCCTTTTTATCATCACAAGTAGCTTGGGAGGAAGGTTAGACTAAAATATAGTGACTAAGCATTGTCCCCAGTGAGCCTCATTGCTAAGTGAAGATCTGAACCTAAATCTCCCCAGTCCTGGTTTGACATGTCAAGTACTACATGACAGTTAGCTATCTTTTTTTTTTGGTTATAATTTATTATATACATAACTCAGTATAACTATATGTTTACAGAGCTCACCATGTTGGCAACATATTTACAGCCACATAAAATTTTCCAGCAGTTTTTTAACAGTTAACACAGATCTATATGCCATTTAAAAAGTACGTCAATGATGGGCATGAAAGGTAGAATCCTGTGTTCCCTTGTCTAGCAATCAGCCCAATAATGATCGTAGGACATTCTTCTGAGTAAATATCTCCTTCTCAATCTTGTGCTTTTAATCTAGTTTTCAGGTTGGCGATTTGGTTCTCATTATTTTGGATGAGCGTCATGACAACTATGTCCTGTTCACTGTTAGCCCCACTTTGTATTTCTTACACTCAGAATCTCTTGCTGCACTGGATCTGAAACCAGGTGAGTGTGGTAAGTGTCATAACACAGCACAGTGTGTTCTTCCGATAAGTTTAAAATACTTAATCATGTATTAGAGAAAAAGTTTTGAACGTTCCATACACATATTTATTTATATGTATAAATGTATTGAGGTATGCTTCTTGTTCAGATGAATTCAAACTCCAGAAAGAAATTATAGTGATTGAAAGAGATCTGAGTGGCGATTGAGAGAGATCTGAGAGATGTGTGAATCAAACTGGAGCTCCTCCAAAGTGATTGGAACTGAATGCTCCTGAAAATTCATTAGTCATTTCAATTCAGAGGGTGACAAAGACAGAGGCCCATATCGCTGTATTCAGGTGTCCAGGAACGGGTTAATCTCTTTTGTCATTTCCTGTCTATGGAAAGCAGCCATCTGAAGAGAGGAGTCTCTACTACATATAGAGCCTCTCGAGACAGTAAGGAACTGTGATTTCTTTATGGTCCCCAAACGTGTGAAGAGCTTGTACTTTATTTCAGACTAGCTCTTCACTTGAAGAGGAGGGGCTAGCCTTCTTCGCCCCCTCCCCATGTGTTTGGATTTATCCTTTTCTTGAGATCCTGGGTAGGGCTTGTGTTCCCCCAAATGGTGCATTTCTCCCCAGAACTTCCTCTATGTCAAGCACCAGATAGGAGAGAAGAGGAGGAGAAGGCATGTAGTTTTGCAACTGGCTTCTAATCATACTGAGTAATGTTCCAGTGATGAAGGGGAATTGTGAGTGCTATTTGATACTTTGCGTATCATCCCATGCATAACAAAACATTTCCTTTTAGCTTCAGGTGCATCGCGAAGACCCTGGGTATTAGGGAAAGTAATGGAGAAGGAATACTGTCAGGCAAAAAAGGTAAGAATTAGAGATTTATTCTAGTATGGTTCATTAAAATTGGATAAGCAGACTTCACGATCTTTATCATTGTTGAATTTACTCATAATATTCTTTGTTCATCCATCTGCCTTCCGTATGCCACAAACCAGCCCACGTTAGCCATCTCCACTAGAACTTGAACTTTTACATTAAAAAAATAAACAAATTAATCTAATTTGTATGAAGGGGTAACTTTTTTCTTGTTGATCTTTGCCCACTACTTTATGACTAATATGTAAGTTTTTAATTAATTTTAAAATTATTTTTAAAGCCTTAAATATAAAAATACTCAAACATCTCCACAATAACAGGCAGACACAACATTTTGGAAGTAAACTGTTGTTGCACAAAATTTAATGATGTTACAATTTGTTGCCTTATCTTGCAAAAAGAAATGTTATTTTTGTGTTGTTACTTGGAGAATTAAGGTTCCAAGCTCTGATTTCTGTTTGTCTTTCACTCTGAAAATGCTCCTGAATATATAAGTCTAACCCTGTCCCTTTTGCTTCATGAATTTATATAGATTTATGTGAAAGTCATCAGTAGCCCATTACTACCAATTTGCAGGACCTGTGAAATTACTCATTCATGCTTACTTGAGTCCCATAGTTGCTACTATCTAGTTATGTAACCTTGGCTCCTAGTTATTCAGTTACACTGGATATTTGTCTGATTGTGTGACCTGAACAGGGTTATGGAAATGAGACCTGATTCTAGATTCCCATTTTGTCTTGCCTCACTTTTTTTCTGCTCTGTTGGTCATCCATTCAGATAGACTTGGGTATACCTTCCAAGAGTAGTCTCTTTCCCAGCATATGTGTGTTTCATGTATATTACAGAAATATATTATGTGATTAAATGATTTGAATATATTTGATTTACAAAAGTTTTAATATTGTTGTACAGACACAAGTCAGTTTTTAATAGTATTATTATGGATAAGCAGTGAGACAGACAAGCTGCTGTTACTTCAGAGTTGCATGCAGGAAGAATGTGTAATGCCAGGCATTTAGTGCTTCCCTCCTTCTCCTTTCAAATGGATTTATTGACAACCTGACAACAAGGTAGTCTTACCTGCTGAGGAGTTCAGATATAACTTTTGAAATAATGCTCCCTCTCTTTCTCTCTAGGCACAAAACAGATTTAAAGTTCCTCTGGGTACAAAATTCTATAGAGTAAAAGCAGTGCCATGGAACAAGAAAGTATAACACATCATGGAAATTCAACTTATTACAATTTTTTCTGGCTTGGCCTTCAGGTCACATTCGTCACTCCAAGTAGCAGGCCATCTTTTTTATACTGAGGTCACATGACAATGCTCCACAATATAAAAGCTTTTTTTTTTCCCTTTTTAATGTGTTACATTTTAGAAACAAGAAATTCATCACAAAAACTGGCTTAACAGTTCCAGTTTTTCTACCTGGACAAAGTGTGGACCAAAAGAGTTCATTTTATGGAAGGCAACCCTTGCATATCATGGCTTATTTACTAGCCATGTTAATTGCCTGTTTAATATACATTACTTCATGTTAGGTGTTAAATGTTAGCTACCGTTACCAGCATATGTCCTTTTGTGAAATCATTATCAAAGTACTTGCGCTCTTAACAGATTCTTTAATATGTATAAAATTCATATTTAAAGAGTGTTCATTGCATGCAGATAATCATAATTTTCTTCAACATGAGTTTGCCTCAGTAGATGAAAAGGTAACTACTGCAACTTGCTCCATTACATTGCATTAAAAAATCCTTGAATATAAACAGCTGGGGGGGGGGGGAAGTACCTTGTTGGGCTGATACAAATCAGCCATAGTAAATATACAGTCCTTAAAAGTGTCTTTGAAGGATTGATCACAGATTTTGAAGGGAAGTAGCTGTGCCCTTGTGTTTAAATGAAGCACCCCGATTTTCCCAATCCACAGAGAAATCTTGTATTAATTTAGAAAAATCATATTGATGAAATTCAATTTCATGGCTGAGGTTCAAGAAGAAGAAAAGAATCCATTGTACATTAACTATAAAAAGGCCATTTAAGTAACAAATTATTGTATTGTAAAAGACATGTAGAATTTTAAAACAATAAAGATTTGAACATGTAAATGTCTCAATGGTCTGCATGCTTTTTAAATGCCACTGTGGTATGGCACCTCTATCCAAGACTGTTCATGTAAATTTTAAATTGAAATGTATAAAGTAATTTGTATGGATATAAAATGCCTGTATTATTCCAAAAGAAACAGCATTCTGAAAATTTCAGTGTATTGTCAAATTAATAATTTAAATGACAGTTCATGTTTTGACGCAAAATATTTAAGTAAAATGGTTCAAATAAATTGCTTGGGACAAGACAAAAAAGTGGTTTTGTTCTAACAAATATTCATCTGAATTTTCTTGTTCTACAAAAGTACCATTAATGGTAGAACTAAACCTACATTTAATATTGAGGAAATTGTTAAAGGCTCATGTTACTGTGTTTCCTATTTTAACCACACATAATAGCCCAGTTCCCAGTCATTCTTATCAAGAGTTGATCAGACCAGGAAGAAATTGTGTGCTCTTCATGTAGTTTGTGAAGATGAAAGCCTTATGCAAGTATTACTTTCAGTATAGGCAGAAGGCAGCCAAAAGTTGTTAGGTTTAGCGCTAGCCCCAAACTGCATGGTGGCTGCTTGTAGCTTCTTCAGTGGGGAGTCCTCTGTGCAGGCTCTTTGTAAAGTCTGGTTTAGAATCTGCTCTTCTTCCATTGGTATCATTGTAACATCTGCATGAGAAGGCTTCTGTGGGAAGAAACATGGCTGATCTCAGTTTCTCTACCCAGAAACCTCCCTTCACCTCTAGTTCGTTGACTACATATTTGTCACTTGGATGCATGGCAGGGAAATCATTAGAAAAACCCCACTAGCATATCAATAACTTTCATCCTTCTATTAGCCTAAACCAGGCCAGTCTATACAATAAGTACACATTCTAGATGCCACTGTGCAACTGCTCAAAGGACATATGAGTGCTATATTATATTGGAAACCCACAAACCATTACACACACAGTATGTCTCCAGCCAGAACACACTACTAGGTCCATTGTCTATAGCCAAGCTTCTCTATAACCAGATGTGCTCAGAATCACAGGACACAGACTCAAAATTCATGGATTTAGAGCAGACATTGCAATACCGACACTAGAAGGTGAAAATCAAATTGGCAGAGAAAAGAGACTGACAGAGCACAATTGGTAGTCACCTAGAGTTTAAGACCACTAATTTGTATTATTTGTGAGCTGTAGTTCATTCTGGACCATAATATTTTCCTTTTCCAGGCTGTGGCTGGCAGGTTTATACTTGCTTACAGGCAACTCCTCCTATTTAAACATCTGCTAACACAAGAGGCAACACAATGTGCAGATAGAGACAGGAACAAGACTCTACCACAAAACTAGTTGCGAGTTGTATCCCCATATCTATATTGGCAACACCATCAAGGGTCTTAACAACCTCAGTCTTGGTATCACTATTTACTACATCATCCTTTAATGTGATTTATGCCATTTCCTACCAACTTTGTCTCTTTCCACATTTTATGTATGACAGACAGAGCTGCCTCTGCATAAAAGGACAAACAGACTTAAGTCTGACTTCAGGAATGGCAACACAGAGAAACCAGTTTCTGAACTTTTAAGCCTCCCAGAATTCTCTGTTAGGAATCTCAAAGTGGCCATTGTAGGGAAAAAGAACTATAAGGGAAGATTAAAGAGGAAAACAGTGGAAGTGGGCCACATACACAAATTCAAATGTGTTTTTAAGGGCTTATATATAGACCAAGGCTACTCATTGCACTATATTTATTAATAAGCTAGTTTTCTACCACGTCTTATGAATATAAAATAGTTGTCTCCCTTGACATACACTGATCTCTGCCCTAGAAATATGACAGTGAAATCTACCAGACAATCACACTTACTATGGCCTGCAATTTTAAGTAATTAGTATCTTAATAATTCCATCCCTGTGTTAATGATGCACTCTTATATTGTTGTTGTTTCCACACCTACTTATGATTCCACCACCAACATCTCAGGAAGAAGTATAAATCAAGGTGGCAAATATGAGCACTCCATGTGTCTGAAGAAGTGGATTTTGATCCACAAAATGTCATGCTTCCTTGTGTGTCAGTCTTTACGGTACCACAATATTTTGTCTTTTTTCCCTTTGGTTTTCCTTTTAATTTTGCCAACGTGCTGAAACAGATTAACATAATGCTTTGGAATCTGTGGGCAAGGATTTTTTGAAGTCCACAGGAAATTCTCTTCATGTTATCACAATGAAAGTTTTTATTTAAAAAAGCAACTACCCATCAGCATTTCTCATAACATTTGAATCCTTTCCTATTTAAACTTCTCATCTTAAATTACTCCTAGAATGAGATGAGATTCTTTTGCATACTAATCCTGAAAAGAGAATTTCTTGGTTACACCGGCCTTTCAAAAGAACTTTAAGAATATTAAGTCATACATTTAGAATATAAACAACTAGTGATGACCTTGGTTTTTCAGGAATATTTGTCATCTGCTTCATTTTATAATCTTTATGTGTATCTAAAATGGAAATTCTGTCAAACAAAACCCTAACATATTCAGTAATGATTCTGAACAGTCATCTGAAAAATATTTAGTTTACATATTTCTTGGATATTGCAGCCTGACTAGCCTATGAAAATATGAGTGCTATGTACTGCCACCTTGTTTCATCTATCTCCACAACAACAAAAGCACATCTATATCCTTAGAATTTAAATAAACAGCACACACAAAGAGAGAAAGATGTACTAAATTATCCGGTAGTTCCTTTTTATTTTTGACGCCTCCTTTCCATGCATTTTTCATTGTCATCAGTTCTTCGTATGAGTCCTTGATATGGAAGCAGTAGTAAGTATTTTAATTTAAACATAAAAACAAAGCAAAAAGCAAAGTGTGCTGCTTATATACCACCCCATAGTGCTTCAAGCACTCTCTGGGCGGTTTACAAGTTAATTATGCAGGCTACACATTGCCCCCCCAGCGAGCTGGGTACTCATTTTACTGACCTCGGAAGGATAGAAGGCTGAGTCAACCTTGAGCCGGCTACCTGGGATTGAACCCCGGGTCGTGAGCACAGTTTTGGCTGCAGTACAGCAGTTTAACCACTGCGCCACGAGGCTCTTAAAACAGTAGCTAATTAACTTCCCCGAGTGAATGCTTTTCAGTTAAAATCAGAAGCAACACACAGTAGTAATAGAATAAGAACTTTGTGTCTCAGTAAAGTGAAATCATGTTCAATTTCATAGAAGAATCATAAAATATTTGTGTTGGAAGGGGCTTATAAGGCCATCAAGTCCAACCCCCTTCTCAGTGTAGAATTCCAAAGCAAAGCAGATCTGACAGATGGTTGTCTAACTTACTCTTGAATGCCTCCAGCATTGGAGCACTCATGACCTCCCGAGGTAATTGCTTCCATTGTCATACTGCTCTAACAGTTAAGAGGTTTTTGCTGATTTTCAGCAATCTGGCTTCCTGTGGCTTGAGCCCATTGTTAATATTTATTGTTTGGAGTAGAAAATGTGATGGAGCACTTGGGTGAGAATTGCTGTTTCACGGTAGAGCTATATGGTAGTCCAATTTTTATATTAGTTACAAGACTTGAGAGGAGAAACAAATGTAGTTGGGTGAAAACTAAAAGCACTGAGTTGCGACTTTTGCATCCATTATAGCTTCAATAGGGAGGTTTTCAATCACATACCATCTGTCTTGGTGTGGTAAACCTTTGGTATGAAATGGCTTGCCACACAAAAGTTCTTTTGAAAATGAAGTCTCTGTTGTGTGCAGTACATGGTGAAAGACTCAAGCTCTGGGAGCAACTTTGCTTGAAACACACACGGACAAAAATGGAACATCTGATCAGCTTATTTCATAAATGAAAATCATGTACAGATTGCTGATGGATTGAATTTTCACATGAACTGAGCGCCTTCAACAAAAGAGTGTTGCAATATGAAGTGTTTGATGGAAGTTATCCATTTATATTTCATTGGATTGTTACAGCCAGTGTTATGATCCAAAGATACTATAAAGTTATATTGGAGTGGAAGTTCAGCTGGGTTCCTTGTTCACAATTTCTGTAATAACTGGGGAAGTTTAGCTGATAAAATCAGTTTCTGTTTGCATGTAAAGAGTCTCTGGAAGCCAAATCTAACACACGCCCTTAGCAAAAAAGCAACACAGCTGAGCTCTAGATGCTAAGACCTGGGAAATACTAAAATAACTGCTGCAGACATTATTGTGCTCATGCAGCTTACTAGACATCTGGCTGTTAATGTTAATAGAACAGTTACAGGCATTCCCTCTTCTCATTCTAACATTTTAATATTGTCACCAATGGAGAATTTCAAAAGAAAAATAGTCAAACTCATCCAATGCTGTTCCTACCTCCTCACGTTGGTGCTTTTGGATTGGAAGGATCAACTGACAGTGCTATCATTGCCCAGGAGATGTCTGGATGTGTGCACATTCTTCACAGATGTTCCTTCCATGTTCTGTGAACCTAGGAAGATCATGGAGGGAGCTTTGTTGACCTGACCACCTATGACATTCTAGAGTGGATCCATTGAATCAGTGGAACTTATGGAGGAGGTGACTCACTAAATTCTAACTGCTTCAGTGGGCCTACCATAATTGTGACTGACTATTGCAGTGATGGCAAACCTTTTTGAGCCCGAGTGCCCAAACGGCAACACAAAACCAAATTATTTATTTCGAAGTGCCAACACTGCAATTAAACCTGAATACTGAGGTTTTAGTTTAGAAAAAACAACTCATGTCATTTACACATTTTGTCTGTCTGGTTCTTTATTGATTCCTCCAACTGACAGCTCTTTTAGAAAAAAGACAAGTGCAAAATGCTACACTGAATTAAATGCACCCTATTTATAAAGCTTATTAAGTACATTGAAATCCTGAACTTGTTTCCTCCAAAGTAAGCTACCCTCAGAAAAGCAGCTATATATTCTTCCTGTCTCAGTTCAACAATATTCAATTTTTCATCACTATACACAAAGAGAACATTTATTATAACATTACCAACTTTGTTTATCCCCCCCTTAGTCATTTGGCTTTCGAGGCAAGGTATCAGCATCCACGATCTGAGTCCCTTTTACGCCGTGGATTACAAAGTCTTGAGTCTTGCACGTTCCTGCTGTCATCTGCTTGGCACAGCACCTCTCCAAGTCCAACGCTCGATGTATCCATGAGGATGGTGAACTCCCTGCTGTAGTCAGGTGCGCTGTGAACTGGTCCGGTCGTTACCGCCTCCTTCAGCTGGTCACACAACTGCTGGCACTCAGGGGTCCCTCTGATGATCTCTGGCTCCTTCTTCCGCGTTCTCTTCGGTCGACTAGCAGTCATCGGACCCTCTGATGTCCACTGGACTCCTCTGCTTGCCGTTTCCTAGTGAAGCCTGCTTTCTTTCTGGCATGGGGCTTCACTTTCTCAGCTGGGGAAAGGGTAGGCAGTTCCCTCTCCTCTTCCCAAACATCTCTGGATGCGTCCTTCTTTAAGATGTCAGGGCTTACGCCTTCCTCCTCACTCACAAATATACCCACAGGTACTTTTATTGCAAAGTTTTCCCTATGTGGGGAACCACTATCACAGGTCACTTTAAGATTCTCAGGCGAGTTTCTTTTAAGTGCAATCTCAAACAATTGGTTTGTTTTAGATGCCCTGAGCTTGTTATCTGATTCTAGTTCTTTATTCATTGATAAGCTAGGTAGGGGTTTGCCTTGCAAGGTTTGAAGGCCTATTTCAGCTGCAGTACTAATAGACTCTCTAGCCCTCCAGTGCTGCTGCAACACATCTATAGGTTCTGACCCTGCCACAAGCAATTTACTCCCCTCTATAGGTCTCAGTCCCACTACTTTGTCCTCAGGACAGAATGCTCTTTCCTGGGCCTCATACAAGCCTTTCTCCTTTCCAGGAGTACTTCCCTCTGCTACAGTATCCATTTCTACTGCAGTGGGTGATATCTGGCCCCCTTGTGAGCGTGTAAGTACAAAAGCACTCTTAACATGCTCTACCAAGTCCCAACCGATTAGAAAAGCAGCTGGTATTTCCTCCCTATGTTTTCCAGGGACAATTAGCTGTTGGTGGGGTCCTCCCCCTCTATGAGGTGCCTTTAAACCCTCTCTATATGTCAGGTCTTTATCAGTTATAGACCTCTCTGGGTGTTCAGGGGTCAGTGGAATGGGATTCTCTTTAGGTTTTCTAATACCATCATTTAAAGTACCATCTTCCTTCTGTTCATCAATACAGGAAGTATCATTAGGGTTTTTCAATATGACCTCCTCAGCCATTTCTGCTGCCTCAGGGTTTTCCTCTAACCTGGGGCATCCCTGGTTTGATTCAGAGATTAGGGATTCCATTTTTCCCTCAGGGATTGTTAACTGCTCTCCCAGGGCACGTTACCCCAAAAGCACTCTGCACATGCTTAGTTAGATCTAGCCCGATTAAACAAGGCGCTAGAATTTGATCAGAAATTTCCACATCCCAAATTCCAACCCAATCTCTATAGTTTATCTTTACTTTAGCCATAGGTAAAATCACTGGAGTAGAACTTATTCCCTTAATTGTAACAGTTTGGTTTGGAAGTATTTGTTCTTTAGGAACCACATCAGGATGACACAGTGTTATGTTGGAACAGGTATCAACAACTCCCACATAAGACTTCTCATTAATAAGAATTTCCTCACCAGGGTTCTGTACTAAAATATCTTCTGTCTTTACAAGAAAACACTGAACGACCCTGGCTAGTGGCAGATCAGAATTCTCTGTCATGCTAGTTGCCATGGAGACAGAACCACCATTGTTACAACTTCCTTCAGTGGCCTCCACAGGTTTTAAACAGTAAACTTCCTTGGTCTGATTATCATCTTTTCCATTTTTATTTTTGTTTTTCATACAATTTGATTGAATATGCCCAAACTCACTGCAGTTATAGCACTGTCTATAAGTCCTTCGATCACACTGAGGCGATCTGTTAAACTTTTCCTCAGAGTTCATTCGCTTCGGCGGACTAGGCCTTGGCAACTCAGGCGAGGCACTACTCTGGCCTTCTTTCCCTGATGTTTTACTGAGGAAATCTTTGTGGAAGGGTTTCTTACTTTTGTCCCAGTTTTGCCTGTTAAATTTTACCTCAGAGAACCTGGGGTTTCGAATCTCACTAATGGAATCCGCCGTTTCACCTGCTTCTAATAGATTTTTAGGATTTTTGTCTTTAACTAAGTAACGCAATTCCCCAGGCAAAATAGAATAAAATTGATCTAACCCAATCACATTTTTCATCTGTTCTAGAGAAGTGACATTTTCACGTTCCATCCATTTGTCTAAACATTGAACCAAGTTAGCCCCTAGCAGAGAATAAGATTCTTCAGGCTTTTTGGTAAGGGAACGAAATGTTCTCCTCAGGTGTTCTGCATTTATGCCAAATCTTGAATATACCATTTTTCTATAGGCCTCAAAATCTCTAGCTTGCTCTAGAGGCATCTGAGAATAAAGCTCAGGTAAATCTCCACTTATTTGTGATCTCAGAATTATCATTCTTTCATCATCCTTGATATCAAAGTCCCAACACGCTCTCTCAAATGAAATGAGGAAAGATTCTGGGCAATCTCCTTTACCATATTGGGGAAATTTCTTTAGATCGATCTTTGAGAGATTTCCCTCACTAAAGCTGTTGTTATTGTTACTATTATTGTTTTGAGCAGCAGCAATTTCTAATTGTTTCATCTGTATTTGAAATTCCATTTCTCTTTGTCTGGCCTCTTGCTCAGCTTTGAGTTCCTGAGCTTTCTCTTCAGCTCTGGCTTTTTCTCTAATTTCCATTTCCTTGAGCTGTAGTTCCTGAGCTTTCTCTTCAGCTCTAGCTTTTTCCTTCATAGCTATCTCCTCTAATTGGGTTTTCAGAGCTAGCTCCTTTAGTTTAAATTCTTGTAGTAATTTCCATTTTTCAAACTCTTGGGAGCTAAATTCCTTTTGTCTCTCTGAGGCACCCTCATCAATTTCCTCCTGTTCCATTGGAGTTAAAGGGTCTCCATTTCCCTCCATTTCTTGAGGTAAACTCTCTGCCTCACAACTCCCCTTCTGGCTACATTTGGGTGGCATGTTTACGTCTGAGTTAATTAGTCTTGAGTGTTTGTACTGATTTTTTTTTTAAAAAAGGACCTGTCTTTTTGCTGTTAATTCCAGTAACTGTTGTTGTGCTACTCAGCAGCTCTCTCTCTAGCTGTACTCCAGCTAACAACCTTTTAGTTACTGTGTCTCTCTATGTCTGAGATATTTTTGTTCTCAGACACCCAAAATAATTTTATTTTTCAAGCCTCTGTTTTGATTTTCCTATCCCCTCAGATCTCTGACCTCTGGCTTCTGCTTTTATCCACCAGCGCTCCTTTCTCTCAGAGCCTTGGATTGTAAGCTAGCCCACTGGTCTTCCAAATCCTGAGGTAAATGAACAGGAATTTTTCCTTCAGAGTCATTCCCTATCTTTAGTCCCCCCAGATCTGGGATCAGAAGCCCCGCCACTAAGCTTTTCCACAAAAGCTCTAGCAGGTCACCCACTTCTTCACCACAGACCTCTGACTAAAAAGGTACCCACGACTCAAAAAAAATTCACTTTCAAACTCTGGCTTTACTGGATTGTTTCGTATCCCACTGCTGGACACCAATTGTGACGTTTGCCCTCATGGCCCTTGTTTGTCTCACTAAACACAGAGCTCACAAAGGCTAACCAAACACCTCTTGAAACGCTGCCACCAGTTGATCTCCTTATCAACTTACTTTACTCAGAAAAGATGAAGGTCCATTCAGTACTGACTTTTTAATAGAACAGGTTTATTGATTACAGTTGGTTTCTGGAACAATTCATAAGCACAATCTTCAAGTTTCATCAAGCGTCAATATTAACCTTTTATAGTTATTATTACAATTTACACTCAGACTAATCACTCCTCAGACCCCAAACTATCCTTCTCTCTCAGATTCCTAACACCGACTCTGACTAACTCTCCTTAGACTTAACTTAGACTTCTCCTCCTCTCTCCGGCTCCGCCTTTTAACATCTCTTTCGGCCCCACCTCTTAACCACATTAGCATATAACTCATGAATAATACATAACTTATTGCATAACAAGGGTGAATGCTACAGTAAGCTTCCCTCAGAAAAGTGACCACATGGCTGCTGCCTCTCAAAATGGCTGCTGCCTCTCCAAAATGGCTGCCGCCTCTCTGCTGGTTGCCGAATCTCAGCTGTTTGGCGCTCTGCTCACACAGAGTCCGGCTGTTCCGGGGCTACCAAGGGACTGTGAGGAGCGGGGCTGGGTCTACTGTACCTGGTAAGTGACTTTTTTCTGACTTTTTTTGGTTTCTGACTTTTTCCCCCCATAGGAACGCATTAATTAAATTTCAATGCATTCCTATGGGAAACCTCTTTTCGCAGGCTGCCAAGTTAAAAGTTTCTCTCTCTTTCTTTGAGTCAGTCTCTCTCTCTCTCTCATACACACACACATACACACACCCTCCCACCCTCAATTTTCTACAATCTTACATTTAAACAAGCTTGATGAATCCACCCGTCCCTCTCTCGCACCTTCCTTCCCGCCTTAATTGGAGCTTTCCCTCCTGCTTGCAGTCACCTCCAGCGGAAGTAGTAATTCGCAGGCCGGATCGACTGCCCCGGGCTGTTCTACAGCAGTAAACAATAAAGCAGCCTTATCTCCGATCTCTAAAAGAACTGATTTACAAGTGCCGCAACCAAGGAAGGTAGCAGGGATAGGTGGCTTACAATCGTGCAGTTTGAGGTTCGGCTGGGGGGGTGGGGGTGGGGGTAGCGCTCCGCTCGCGTGCCCAGGGAGAGGTCTCCGCGTGCCAGCTGTGACACGTGTGCCATAGGTTCGCCATCACTGGACTATTGGATTAGCACCGGTTTGTTTTGTTTTTTGTGTTTTTTTTGTAACAACAGGCTGATGAAAAATTACAGGAAGTATCAAATGCTTCCTAACTCTGCGATAATATGTAAGCCTACTGTAATTTATCATTAAGGCATTATGTTATTTGCATTAGTATATTTCCATCACTCAGCAGAGGCTTTAACAGTGTGTATTGGTTTCTGAAAAATAAAGCATTTATTCAAAGGCATCTGAACATGTGAACATCAAAATGTGCAGATCTTCCATGATTGCTATAGAATGGTGGTTCCCAACCTTGAGTTCCCAGATGTTCTTGGATTAAAACTCCGAGGAGCCTTCACCACTAGCTGTGCTGGTCAAGATTTCTGGGAGTTCTAGAGTTTATATCATAGCTATCTGTTCTCTGAAGATAGTTGACATATATGTTTTGGTCCATCTCAGTGGTGGACATTTGATTATTCAGATTCAATCTTCTAGGAAATAAATTCACATCAAAAAGCATTTCAAAGCAGGAGACATTTCAGATAAATTGTTGTGGCTGAAGTTCAGGATTCTTATTTTATGACTTGATTGAGGAATGTGGAAGCACATCTTGTCTTTTACTGTACAATCATCTCTGTAGCAGCAGGCTTCTGTTAAAGCCCAGGAAACTATCTCAACAGTACAGGTGGGACTTCTGTATTTTTGCGACTTCCCCTCCCATAATTTGCCCAGGCAGAATTATAGGAGTAAAAGCCCCCAAACCAGAAGGAATTAGGCCAGGCCACTCTATCCTGAAGCTCTTCCCATGCCACTACTTCTTCAAACAGCAAGATGAGTGGCCCACCGCAGGGTAGCATCCCCAAGGATCTCTGCAACTCGCTCAGCTGCATGGGAGGGCAAATCCTGATGCCCCTTCAACTGTACAGAACCAGCCTCCAACACACTACGTCTTCCATGCACCTCCAAAATATGAGGCAGATTTAGCAACAGTAGGCACATGCCCACTCCAATAAGGCTTCAGGGGTCTAGGTTCACTTGGGTAAATGTGCCAATGGAAGAAGCCTGTCAGCAGGCTCAGGAGGAGGCATCTTCCCTTCTCATGCTTCTCCCTGCAAGTTCTTTACAGGGCTTTCTTTATATATCTCTGTCCTCCACACCACTTAACAGTGCTGCACAGGCTATCTGTACCATTCAGTGTAGACTTTGAGGGTGTACTTGGGCTGTGTGGAGAAGCAGGTCAGGTGGAGTAGTTTTGTCACAGATAATCTAAAATGCTTTTTCTGCCACTGCAGGTACCCACCCAGTTGGATCCTGGCCATGACAACACCACATGGTGACATAGTATCAGGATGAAGCCAATTAATGGTGAGAGCCATATTATCCGTCCTCACTCAGGAGACCTGCAGGAGGACAGCATGACTTATACTGGCAACAAAGTGATATAGCACATGACAGTGAAAACTGCAACCCTCAACCTATCTTTCCTTCTCTATACGTAAGATATAGACAAAAATCAGCCACCTGGCTTCCTGGCAGGCCTAGATTCCCAGATCATTTTTAAAGAAGAAATTAATTAGAGAATACAACTCTGTAAACCATAACCTTCCGTATCACTCAGATGACAAATATATCTATTAAAATACTCAGATCCCACAGGGGATGGAGAACATGTTCCCCATAGACTGCATATAATCTCCACCACCACCACCTTGCTCTTTAGCAGTAAAATTGCTCCACCAAATGTCAGCAGCAACTGGGGGAGGTGGGGGAGTGGGATGGGGGGAGCTATTCAAAGCAAGTATTTAACATTTAAAGCATTTGCTTTAAATGTTTTTCAGAGGTTAGCCACCAGAATTCTATGGCAAGCAGCAAAAGAAAAGAAAAAAAAGCTTTTAAAGTAAGCAGACAAGCAGACAGGCTGCTTGTTGTCAATTTCTGCTTGTTGTCAATTGCTGAACTATGGCCATCGACCATGTTGCTGGAGTTGGCGGTAAAGCTCACAACAGGCCCTGAGAGGCCTGTGGAGCTGCAAAAGTTGCCCATTGCTGATATATACTAGTAGGTTCAAAGAGGCATGTTTCATACTGTTGGAGGTTTGTTTTCAACCTTGCATGATGTCTGTGATTTGTGTGTCTGGAAGGAACCTTTCTGGGCTGGGGTGATCGCCTGTCTATCTAACACTAACCAATCATTCCTTCCAGCCTTTTAGTTCAAAGGAAGACCCGCCGCTCTGCTGAGTGTACTTTCCCTCTCTTTAGTCTTCTGGTGGCAGTCATTTGCTGTTGATCTGTTCAGTTGCTTGTTAAGTAAATGGGCAGTAAAGAAAGCAGCATGCACAAGACTGTAATTTCAAGTAACTTAAAATCAAGAAGTTTTTTATTATTTCTCCTACAAATGTCTCAGAAAAAATTCTTGAGACTTTAAGTGCCAGTTCATGAGAAAGGGGTGGACTCTGGGGAACTGGTAGCTATTTTCCTCTGTGAGTCTCTGTACTTCTACTGCATAGCAAAAAGGAATTTTACCAGAAATTCAATTCTCTGAAGCAGCTACTGTATCAATGGTTTAGGGTACCCTCTATGGCAGAGGTCGTCAACCCCCGGTCCGCGGCCCATTGCCAGTCCGTGGCTTGAGCCTGACCGGGCCGCGAAGACAGACCTCCTGCCGCCCCCCCACTCCTCTCCCCACAGCTGGTTTGCGCACGCGTGCCAGCGGGGGCGTGAGCACTCCCTCACCCCTTCACGCAAGCGCCCGCATGCGCAAAGCAGCTGTGGGGAGGGGAGTGCGTGCGGGGGGCGGGAGGTCTGTCTTTGCGGTGAGGCGGCGGCGGCGGTGTGTGGCCAAGAGTCAGGAGGCCGAGCATGGCCGGGTGCTTCGGCTGCTGGCCTCCCGGCGGTGGCGGTGGCAATGGGGTGGTGGGGGTGGCCAAGAGCCGGGAGACCGAGCACCGCTGGTTGCTTCGGCTGCTGACCTCCCGGCGGCGGCGTGGCAACGGGGTGGTGGGGGTGGCCAAGAGCCGGGAGGCCAGCAGCCGAAGCACCCGGCGGTGCTTGGCCTCCCGGCGGCGGCGGTGGTGGTGGGGATGGCCAAGAGCCGGGAGGCCGAGCACCGCCGGGTGCTTCGGCTGCTGACCTCCCGGCGGCGGCAGCAGCAACGGGGTGGTGGGGGTGGCCAAGAGCCGGGAGGCCAGCAGCCGAAGCACCCGGCGGTGCTTGGCCTCCCGGCGGCGGCAACGGGGTGGTGGGGGTGGCCAAGAGCTGGGAGGCCGAGCACTGCCGGGTGCTTCAGCTGCTGGCCTCCCGGCGGAGGCGGCGGCAGCAACGGGGTGGTGGGGGTGACCAAGAGCCGGGAGGCCAGCAGCCGAAGCACCCAGCGGTGCTCGGCCTCCTGGCTCTTGGCCACCCCCACCCCCCGCCGCCACCGCCGCAAGGCCAGCAGCCGAAGCACCCGGCGGTGCTCGGCCTCCCGGCGGCGGCAGCAGCAACGGGGTGGTGGGGGTGGCCAAGAGCCGGGAGGCCGAGCACCGCCAGGTGCTTCGGCTGCTGGACTCCCGGCGGCGGCAGCGGCAACAGGGTGGTGGGGGTGGCCAAGAGCCGGGAGGTGGCCAAGGGGTGGGTGTGCGGGTGGGCAGGCGCTCCTGCGCATGCGCACCCCCCAACCACTTCGCGCGTGCGACGGAGAGCGCGAGCGCGAGGTGCCGCCCCACCTCCCTCAGAGGCTCCACCAGTCCGCACTAAGAAAAAGGTTGGGGAACACTGCTCTATGGAACCAAATCCTCAACTGGATCAGTGCTGCCTATAGTGACTGGTGGTGGCTCAATGGGATTACAGACAGAAGTTTTTTCCAACAATACCTGAGAGTGCCTGCAATTGACCTTGGAACCTTTTGCATGCAAGTAATGTATTCTTTAGTAACCCCATTTATTTTCCCAGTGAATAGCTCAATGGCAGCAGTGAAGTGATACAGTGCTTTATATGAGCTGAACTAAAATGGCTGGGCCTCACAACATCAGTGCAGAGCATCATCACAGCAGGAGGTTCAGTCTGTGAAAACAAGTGAATTCCTATAATCAAACAGGCAGAAGCCAGAATTTGTAAAACATCTTTCTCAATAGATGAACTGTTTCTTGAGTAAGTGTGGATTTTCTAATCAAAACTTTTCAGCAGGTTCATTCATATGGGAAGAATAGAGAGAGGAAAATGCCTGGTATCTATATATGGTTAATGTGCTCAACAAGATGATTAAGAGGTGGAAATATTTCCTGGGATGCTACCTCTTGAGATTTCTATCATATTACTAGCTACTTTTTGAAAATTTATCTCTGATGAAGATCTTCAGCCTAGCCTTTAATAGAAATGATGCACTGGAAAAATTCCATTGGCTACTTCAAAAATACCAAACCATTGGATACAAAGAAAAAAAGCTGTCGTTATTTAATTTTTATTTCATCTGAATCATTTATATGATTTCTGTTCCACTTTTCTCCCAGAAGTGGATCTCAAGGATTCTTATATCAAGGAAAAGTTAAATTTCAGTGTCCTTTGAGTTGTGGGAACCAAAACAGAAAAAGAAAGTCCCCCCTCCCCCCATTCTCCCTAGAGCATATTTTTGAAACCTGGTGTTTGGGGGTAATCATGAGCCAGAAGGACCTCCCCCAACAAGAGTAGCCTGCTAGCTTTGGTCTGGGACAGGGCTAGGCTTGCAAACAATGACACTGGAAGAGAAGCAGGTTCTTATGGGATCTTTGCTGTGCTTTATTTTCCTTGCAGGTAAGATTCACTGCAGATTTTTCTGCAAACCATTAAATAAAATTGTGGCCTTATCTAACCCAAATGTATGTGTCTTATTGACCTTTTTGCTGTATTTTTGCACAACAACAACAATAACCTTAGAACTGCAAAGCTGGAAGGGACCTTATGGACTATCAATTCCAGCCCTTGTCAAAGAGACACAGTGGGGAATCAAGCTCCTAACCAATGGCTCCACAGCCAGATACAGGCCATTGAATCAGTGGGGATTTTGAGACTTAACTGCTCTGTAAGTTTCATTGATTCAATGGGCCTACTCAAGTTATGACTTACTGCTGAATTTCTGCTACTATTTGTGTCAACATGTGACTGGGTATTCTTTTTTACTGCTTCTGGCTTAGTTTCTGGCATCCATTTGACATTCTTCTTATTTTGCTTAATACCAGTGATTTTCCCTTGAAATCCCACATTTTTTGTTTGTTTGTCTTTAATTGAAGGGGAAAGCTATGCCATTAGATTCCATGCTAAGTTTGGCAGTATATATATCTCTCTGATCTATTTCTCTGTCTGTATGGCATCCTTACATAAAATGTGAATTGGGCCTATTTCTTAAACAATAATGCCAACATTACATTTTCCCCTTTCCTTTTTCAGCTGCCAAGTCCTCTCATTTGGCTGGATCCAGATTTAAATCCCACTGACTTCAATGGCTTCAGCTAATTCTGAATTCAATCCGTTATTCATGAAACAGAACATGCAGTTGTTTATGATCATGAGGTTATTTCAAGAGGTTTCCTGCCCTTCTATTCTGACAGCTTTCTTCCAGTTCAGGCTACCAAGTCTTCTGCTGTGATAGTATTAAAATGTCTGGCTACTTTCTTAAGGGGACATCAGGCTTTAACTTTTGTCAAGAGGTCTCAGTGTTTGCTAAAATCCCTTGCTCTGGTTTACCCGGTTACAATCCACAAAACAATTGTTAATACATGCTAAAGGCTTGTTCAAGATGGTTGTGTATTAAGTTTGTTGATGGTTAGACGTGGTGTGACAATCATTATTTTATTATTAGCTTTGGAGTATTCTATCGCTTTCCTGCTTCTGTTAGACCTTGCTGATCAAACATCTGGGGAGGTGGGGCATCATTTGCCTTGGGAAAGCTGGGACATGCTTGGCTGCAAAATCTCTCTATTTTTGTACCAAACAATTTTCAAGCACTGTGAACTATTTTTTGGGTTTGTCCATCGTGTTCTCTGACTCACATATGAGGTTAACCACAGGGCAAGTTACTCAGTTGTCATTCATGGAAAGTCATTTCACCATTTTAGAAAGGACCTCTTTTTTGTATTGAATTCAGTACAACATGGACACCTATTTCCACATGGAATTCTTCCTTCCTTCACTTCACAATTCATTCCATGAATACAATCTGAATTGGATCATTGAGTAGGAGGCATATGTGTGAGAGCTCTCTAAATTTTTTTTCTTATAAATAAAAAGATGAAGTAACCACAGTGTAAGAGCTTGCTACTTTTACTCTCCTAATATCTTTGTGTCTATCATGCATTCTCTGAATACAACTCATTATATGAGGTGCATTAGGTAGATACATAAGAGCACTTCAGCGTTCCCCCTCATACCTTCTCACAGGTATTCCTGTTTTTCTCCCACTGTTATCATTATAGAAAGAAATCATGTAACTTCAACTGAAGAGCAGTCACCTTAAAATGAAGTGGCAGCTTAGTATATCAGGGTATAGCACATACTAATATGGTGAATAGTCTACAAAGGATATACATCATGATCTGGTTAAAATGTATCAACATGGACAAATCTAGCAGGCTGTGGCAGACAGCGCTTATGAGGCTGCATGCTCAGGATCTGGACCCAGGATCTTGGACATTTATTCTAACCATATTAACATGCAATGTAAAGTGGCAAAATCGTCACTCTGAACTCACAGCAAACCCAGAACCTGTTGTGTGGACTCATTCTTAGCGCCTATGATACCACTTTTCTCTTTCAATTAGATACTCCCTAATTTCTTCTGTCTCCTAATCCTTGACAACTATGCACTACACTATTCTTGACCGGGGTGCTCTACAAGTTGTTCATTATATTTTTCTAACTGCAATACCTCTCCCTCCCTGTTTTGACTGGAGAAAAGGCACATTCTGGTATTTGCCATTAAAAGGAATATTTATAGGGTTCTGTTCAGGGCTTGTAAAAGTTATTATTATTATTATTATTATTATTATTATTATTATTATTATTATTATTATTATTATTATTATATACAGCTCCAAGATTCTAGGATGCGTAGGTAACCCCGCCCTCACCCCAGTTCTGTTTTGTTTGGAAACCAAAATGGGACAAAAATTGATGAGACCAAAAGACTTCACCACCACAAAGTACAGTGGTAAACCTTATCTAGTGTTCTGCTCCATGGCTTTTTAGTTCTTTTGGGTGGCATAAGTATGTACTTTCTTAATAAAAGGGACTGATTTCTATTGCTGAGTTAGTCAGGCCTCTTTTAAAACACTTTACATCTGTTTTCTTTTTCCAGTATTTTTCTGGGGTACTATGTAGCTCTCAGTTGGCAGCTAATGATGGCTACACTTTATCTGGCACCACACAGACAATCTTCTTGCCTCCAGACACAAAACAATTCTCTACTTAACTACTTTTTCACTTCAGGCTTTTCAAAACTCCTTCAGATTTATACTGATCTTAGGCTTTTCAAAATTTCCTCAGAGTTATTCAGACCTAAGGCTTCTACTCCATCCGCGCCTGTCCTTTCTGTCAGACCAGATCTTCTGAGTTAGCCTCTTTTGTCCTATAAATCCTGAGGTAAATATTTTATTTTGAGTAGGTACTTTTCCTCTTCAAGGTCTTCCCTCAGATCTAGGTTTAGAAGCCCCGCCACTAAGTCTTCCCCGAGACTCTAGCAGGTCACCCACTTGTTCACCTTAGATCCAAAACTTCCTTCTACTTAGGAATACCTCACTCTCAAAATATTCACTTTCCCACACTGGATTATTTCGTATCCCACCGCTGCCACCAATTGTGACATTTACCCTTATGGCCCCTGCTTATTATTCCCTCACAAAGGTGCACGTGGCGTTCTCGCTGCCACCAGTGGATTACTTCAATCCACAATATAAATGACGTATGATAGAACAATTGTCTTGTGAACAGAAACAGAACTTGAAGTGAAGCAGAATGAGTAATAACAGAAGTTTTTCAGATATTCAGTATACATAAGCAATTTATCAACAGTTCCCTCAGTACATAGTACTTTTCGCTTGCAATTTCATTGCCACCCTCTCTACCTATTTTTCTAACCAGCTCTATCTCTCTGACTAACCCTATCTATCTGACTAACCAGCCCTATCTGACTCCTCCTTCTCCTGCCAAGCCTCATGTAGCTGCTGGCTCTGCCTCTCCAGCCCTCTCATAGGTTCATGCAAATCAGCTCATGAATATGAGTGACATGAGTGATGTGGGTGGTCGCCACATTAATCATCAAAAAATAAGAGCAGAACAAATCATTTGTTGTGGATGTGTTTTTTGGGTGGACTAGTGGTTTTTTAAAGTTTTTTTTTTTTTAGATTTGGGGAACCTGCACCACATTTTACTGCAAACTTGGAATTTGGAACAGAAAAAAATATATATTTGTGCCATTTTTGTTTTTGGTGGGGATATCTGGGTGCTACAAACACAGACTTGAGGCCACATAAACCCTTCGGTCTGATCTTTGTCAATCTCTGCTCTACTTCTTCATCCAAGTTATTTATAAGGCTATTGAACAACACTAGTGTGAGAAGAGAACCCTGTGGCACTCCACTTGTCCTCTCTGTCCAAGTTGATTAGAAACCATTGGCCCACACTCTGTGGGTATGGTCCATCAGTTGTTCCTGTACAGTGGACCCTCGAAGTACGCACGGCTCGACGTGCGTACTTTTCAAGGTATGGAATTCTCCGGCCGCAAAATTTCCAATCGACTTGCGGCCGGAGAATCGACCTACGGACCGGAAGGGGGAGGCGGGGAAAGCACCAAATTCAAATTTGGCGCTTTCCCCGCCTCCCCCTTCAAGTCCGTAGGCCGCCGATCATGCCTCTGAATGCCTTCCAGGCCTTCCCCGCCGCCATGGGAGGCATCTTGGAGGTCCCCCCCCCGCCACCGATCGTGCCTCCGGAGAAGCTCCGAAGCACGATCGGCGGCGGCGGGGGACCTCCGAGATGCCTCCCATGGCGGCGGGGAAGGCCTGCGGAGGTCCCCCTTGCTGCCTATCGTGCCTCCGGAGAAGCTCTGAAGCACGATCGGCAGCGGCAGGGGACCTCCGGATGCCTTCCCCGCTGCCATGGGATGCCTCTCGGATGTCCCCCGCCCCCGCCGACGCAGGCTTTCCCAGGGTGGACCGGGCCTACCAGGGGAGGGCTTCTCCTGGTAGGCCCGGTCTACTCCCCGGGAAAGCCTGGGGAGTAGACCGGCCCTACTGGGGGAAGCCCTCCCCTGGTAGGCCCGGTCCACCCTGGGAAAGCCTGCGTCGGCGGGGGACCTCCGAGAGGCCTCCGGCAGTGGCAGAGAAGCCCTCGGAGGCCTCGGGCAGCGGCGATGGCGGCGGCGGGGGACCCCTGGAAGGCTTCGGAAAGGTAAGGTCTATTTATTTTCATTTTTGTGTGTGTGTGTCTGGGGGGTTTTCCTGGGCCGGTTACGAATTAAATGGTTTTCAATGCATTCCTATTGGAAATGCATATTCGACCTACAGACTTTTTGACCTCCAGCCACCGTGCCAATACGGATTAATTCCGTAGGTCGAGGGTCCACTGTATTGGCCTAACATTCAGGTTCAGGCATTGTTCTTGGTATGCCTCATATACGTTTTTGTGGTCAACAAGTGGTAGGACTGTTTTTAGCAGAGGGGTGTGTGACAATATTTCTTCCTTACTACGAAGGGCAAGCATGTTGCCTCTCCCAAGGAGCAAAATAGCCACATAGCAAAAGAAACACAGTAGTAATTTTTTATGATGAGGCTGTGGTTTCATAATAAATCATTCCATTAGAAAAGTATCCACAGGAGTCTTTGTTGGGGTAATGGGGCAAAAGTATATAGTGGCATTTTAACATAATTTGCACCTTTTACACTTACCACTTCAACACATTAAAATAGCATGTTTGAGATTCCAGGATCGCAAACACCCTGTTTTCACCCCCTGGCATCCATGCTATGTTATGCTAGTTACATTGTTCTGGGCTGACCTGTTTCTCATCCCCATCAAAAAAACTTTCCATAAATTCCCCCTTAGCTGCTCAGACACCACTATAGGTCAAAATCTCTTGTAATACAGTCCTTCAGAAGAATGTAAATATTTGTTAAAATCAGTGTAATTAGCTGTGAAAGTAAATGTCAAAGGAAAAAAACCCAGTAATAATTATGATCAAGAAATCTTCCAGAATAGTGCTTATATGTATAAATCCAAGAACATAAATCTAACATAGCTAAAACCAAATTCTTTCATGATTTCAAGCATCCAAATAATTATTTCTAAAGCATTCCAAATTCATATCCTTTATATGTATACCTATAAAACTTTAAATGGACTCTTTATAAATTAGTTTCATAATGTACACCAGATTTTGTGCATGGGAACCTTTGCCAGATTCTTATATGCATGAAAATATATTTCTAATAATTGTTACATTTTACTGTATTTTGACTACATTTTATAGAACTTTAGTGTTGTATTGTATAATGATATTTCCTAGTAAGATGGACTTAATAATGTTCAGTACAATACAAAAGATGCTGAATTTCCATTCCAAGGCAAAATTATTACAAAATTCGCAAAGGAATAGCATCCATCAAGCACCTGTTTATAAGCTGCTATTTCAGGGGCATAATGTCTACAAACATTGCACAAATCTTACAAGGAATATTTTATTACATCATAAAGAAATATTTCTGTTTATCTCAAAGAAAAGAGGAAACAGAAATATAATGATATCCTTTTTGGCCTCTAGTATAAGTCCTAATGGATTCTTTTACATTCATTATCTTCCTTTTGTTATGAAAGGCTGAAAATGCAAGTCTGTTCCTAATAAAACAAAAATTATAAAAAAATATCTTTTATTTATATATATAATTATATGCAAAGAGAACAAACCTATCCATTTTGAAGGAAATAAACCCAGAGTGCTCACTGGAAGGACAGATCCTGAAGCTGAGGCTGCAATACTTTGGTCATGTCATGAGAAGAGAAGACTCCCTGGAAAAGACCCTGATGTTGGGAAAGTGTGAAGGCAAGAGGAGAAGGGGACGACAGAGGATGAGATGGTTGGACAGTGTCACCAAAGCTACCAACATGAATTTGACCCAACTCTGGGAGGCAGTGGAAGACAGGAGGGCCTGGCGTGCTCTGGTCCATGGGGTCACGAAGAGTCAGACATGACTTAATGACTAAACAACAACAAATAATTATAGCTGATGACAACCTACCTTTTAGCACTATCAAATTAAAGATGAAGCATATAAACCTTTGGTTGAGCTTTCTATATTTTGAACTGTCAACAGGTAACAGTTCTATACAAAATGGCACTCTAGAGCTGTTCTCCTGTCCATTAGCAATTCCCTTTGCAAAGACAGGCAAGTAGTGTGTGAAGGTTGTCGCCATTGTATCTTCTACTTGTGAGCCTTGCTTTGGGAACTAGATCATGATAGCTTCTAAATGTGAACTTTTGACCTTTACATGGGGTTACTTGAAAGAAGGGAAACTTGGTTTGTGAAACTTCCTTGTGACTGTGACTCAACCACTCAAGAATAAATGTGCCGGAAAGCCTTTGTGGGAGGTCCTATAAGAGGGCCTTTCAAGGAGGCCTGAAATAAATTGCTTCACAGTGGAGGTCTGAACCTGGCTGCACTTGATCATGCCCTTGATAAAGTGAAATGTCCTGACGCATTACTGGAAGATAATGACTTCCATTCATAGTACATTCCAGAATATTTACAGTGACAATGAAATACAACTAAGGTGGATGTGAATGAACTCATGCAACGAACCTCATAGCTGTTATAAATCCACCCTGCAGAGCTGCTCTCTGAACACAGGCATCTAAGCATCTGGCAAGCTAACCTTTTGAGGAATAGCATCAAAGAGTCAATTGGACGGTACAACTGAGAAAACCAATGCAAGTCATTTCTTGGCGAAGCTCCTCAGCCTCCCAAGGAAGATATAACAACTCACTTTGAATCAAGAGTTCTTTGGTTTGGTTTTGGTTTTTTGCCTGCAACATATGCAGCATGGTTTGTTCCTTGCTTAAATGCTTGCATATTGCATGCTTTTTTGCAAAGGTTAACTGCAATTAAAATATCTAATTGTGGCTCTATGTTTTTCTTTGTTCAAAGAACAAATACATACCTACCAGATGTGGAGGTAAATATTTCTATCTTGCCTTTCTCCCTAACAAGACATATTGACATGGCTGAAAATAAATGGCTGAGGGTAAGTGAAAATTAGCATATAGTGCACCCTGACCAAAATCCTGTTGCATAGTTATGCTGGTGAAAGAGAAATGGTCCACTCATAGTAGCAAATTTCTGCACATTTGGAGTCCTTGTTTGGATTCTGAGTTGTGTACGCCACTGACTGGTGTGACATGAGGAATTCAAACAGAGATTTGTTAATTAGCAAGAATTTGCCACTGGTTGTTGTGCCCTTTCCTCTTTGCAGCTGTAACTCTGTAAAAGAATTTGGGCCTCACTCTTTAAAAACAAAAACAAAAATAAACCTAGCACTGGTGGCTTAAGAGAGTTTTCATGGGAGAACAAGAAAAGTTCCAAAACTGTATGGAAAAAGAGAATACCATTCCTACACAGACAAACATGTATTTTTAACTCATACAGTGTCTGCTGCAAATGATACCTGTGGCGTCCACCCAGCTCATGAATATTAATGTGATATCTGCATAGACCAATGGGAGTGCTGGAGGGGTGGAGTCACAAGATATAAGAGACTCAGCAGGAGGAGGGGGAAGTTTAGTTGAGGAGGTAGTCAGGGAGATTGAGAGTTTAGAGAGAGTGGTGGCTGAGAGTGGATGAAGGAAGATGTTTGTTAAGAGTTAACAACATTGCTTGAACTATCATCTGTAACAATAAACAATTTCTATTTGGTTCTTTTAAAAATGACACATTGCCTGGACCTCTATTATTAATATAAAACAATGTTAATCAACTGGTGGCAGCTGAAAGACACGTAGCGTGAGCTCTTAGTTTGGTGAAACAAGCAGGTGCCACGTGGAATCGTGACAATACCATACAGCCATACACCACCATTTCTATTAAAAAATCTGAGACTGTTTTGAAAAGAGATAGTGAGAGGCAGGAACTCTACTGCACAGGGACTAATACTAGTTCAAAGATGACGTTAAAAAAGGCCCATAACAAAGTTTTGTTTCAAACATTATCTCTTATTGCAGTAAACTTTTTGAAGAGTTTCATTTAAGTCAACTTATTTTTCCCACTATAGAACCTGACAGATTCTTCCTCTGGAAGGAATGTGAACATGAAACAAGAACATGCAAAAGCAGGACTGCAGTTAAACATTAAGAAGACAAATATCATAATATTGAACTACATAACATATATGTTGACAATGAAGAAATCAAAATGGTTAAAGATTCTGTGTACCTCAGTTCAAACCAAATAGAGACTGCAGCTGAGAAATCAGAAGAAGATTGAGACTTGGGAGGACAGATATGAAGGAACTAAATAAGATGATCAAATGTAATAATGTGTCACTGGAGACCAAGGCCAGAATAATCAACATAATTGTATTTCCAATAACTATCTACAGATGTGAAACCTGGCCGGTGAAGAAAACCAACAGGAAAAAAAAAGATTCATTCAAAATATGATGCTAGAGTGATATTTTGCAGATACACCAGACCACCAGGAAGACAAATAAGTGAGTCCTAGATGAAGCAAACCTGAACTCTTTCTAAAGGCAAAAAGGATGAAACTGAGGCTGTTGTACTTTGTGGACATCATGAGAGGACAAGACTTGCTGGAATACCAATATTGATACGACGTTGAAAGCATCACGAAAATAGGAAGACCAAACATGAGGTGGATTGACTCCATAAAGCAAACAGGCTTGAGCTTGCAGAAGCTGACCAAGGCTGCTAGCGATTGGAGATTCTGGAGGTCATTCATTCACAGGGTCACCATAAGTCAGTGCCAACTTCAGGGCATGTAAAATACATAAACAGATGGACAAAGGACTGGGGGTGGTCCATCTAACAAACCTATTCAGACCAGGGGGAAGTGAAACCAACGTGGAGGATATATCAGGGGTCTCCTACCAACTCTCCTCAGATTGAAGAAGCTACTTGGATAAGTAGCAAAACATTTCAACCTAATAAGAAAGAAGTCCAGTTGCCATGACTCAACTTCCAGATAGCCTCACCTGGATAACTGAGAATCTTCACAGATATGTTCTGAAAACGTTTTTCCTTGATTTTAATTAAGGTGGAGCAGAATGGTAGCCAAGGAATTGATGCATATTTGATGTAGGTGCTTCAGTCATTTCCTATTAGCTTTTCTACCTCTTTCTGTATGTCACTGGGTACAACAGTATTCAATGACAGAGCTATTAGTCTCATCTGTGGCAGCCTCAGTGGCAGTCTGGAAAGCTCTTTTGTAATCAAAGTCAATTGTTACCTCCTTGCTGTGGCAATCTTGGAGACAGCTGGAGGGACCATTTGATTCTGGATACTGTCTGCCCTTATTATGTTTTTCCTCAAATTGTGTCATTAATTTGTTTTGATTTTTTAAAATTGTATGCTGATTTTATTCATTCATCTTGCCAATTATTTTGAAATTCTATGTATAGCATCACAAAACATGTCTACTCATAATATTACTCACTCTAATTTTATAATTTTAATAGAAATGGATGATTTCCGCCTTACTGACCATATAATAATAATAATTTTATGGTAAATCAGAACATATGTGAGACACTTTTGTATCCCTCTCCAGGGTTCTATTTGGCTAATTTTGAAATGAATATTGAAAGCACAATTAGAAATGTATTCTCAAAGGCTTTCACAGCCGGGATCCGATGGTTGTTGTGGGTTTTCCAGGCTGTTTGGCCGTGTTCTTAAGGTTTTTCTTCCTAACATTTTGCCAGTCTCAGTGGCCAGCATCTTCAGAGGACAGGAGTCAGTACTCTGTCTGTGCTCTGTTGCAGTTTGTTGGATAGTTGAGTATTTATAGCTGTGGGATCAGCTTTTGTCCTTTTCAGGAGATTGGGTGATTATGGTGATCAGCGTGTTTTTGTTGTGGGTGTATTGTTGTGATAAGGGGGAGAGATGATCTGTCACTCTGATGGGTCTCGTTAGCTGGTCTTTTGTGTGCAGTGATCACTGGTCCTTGTGGCTGGGTAGAGTTCGTTGACCTTTTGCAGGCTGTATTTTTCAGTGCTGGGAGCCAGGCTTTGTTGAGTTTTAGACTTTCTTCTTTTTTGTTGAAGCTCTGCTGGTGTTTGTGGATTTCAATGGCTTCCCTGTGCAGTCTAACATAATGATTGCTGGTGTTGTCCAGTACTTCAGTATTTTGAAATAGAATTCCATGTCCAGCTTGTTTTAGGGCATGTTCAGCTACTGCCAATTTTTCCGGTTGTTTTAGTCAACAGTGTCTCTCATGTTCTTTGATTCTGGTGTGGATTCTGCATTTTGTGGTTCCAATATGTACCTGGCCACAACTGCAAGGTATCCGGAACACTCCTGCAGTGGTGAGGGGGTCCCTTTTGTCCTTTGCTGACCGTAACATTTGTTGTATTTTTGTGATGGGCCTGAATACTGTTTGTAAGGTAAAGGTTCCCCTTGACATTTAGTCCAGTCGTGTCCGACTCTAGGGCACGGTGCTCATCCCCATCTCCAAGCAGAAGAGCCAGCGTTTGTCCGTAGACAGCTTCTGTGATCACGTGGCCAGCGCGACTAGACACGGAACACTGTTACCTTCCCACCGTGGTGGTACTTATTTATCTACTCGCATTTACATGCTTTCGAACTGCTAGGTTGGCAGGAGCTGGGACAAGCGACGGGAGCTCACTCCGTCGCGTGGATTCGATCTTACGACTGCTGGTCTTCTGACCTTGCAGCACAGAGGCTTCTGTGGTTTAACCCGCAGCACCACCACGTCCCCTATAATACTGTTTGTAGGTTGTGTTTTTTCAAAAGTTTCCCCATGCGGTCTGTGACCCCTTTGATGTATGGCAGAAATACTTTATTTGTGGGTGGCTGTTTTTCCTCTTCAGTTTGGTGTTGTTGTGAAATCACAAGAGCCATCAAACCAAGAAAACAACGTCATAATTGAAGCCAGCCCCCCAGTTTTTTCTTCGGCCAATGGGAGTCCCAACTCATGTGCTAAATTCTGGAAAGTATCAAAAACCTACAATGCCCAGAATCCTTTTCACCACAAAAAAATAAAATCATCTATGCTTTTCAGCCCTGCCCTACGCCTCAGCTCCCACTCCAAAAAGGAGCTGAAATGCTCAAAGGCAGTGCAGGACAATGAGCATCCCATGGATAAAGCCCTATCCATATAAAAAAACTCCTTCAAACGAAAACCCCAGCAGTTCAAAATCATCTGGGTGAACTGGGAAGAGATGAAATGCTGATTTAACATTGCATTTCGCCAACTCTGCCCCTATACCACAGGATCAAATCATGCACACTGCCTTGTCAAATGATGTGTATCACACAGAGCAAAGCTTCTGAGATATACCATAATTCACAGAATCTCTCTCCAGGTACGAGAGGTGGTGAGGCCACAAGTGCTCCGGCTTCTTGTTTTGCCGCCGCTCCATATCAACCTTATCTTCCTTCTCCAGTTCCTTAGAATCCACTTTTCAATTCAATAATTCAAATACATCTACATAATCACCCCTCCAAATCCATTCTTTTGTGTCAGGTGATCGCCTAGTGGGAGGGAGTAGTCCCTGAATGGCAGGGACCTAAGGGGAACAGAATTGTACCCTGTGTCTGGTACAGAAGGGTAGGGCCATACGCCCACTCCCGTGGATGTCCCTAATGGGACAGAGAAAGATGATGGAGGGTAAGGCATCCTCCAGACACTGGTGCAGGGCCCTGGAATAGGTGCCTGGCCAGACAGCCCTCCCTGACCTGTGACTGCTGGAACCCCTGGCTGATCTTGAATATGTGCTCCAAACCCCCAGGGCCATACTACCATTCCTCTGCTAGTGTCTGGTGCGACGGCTAGCTCACCTGGCCCTTTGCTCTTCCAAGGCAGTTATCTTTGCTCTAAGCTCTTCCCAAACTGGCCAGCTTTCCTCATCTGATGATGATGATACTGTTGGTGGGGAAGGCCTAAGCGCCTTTAATCTTGCCTTGACTCTTCTTAGGACCTATGACACTACTAACCCTAGGACCCACTAGTTCACGCTGAGCTAGCCAACTTTTGTTGTTGTTGTTTAGTCGTTAAGTCATGTCTGACTCTTCGTGACCCCATGGAACAGAGCACGCCAGGCCCTCCTGTCTTCCACTGCCTCCCGGAGTTTGGTCAAATTCATGTTGGTAGCTTCGATGACACTGTCCAACCATCTCGTCCTCTGTTGTCCCCTTCTCCTCTTGCCCTCACACTTTCCCAACATCAGGGTCTTTTCCAGGGTCTTCTCATGAGATAGCCAACTTAGAACCCCCTTAAGAACGCGTACCTGTATATAAAGCTCTCTCTCTCTCTCTCTCTCTCTCTCTCTCTCTCTCTCTCTCTCTGTGTGTGTGTATACCCATTGAATCAAGTTAACTGCTTTTTTAAAAAATATTTCTTTCTTAATTTGTATATCAAATTATTATTTTTTTATAAGAGGGGGGCTGAACCAACTGCAATTCCCAAACTGGCATATATATGCCTGTAAAGATCGGCCCGTTGGGGATCAAGGTTGATCCCTGACAACACTTCTGACCTTGGGGAGCACTGATGGACCCCCAACTCCTTGTCCGCCACCCAGCTGGACTGCACTCTTGCGCAGTTAAAATCCCGCAGTGTAACGAGACGTGCGCTGCAGGGAATGAAAGTCTCGGAAAGAGGCTAAGCATGTGGGGGAGCGTCCTTTTAAAGATGCTCCCTCCTTCCCCCGGGTAACAACACAAAAACAACACTCCAGAAGCTGCATTATATTGTTTCTGATGTGAGCAAAGAAGCATTTGATTGGACTGAAATTTACCAAGGTGTCTCTGTACTGAAGTCCAGAATTCAGATTGTTATTGTTTCCAAAATCTTGTCGCCTTAAGTCCAACACAGAGGGTGCCCAAAATTGTGAACAGATGAACATTTAAAACCCTAAAATATAAAAATAACCTAAAATGCTCACCAAAAGCCGCCCAGAGACCTTTGGGTAGTGTGGGCGGCATATAAGTTAAATAAATAAATAAATAATAAATAAAAAATCACCTTAAAGCAGACAAAAATCTGTCTCTCTTTCTAAAAGAAAACTAAAGAGCAGTGGTAGAGTGCTTTGGAATTTGTGCCAAGTAGTACAAAATGTGCCCCCAAATTAACTTTGTAATTCATGATGCGGAACTAAAGCAAGAAGTAATTGCATACTAGACACCTTGCCAGGGTCTCCTCTCCTCCACAGTTGATCATTGCCCTCCCATCCCAGAATAATGAGGTGAGACGCAGGTGATGGGGTAAGTTAGGGCCACTCTTTATTAACATTAGCCAAATTATTAACTTCAGAGTCCAACCAAAAGAGGGCCCTGCCGTAGTGCGGAATCAGGTTTGTAACGGAGGTCTCACCAGACCCCATCTTCATGAAAACGGACGAGTCCCATGCCACGAGGTCGCACAGTCCTGAAGACAGCGCGGCCCTGGCCAGCCATGCTCTGACCACCCCCGGGCCTTGAGCCCCCTATCTATTGGCAGCCATGGGCCTGCAGGTGGCCCCAGCGCATCTCCCCCCTGCACTGTAATTTCACAATCTGCAGCGCTGGGAGTTTGGATGGGCTATAATCTCCCCTGTGCTCCAAGGGGAACTCACTGATCCATCTGCATTCCGCACTACCTGCCACAGCAATGGGACTAGCATAACTATGTCCCATGCCCGCCACCAATACATCAACCTCATCATGCAGGCCCCTCAGCCCATCTTTTAAAGTTAACCCCAATCAATCAATGCACCCCGTCACCCTACCAGTCTCCAGACTGTCCAAATAGATGTCCTGGTGACCAATCACTAATCCCAAGTCTGAACAAACCGCCCTACAGACCCCCTTGCCCACTCTCTGTTGCTCATTAATACACTGCAGGGGGCACTCCACTCTCCAACCTGCCACAGCATTGTTGTTGACACCACAACTCTTGCTGATGGATGCTCATCCTTCCACATCCACATGTCATGCAGAATACAATTACTGAGATTTGCCACTCAGCTTGGCCAAGTCATAACCACTCATATGTACAAGCAATATATGGGGGGGGGGCAACATGGAGTGCCACGGGACACCATTCCAAGGAACTCGCCCCATAGCATAACTCTCTATTTCCTCCACTCCAGCAGGCCAATGCCCCCGGATGCCAATTAGGTCCACAGGCCATTCTGACCACACCACAGGCTCCTCAGTAGGTGAAGTTGGGTCCGATCAGCAGGATATGCCGCTGCCTCCTGACACTTCACGCACCTGTAAACAGGACAAACATGGCCAGCAAGAAGTCTAGAATGTGAGCACACATGGACCTATCGGTGGTGTTTACTTAAGAACCAACGGCTCATCAACTTAATGCATCGAAGACATAACCCAGGGCTGGAGCAATGTGGCTGCCTATTCGGAAGGAGTGTATTCCAAAACAACAACCCTGAATTCCCACTTGGGAAAGTGCTGCGTCTGTCAGTTTCCTATATTGATATTTGGTCAGTGGAAGGCTATCCTTAAGGCAAAAGGAAATATCTGTGTTGCTTGACCCATTATGTGAGGTACGTAGCCTTCCACCACCCAAATGGGAAAGATCCCTTCTATGGAACAACAACCTAAAAATTGTTGGTTCCCTTCCTGCCCTGATCTGTCATGGCTCCTGAAATGTGTAGGTAAACTATATTGCTAACCAGCAATATGTCCTTCCTTTGCAGTGCTGTCTGTGAATTATCACCCTTGCATAGAATTTTGTTGGCCCTAAGGGCCCCAAAATGTGACCACTGCAATGCAACTTTGAAACTGTACCCTCAGATGCTCGGCCACCACTGATTAATCCTTGCAAATTGAGGGACTGATACTCACCTTGCTAT
This sequence comes from Intellagama lesueurii, assembly GCA_037013535.1. NCBI lineage: Eukaryota > Metazoa > Chordata > Lepidosauria > Squamata > Agamidae > Intellagama > Intellagama lesueurii. The sequence goes on from JBAJHW010000004.1 coordinate 47,173,355, forward strand.
TGGGAGCCCTCACCTTTCCTAACATTTTCAGATGCGAAAATTGTATGCGGGGTCAGAATAACTCTGTGCCCTGGTGTAAAAGACCAAGACTGACTTTTTTTTTTAAATAGACCAGGGGAGAGCACCTTCCTATATAAGTAACTACAACGTACTGTAAGTTCTCCACAGAGCTGTCCAAGCCATCTTAAGTCCCTCCCCAAGTCTAAATTCTTGGAACTCTGTACTCATGGCCGAATGCCTCTTGTGTGTCCTTGTGGCCAGTACCACCCTATCACGTGCCCGGCCTCCTTCTGCCAATTTGCCAAACCTCCGGAGGGAGAGTCAAGGCACATCCTGGGGCAAACGCCCTGAACTTTAAAATGAATTCCATAACCTGATGAACCTGCCACTTCGGTTTGCACCTGGAAGTCCACCCCCAGGTGTATGTCTGCATTTCAGAAAGAAACCCCATTGGAACTATCCAAGAATTGCACCCACACCTGGGAGTCCTGGTGTATCCCTGTTGTTGCACTTGTCATGTAATACAGTCGTAGACCACACATGGCCTCAACCAGCCTCCGAAGGAAAGCTCTGCCTGGCACCACCAGTTGGCAAACAAAATTGAGGTGACTATTTCTTGCAATTCCCTGAGCATCGCTTATTTCCTATCAAAGAGGATACCCAGACACTCTTTAAAAACCCTCCCAATTTGTGGTCAGGAAGTCCACATGCCTGGGGCTGTGTGCCCTATTCTATTCATGAAAAAGTCAAAGAATAAGTGGGGTCCTCCTCTTTCCTCTGCCACTGACTGCCCCAGCTCCTGGGTCAACTACTAAAAAGCTTCTGAGAGAAGCTTGCACCGTCCCAACCCCCTTAGGCCACAGAAAAGAAAGTTATCAAGAAGATGGGCAGTGCTCAGCGCAGGAGATGAGTAAACTCATAAGCTGCCCTGAATAGGAAACCTATCAAATCAAAATCTTTCCAGGTGGGCTGGAAGAAGGTGAAAGGCTGACCTGATATCGTGCCTCGCCACATCTGCTCTGAAACTGCCTGCTGGAATGAAACACACTGCAGCCTCAAATGAATTGTAGTGCGATGACATACTTCCCGTATGAGCCACCCACCTGATATGAAAGGTGATAAATCAGCTTAACCCCCTTTGGACTTTCTTGGGACCCACCCCTAAATAAAACACCCCAAGGTGGGGAACTGGAGGCTGCAAAAAAGGGGTGGAGCACAACCCACCCCCCATGGATCTCCTTGTCAATCTTGCTTTAATTATGTAGTATTCCATGCCCTACACTGATTTCAAATAGCCAGACCTTGCCTCCTTACGTACTCCCACTCCCAAACTGGAGTCCAAACTGAAAAATCTTGTAACAGGCAAATTGCACTCTCCCTTTTAGGGTAGTGGGGGGGTGCCATCGGGTTCACTACCTCCACTTCTTGCACCTGAGCCTAAAACAGCTGGGCTGGCACATTGAACCTCACAGAGAGTGCACTCTTGCCTGTATCAACAAACTTTACCCGCACACATTCCTTGAGAATTGACTCCTAACACCAGTTGGGGATGCACCACAGCTCCATCGTTACACTGGGTATGTGACTTGCCTGACTACAAATCGGTGACCTATATCAAATCACCTGCCCACGTGGGGCCTGCTGACACCATATACTTAAGCAAAAGGCTTAATATGCCTTTTCTTTCTTTCTTTCTTTCTTTCTTTCTTTCTTTCTTTCTTTCTTTCTTTCTTTCTTTCTTTCTTTCTTTCTTTCTTTCTTTCTTTCTTTCTTTCTTCTTCTTCTTCTTCTTCTTCTAATTATCAGCCGGTTCATTGAACCAATGGGGGGGGGGAATTACAAGGAGGGGTAAGTGGGGAAATGTCACCCCACCTCCTGCAGAGTCTTCCCCTCCCACTCTCCCTATAAGACAAGGGAGAGTGCCCCCCAATTTGGGGCTAAGCACCACCACTGGTGTGATCGCCTTTGCGTGTCCTCTTCTCTGATTCTCTTTCTTTTTCTTTTCTTTTTCTTTTTCTTTTCCTTCTCTCTCTCTCTCTCTCTCTCTCAAATTAAGAAATCTATATCAAACCTTGGGGGAGGTGTACTGCTTCTCCCCCCAACTCCAAAAATGAAAGTGCCACGAGGCAAGGAGGGAAGGAGATGAGCCCTTCTCTTGCACTTCCAAACTTCGAAAGGGGATGATGTTAGGGAGGAGAAGCTATAAGTAAGCTGCTCCTTCCCCCTCCCCTCCCAGATAGCTGAACATGAATGTCTCGTCTTGCACTATCCCAGGAGGGAGAGCAAAGAGGATCTTTTTGATGAAGCTAGCTCATCAGCACTGTCAGAACGAAATATACACACACATCAAAAGTAGTTTATACACATAGGTCGTTTAGCATACCATATATATTAATAAGTTTATTTTCTGTTCTGTCCAGTACCAAAGTCTGATCTACTGAGACTCAGGTAGACCTGCTGTCTAACAGGGGAGGTCTCATCTCCCCATGATATGGTTATAGCAGTCCTCCACCTGGACACTGCCACCTCTTCATTGTTGGCCCTCTCTACCACCATCTTGTCCTATGACAGTAGCAGATGCTGCTGAACCAGTCTTGGAGGTCTGGTGGAAAACTCTGTTTTTTAAAAGAAGACAAAAAGGTGTGGTGGAACAGGTTGATAGCTGGCTGAATTTTCTTTTCGTTTATTACAACTTCTTAGGAGAACGCTTCATTTGCTTTTCATATTACTACCAACAATTTAAATATGGCAGCCGAGAATGCAAATAATGTCTTGGACCAAGAAATAACTGGCAAAGTACAAAGGCAAATGAATAAAGAAATGGCAAAACTCATTGTCCCCTTACCCTGGAATAAGACACGAGACAACTATTATGGAATAAACATGGGCCACACTTTATTGAATATTCAAATTTATCCTCTATGGAAAAAAGGGGGGTCCTGCTGTAGTGCGGAATCAGGTTCTGCAGAGGGGTCTCAACGGACCCCTACCAAACTATGGGCGAGTCCAGAGCCCCAAAATCTCAGAGCCATGAAGACAGTGAGAACCCGGCCGGCCCAAATTTGACCACCCCCGGACCTCAACTCCCCTTCTTCTTATTGACTGTTGGTCCGCGCCCCCACCAAAACCTGTTATATCCACACTACCCGCCACAGCAAGGGGCAAGCTACGCTTAAGGCCCATGCCCGCCATCAAGCCTCTTGAGCTCCAAAAGCAGGCCCCCCTTGATGTCAGCCCAAAATATTTCCAAACCTCTGTCGGAGAGGTGTACTCCATCTGGACGAAAGAGCTCAGGCCTGTCAGCACGGATCTCCCGGTGACCAATCACCAATCCAAGCCCATCGCATACAGCTCTACACACTTCTCTGTTAACACGCCTCCTTGCAGTGTTAACACGCTGAACCTGGCGTCCATCATGCCAAACAAGCCGAGGAATGATCGTGGACCAAAGAATACTCATCTTGGGGTACGTTGCCCTCAGCCATCTGAGGTCTCGAATAACATCCAAAACCAAGGCCTTGCCACCTTGCTTTGCCAGGTCGTTACCTCCCAGATGTATAATCAAGACATCTGGGGGTTGCATGCCGAATGCAGACGCTCTGCATAACTGGCTCCATAACAGTCCACGGATCCCTCTCCAAACAACTTGGGAAGAGAAGAGAGTCAGATACTTAGGGATCCAAATCACAAAGAAAACTAGTACATTATTCAAAGATAATTATATGAAGTTGATTAAAGAGATACAGAATAACTTGGAGAGATGGGACAAATTACAGCTATTGTTGATGGGAAGAATAGCAACCATAAAAATGAATGTTCTACCTAAAATGTTATTTTTATTTCAGACAATTCCCATAATATTAAAACAGTCATTTTTTTCAAGAACTTAAGATAATCATGAGATTTATGTGGCAAGGTAAAAAACCAAGAATTAAAATCAAAGCAATGCAAGATGCCAAACAAAGAGCAGGTTTTGGTCTCCTAGATTGGGTATTGTATTATAGAGCCTGTGTATTAGTCTGGATAAAGGAATGGATAACTTTAGATAATGATAGACTACTCAAGTTGGAAGGACATGATTTACAGTTAGGTTGGCATGCTTTTCTATGGTACAAAAAAGATAAAGAGCAGAAAAGATTCAACTCGCATATGATAAGAAGAGCCCTACTAGGGACTTGGAAACAGATCATCCAGCAGATTTACCAAAAAACACCAGGCTGGGTATCACCCATAGAGGCCTTTACACAACCTAACCTCATGACAGAAGCGAAACTTTTAAGATATCAAGATCTATTAAAAAATGATTGTGAGTTAAAATCCAAAGAAGAGTTAGAAACACAAAACATATATTGAGACTGGTGGTCCAGAGCACAAGTGGAATCTAGGTATGTTGTTGTTGTTGTTTAGTCGTTAAGTTGTGTCCGACTCTTCGTGACCCCATGGAACAGAGCACGCCAGGCCCTCCTGTCTTCCACTGCCTCCCGGAGTTTGATCAAATTCATGTTGGTAGCTTCGATGACACTGTCCAACCATCTCGTCCTCTGTCGTCCCCTTCTCCTCTTGCCTTCACACTTTCCCAACATCAGGGTCTTTTCCAGGGAGTCTTCTCTTCTCATGAGATGGCCAAAGTATTGGAGCCTCAACTTCAGGATCTGTCCTTCCAGTGAGAACTCAGGGTTGATTTCCTTCAAAATGGATAGGTTTGTTCTCTTTGCAGTCTGGGGGACTCTCAAGAGTCTCCTCCAGCACCACAGTTCAAAAGCATCAATTCTTTGGCGGTCAGCCTTCTTTATGGTCCAGCTCTCACTTCCATACATCGCTACTGGAAAAACCATAGCTTTGACTATGCGGACCTTTGTCGGTAAGATGATGTCTCTGCTTTTTTAGATGCTGTCTAGGTTTGTCATCGCTTTCCTCCCAAGAAGTAGGCGTCTTTTAATTTCGTGGCTGCTGTCACCATCTGCAGTGATCATGGAGCCCAAGAAAGTAAAATCTGTCACTGCCTCCATATCTTCCCCTTCTATTTGCCAGGAGGTGATGGGACCAGTGGCCATAATCTTAGTTTTTTTGATGTTGAGCTTCAGACCATTTTTGCACTCTCCTCTTTCACCCTCATTAAGAGGTTCTTTAATTCCTCCTCACTTTCTGCCATCAGAGTGGTATCATCTGCATATCTGAGGTTGTTGATATTTCTTCCGGCAATCTTAATTCCGGTTTGGGATTCATCCAGTCCTGCCTTTCGCATGATGTATTCTGCATAGAAGTTAAATAAGCAGGGAGACAATATACAGCCTTGTCGTACTCCTTTCCCAATTTTGAACCAATCAGTTGTTCCATATCCAGTTCTAACTGTTGCTTCCTGTCCCACATATAGATTTCTCAGGAGATAGATAAGGTGGTCAGGCACTCCCATTTCTTTAAGAACTTGCCATAGTTTGTTGTGGTCCACACAGTCAAAGGCTTTTGCGTAGTCAATGAAGCAGAAGTAGATGTTTTTCTGGAACTCTCTGGTTTTCTCCATAATCCAGTGCATGTTAGCAATTTGGTCTCTAGTTCCTCTGCCCCTTTGAAATCCAGCTTGTACTTCTGGGAGTTCTTGGTCCACATACTGCTGAAGCCTACCTTGGAGGATTTTGAGCATAACCTTGCTAGCGTGTGAAATGAGTGCAATTGTATGGTAGCTGGAGCATTCTTTGGCACTGCCCTTCTTTGGGATTGGGATGTAGACTGATCTTTTCCAATCCTCTGGCCACTGCTGAGTTTTCCAAACTTGCTGGCATATTGAGTGTAGCACCTTAACAGTGTCATCTTTTAAGATTTTAAATAGTTCAACTGGAATACCATCACCTCCACTGGCCTTGTTGTTAGCCATGCTTTCTAAGGCCCACTTGACTTCACTCTCCAGGATGTCTGGCTCAAGGTCAGCAACCACACTATCTGGGTTGTCCGGGACATCCAGATCTTTCTGGTATAATTCCTCTGTGTATTCTTGCCACCTCTTCTTGATGTTTTCTGCTTCTGTGAGGTCCCTCCCATTTTTGTCCTTTATCATGTCCATCTTTGCACAATATGTTCCTTTAATAGCTCCAATTTTCTTGAACAGATCTCTGGTTTTTCCCTTTCTATTCTTTTCCTCTATATCTTTCCACTGTTCATTTAAGAAGGCCCTCTTGTCTCTCCTTGCTATTCTTTGGAAATCTGCATTCAATTTTTTGTAACTTTCCCTATCTCCCTTGCATTTTGTTTCCCTTCTCTTCTCTGCTATTTGTAAGGCATCGTTGGACAGCCACTTTGCTTTCTTGCATTTCCTTTTCTTTGGGATGGTTTTTGTTGCTGCTTCCTGTACAATGTTACAAGCCTCCATCCATAGTTCTTCAAGCACTCTGTCCACCAAATCTAGTTCCTTAAATCTGTTCTTCACTTCCACTGTGTATTCATAAGGGATTTGGTTTAGCTTATACCTGACTAGCCCCGTGGTTTTTCCTACTTTCTTCAGTTTAAGCTTGAATTTTGCTATGAGAAGCTGATGATCAGAGCCACAATCAGCTCCAGGTCTTGTTTTTGCTGACTGTATAGAGCTTCTCCATCTTTGGCTGCAGAGAACATAAACAATCTGATTTCGGTATTGCCCATCTGGTGATGTCCATGTGTAGAGTCGCCTCTTGTGTTGTTGGAAAAGAGTGTTTGTGATGACCAGCTTGTTCTCTTGACAAAACTCTATTAGCTTTTGCCCTGCTTTGTTTTGAACTCCAAGGCCAAACTTACCTGTTGTTCCTTTTATCTCTTGACTCCCTACTTTAGCATTCCAGTCCCCTATAATGAGAAGAACATCTTTCTTTGGTGTCAGTTCTAGAAGGTGTTGTAAGTCTTCATAGAATTGGTCAATTTCAGCCTCTTCAGAATCGGAGGTTGGTGCATAAACTTGGATTACTGTGATGTTGAAAGGTCTGCCTTGGATTCGTATTGAAATCATTCTCTCATTTTTGAGATTGTATCCCAGTACAGCTTTTCCCACTCTTTTGTTGACTATGAGGGCTACTCCATTTCTTCTACGGGATTCTTGCCCACAATAGTAGATATGATAATCGTCTGAATTGAATTCGCCCATTCCCATCCATTTTAGTTCACTGACGCCCAGGATGTCAATGTTGATTCTTACCATCTCCTGTTTGACCACATCCAGCTTACCAAGGTTCATAGATCTTACATACCAGGTTCCTATGCAGTATTCTTCTTTGCAGCATCGGACTTTCCTTTCACTTCCACGCACGTCCACAGTTGAGTGTCCTTTCGGCTTTGGCCCAGCCACTTCATTAGCTCTGGAGCTACTTGTCCTTGTCCTCCGCTCTTCCTCAGTAGCATGTTGGATGCTTTCCGACCTGAGGGGCTCATCTTCCAGCATCATATCTTTTAGCCTTTTGTTTCTGTTCATGGAGTTTTCTTGGCAAAGATACCGGAGTGGCTTGCCAGTTCCTGCTCCAGGTGGATCGCGTTTAGTCAGAACTCTCCACTATGACCTGTCCGTCTTGGGTGTCCCTGCATGGCATAGCCCATGGCTTCTCTGAATTACTCAAGCCCCTTCACCACGACAAGGCAGCAATCCATGAAGGGGAATCTAGGTATAGAAAAGATAAAATAGAGGGCTTTAACACAGAACAAACAATATTCGATAAACTTCTGCTGGGCTCAAATGATAAAATAATTAAGAAAATGTATGATTATTTGCTTGAAACTAAAATGCAAGATGAGATGGTAAAAGAATGTATGATTAGGTGGGCACAAAATATAGGACATAATATTGATATTGATCAATGTTTGCAAATATGGAAAAATAACATAAAGCTCACAAAATCCGTAAATTTTAAGGAGAACATATAAGATGTTTTATAGGTGGCATATGACTCCAAAAAAATTGTCAAAGATTTATACATAGGTGTCAAATGTTTGTTGGAAGTGTGAAGCACAAGAGGGAAGCTTTTACCATATGTGGTGGACTTGTAGAGTAGTGAAACAGTATTGGATAACAGTACATACTCAATTACAAAAAATACTGCTTTGTAATGTTCCACTAACCCCAGAATTGTTTTTACTGAGCATTATACCAGATAATATAGATAAGACAAAGAACTACCTAGTTATATATAGTCACTGCAGCCAGAATTCTTTATGCTAAGAACTGGAAGAAATCGGAGATACTGAAACAAGAGGAACTCATTGAGAAGATATGGGAAGTGGCAGAAATGGATGTTCTCCTTCCCCCTCATATCCTCCTCTACCTTTTGTACTCCTTACCTTATCCCTAGTTTTTAAAAAAAAAAAATTAAAAAAACCCCAAACAAACAAACAACTTGGGCTCTGTCTGCGAGAATCGCTCCCCCACGCCGACTGAGCAGCATATCTTGCAGCCCAAAATATGAAGCTGTGGCCCACTATCATTACCTGTCGCCGACTCTCCTGCAAGAGCAGACCTGCAAAGACAAAATGCACACCTGCTTAGATGTGAGGGAGTGTTCTTACATATCTACAATAGGCGGTAGATGACCATCGCCCCAAACGCTTGATGTCATCAGGATGATAGCCTAGCGCAGCTGCCGTTGAGGCTGTTCCAATTCTAAATGAGTGAGCTCCGAATTTCAGACCTTGAACCCCTGCTTTGCTTAAGGCCAAATCAGTAATTTTCCAGAACTGATATTTTGTCAAAGGGGTTCCATCCTCATGTATGAAAAAATATACTTGGCCCTGTCTTCTAACGCATAAATAATTACCTGTTGCTTTTACAGGGCAAAGACTTGCCACCAAACAAGGACCCAGGGTCAGGTCCACTCCTTTGCCCCGCTGATCTGCCTTGGATCGACGAATATGTACCCGCACAGTATCCTCTTCTATTGCCACGTCATGCATCTGCAAAGCCAATTTTGATACGTCCCCTTTACCTGATGCTACCATCTCACTAATCCTCAACACGCCGAAAAATGTCAGCAATGAAGCCTCCTGGAACAGCACAGCCTCATATGCATCCCTGCAGATAAGAGGTCACATTTGACATATCTTCTCTAACAAGGCCGGAGATATTGGTGTCCTCGAGTCCTTGACACAACCCCTTTCTTTACTCCAGCCTTCGATCATTTTCCTGATACGAAGGTCAGAGGTGTAGTCCTGATACCCTTGAATCCTGGCGTGAAAGTCTAAAGCTGACAACTTACCCTGGATGGAACCTGGGACTGAACCCTTCCTATTGAGAAACACTAGAAACTGCTGAAGGTGTTCAACAGGGGCAGGCCAACTCAGGTTCAGCCCCACAGTCCTTCTAAACTCCTGGAATTCTATACTCACTGCCCGGTAGGCCTTCTGTGTCCTCGGAGCCAAGGACAAGCCTATTGCTCATTCCGCGTCAACGAACCAATTTGCCAAACCTCTGCTGGAAACGTCTCTGGAACTTCGTTGGCTCCTGGATCTAACTCCCTGAACCGAGTGATCTGTTGGCATGATAGGGCATCGGCCAGGCTGTTATCCAGACCCAGAATGTGTTTTGTGTGGATCAAAACATTGAACCTCAAGGCACGCAACGTAAATGCACGCACGAGTGCCATAACGCGTTCTGAGCATGATGTGGGGTTGTTCACAATGTGAACTACCACCTGATTGTCACACCAGAAGCATACCGACGTATTAGCCTATTCATGCGCCCACAGCCACAAAGCCCCTAGAATCGGAAAAAATTCTAGAAAAGTGAGATCCCTCATGATACCTTGCTGGTGCCATTCCTCAGGCCATAGCCCGGTGCACCATCATCCCTTAAAATAAATTCCAAAGCCTAGTGATCCAGCCACATCGGTCTGAACCTGAAACTCCTACTGGAATTGCAGTTCCACCTCCAAAAGGACACCCCATTAAATTCGGCTAAAAACTGACTCCATACTTGTAGATCCTGATACATGCCCCTAGTTACCTTTGTCCTGTGAAAAGGATGATGCAGTCCCTTCATAGCCCCACAGAAACGGCGTAGAAACGCATGACCAGGGGCAATTATCCTACAGGTGAAATTTAAATGGCCTACAATCTCCTGTAGCTCTTTCAGGGACACCTTCTTTCTTCTTAACAGGAGCTGGATTCTGTCCCTAAGTGCCACTAGTTTATCCTCTGGTAGCCTAGAAGCTTGCTGCCTAGTGTCAAGCTCAATCCCTAAAAAAGTGAGTGAAGTCGCCGGCCCTTCAGTTTTTTTCTTCAGCCAAAGGTACTCCTAATTCTCAGGCCAATGACTGAAACGTCTCTAGGATAAACACGCACTGACCAGTATGGGCTGCTCCACAAAAAAGGTAATCATCTAAATAATGGGCGGTGCTTCTGCAACCCACTCTACATCTGAGCTTCCACTCCAAAAATGAACTGAACCGCTCAAATGCAGCGCAGGAGACAGAACATCCCATTGGCAGGGCCCTATCTATATAGTAAGAACCTTGAAAATAAAAACCTAAGAAGTCAAAGTCTAGCGGATGGACTGGAAGAATACAAAACACTGACTTAATGTCACATTTCGCTAGTTCCACCCCATATCCGCATCTGCGCACCATGCACACTGCCTCATCAAAAGAGGTATAGCGCACCGTACACAGCTCCTATGGTATGGCATCATTCACTGACTCTCCTTCTGGGTAAGACAGATGGTGAATGAGCCTGAACTCCCCTTTATTCTTCTTGGGTACAACACCCAAGGGTGATATACGAAGGTTCTCTAAAGGGGGATGTTGGTAAGGTCCTAGCACCCTACCCTCGAATACTTATTTTCTAATTTTGTCATGAACAATACCCTCCATGCCCTTTACGGACTTCAAGTTCTTTGCAAAGAATGCCTTACGCTTGCCCACTGCTGGAATTCTAAAACCGAATGTGAAACCTTCCAACAAATATTGGGCGTCTACTGACCGCGGATAATCAGCCAACCAGTCCCCCAGTACCTCTAACCTAATTGGACTGGGGCCCTTTGCTAGGGGGACCCCCTTCTCCGGGCGCCTTTTTATTACCTCCAGCACCCTTGGTGGCGTTCCTCTGCGCTCTGGTTCTAAAGCATGATGTGCTGGGGTGCTGACCCCTGCAAACCGAGCATTCATGCCAGAATCTACATCCCTTACATGAGCATGTGCCCTTGGCGTTGTAATCCCAACATAGAAAGTGGGGTTGAACCACTTGCCCTGTGCCGGCACAGGAACCCACATTCACGCCCTGTTTACGGATCAGGTGACCACTGTCGAACCTTTCTCTGGGGTTAGGCCTAGCTGGAGTCATAACCTGTAAACCCATAGCCAGAGGCCTGGCAACAGCTCATCCCATTGTAAATTTGGATGAATCGCACAACGCATATGGAACGATTCATCATATGTCAACCAGGCCTGTCCCGCAAAGTCTACATATGCTCGGTAAATTAAATCCAAGTACTGGAAGAGAGCCAGCGCCCTCCAGGGCTGTGCTCTCACAATCACCCCCGCGTAGATCACAAAACCGGGCAACCAGTTGGCCCAGGTCCTATCTGGCTTACGCCTTCTATGTCTTTCCTTCTCCCATTCGTCTCCTTATCCACTTCCTTCTTTTCTACTTTTCTATTGAGGAGTTCGAATAGGTCCACATATTTTCCTGCTCAAATTTTTTTCTTTAGTCGCCGGTGCTAGGTGGTCACCTAGAGGCATGGCGCAATCCCCAAAAGGCAATGCATTCAGAGGCACTGTGTTATAGCCCGTATCCGGTACTGATGGATACGGCCAGACACTTACGCCCGGCGTTGGGCCAAAGAACGCAGGAGAAAATGCCTGTGTGTACGGGGAAGCCCAGGAAGCTAAAGGGGTACTAGTACTCGGCCATTGGGTATGACCGACACCCGGACCCTGCATGCCATGTGGTATGTGAGCTGGTGTGCTGAACTGGCCACTAATAGGCCAAGGCCAAACTGGCATTGGTGTCACTGTGTTGTGTGCAGCCTCTAACTCACGTGTGACGTCTGATGTCGATGGTTCGCTGTCTTCAACCCAGATAGCTTCCTCTCCCTCGTCATGCCTTCTCTGTCTTGCAGCGGCTGGCCTTCCAGGTTTGGATGGTCCCATACCTTGCTCATCTTCCTCACCCCCACTCTGTGGTGCAAGCATTGAAGCAGCAGTCCCTTTCCCGGACGGTCGTATGACTACACGATCCTCCTCTAAGGCAGAAAAACATGATAATAAATTTTCTACCAACTCCTTGAGTTTAGCCTTCCTGTGACTCCTAGCGTCCCTGGCAGAATGGCGAGGTTGTGGTGCGCTAACCGGTGAGGCATGTTGAGTTGCTCTCTCAGCCTCCAATGCTGCAATCTTTTCTTGCAGTTGCTGCCATATCGGCCATGCCTCTTCATCCGAAGATGATTGAGGCGGGGAAACATGGGGGGCAATCCTCTTTTTGGCGGGCTGCTTGCCCTTCTTGCCTCCCTGTCCCTTTTTCAAGGACATCACTGCTCCTGAATACAAGATCTGAACCAATTACTAAAGCACTACAGACCAGTGTCCCTTTGCTATACTAACTCTACCAGAACACCTTACAGTATAATAATTATACCAAATGCTGCTATTTATACTATGCTCTATATCTGTACTACTTGAAACTTGTAGTCTATGTACTGCACATGCAGTCCCAGTATGAACAAACCTTGCACTGAACCCCCCCTAGTGGCAGAAACTAACTTATCAATCGCCTGGTAGAAGCCCAATTAAGGCCAATTTCGCAGTCCGACTAACCCAGTATATCAAAAGATAATAAATCTAGAACTACTCAATAGCTGAATATTAGTCTAGCCAGCCAACTCCAATTATACTATTCTTGTAAATATTAATTATAATTAAGAAACTACCCTATAATGAATTATCTATAGCTGAATATTAATCTAGCAAGTCAAGTCTAATTATACTAATCTTGTAAATATGTAAATATTATTAAGAGACTACACTATAATGAATTATTTATATCAGACTATTAATCCAATGAGTCTATTATACTTAAGAGACTATAATATAATGAATTAACCAATGCCTTAATGCCAGCAATATATCTAAAAAACCCCAACAAACATCAGCCAATTAACGAAGTCTGTCCTTATAATAAAGCCTAATTAATGTTCAACGTGAAGCAGCTTATCCACTAAACCAAAGCTAACACTAATGTATTAAAAGCTTATGAAAGACGCAGAACACCCCCCCCCCAAACATCAACCAGGCAAGAAATAAATGAATTAAAACCACGATGATATTAATCTTAATAAGCTATTACTACCTAACTTAATTAACTCTCAATGTACTATTAAAATTGGGAAGGGGGAGGTGGAGGGGGGGGTTAGACGCGCGCCTACAAACGTCCGCTTTTTTTAACAATAAAATGCCTCAATTCCTCGCTTCCTGTCCCTCTTTCTTTTCGTTCCTTCTTAATTTATTAATTAATTCTTATTTGATTATAAACAATGCTTTGGGCACTATTACTTGCAGGCTATAGCGGGTGCACAAGCCCGGCAAACTGTGGGGGGGGGCGCCGCCAATGCAACCCCCCCATCCAAAATGGCTTCCGACCACTGTGACACAGTTTAAATTAGATCACTCGAGCAGTGCTCCGTCCTCCTTCTCTGACTGCCGAAAAGGAAGAGGCTGAAGGTAGGAGGAGTCTTAGCTTAAGTACTCCCTCCCCCCATCTTCTCAGCTCTCTCTGCGAGCTTTCCCTGTCTCGCATTATCCCGGGAATGGGACAATGGCGGCCCACGCTGCTGAAGAGCTCATCAGCGGACCGGGCATAAAATGCACAAAGCTAGAATACTTAGGACACATAATGAGAAATGAAAAGTACAGATTCTTACAGCTGATAAACTAAATGTGAAAAGAAGCAGAACTTACTTAATGCAGAACCAGAGACCAGTTTGAATGCATTGCAACATCTTTTTTTTTCTTTTACAACTACCTCATCCAAAATTGATACAGCCATGATAATGGTCCAAATTCCAATAGGAGAGAAACAGCAAGGAGAAGAAGAATTAAATGCAGATGGCTAGATGTAAGTAATCTAAATAGTATTATTATGATCAAATATGCTTGATATGAATGTTCACATGCTAGCATATATTTTCCTGTAAGCAAAGACTTTCTTATTATAATTATATCACAGCAAATCATTATTTCATGTGGCCTTGTATGCAGCATTTGACCTTATTCAGCTAGTGCAATGTGTTTTATTTCTGTCAGTGTCTTCTCAACTTGAGCCACTGATCTCCTAACATCTGCAGCCCCAAGGAACCAGTGCTCAGCAAAATGGCATGTCATCATATTATATTCAGCCCATCAGTGGGCCACCAGAAAAGACATTGTTCAATCTTGTATTGGTTTTGATGCCTGATTTGGGCTGATTCATCACAGCAAAGGAGCCGCCAACTTGAGTTGCAGAGCTCCATGACTTTCATGCAATGGATGAAATCCGGCAGATAACTTATGCTGTGAAGGCAGATGACATAATCTGCTGATGCAGATTTTTTAATATACTTGAAGCAGTGATTTCTGGAAATTAAAGACTCTACTGTATCTGTCTTACAATTCATAACAGCATTCTCATGATGAAAGGGATCCCAAGGGAGCCTTGGGACCTTCGAAGAGGGGATCAGAAATTTTTGATTTCTGAAAAACTGCCACAGCTGATTATGTCATCGATCCCACACAGCACATGTTGCACTGCTAGATTTCAGCCAGTGAATCAGAACAATGGCTCTGTTGCAAAATATATGTATCCAAGCTGTTCTCATGTTCAATATTTGGCATGCTTTGTTAAAAAATGACTAGCTAGTAGGTGATGGGAATTTTTAAATTTAGAAACTGCCATTTCACTATAATACATATGCATCTCACTGTTTCAAAAAATATATTTGTAATTCTCATGCTGAGGGAAAAGGATGAGGAAGTGCAATGACGTATCCAACTACAGGATCAAAAAATGGCACAGCTTGGAGTAAATCAGTTTCCTGTGATCTGATATGGATTGTTGTTGTCCTGTAGAAGCTCATGATATCTACTGGATGTTTATAAGGTCAATAAAGTGTATGAACTCCTGTGTACCATCACGAATTACACAAAGGAACATTAACTGCATGCAGATGTGCTGAACTGATGACCTAGTGAACCATGAACCCTTCCAAAATGGCTTATTGAAGTACCACAAGAGACTCAGAGAACTACCATTGAAATAAAAGGGAGCCATGTGGTCATTACAAAATAAAAATGCAAGAGTAAATGATACCTTTATAGGCCACTAAAAGGAATAATAAAATTACTAGCTTTCATGGATCAGGGCTAGAGATGGGCACAAAATGAACCACAAAACAAAACAAACAAACAAACAAACAAAAACCCTGATAAATTGGGCTGGTTCATGCTTCATTTCATGAACCAGTTTGGGGATCCCGTTTTGCTGAAGCAAAACAAAACACTGAATTCTCTTCTTCCCTTTGATGTTTTGTTTGCTTTGTCAAAAGGGGATGCCTGCCTGTCCTTTTCCCACTGCCCCTGCCCCCTCCGCCTACCTGCTTCAGCTGCTGCCACCATGGGTGCCATACTCAGAAGCATCAGGCCTGCCCCCCCGCTGATAGGCAGACACATGCTCAGAGGCAGTGCCCAGCTTCCCTGCTAGGAGCCTGTTACTGCCTCTGAGCATGTGTCTGCAGCAGTGGCAACAGAGGTGGCAGGAGCAGGTGAGGCACGAACCAGAGAAATGAACTGTGAAGCTGTTCATGGTTTATTGTTAACCACGAACCATAAACCATCACAAGTCACCAGTTTTGGTTCGTGACCATCTACTTTGTCCTGCATGTACCGGTGTGAAGAACTTAAAGTTCAAAAGTTCATCACAAGATAGATTTTGCCAGGAAAGTTACTCTTAGATGTAAAGTCCAAAAGTTCATGGCAAGATGGAGTTTGCCAGGCACGTCTTTCTTAGATGTAATTCAGGAAAAATGCAGAGTGCATTACAGCTGTTGTTTTAAAGGCAGTAACTACTGGTGCTTTATTCTAAAGGCCAAAACCCAAATTATAAGCGTTATATAACCCAGCAAGCCTTAGGTAGGAAACAAGCTACTTAAATACATTATTTGTTTGCCTTCAACCCATGAAATGGAAGTGCTAATCACATTCATGCTATTCCTAAAATAAATAGAACAATTTGCCACATGTTTAACCCCACATGTCATGGTCCAGTGAATGTTATTATGTAAAACATGCCCTTTGGCTCATCAGTAGTGCGGCATGAGATGTCTTCTGAATGGTTGTTTAAAAAAAGGAAAGGAGACCTACAGTGCAATAGCTGAGGCTGAAAGCCAAAACTGCTGTCTTTGTGGATCACAATTTTCCTCTTCAGATTATCACTCCTTTTAATCACATGTGGATCAGTTTCTTCAATATTGTTAATGTCTTCCTTCAACTTTTCCTAACATACCTTGTCTTTTTTGGTGACTCCTGTCTTTTCATGATATGATTTGATTTGCAGCCTACTTATTTGTCTTTCTGCCAATCAATGTGTCCATAAAGCTCTCCTCCAATATACCATTTCAAATGAATCATATTTTTTTTCATATCAGCTTTCTTCATTGTCTAGCTTTCATATCTGTGCATAAGTAATACCACAGTATGGATTATTTTAGCCTTAGTTTTCAGTGAGCTCTTAAGAATTTTTTCTAGCTCCTTCAATAGCTGCCCTTCCACGTTTCAGTCTTCTGATTTCTTGGTTGCTATAGCCATTCAAATGGATGATTTAACCAGTGTACAGGAAATCTTTATAGTTTTGATTTCTTAATAATCAACATTAAAATTATATAATTATCCTGGGGTCTATATTTTTGTCTTAATGTTCAACTTAGTCATGCTTCTCAAAAAAGTTTCTTCTATAATCATCCTTAACAGTTGAGTCAGGCCATTCTTGTCTTCTTTGAGGAATATGGTGTCATCTGTTACTGCTACCAATTTTCACTCCTTCTGAATCTAACACAGATTTTTGTCTGATACATTTTGTATATAAATTGAACAGACAGGGAGAAAAATACACCATTGTACATACATCTTTGTCTATTGGGCACATTTCCCCCCTCCAAATTCGGTCCTAACGGTAACCTGTTCTTGGAGTACAGATTACACACAAAAACAATCAAATGTTGTGGCACCCTTATTTCTTTCAGAACAACCCATAACTTTCCATGATTCATATAGTCACCTTATCTGTAATCTGTGAAGCAAAAAATAGTTTTCTTCTAACATCTTTGATATGTTCTGGTAGCCAATGCATGTTTGCAATATGATTTCTAGTACTTCTTCCTTTTCTGAATTTCTGAATGATTATGGAATAGATATAAAAAGAAGTTATGTCCCTTTACTTCACCATTAAAATTAGTGACTGAAATAGAAAACTTCCCAACAAACTTGAAGGGTTTAGTTGATTTGTTTAAGGACAAAAAAGTTGCTAAATTGAAGGATTGGATGATTAAAATGAGATTGAAAGATCAGATTATAGTTAAACTTCAAACTAATAGATTGTCATGGTATAACTATATCCAATTAGATAGTTGGACAAATGAATGGCTGAAAATTAATGGCAAATGTAGAGAATACACTAAGTACGAACAATTTCTACCATCACATGAAGATATGCAGAAAGATGCTTTGATGAAGGGAGTAGTAAGTAGAATATATAACCTAATTTTGGAACAAGAGGAAAAAGAGACAGAAACAGAAGGTTTGAAATCAATTTGGGAAAAAGATTTAAAGACAGAAATAAAAATAGAGGATTGGATAAAAATTTGGAGGATGAGAGTTTTAAGATTAATGTCGGTAACAATAAAGGAAAATTTCTTTAAAATCAGTTTAAGGTGGTATATGACTCCGGTAAAAATGAATATAATAAATTCAGATTATTCTAAAGCTTGTTGGAAATGTGATGAAGAAATTGGCACGTATTATCATATGTGGTGGGAGTGTAAATGGATTCAGAAATTTTGGAAACTGATTTTTAAGGAAATATGTGATATATTTGGAAAAGATATTGAATTCAATTCTAAAATTGCTTTGTCGTCAATTTTTGATAAGATAGAACTTGATTATTGTTCGAAGGAATTGATTTCCAATTTTATGAAAAGTGCTAGAATATTAATAGCTAGATTTTGGAAAGACAAAAATGACATTAAATTAGAAGATTGGTATAATGAAGTATGGGACATTGCATTAAATGATAAATTAACTACTGAACTTAAGATGAAAAGACAGGAAATAAGTTCAAATATTTTTTATGCTATTTGGGGTAGATTTGTTGAATTTGTACTAGTGAAAGGAAAGGGGAAAGCCTCTAAACAACAATCAATACAATTTTGGAAAGGCAGATCGGATTAAAAGTATTGTTCTAAGGGGTCCTGTGGGTATGGGGTGCACGGTAGTTTAGATTGTGTAGTAAGTTTTTTGCACTTTTGTATTTGTTTTTGTTCTGAAAAATGAAAAAAATTATATTTAAAAAAAGTAATATGATTTCTAGTACTTCTTCCTTTTCTGAATTCAGTTTGAACAGCTGGTGTTTCTTGCTCCATGTATGACAAAAGTATATGTTGTAAAAACGTGAGCATTATTTGCTAGCATGGGAAATTAATGTGATCGTCTTATAGTTACTGCAATCTTTGGTGTCCCCTTTCTTTGGTACTGGAATGTGTATTGAACATTTCCAGTCTATGGGCAATTATTTTGTTTTCTACAATTACTGACATATTCTTGTTAGGAGTGTGACAGTTTCAGTTTCTGTAGCTTGAAATACGTCTACTGGTATGCCAACTACTCCTGCTCCTGGGAATTTTTCCCCCAATTTCTTTGAGAGTCATTTTCACTTCTCTTTCTAAAATCACTAGTTCTTCATCAAAGAATTATTATTTAAAGGAATCTGACATCCTTGCATTTCTTATGTACAGTTCTTCAGTATATCATTCTAATTTTTCTTTATTTTATCCTGGCCAGACAGTAAATTACGCTGTTGACCAATGTTCCCCCTAAGCTGTGTGTGTGCAAGCACAGAGCTCCATCATGGCTGTACACCAGCAGCTGGTGTTGATGTCCGTTTAGTTCTGGTTTCAGACAAAACCCTGTCCCCCTGCACACACATTGGGCGAGGCTTCCAAACAGTGGGGCCAAAAATTAGAGGGAACATTGCTGCTGACCAACATCACTAAACTGTGCTTAAATTTCACCTAGATCTTAAGAAAGAGGTTGCTTGTTTTTATTTTTCTTTCTTTTTGTTGTTCTTTCCTACTTACTGCTTATTTTAAATAATTTTATTAGTTTATTACACACCTCTTAGTATTTATTAATCTGATAGGAAGTTGCCATGAGCATCCATTTAATGGAAGCAGAAGTTGCTGTTGAGAAACTTATGCCTGATGGCTGTGGATTAAATGGCACAGTCTTTTGATTTTCACATATGTTTGGATGCTTGTGGTTGACAATAATGCAGTATATTTCTGAGTGTATTTAATTATAGGGAAGTGAATCCCATTTAACTCCATGTGTCTACTTCTAACACAATTGTGTCAAATTGGATTTTCTTTCAAATAAGTAAATACATCAAGAGAGAGGAACCTCTGGCTTCTAGGCCCTAAAGTAACCCACTAGAGGTTTGAATCTGGCTCATAAAGGGTTTAAGGCAGGGGTCTCCAAACTTTTCAGTGTGAGGGCCACATCATATATTTTCCACATTTTCAAGGGCCGAAGGAACACGCACGTGCACATGCATTCACCCACCCGCCCACCCTCCTGCACGCCCGCCTGCCCGTGCACATAGGCTGAAGGGAACAGACCTGAGCCTGCAGACCTGAGCCAACATTAGGCTGGATAAAAAGGCAAGGCAGGCTGGATGTGGCCTGTGGGCCATAGCTTGGAGACCCCTAGTCTAAGGGATGCCCCCTCTCTATCCACACTCCCCTTCCAGATTCTTCCCCAAATTGTTATTTCTAATCCTGGCGAAGCAAGTATCCCCCTTCTCTGATGTACACAGTGGCAAGCTTGATATATGGCTTAACAAAAGTCAAAGTTCAGTCTACAAACAATGTAATAGTAGTAATGGGGGTTACTAAGCAAATGTGCTTTAAATCTGTTTGCCAGTTTTAACTACAGTAGGGCCATTTAATTGATTGTTGAATCAACATTTCTGAAAATCCCACTGGCTCAATGAGTCTACTTTAGTCAGGACTACCTTATTGGCTTCAGGCCAGTATTTTACAGAATGTGGAATGTGTCTCTGAGAGCTTCTTGGGGAACTCGATCTTTGTGAATACTAATACAAAATGACCTGATTCACACCTTATAGACTTAATAAGCTAATACAGTGGTGCCTCGCAAGACGAATGCCTCGCGGGACGAAAAACTTGCAAGACGAACGGGTCTTGTGAGTTTTTTTGTGCTGCCTCTCAAAATGGCTGCTGCCTCTCCAAAATGGCTGCCACCTCTGCTGGTTGCCGACTCTCAGCTGTTCGGCGCTCTGCTCACACAGAGTCCCGCTGTTCCGGGGCTACCAAGGGACTGTGAGGAGCGGGGCTGTGTCTACTGTACCTGGTAAGTGACTTTTTTCTGACTTTTTTTTTGTTTCTGACTTTTTCCCCCCATAGGAATGCATTAATTAAATTTCAATGCATTCCTATGGGAAACCGCTTTTCGCAAGACGAAAATTTCGCAAGACGGCGCTACTCGCAGAACGAATTACTTTCGTCTTGCGAGGCACCACTGTATGTATCTCAGAGGACAGTTCTTTTTCACTTCCTGAATACACAAAAACAGATTTAAACATGGCTTTAAATATGTATAAAATGGGTTGAAAATATATATTCAGAAATACATATTTAAATATGAATTTTCAAGTGGATAATATGATAATCAAATCATAGCCTCTTATGGAAGGGGGGCAGAGCAGGTTTGTCCATGAATACAAGCCACCAGTTGTATTCTGATGTGTCTACTCTGATTTGTCATGTTCATTGCAGAGGTCTGCAAAGGATCCTGTAAATATGTTACAGAGCTCTTGTGATGGCAAACCCTGATAAGGCAGGTCTCCCAGTCATAGGAGCTCTGTAATCATGTTCAATTGAACACACAGCCAATCTCCTTTGCAGTTCTTCAAGATAAATGCACAGCTATGTGAGGTCTGGGTGGGGATTTGAAGATGGGACTTCTGTCCATACCTTTGCCACCACTACCAATTTAGCCTTCCACACTTGTAGGTACAATGCTTGACTATGGCTACATTTTGAAGGAACCCCAAGGTTTATTTTATCCAACTCGTTGTCAATGAAGGTAATCCACAGTTAAAGCCTTCCTGACAGATAGCTATCCAAGTTCTTTTCAAAACCTTCCAATGAAGGAATATCCACCACTTTCCAAGGTTATCCATGCCCAGACTCTGGAATTTCCTCCCATGGGAAGCCAGGCTGGCCCCATTTTTGCTGTCCTTCCACAAGCAAGCAAATACCTTTCTCTTCAGACAGGCTTTTCCTTAGTGACTGGCAGCCTGAGAGGTTTTTTTTTTTATAAATTGGAATGTGGTGCTTTGCTGCTTTTCAATGTATTTTTAGTATTGATTTCATTTACCATTTTAATATGATACTCGTTTAATTTTTTAAATATTTGTACATTTGCTGTTCTTAGCTTTTAAATATTGACCTTTTAATGTTGTAAGCCACCCTGGGTCCTTTTAAGGAGAAAGGTGAGGTTAAAATATTGTAAATAAATGAAATAAATAAATTTAGAGCAACACATAAATGCACTCATGCTGAGCAGCTGAACCTGGGTGGGAAAGAATGTCCAGACTTTAAGGTTAACTGAAACAGAAAAACCAAACTATCTCCTCTGATGCCACCTGGCATGGGACTTATCTCCTTTCTCAGGAACTCAGAAAACACAGCAATTCCCTGAGAGTTCAGCTGATGTCCTGAGATCTAGCCACCCTCATTTGAGCAATTTTATTACAGTGGCTGAAATCCTGTTGGTTCAGCTCTGCACACACAAGGCGGATGATATCTGTGGGACCAGTGGTGGCAGTTTTCAGTCATTAAAGGCTTCCTCCCCATCTTGAGGTTCCAAGATTCTCCAGAGGGTTCCCCAGGGGATTCCTATGGACCCTCAGAAGCTGGGGTGGGGTGGGGGATAGGAAACTTCTAATTAAAGGTAAAAGGATGCAGCTGACAGCATAATCAGCCTTGCAAGCACAGAGCTGCATCAACAGGATTTTGGCCGGTATATTTTAACACTTGTTTTACCTTCTGTTGTTATTGTTACTTTAATTATTTAAAATGTTGTTTGATTGCTATTTTCCACCCAGGGTCAAACAGGATGAACCATAGCTTTCCAGCTCTGCCATATTGCACTTTCAAAAAACAGAATTTCAGGCACCTGAACTGAACACAAAATTCGTAAAATGAAACTATGCATATGTTACTCATTAGAAGGAGTTCACACTTTCTCCAGCAGAGTGTTTTCCTGATTAGGCTATCCACAGTGTGAAACAGTATGGAAGAACTGAAACTTATACAAACAATGTTTTGCCATCATGTGCAAATGAAATCCTGCATTAAATTGAAGGTTACTTGAAACAAGATGAAAGACGAACTACTGGGGACATGCCATAAAGTGGCTTTTCCAGGGTTGTTTTGTTTTCTTGCTTTATTTGTGTATCTACTCTCAGTTCAGCTATCAAATTCCAGATGTGTAACAGCTTACATTAAGTTGTTATCTCAGGGCACAGTGATAGCTATTTGCCTGTCTGAGCTACTGTCATTTATTTCACTGGGTTCCATATAGTGCATAAAAGCTAGTATAGAGGGACCCAGACTCACCTGGGTTATTGCTGGAGTGTTTGGCTGGCCAGCAGCAGATCCACCAGTCATCCTCCCTGTGTCAATGGCAGCTCCACGTGGGCATGCTGGGGACACCGAGAGACTGACCGTTGCCCATGATTGGGCTTGTGTGTCGCCTTTGGCTGGTGCAGCAAAGTGGTAGAGATCCTTCTGGCTGACTGACCTTAGTGGTGCAGATTTCAGTCCAGTTTACCAGCATGGCATAAAACATGTGGGTCCTTCTGCGTTAGATGTAACATATTAGGTTAGGAAAGAGATTCCCCCTGGGTACCCAATGGAAGAAAACTAATCATATTCCCAGTCCTCTGTTTGATAATATATCATCTCACCAGGATGGCTGGTCTAACTACCAAGTCACCTTTTTCAAGGCAGCCTACACATTAGCTTCCATTGGGGCTTCCTGAATGGGAGAATTGGTTGCCAGCAAACACAGGGAGGCCAAAAGGAGGGTGCTGCACAGGCAGGATGTGGCAATACAAGAGAGCACCTTGGTTCTATGGCTGTGGTCTTCCAAGACCAACCAGTGAGGGCATGTATCTGCCTAGCTCCCTGAAAAGGAAGCAGCCATTGCCCTGTCTGTTCAATTCAGACTTTCTTATGACACCATCCAGAAGAGGAAAGTTGTTGGTACATGCACATGATACCAATTCATAGGGGTTCTGTGGTTGGCACTGGCTAGGGCCAGATTTGGCCATGCAAATTTCCTTCATATTCCTTTCACATTGGTGCAGCAACTCAAGTGGCCACTCTGGCGCTATCCTCAGAGCAGATACAGATGATTGGTCAATGTGGCCTCAGGGTTACAGGGTTTATATTCAGAACATGGATCAAGAATTCTGAGAGTTTTTCTCTCTTACTTCCCACAATACTTGAAGCAAGTATGATTGGCTGGGTGCAGCATTGTCTACTAGGTAGGATGTCACACAGCACTTGATGAATGGAGGCACCATCTGGGGCTTGGCAGAATTGTGCACATCACCTGGGTGGGGTGGAGGGGCATGGGATGGGAAAAGCTCATGCCTTTCCCATGGCACCAAGTGACCCATCTTAGGCTTACCGAGGTGCTACTTTTCCAGCTGGAGGAGAATGACCTTATATCTCACAGAGGCCTCGACTTAACCTATTCTTTAAAGCAGACTTGAAGTTGATCCACAATTCCTACCTGGGTATTTAAATCATATGGTTCAACCTCTTGGACAGAAAAGTGTGGCATGATGCCAGAGATCTATGGAAGGCGGACATCTTTTGTCAAAAGTGACTACGTTTCTTGGTTGGTTGGTGGCATCATGGAGTGGCAGCTGGATCAAACATCCAAATATTTTACATAACATGGATGCTTTGTTCCCTGTGGAGGGGGTGCACCTATAAGACTGGGACCAAGATATTTGATTGGGCAATATCAAGGGTGCCATTGTGAACTGGTTGCAGCTGCAGCTTTCTTGAAGCAGTTGAGCTATGAACTGCTTTTTGTGTGTGTGTGGATCCAAACAATTTGAGGGTGGCAGGCAGGTGCCTGTGTACCCTGGTAATTGAGGAATACTATTAAGGGAGCTGGGGGCAGGGCCATGGCTCAACCTAGTTTGGGGGCCAAGATTGTATTGTTTTAGGAAAAAAGCAACACAAATCTAGCAAATACATTACATTTAGCAGAGCACAAACTTTTTATATACACATACTGGGCTGTAAGTAGGGGTGGAGCAACTGGGGTCACTGAAATCTAGATGTGAATCTCCTAATGTATGTTAGGAGGATAAATGGCAAAACCTCTTGGCCTTATTCACTTTTCTTTGAAAAAAGGAAAGTGAATGGAAGGGGGCACAACATTTGCCTTTGGGGAGGGGGAGGCTTACTGTCATATTTCAGGGTGATATGGGTGAGAGATTCTGCCAATTGCCCTGTGTACCAAAATGGTTAGTTACGGTTCTGCACACATAGCAGGCATTCCAGAATATGCAGCTTAGACAGCAGAGAGATTTATAAGTAGTTGATAGCTATTTTAAAAGTCAGGAACAAAGCTTTGTAGCCTCTTCCTTTGACCCCAAAGCCTAGTCTGTTCTTAAAATACACAAGTGGAACTTTTGCTTGCAGAAGCTGGTCCTTTCATTTCATGGAAGGCAGCAGACCAAGGCATGGAAAATACTGTGTGTGTGACACATCTGCTTCTCCCGTTGAAATTAGGGGGATTAAAAGCTTTAACTGAGGATATTGTTTTAATTTAAAAAATTAAGCCATGTCCTAAATCAAGTTTTAAAAAACAGCAAGAAATAACACATAGGCACACATGGACACATGCACTGGCAATATCTTGAATGTCCTCTAATAGCATCAGAGGCTTTTTCCTTCATGCATGTGCAGCATGTGACTGCTCGTTATTTAATGATGCCCAGATTAACACATAATCTGATGTCCTAGATAAGTAGTATTACTATATTTGGGGTGATATGAATGCTGCATTATATCTCAGATGGCAGATGGCCAGGCAGTAGCCAAGCAACCAAGGATCTCTAAGAAGTATAATTCTTCTTATGACTGTGTGGGAGAAATTCCTCCAGAAACCTGATGCCTGAACTCCACCAAGCTCCAGTAGAAATCAGTGGCTTCTGATGGGCAATGTCAAACTCCACTGTCTGTTGATGTCAGTGAGTGGTGGTCTGGGGTGATGCTCTGTTGCCCTGTCTGGTTTGAGATCTTCTTCTGCTAACTTAATCCCCTTGTAATGTTATATTAAAGAAAACTACAGCTGTAGCAGATTTCCAGCTTGATGTCCAAGTGCAACCCCATGGACTATTTGGTTCAGTGAATGGGGAAATCTTAGAAAAGAGCAGTGATTCAAAATTTTGTGTGTGTGTGTGTTTTGACAGAGAGGCAGGAGTTGCTATATAGGATAATATAGTCCCTTATCAGTTTAGGTAGCAGAATTGTTATATAGTTGGAAGGCAGGCACTAGAAGGATGAATCCATGTAGTTCTATTACGTACTTGTGTCTGAATTTTATTTCATTTTGGGGCTTTAAAGAAGATACAGCTAAAGCTGTTTCCTTTGTGTTGTGGATCTCCTACCTTGGGTGAGAAAGACATTTGGGGCTTTGTTTTGGAGCCATTTGCTTAAAAGAGATATTTGCATACTCTTGCAGAGTTTTGAATTTCTGGTAAAATTCTCTTTTTGTTACACAGCAGTGGTATAGAGATTCATAGAGGAGAATAGCTTCAAGTTCAGAGCCCACCCTTTTCTTATCAACTGGCACAAAAGTCTCAATAATTCCCTCTGTAATGTATTGGGAGCTTCAGGTGAAGATCCTTTGTTGGGTAGGCTGCTTGCAGCTGTACTGAGATTGACTGTGCTTGCTGAGTCAGTCAATTAGGTTACTCCTACAGACTAGAAATGGGCTTTTAACTGCTGGGTGTCGTTTGACTGAATGTTGGGGGTATGTTTGGGGGAAGTTTTTAGTACATGTATGGCAGCTTGCTGTGAGTGTTCATTTGTTGTGTCCTCTGCAAATAAAGAGCTATGCTGAAATCATCTCCACGTCTGAACCCACTACTTTA
The DNA here is from genome assembly GCA_037013535.1 of Intellagama lesueurii. Classification (NCBI taxonomy): domain Eukaryota; kingdom Metazoa; phylum Chordata; class Lepidosauria; order Squamata; family Agamidae; genus Intellagama; species Intellagama lesueurii. Next base: position 47,199,806 of record JBAJHW010000004.1, read on the forward strand.
CACTGGCGATGAGGATGGGATTATGTGTGGGTCGGCAGCCTAAGACACTGGCTGTATGCATGGGTAGGCAGCCCTAAGAAATAGAACTGAATTACTTGCTGGTGAAGGGTTGTTGCTGTGATTGCTCTGGTGTAAGCAATCAGGATGACTGTTAAGGGCCATGTTGAGCCATTTGAGATTGCTGTTGAAGACTGGGACTCAGATATTTCCTGATTCCAGTTCCATTTCATGGCAAATGAGATTAATGATGCTGAGCATGTCAAGACCACATTTCTTAGAGTTTGTGGGTGATCTATGTTTGAAGTTGCCCAGGCTTTTGTGGTGCCACATGAGCTTGATGCTGTGTCCTTTGCGAGGGTTAAGCCCAAGTTACGATACCACTTCTCACCACAGCCTTCCAGAAAAACCTGTTGCCAAGCCTTTTATAAGCGGGACCAGGGTCCGGGGAAAATGATTGCTGTTTTTGTCACGGCACTGAGGAAGGCAGCATGGTTATGTGAGTTTTCCAACCTCAAGGAAGCCCTCTGTGATCGTTTGGTGTGTGGCCTTTGGGATGAGAAATTCCAGAGATGGCTCTTTGCAAGGAGGAATCTGGACTTCAAGGCAGCACATGAGTAGGCCATCACCGCAGAGGCCATGGAGCAGGCGACAAAGGAGGTCCACCAGACATGCAGCCCCCCTTCCTCGCGCAAGGTCGAAGTTGTCCATTGAGGACTCCTCCTCTGAGGATGAGAATAATGAGGAAGTTTTGTGTATGAATGTCAATAGTCGAAAGCAAGAGGGGATGCAGTTGTCTCGGGGGGGGGGCATGTGCCAGTGGTGGAGGGTCTCACCAGAGGAAGATATGCCGGTTCTGAGATGTCGGAACTGTGGAAAAACAGGACACATTGCCTGCATTTGCCATTCTGCTCAGCTCTGTGAGGCATTGCCAAGGTCGAGACGTAAGAGGACATATGACCACCAGGAAGACTGCTACAATCTTTCTGTGTGTGCCACAGTGCTGGCTGAGACTGACAGCATTCCTGTTTTAACATTGCAGCCATCTACATGTGCCAAGATCAAGATGACAGTGAGGATACAAAACGTGCCTTGTGAGATGGAAGTCAACTCTGGGTTAGCACTATCTATAATCTCCTCCAGCATGTTTCCGTGTATCTGCCCCAAGGCATAGTCTTGAACAATTCAATCTGTGCCTTAAGGACTTCCAGGGCTGTTAAGTGCCCGTTGTAGGCAGTGGCACGTTCCAGGTGGCCTGTAAGGATTTTACGGGCCTGCTTCAATTGGTGGTTGTTCACGGTCACCAGCCAAGCCTTCTCGGCTTGTAATGGTTTCAACCATTGGGCATTTTAGTCCAACCGTTTCTGCTTTGGGAGTCCTGCCTGATTGTTGTTGGTTTTTTTTAAAGAGTTATTGCAATTGTTTTTTAATTTTTCTATTTTTATTTCTGTTTTCTGTTTGACGAGCTGTTACCCGCCCAGAGTAGTGCTGTGACACTAATGGGAGCGGGATAGAAATTGAATAAATAAATAAATAAATAAATATCATCCATCTGCTAGTGTTTGATGGCTCTTTGGGGAAGTATACTGGTCCACCAGTTTCCTTCGACTTGAATCCAGCCGTGGCTCCCATTCGCCTGAAACCCTGTTGAGTCCCCTTTGCCCTCAAGCCAAAGATAGATGAGGAACTGGACTGGTTGATTGAACAGGGAGTTCTGGGGCCAGTATCTCGTGTGAAATGGGAGATGCTGATAGTCACGCCAATCAACTCCAATGGGGCAGTCAGGATCTGTGCAGACTACAAATGAACAGTGAACAAGGCATTGCAACAGCATGCTTATCCAGTACCAGTTGTGAGTCACCTCTTGGCATTGCTGAATGGTGGGAAAGTCTTTGCTAAACTGGACCTTGCTCAGGCCTATCAACAATTGGCAGTGGACGATACCACTGTGGAAGCACAGACAATTGTAACGCACAGAGGCACATTCAAAGTCAAGCGCCTGCAGTTTGGTGTCAATGTTGCCCCCAGGATCTTCCAAAGTATCATGACAGACAGACAGACAGAAACCTTTATTGGCATACTGTACAAATTAAAACACACTAAAATACAGCTAAAATGTTAAACAGTTAACAGGTGGCAGGGAAGAGCCAAATGCGTATTAGGGCTCGGCATTCTGCGAGAGCACACTAAGTCGTCTCTGCATGATGGAATAGACGTATCTAGCAGTTGTCAAGGTCAGTTCCTTAATAGTGCCACTTAGGAGATGTTGAATTTTTTTCAGATCGTCCCAAAGTATCATGGAAGGCCTTCTCCATTGAATCCCAGATATCACCCCATATTTTGATGATGTCCTGATTGCTGAAGGTTCTAAAACTGAGTTGGCTGAATGACTCAGGACTGTTCTCTGCAAGTTGCAGGAAGCAGGACTAAAGGTTAAGAGGGAGAAATGTCAGTTTGGAATTACACGGCTACAGTTCTTGCTCAAAGATGCTGTTGGCATTCACCCAACCACAGCCAAGCTATCAGCAGTGCACCAGTACCTAAGTCTAAGAAGTTGCTGCAGTTCTTCTTGGGGCTCTTGAATTTCTACCTTGCCTTCTTGCCACATAGGGCATCTGTTGCAGGGCCTCTGCATCATCTCCTGGAGTCTTCTGCCCCTTGGACCTGGGGTTGGAAGGAAGCTGCAGCATTTGTCGCTGTGAAGGACCTTTTGTCATCGGAAAGTGTCATGATGCACTTTGACAAAAGGAAGCCCCTCATCCTTGCATGTGATGCCTCGCCGTATGGCTTTGGGGGCATTCTCAGTCATAAGATGCCCAGCGAGCATGAGGCTCCTATTGCCTACTTCTTCAGGACACTGTCATTGACAGAGTGAAATTATGCCCAAACTGACAAAGAGGTGTTGGCTATCGTGGCAGGGGTCAAGAAGTTCCATGACTACCTGTATGGCCGGAACTTTGTCATCGGCACGGATCAGAAACTGCAGTTGGGCCTCTTTGCATCAGATGGAAAGACACCACAGATTGTGTCACCTCGGATGTTGTGCTGGACTGTGTTCCTGTCTGCTTACTCTTATGATTTGCAGCATTGCTTGAGTAAGGCATTAGGTTATTCTTTTTATTTATTTATTTATTTATTAATTTATTTTATTTTAAACATAAACAAACATACAAAACAAACACAAACATATATGCGGGGAGATAATTTCATGTATCCATCTAGCATATAAATCTGACTACATAAACCATCTTGCCCTACCAAACATATTTAGGCCATATCCATCTAATATATAATTCTGACTACATAAACCATATTACCCTACTAAGCATATTTAAGCCATTGTTAAGTTCATAGAGTAACTTCCTAGCTTTATAATAATTAACATACGTACATTGTCTAGTGTACAAACTTAAATCTATATTGATCTTATATTCAAGCCACTCTTAATTGCATAGACCAAACTATAATTCATATATTACTTAGTGTCTTCATGTTTCTGACTTATCATCAATACCTTCTAAACAATTATAATCAGAATATATAATCTAATTTAAGCATTATCTGTACTTATCAACCATTTAAAACATTCAGCAAGTAACTTTCCAATTTTTGTTGTATTTCTTAGCTCCATGTATAGACCAGGGATTTCTGATTACTTATAGCCTTGTGAATCTAGGAATTCATTTCCTACATTCTTTTTACTAGCTTTTAAGATGCCATCTATAAAGTCTCTATAGAATCTTTCACCTGCATACCCCTCTATCCAATACTCATCATAAGCAATTCTAATTTCATCATTAAGGTAACTTATCCACACACACACACACAAAAGCTCTAGGCCAGGTCAATACATTTCTCAAAAATCCCCACTTTTGCAGGTAAAAAGACAATGTATACCTAATCTTGTCTATATAATCAGTATAGTAATTCACTCATATTTAATCTCTATATATGTACCATAGAAACAAAAGCTTCCAATATTATTATTCTTCATTAACCTTTCTAAAATTCATAATTACATATGCTTATCTACCATTTAGATTCTCACCTAGCCAAAATTGTTCATAGTGTAATTATTCATATTGCTTTATGTGTAACTATATATCTCTCACAACCAAGAAATTTTAAGCATTTAATCCGCAGGTTACTTTTCCCCTTTTCATTTTTGCTTCTCAGCTCCAGTATCATACTTCCGAGATTCATTTTTTGCTCCCCTTTTGCCAGTTTTAAAATGCCATCTATGAAATCTCTTTAAGGCATTTTCTATTCGATTTACTAATTTCCTCCCAATATAATCAATATCTTGATTTTGGAGCAACACAGAGCTATCCGATCTCTGATCACAAATTTCTGCCTTTAAATTCACCCATGCTTTCCCTTTTACATTATTTTCCATCAAGGTAATCTCAATATGCTTCCCCACCTTGTCCCCACCCCTCCTTTCCTCATTTTTAAATATTTCATTCTGCTTTTTTTAAAAAAAGGTTTCTCTCTCCCTCTCCGGAGGTAAACATTTGATGAATTCAAAGCAGTCAGTTGTTTTGTCTCCGGTCTCCTTCTGCTCAGGAACAGTAGATTCCTCCTCTCTCTCTGACGATGGTAGTTGTTCAGAAAATTCAGTAAATACAGTCTGTTTGTCTCCTGTCTCTATCTTAGTATCCAAGCCAAGAAGTATTGTTTTGATATCTGTCTCCAGTTCTGAAACTTGGGCCTTTAGATGATTGATAAGATTGATTTGAAATTCCTGAAGACAGCATACAAGATAAGTCTCCATTTTAAAGTCCCAATAATGAGTCTCACCCTCAATCTTCCCTCCCTGCTCCTTGGCCAGAACGAATTCCGAGTCTTGCGGAGAGCACTCTGGTCATAAAAGTGACTATTTGATTTATAATCCCCCTTTATGGCTCAAAGTAAAGTTCCATAGATTAAGTTGTTCATAGTCATTCAGGATTCTCAGGCTTCTAATTTATAAAAAGCCAAATCTTAGGAAGGGAGGGTTAAGGTGGAAAAGACAATTAGTTTCGCTTTCTCAGTTCTATCAGTTATGGCGCAGTAAAAAAAAAACCTCCAACATTGCCAAAGATTCTCTGCTGCTTAAAGAGATCTATCTCCACATTCGGCTTCCAGGAAAAAACCAAAACATCTGGTCTGTTACTTGCCGTAAAAATAGCTGTTCAACTTCTGTTCATGCAGTCAGATCATAAATCTTCATTTCTCCCCCTCTCTGGGCAGCTACACACCAATTTATCATGGCGACTTGACGAGTCAGTTGCAATTAAGGAAAGGAAACTCCCGAAAAAAGCAGATTGCAAGTCTGAATTCTCCGGCGTCTCCAGCTTCCCTGCTGCAAGCCCACTTCTCCTGTGGAAAACTTGCCCTCCCTTTCTTGGGGGGTCCGCTGACTCGGAATAAAACCCAGGGGTTCTCAGAGCCCTGAGAATTCCCCTGTTCTCGCTGCCTGTTGCTCCGCCTTCCTCAGGCATTAGGTTATTCTGACACCCTTAGCCGCCTTCCACTACTGGACCCTGCTGTCAATACATCACTGGCCCATCATGTCCTGCTGATCGAAGACCTGCCTTGCCCACTGATTTGTGTCGCTGATGTCGCTGCACACTCCGCCAAAGACCATACCACAGCTCGTGTTCTTAATTGGGCATGGAGGGGGTGGCCAGAGGACCTCATGGCTGAGGAGTTCCAGCCATTCAGAGCCCAGCAGCAGGAACTTTCCGTACATAAGATTTGCCTGCTGTGGGGGAATCAAGTCATTATTCTGCCCAAATTGCAGCAACAAGTTCTCGAGGCACTGCACATTGGCCACCCAGGCATTGTGCACATGAAGGCACTCCCCCGCAGCTATGTGTGGTGGCCCACCATGGATAAAGCAATTGAAGAGTGGGTCTGTTCCTGCCAACCATGTTAGGAATCTTGGCTATCCCTGGCTCAAGCTCCAGTTCACCCATGGGACTCAGTGTGCACGCCATGGTCCCGACTTCACATAGATTTTGCGGGGCCCTTCCAGGGACGGACATTCCTGATTGTGGTAGACTCTTTTTCCAAGTGGTTGGAGGTAGTGTCGGTATCCACCATGTCCACTGCTGTTGTCATTCGGGCACTCCGTTGTCTTTTTGCAATTTCAACAAATTCCCAGCCAGAGCTAAGTGGTGCTACAGGAAGTTTTTTAGAACCCGGTTCAGACTCTGTTGTGGCAACCACGCCGGTGCAACTAGCACTTTCCGAGGCAGGTACCGTGATAAGCAACGATGAATTGAGACATTCACAGTGGGAGCGAGCACCACCCCACTATCTACAGGATTATGTGTGTAATCAGGTGCAACCTTGTCTTAGGGGGGAGGGGCGTAATATATTGGGAGCTTCAGGTGAAGATCCTTTATCGGATAGGCTGCTTGCAGCTGTGTTGAGATTGGCTGTGCTTGCTGAGCTGGTCAAGTAGTTTACTCCTACAGACTAGAAATGGGCCAAGGGAGTTTTTAACTGTTGGGTGTGGTTATTAAGTGGTTGAATGTTGGGGGGGTGTTTTGGCGAAGGTTTGAGTATATACGAGTATATGGCAGCTTGCTGTGAGTGTTCATTTGTTGTGTCTCCTGCAAATAAAGAGCTATGCTCAAGTCATCTCCACGTCTGAACCCATTATTTTACACCCTCAAAGACATTTGTAAGGGAAGAAAAAAAAGTTTATTTGCTTACAGTTGCTTGAAATTAGTGACATGTACTTCTTTCTTTACTGCACACATACTAGCAACCAATCAAACAGATCAACAGCAACAAACAAATGCCACCAACTGATGAAAGAAAGGGATAGAACAATCAGTGGAGAGATGGTGCTCTCTTTGAATTTAAAAAACTGGAAGGAATGATTGGTTAGTACTGGATAGATAGACAATCACCCCAGCCCAGAAAAGTTCCTCCCAGTCACTCAAACTACAGACAACATGTGAAGTTGTAAATAGAACTCCAACATGTACTTTGTTTTTTCCTACAAGCAAGTGCTGCTCTGACACAGTGCTAGTGAATGGAACTCAAGAGCATCTATTTTGTGACATCCAGTTTGGGTGATGCTTCTGTTACTGTTGTTGTTTTGTTATTTGAAACACATATTCACATTTTGTAAAGTTCATTGTATTTGCAACACTCATATAAATAATATGGCCAACCAGAACCAAGACAAGCCATTAGACCGTTTTCCTAGAGCGCTCTTCAGGCATTCTAAAGTGTATTGAGTCAAATGCATGAGCAGAGCTTGGAAAAATTTCTGGACTAAAACTTCCAGGCTTGCTCAGTCAGCATGGCGTGATGACTGGAGTATTCTAGCAGTCATAGTTGAATGAAATAGCAGTTCTAAGTTCTGTATATGAAGAGAGGAAGTGCATTAATCCTGAGGGCAACTTTACGAGAGAGCCTCCTCTAATGGCAGAGGCTCTGCACACTATTTTAAAAGCTGGTTTTCCAGCATTCTGATTTGCTTATTAGAGCCTGATTACAGTAGGAAAAATAACTGTACTTGAATTGGATTTAGCATGTTATATATATGTTATGTATAAGTGGCCACATAATGCACAGGGAAGTGTCAATTGTTTTGACAGGAAATCATGTTATTTTTTATTGGAAGTGAGGTAAAGTATTTTCTTCCACCAGAGGGTCGTTTATTTTAATTCACATGCCAAATCAATTTATTTTTGAATCATTTGGGCATATGTGAACATCTCAGCTGGTCTAAATTGTTTCCTTCTCCACCCCATGTGTGTGCACACATCTCCCTCCTTTGCAAGCTGGCAGCCAGTGTGAGAGGGAATCATACGCTTCCCTCCCCTTGAAGCTTTCCCTTGAAGAAATATGAGGAGGGGAAAAGGCGATGGCATGAAGTAGAAGGAAGAAGATGGAGAAGGGGAGGGCAAGAAGGCAGCGGCGGTGACTCCTTTCGCTGCTGTGATGGAGACAGAGGTGCAAGAGATGGTCCCCACCGCACAGCAGCAGCTACTGCTGCTTATTCTGACTAAGAGACCAGAGGATCTTCAAGTAGCTCAGTCATGTCCTGAGGAAGCAGCCTGCCACTGCCTCTCCTTCTCTGGCCAAGGGAATGGAGGTGGCTGGAGCTGGAGCTGGGTTTCCCCCCTAACTCTTGCACTACAAATTGGAAATTGCTTTTCCTTCTCTCTCGTTCTTACAAAGTAAAGCCTACTCAATGTCAAACATTTGTACTAGGAAGACTCAAAGGATCATGTGTACAGGGATCAATTTATCCACACACCCCCATGGCTTTGATTGATTAAGTTGCTGAGTGATTGCTGCATTTTCTGGCTGACTTTTTCCCCTCGTGCCTCCTCACGAGTGTGTTTCAATCCTAACATCCAATTTCTGCTTGTCTGTTTCCATCAACAGCCCGTGGGAAGATCCAGAAAAACACAGTGAAGTGTCCTAAGTTGACTGCAGGTTGTTTACAGCTTTTTGTATTTAACATGTACTTATGTTGATGAGTATCATTCAGAGTGATCCAATCAGGTCTAGTTTGTGTAGAGACAGGGCTTGAATGTTAAGTAAAACTTGAATCAGAACTGCTCTAGAATCTACTTTGATAAAACTGCTAAGAATATGCAGAATTGGATTCTAAATGTTACTCAAGCCTTGTTGAATAAAAACACATTTCTTTTTTGTATATAAGTTCTGCTGAGAACTTAAGTCTCAAATAAATCAGATAGATTTTCCAAACTGGAATAAAAAATGCTGCACTGAGGACCCCTCCATTATTCAGACTTTCGAATGCATTGAAAGTTTCTTCTTGTCTTTTAAAATTTTTTCCAGGATAATGATGTTGCAGCTCCACACGCTCCCCTTTCCACATCTTATGGATCCATAAATTACAAACTCATTTCATGTCACATCATTAAATATGAAATCAAGGTAAAGACAGAAAAGAAACCAAGGGAAAATACAGAAGAACTACTATAACTTTGAGCAAATAGAAGTCCTGGTTTTATTTTTCTTCAGTGGATGTAGAGACGCTGTCAAGCCTGATGCAAAATACGGCAGCCAGTGAAAAAGATGTTAGCAGGCAAAAATGAATGCACCTCAACTGTTTCTTCAATAAATATATGATTGTAAATAGAAATGGAAACTTTGTATTGCCTGCCTCTTAAGCAACAACCTATTGAATACTCTTCTTACCTAAAAATGTGAAATGCAAAATACAATGGCTGGAACATGAAGAACTTTACAGTTTATGAATGATTATAAACATGGATATATCACAGTGTTTGCTTCAAGCTGATATATGCAAGGGTTCTGTGTCTCTGGGGAGAAACGCTCTGCAGAAGGGCAATTGTGCAGCATTCCTCTCCCTTATGTGTAATTGGTCACACACCTTATGATGCAACCGGTACAAGACTGGACGTGCAAAGAAGAGCCTGCCAGAAAAGGAGGAACACTCATACAGTTGGCCTTGTGTAGTTACAGACATGAAGAGAACTCTGGCCGCTGGCATTTAGAAATGAATAGTGAAAAAAACTGTAGTAGTTGTTTAGGGGAACATTTCATTGAACTGCTGGATGTCCTCACTTATATTGTGAAACACAACTGAACATTTCAGGATAAAACAAAATGTTATAAAAAAAAATCTACAGATCTCAAAACTAACCAGTAAAGAAATAATATAGTCCATATGAACTTTATAAATTGATTGGGGTCCAACACAACACGTCATTGCAATGCTAGTTTTTCAACTTTGAAAGATCAGTATTTTAGTACTTCTGGTGCTAAATCAGGCCCTGCAGTAAAGGTCATCCGGACTTGGAAAAGTTACATTTTGGACTGCAACTTCCACTGGCCATGTTGGCTGGCTGGAGGATTTGGGCAATTACAATTCAAAATGTATTCCTCCAAACTCTAAGTCAGCTTCCCGAAAACATTTACTCCAACAAAGTTGGAAATCTCTGGATGAAAACCAGCAAGTGAAGCCATGGCAGAGATGTCAAAACACTTGCAGAGAAGACCATTCAAGGGAGGAAGTCAAGGAATAAACCATCGGAAAATATTTACCCATCACTTACAAGCATTCTCCTATCACCTCTTTCATATATACGTACTCCTCACATGACACTCATGCATAGAGCCTTCCTCACACACTAACCCTGTTCCACATTTATTCTCCTACACAACTGAACACACCACATATAAGTGCTTTTGACTCATCTTAACTGAAGTTCCTATGTAGTGTAAGCTCCGGGTATGGTTAAAAAAATGTAAGGTCATAGCCACAAGGAATATGCAAATCTTAATATGGAACAAATATGCCATGGTGGCACTGTAATGCCTTAAGTATACAATCACAAGAAATGTTGTTGCATGTTATGGGGGTGACGGGGAAATCCTGATCAATCCTGTTTATGCATGTGGAACATACTCCCTGATCAGGGAAAGAAACAGCTTGTTGGAAAAATATCTCAGTCTATGTTATAAATGGCAATCACAAAAATCATGTGGTTGTGCATGGAGGATCACAAGGACAAGTCTTGAGATTTCATGGATGTTTAACTATGAAGAGCAATAGGATCCTGATCTGATGGTGAGGTTTACTGCATATGATTTGTGGGCTAACACCAGAAATCACACTTTGAACACCATTCAAAGTTAGCTTGCATATGTTTCTAATTTTAATTTGATCCATATTGCAAAAAATAAAATGCTACAAGAGTACTTTTTTAATTCTGATAATATCATGATGACTGGAGGATTTTGGAAGCTTTAGTTCAAAAATATACATTTTGCAAGCTCTGATTAGACCTATAGGAGAATACAAAGTTCCATAGATGAAAGCTAGGGCTTTTAAAATCAGCCTATAAACAACATGTCTTTGCTTGGGACAATTATAGAATAATATATGTCTCAAATAGATTGTATGTTTGCAGATCATTACATTGTTTAAATTCAAAAATGTGGCATGGTGGTTATGAAGCGAATCATCTGGTACAGCTGTTCTGAGTGGTAAAAAGCTCATTTGGAACAGGCTCAGACAAGCCTTGAGGACACCATTATTCATGTTCACTCACTGGGACTAAAAGTTCCAATTGTGATACTATCTGAAAAGGTGTTCAGAGTACCATCCAGTAAGGCTTCTTAGGATAAGTTTCATGCTCTGATTTTATGATAAAAAAGATGCTTCAGTCAGTCACCACCATACATGTGGACTCTTGTCCAATTTGAATGATAAGGTCTAGCTGAAACATGTGTCTGGGTGGGTTCAGGGATGGTATATGCCTCCTTATGTTAGGAGGCAGTGCTGCTAGCTTGAAAGCGCTGATGATCTTATCCTGAAAAGGACTTCCTTGGACTAGAGAGGTGAAAGCCCAATAAAAAGCAACACACTTGGGACATGATGTTGGAAAGGTATTTTCAAAAGTTGCAAATACAGGAACATTTTTAGGGATTTGGGTGGAGATTCTGCAGAAGATATAAACCCTGCAAGATGGTGGCTTTTATACAACACAGCTCCAGATTTCTCTTGCTTCCCACCTACTTCATATCTCCATCTTCTGCAGCCCATGAAATGCAGTGGTCAATGCTTGGAAATACATCCAGTAAACAAACAACCTACCACATGAAAGGGTAGAGAAGTTTGTTTCAATATAAGCAAATATTCCATTTTTTTGGAATCTATAGCCAGAATCCTGTTGCATAGTTACACCTGTGGAAAATAAATGGCACAATCTGCAGTGGCGTCTGGCTGGTGTTAATAAATTTCCATTGGATTTTCTGGTGTGCTCTAACTCCTTGGACTGGAACGGGCCCAAAATCCAAGTGGGAGCTTGTTAATTAGTAGCGAGAAGCTCCTCCAAGTTACATTGCCAGGTGTAACTCAGCAACATGGATTTTGTCCTATGAGAACTGTGATGAAGCAAAAGCCGAAGAACCAAAAGAAACAGAGGCTGAAACAGTACTAGCTGAGAAAATGAGACTGGTTAAATATCATGCACATTCATTGAGTGTTAGTTCAATTCCCTCCCTTTTCCCCCTTCATTTTTGTTATGGCTACGAATCCTTTATGTCTCCTTGAAACTGTGAATGGGAGGACTAGAGGACATATACTTTTTTTTGTTGGCTTTTACAGATGGTAATGGTTTCTTCTAGTTAATTGGTTTTTTTTGCAAAACTAAAGAAGTTCTTCACCTTTTCAGTGTTCCTTACCATTTCACTGTTCCTTCCAATTCAGGACAGAAATAAACAAAATAATTTTTAAAGTAAATTCTGTTTGGATTATTAGCTAAATAATCTGTACTTTTAATATGCCAAACATAATTTATGACAACCAAGTTATACATAATACCCGATGTTTCTAAAACATGACTTTCAGTCTTTAAAGGACACTACTGCTACTGGAGGGATGTGGTGGCGCTGCGGGTTAAACCGCAGAAGCCTCTGTGCTGCAAGGTTGGAAGACCAGCCCTCGTAAGATCGAATCCACGTGACAGAGTGAGCTCCCGTCGCTTGTCCCAGCTCCTGCCAACCTAGCAGTTCGAAAACATGCAAATGCGAGTAGATAAATAGGTACCACTATGGTGGGAAGGTAACGGCGCTCCGTGTCTAGTCGCGCTGGCCACGTGACCACGGAAACCGTCTTCGGACAAACGCTGGCTCTACGGCTTGGAAACGGGGATGAGCACCGCCCCCTAGAGTCAGACACGACTGGACTAAATGTCAAGGGGAACCTTTACCTTACTGCTAATATTGTGAGTTTCTTCTTCTTTTTGGAAAATGAGCGTGCATGCACACACACACACACTCACTCACACACCTCCCTGGGAAAATGGTCCCCCTCCATGACTTCAACACTTCCAGAAATTGTACATCTTTGCTGTGGAGCCAGCAGTATGTGGGAACCGCTGACCCATTGCAAATTCTCTTTTTGTAGGCAAAGGTGCTTAAGAACAGTGGCAAGGAAGCTTCACACATTTTCGAAAAAAAAATGTAGTCTAGATTCATTTCAGATGTGGTTTGGGGACTGGAACAGTCTTGATTGCCCTGACAAAAAGCTTTATTTTAAGAAAAAGACACTGGAAGTGCTACCTTATGGATTCTGAATCCTTCAGAGGCTTTGTTTAGTCCTGTATCCTCTCCCATGAGCGATGGCATCAAAGCCTCCAAGAGAACCAGGAGAAATTGTACTCTTTCTGGAACTTTTTTTAATCCCACTGGATTTTAAAAGGCAATCGTCTCAAGGATCTGGGGCTGCAACTGTTTGTTTCACAGATTTGTTTTACATTTTTATTATAATGACACAATTACTGGCATAAATCACAAATTGATTTCTTTTCTTTTTTTTCCTTTTCTTTTTTGAGGGTAGAGCTTGCATATTTTACTTCTAATTTTGGGGTAAAGGTCTATAAAAGGATGGGAAAAGTCCATAATTTAATATGACAGTTCTTGGAAGGAAACATAATGTAAAAACATTGCAAAGAACATTGGGCAATATCTTTATTAGGACCAACAATAATCCCCCAAGACTGTGCAACTTTGAGGTTCTCCAGAACATTTGAGAAATAAGACGAGGGAGGAAGAAAAAATCCATATACTTTAAAATTAAGCCAGATGTGGCTGAGTGATGTACAATTTAGAACTATTCTCAAAATGGAAGATTTGAAGATTGAGTGAACTGGTCATGTGCAGGTGATGCAACTATAAGACTATACCTAACAATGTATTTTGGAACAGAGAAACAAGGGTGGTGAAAAATGTATAAATTGTGTAGAAAGATTGTTCTTTGGATTTCAATTGCATGCACAATTGGTTATCGAATTCAAAGCTTTGCCTCATGTGTTACGTATGTGTTGCCTGAATGTGCCCTGTTTAGCATATTAAGCTCATTTCTAAGTTTTCCTTCTGGTGGAAAAGTGTTAACTGCCTTCCTTCCTCGCTTATCCTCAACAGCTTCCATGGTCACATGCAGAGATACGTATGTACCTAATTTTGTTGTTGTTTAGTTGTTAAGTCGTGTCCGACTCTTCGTGACCCCATGGACCACAGCACGCCAGGCCCAACTGTCTTCCACTGCCTCCCGGAGTTGGGTCAAATTCATGTTGGTAGCTTCGATGACACTGTCCAACCATCTCGTCCTCTGTCGTCCCCTTCTCCTCTTGCCTTCACACTTTCCCAACATCAGGGTCTTTTCCAGGGAGTCTTCTCTTCCCATGAGATGGCCAAAGTATTGGAGCCTCAGCACCTTACTAGCGTGTGAAATGTGTGCAATTGTATGGTAGTTGGAGCATTCTTTGGCACTGCCCTTCTTTGGGATTGGGATGAAGACTGATATTTTCCAATCCTCTGGCCACTGCTGAGTTTTCCAAACTTGCTGGCATATTGAGTGTAGCACCTTAACAGTGTCATCTTTTAAGATTTTAAATAGTTCAACTGGAATGCCATCACCTCCACTGGCCTTGTTGTTAGCCATGCTTTCTAAGGCCCACTTGACTTCGCTCTCCAGGATGTCTGGCTCAAGGTCACCAACCACACTAGCTGGGTTGTCCGGGACATCCAGATCTTTCTGGTATAATTCTTCTGTGTATTCTTGCCACCTCTTCTTGATGTTTTCTGCTTCTGTGAGGTCCCTACCATTTTTGTCCTTTATCGTGTCCATCTTTGCACAAAATGTTCTTTAATATCTCCTATTTTCTTGAACAGATCTCTGGTTTTTCCCTTTCTATTCTTTTCCTCTTTATCTTTGCACCATTTATTTAAGAAGGCCCTCTGGTCTCTCCTTGGTATTCTTTGGAAGTCTGCATTCAATTTTCTGTAACTTTCCCTATCTCCCTTGCATTTTGTTTCCCTTCTCTTCTCTGCTATTTGTAAGGCATCGTTGGACAGCCAGTTTGCTTTCTTGCATTTCCTTTTCTTTGGGATGGTTTTTGTTGCTGCCTCCTGTACAATGTTACGAGCCTCCATCCATAGTTCCTCAGGCACTCTGTCCACCAAATCTAGTTCCTTAAATCTATTCTTCACTTCCACTGTGTATTCATAAGGGATTTGGTTTAGATTATACCTGACTAGCCCACTGGTTTTTCCTACTTTCTTCAGTTTAAGCTTGAGTTTTGCTATAAGAAGCTAATGATCAGAGCCACAATCAGCTCCAGGTCTTGTTTTTGCTGACTGTATATAGAGCTTCTCCATTTTGGCTGCAGAGAATATAATCAATCTGATTTCGGTATTGCCCATCTGGTGATGTCCATGTGTAGAGTCGCCTCTTGTGTTGTTGGAAAAGAGTGTTTGTGATGACCAGCTTGTTCTCTTGACAAAACTCTATTAGCCTTTGCCCTGCTTCATTTTGAACTCCTACTTTAGCATTCCAATCCCCTATAATGAGAAGAACATCTTTCTTTGGTGTCAGTTCTAGAAGGTGTTATAAGTCTTCATAGAATTGGTCAATTTCAGCCTCTTCAGCATTGGTGGTTGGTGCATAAACTTGGATTACTGTGATGTTGAAAGGTGTGCCTTCGATTCGTATTGAAATCATTCTATCATTTTTGAGATTGTATCGCAGTACAGCTTTTCCCACTCTTTTGTTGACTATGAGGGCTACTCCATTTCTTCTACGGGATTCTTTCCCGCAATAGTAGATATGATAATCGTCTGAATTGAATTCACCCATTCCCGTCCATTTTAGTTCACTGACGCCTAGGATGTCAATGTTTATTCTTGCCATCTCCTGTTTGACCACATCCAGCTTACCAAGGTTCATAGATCTTACATTCCAGGTTCCTATGCAGTATTTTTCTTTGCAGCATCGGACTTTCCTTTTACTTCCAGGCATGTCCACAGCTGAGCATCCTTTTGGCTTTGGCCCAACCACTTCATTAGCTCTGGAGCTACTTGTACTTGTCCTCCACTCTTCCTCAGTAGCATGTTGGATGCCTTCCGACCTGAGGGGCTCATCTTCCAGCGTCATATCTTTTAGCCTTTTGTTTCTGTTCATGGAGTTTTCTTGGCAAAGATACTGGAGTGGCTTGCCAGTTCCTGCTCCAGGTGGATCGCGTTTAGTCAGAACTCTCCACTATGACCTGTCCGTCTTGGGTGTCTCTGCATGGCATAGCCCATAGCTTCTCTGAATTACTGAAGCCCCTTCGCCACGACAAGGCAGCAATCCATGAAGGGGACCTAATTTTAAGCCGACACAAAGAAGAAGCACATTTTACTTGAATAATAATATCTGTTTTAATTAAGCTATTTGGCTTACATTACTGCAAACAAAACAAAACAAAGTGAATACATATGAAAACAGCATACACTTTGGTCATGTTTTCCTGTCTGGGGCAGGGGGAAGAGTATTTCAATTTGCAACAAAATCAAAAATGGAAGAAAGAGCTAAGAACTTAAGGTGAGTGCTCGATTTTCCTGTCCGTGTGTAACTGTTGACTAGTAATTATGCTCAAAGGGTGCATACTAGAGATGGGGACAAATATAAAAACGGATCACTTTTTCTGACAAATATAGCCGATTCATTAAATATTCATCGATCCGTATTTGTGGGTTTCAGAGACCCCCACAAATACGAAGGGATGAATATTTACCCGTTTTTATTTGTCCTTTGTATTTTAAAAAAAACACCATTCTGCCTACCGGCCGCTGATCAACTGATCGGCGGCAGAAAGGCAGCCACCACCCCACACAGCCAGCCAATACCACAGCCTACCCCACACCCTTCCTTTCCCTACCTTAGGTCCCATGCCACCCCACCCCCACCGACACCCTCTTACCTTAATCGCTGCTGCCAAGGTCTTCTGGCCTCGGAGCCATGCATGTAAAAATGGAGACTGGCTGCCCTTTGCAAAGATGGCGGCTGCAGCTTCATTTAGGGTAGGGAAGCTGCAGCTGCCATCTTTGCAAAGGGCAGTCTGGATTCCCTTAGCCTGCCTTTAGGGAATCCAGGCTGCCCTTTGCAAAGATGGCAGCTGCAGCTTCCCTACCCTAAATGAAGCCACAGCCCCCATCTTTGCAAAGGGCAGCCAGTCTCCCTTTTTACATGCCGTGGCTGCGAAGGCCTGATGGAGACCTTGGCAGCAGCTATTAAGGTAAGGGGGTGTCGGTGGGAGTGGGGTGGGGGCTAAGGTAGAGAAAGGAAGGTGGTGTGGGGGTAGGCTGTTGGGGTGGCTGGCTGTGTGTGTGGGGTGGCTGCCTATTGGCTTCTGATCGGCGGGCGGTAGGCAGAATGGGCTTCTGTGCCGTGTGGTAAACTCTCCTGGGGGACCCAATTTGTGGGTGAATAACTTGGATGTCTGATATCAAATCTTCACCAAAGTTGGCAGACGTGTTGGGGAAAGACATAGGAAGCTCCGTTGTGATTCTGGAGTCTCTCGGTACCTGGGGGGCTTTCCTGGGGGTGTCATCTTTGTGACTATATAACTTGGGGGTCCACGATCCAATGTTCACCAATCTTTCAGGGCTTGTAGAAAAGTGTCTGCGGTACCTTTCCTGCAAATTTGGTGGCTCTAGGTGGTTGGGGGCCAGTGTTATAACCATTTAAAGTGCAGATGAATCGACAGATCGATTCGTTGATTCGTCAAAGAATATTCATATATTCGTATTCGTTGATCCGTTAACCTTGATGAATAACGGATCAAAATGAATCGCCATTTTTTTTTATTTGTCCCCATCTCTAGTTCACACATATGTGTGCACACATACTTATGCATTTGATACAATGAAACAGTAGCTGCAATCCAGGACAAAACTGCAACCAAAGTAGGCCTATTGAATCAGTGGCGACTTGTTGCATCAACACCTCCAAAAGTTCCATTGATTCAAGAGCCTACTCTTGTTGGTATTTACTACTGGATTTCAGCCATTCATGCAATGCAGCTAAATCTTGATGCATTGTTATATCCTGCTCTTACTAGGGAATTCCAGAGGTTTATCGACCAGAGGAATTACAAGGCAGGCATAATGTGTACAGATGTTTCCTACATGTATTGGCCATATACTACTGACCAAGGGCAAGGAACAGATGTTGCTGACTTCAGCTCCCATCTTCCCTTGCCGTAGGCTATGGTGACTAAGACTAATAGGCATGGTAGAACCATACATTTAAGTCACAAATTGGTCCCCTCCTATGTAAGGTAGCTGTGTACATTGGGCTGACATGTTAATTAGCAATATGTGTTGTCCACCACAGATTGGGGCCATTCCTACTACATCTATTGTGTCCTGTCATATGTCTGCTCCTGCTAGACAGATGAAGATTAACAGAGCTCAGTTCACTGGATTCTTATGGATTTACTTCCTAAATTAGTCTGGCTGATAAGGAAGATATCCTTCCAGATGAAAAAATGGTCAATGTACAACAGCAGAAGTAATTGCTGAATCAAATGGGTAACTGTATGTACAGTATATCTGCTATCTATCTGTTTAAATTGCAAAGATGACGTTGCATATTTTAAAGAATGGCTACTATTTTACTGTTAAAAATGAGACCAAAAGTACAGAGCTTCCAGGCGCATCCGCAGCTGAGCGTCCTTTCGGCTTTGGCCCAGCCACGTCATTAACTCTGGAGTTACTTGTATTTGTCCTCCACTCTTCCTCAGTAGCATGTTGGATGCCTTTTGACCTGGGGGGCTCATCTTCCAGCGTCATATCTTTTAGCCTTTTGTTTCTGTTCATGGGGTTTTCTTGGCAAAGATACTGGAGTGGCTTGCCAGTTCCTGCTCCAGGTGGATCGCGTTTAGTCAGAACTCTCCACTATGACCTGTCCATCTTGGGTGTCCCTGCATGGCATAGCCCATACCTTCTCTGAATTACTCAAGCCCCTTCGCTACGACAAGGCAGCAATCCGTGAAGGGGTAGACCAGGTATACCTGAGTGCTAAAGCTCATGTTTTGCACACAAAAGGTCTGAGTTAAATCCAGGTGGGCTATTTTCTGAAATCCAGAGAGCTGCTGCCAGTTATATACTGGGCTAGACAGATGAGTGCCTGAGCTAACATAAGTCACTTTCCAATGCTTTTTATGTCTGAAAAAGAAAATGCTATTTTGAAGCTATTATTACCCCATTCGTTAACACTGAAAACCTGCTGTTGTGGTGCTACATTTTATTCTAAATCATACTATACATTGATATGACTGTTCCAAATATGGGGCATTCAGCTGTGCATTGCCAGTAATCTTATTATTCCAGGCAGCCCAAAGGACAATGACATTTGAACAGCCATCCAAAATTACCCGCCCTTTAAATCTTGCCCTAATCTGCTACTGAGATGACAGCATCATCCTGCCTCATAGAGAGATCAGTCTTTCTGGGAAGAAGTTATTGTCTGTAGCTTCCAAGTGTTTTGTGGGCACAGCAACCACATTTACCTACACAGTTGACAGGTGATCATTTCTCCTCTTTTTCCTTTGTGCAAGTGCTCTCCATATGGAAAAGTTGCTGTGTGAGATGCACCCTTCCCATTCACAAGGTACGTCATCAGCACAGCTACAATGCACCTCTCATGGTCTCATACACACAAGCTCCAGGGACAAGTTTTACATGTACAGTCCTTCAGAAAGAGGACAAAATTCATCGTGGCAGCCTTCTCCATCACTGACAAGACTAGGAGAAAGGGTTCCTTATACTCACAAATCTCTATCATAAATAATTAGAAATGTGAGTCTTGGGCATGGCCAACTTCCTGGTTGTAGCTAACTTCATCATTAAGAAAAAGATTAAGGATTTATTCTGGATTTTAAAATGCTCATGCATTTCTAAAATTAGCATTCTATAATAGTACAGTTGCTGTAAAAAGTTTGTTCTCTTTGTGATCATGTGGGTGAAAGGAAAAAAATACTAATATATAAATATTAAAAGAGAGCAGTATTTGAGTAAACGTTCCATCATAATTTGTAAAATAAGTCCTTTCTTCATTAGTAAATGGACTATATCAGATTAGACAATGGCTTGAAACCTGTGTTTCACTGGCATTTGATTGCCACTGCAATTTCTGCCATTCTCCCCTATTTCTTCTGCCGTCCTTTACACCATTCAGAAATAGCTTGAGAAGTTTCTAGCCTTTCAGTACAAGTTTTTGGGGTGCCCATGGGTGGGTGTGATTAACATCTCCTTCTTTCACCAAGGGAAGGGAATCCATCAGCAGAACCACTCCTTTGAATTCTAGTCTGCTGGATTCCTCACATGTCTGACTGTAATCTATGAAAGTTCACACGGAAATAAGCCCATTAGTCTTTAAGGTGCCACAGTATCTTCATTTTTATTTTTAATTTTGTTACACACACTAGAGACAGTTGAGCTAACATATGCCTAATAATAATGATGACTACGTGCTGTCAAGTTGATTATTACTTACTGTATGGCAACCTTTTCTAGGATTTTCTAATAATAATAATAATAATAATAATTGTGTGCTGTCAAGTAAAATCTGACTTATGGCAATCCTTCCCAGGGTTTTCTAGGTAGAGAATGGTTTACCATTCCCTTTTCTGGGGGTGTCCTGGGATTGTACAGTTTACCTGTGACTACATGGCCTGGCTCTTCTCCCAGGAGGCACAATAGGGAATTGGACTCTCAACCTCTGGATCTGTAGCCAGACATCCAAACCAGATTTTCTAGGTATAGAGTGTTCAGAAGTGCTTTACCAATTCCCCTCTTCTGGGGGTGCTCTGAGACCGTGAAGCTTGTCCATGTCCACACAGGTTGGATCTTATCCTCCAAGGCACAGTGGGAGGAACTGAACTCCTAATCTCTGGCTTTCAGTACCTAAAATAAAAGTCCTAACTCAAATTCTAAACAGACACGGTGTTGAAATTATGTTGGCCAGGGACTAGAAATGAACAGTCTGCTACAAGCACAACTTTGATAAGTTTCTATAATGCCTCTCTTCACTCTTGCATGAAATTTAAATGTGTAAAGCAACTTCCACATGTTTGGAAGTGCAAGACAAATTATCAACTCATAAAATCTGAGATAATTAGATGAAATTTGGTGCCTTCTCTCTCTCTTTTACTTAATTCTGTCTTTAAAAAAGGCTTCAAAGGGCTTCAGTGAATGCTTTTATAAGCAGGAAGCCAAACTTTTGCTTAAGTTTTTAAAGCGATGACTTTGGATTGATGCATAACATCTATGTAACTGCCTATGCTTAATGACATCTACTCGCGTTGCCAAAATCAGGAAAAACATATTAGCAACAGATTTCAAAAAGCTTGCTTCTAGAAAGAACACTAAAACCAGCTGAAGAGTTCAGCAGCTAGCACGTCAATCTCACAGGCAGATATGTTCCAGATTGGCATTAGGCTCCTACCCAGAATCTGGAAACACTTTGTATTTTGACTCCATCTCCCAGAATCTCATAGCCTGAGATGGAGGTAAAACTGCTGTTCACCTCAGGATAACTGTAACCTTCTCTTTTGCTGCCCCTTGCTTCTGGTCATGTTCAGTAGGCATGTCCCTCATCAGTATTCCTCCCCCTCAGGCCTGAAGTGTTGGAATTATTGCACCCTTGTATGTTACCTTTCAGAGTTTTTGGCTGGGAGGGACCTTTCTGGACTGGGATGAATGTCAATCAATCCAGTAAAAGTCAATTGTTCCCTCTCTGCCTCAGACTTTGAAGAGAGCCACACTTCTCTATTCAAGAATTATTTTCCCACCTTTTCCAAGTCAGACAGTCTGGAGTCAGGCTTCACATATTTACTGCTAGCTCTCTCTTCTTTT
The DNA here is from genome assembly GCA_037013535.1 of Intellagama lesueurii. Taxonomy (NCBI): domain Eukaryota; kingdom Metazoa; phylum Chordata; class Lepidosauria; order Squamata; family Agamidae; genus Intellagama; species Intellagama lesueurii. The sequence continues at coordinate 47,221,496 of JBAJHW010000004.1, forward strand.
GAATTAAGACTGGTACAGCTTCTGTTGGTTGAGGAAGCTCTTGAGGATTTATTAAATTAGGCATCCTTCAGTCTCAAGAGACTATGCCAACGTGCTCTGAATAGAGGACTTGGAACAGCATCTAGTGTGGCTGAGAAGGCCAATTCGAGAGTGACAATCCCTTCCACACTGAAGACAAATACAATCTGTCCCCTGTCCAGCACTATAGACCTGGATCTTGGTATATGCTGTCAGCTTCTTAATAAGCCATACTCTCTTTGTGAGTCTAGAGAACATGGTAGCTGCTTTGCCAATGCATTTATCCAGCTCGACATCTAGGGAGAGAGTGTCAGAGATCGTTGAGCCAAGGTACACAAAGTCATGAACAACCTCCAATTCTTGTGTGGAGATAGTAATAGAGGGAGGTGAGTCCACGCCCTGGCCCATGACTTGTGTTTTCTTTAGGCTGATTGTTAGTCCAAAGTCTTGGCAGGCCTTGCTAAAACGATTCATGAGTTGTTGGAAGTCTTCAGCAGAATGGGCAACAACAGCTGCATCATCGGCGAAGAGGAAGTCCCGCATGCATTTCAGCTGGACTTTGGTCTTTGCTCTCATTCCAGAGAGATTAAAGAGCTTTCCGTCTGATCTAGTCCAGAGATAGACACCTTCTGTTGCAGTTCCAAAGGCATGCTTCAGCATGACAGCAAAAAAGATCCCAAACAGGGTCGGCACGAGAACATAGCCCTGTTTCACTCTGCTTCGGATGTCAAAGGGATCTGATGTTGAGCCATCAAAAACTACAGTGCCCTTCATTTCCTCATGAAAGGACCTGACGATGTTAAGGAGTCGAGGTGGACATCCAATCTTGGGAAGTATTTTAAAAAGGCCGTCCCTGCTAACCAAATCAAAGGCCTTTGTAAGATCTATGAAGGCCACAAAGAGTGGCTGTTGTTGTTCCCTACATTTCTCCTGCAACTGTCTTTGCATCCTTGATGTCCTGTCGTACTCCACCTTCCCTCCAGCAAAGACAAAAGATTTCATACAGCTCAGTGATGATGATCTCTTTACAGCACTTCAGCAGGGATGTTATCCTTCCCAGGTGCCTTGCCGGTGGCGAGGGAATCCAAGGCCACTTTTATTTCTGCTAAAGTTGGTTCACTGTCCAACTCTTCCAAGACAGGCAGGCACTCGATGTTATTTAATGCCTCTTCAGTTACTACATTCTCTCTGGAATATAGCTCAGAGTAGTGCTGCATCTAGCATTCCATCTGCTGTGCTTGGTCCTGCATGATCACGCCTGTAGCAGACTTCAAAGGAGCAGATTTCTTCTGTATTGGACCTAAAGCCTGCTTGATACCGTCATACATTCCCTTGATGTTACCTGTGTCCGCTGCTATCTGTATCTGAGAGCAGAGCTGAAGCCAATAATCGTTAGAACATCTCCTAGCAACCTATTAGACTTTGCTACGAGCAACTCAAAGAGCCTGCAAGTTGTACTCACTAGGACAAGCTTTGTATGCTACTAGAGCTCTCCTCTTTTCCTCAATGGCTGGCATCAACTCCTCCGAACAGGCTTCGAACCAGTCTGCCGTCTTTTTGGTCTTCTTACCAAATGTGGACAAGGCGGTGTTATAAACAGCGTTCTTAAAATGTTCACATCATTCAGGTGCATTTGCATCAGCCGGGCCTGGAAGGGTTTCCTCAAGTGCTTGGGCAAATTCCTCCACTTTTCTTTGATCGCGAGTCTTGCTGATGACAATACGTTGTCTTCCTTCCTTTTTCGTGTGATACAATCTCTTTGTTCACAGTTTTACTCTACTGCACAACAGGGAGTGATCAGTATCGCAATCAGCACTCTGATAACTGTGTGTGATCGTAATACTAGGAAGGCTAGAGCGTCTAGTGAGGATCAAATCGAGCTGATGCCAGTGCTTCGATCTTGGATATCTCCAGGAAACTCTGTGTTGAGGTTTCGTATTAAAGAACTTGTTGCTGACACAAAGACCATGTTAACAGCAAAACTCCAGCAAGCGTTGGCCATTGTCGTTCATCTTCCCAATGCCAAAACGGCCTAGACAAGTGGGCCAAGAATTGTGATCAACACCAACTCTAGCATTAAAGTCTATGAGAATGAACAGCGTCTCTCTCTTGGGGATTTTTTTAATAGTAGCTGTCAGATTGTTGTAGAATTTGTTTTTGACTTCTGTTGTAGATGACAGTGTTGGTGCATATGCACTAATGAGGGTGACTGGTCCTGCTGATGAGTGGAGCTGCAGAAACAGGATTCTTTCACTCCCCACAGTAGGTGGAACAATGGATCTCAGCAGAGTGTTTCTGACAGCAAAGCCAACACCATATTCCCTGGTCTCATTCAATGGTTTTCCCTGCCAGAAGAATGAGAAATTTTTTTCTTTGACAGATCCCATGTCTGGCAATCTCGTCTCTTGCAGGGCAACAATGTCCATCTGCAGCCTACTAAGTTCCATGTCGATGACCGCTGTCTTGCGCACATCGTCTATTTCCTGAAGGTCGTCAGAAAAACCAGGGGTCATTGTTCGAACACTCCAGGTGCCCAACTTTAGGGCAGAAGTTTTCTTGTGATTGTTGCATGGTGCAGGGTTATTGATCTGCTTGTCGGCTTTCACCCTAAACCTCACGCACCCTGTGAGGTTAACAGACCGTGGAGGGGAAGCACCTTACTGGCTGGGGACTGCCAGGTAGCTACCTAGTAAGGTGCAATGACCTCTCCCACCGTCGGAAGTAGCCCCTGGCATCATGCTCTATGCCAATCGAGGAAAGACTTATAACCGGTAACTGCTACTTCCCGTGTTGTTTCAACTCTGTATGCGAAGCTGGAGTGTCCTCTCCAGAGCACGAAGCCTGGGTAAAATAATATGGAGGATAGGCTGTTACCCAAGCAGCAAATCCCCCCCTCTCCACGTCACTGAAATAGTCCAATGGAAAGGCAAGAGCCAATACAACTGGTTCCAGCGACGTCACAGGAGTTGCCAGAAGGGCACGAACTGCCTCCGGGACTCCGGCTCCGAATTTTGCCTCGAGGTTAACTCCTGAAGCTTTTTCCATCAGTGGATATAGCCACAACGCAGTGAAGGTTTGAAATTGGAGTTTTCCTTCTCCTATATGGGCTGCCTTCCAAGGCTGACGAGCCCCACCTGCCCGGTGAGGATTTATAGTCTTTTGCCATGTGACCTATCTTTCCATCAACTTTTATCCGCTGCGTAATTAGACGTTTTTAAGCCAGTAATTTCCACTCTCTGCCAACATGGCCATGTCATTTTATCACAAACAAGGAGTTTACTATAGCTAGAGCTAGAGCTTGTCTTGAGCTAGTCTAGACTAGGCTTCAATTTTCTTTCTCCTTGGTGACATTCTGCTTTTGCTCCCTACCAGAAGAGCAGGTTTGGCAACAGTAGTGTTGGTGTGACTTGCAGTGGGTTCAGGAGGAATTTGTCAACCTCATTTTTAGATTGTTTTATGAGATCTGGGACATAGCTTTATTAGAGTACAACTCTCATTAGATTAGACTATAACTCCCAGAATCCCCCAGCTGGCTGAACATTTTGGCAGTTGTAGTATATAAAAAAGGAGCATTTCCAACCTCTGGCCTATGGTGACCTGAATTCAAATCTATGTTTAGCCATAGAGTTTGCCCAGACACATTTTCTCCATCCATTTTCTTCCATGGATAAAACTAACCAGAAGACAAAAACCATACACACATCTTAGGAAAAGGACAAAATTTAAAAGTAATACATCATGAACTGTCCTGTTTCCAGGGTGAGATAGGTCCCAGGGTCAGAAAACAGAGACTTACTAGAGTGTAACATAAAACAGATGTGGGAGATCTGGAGCTAGAGTCTGAAACAGTCCAAATCAAGCCAGTCTAAGAGTCATACAACCAAACAGAGAAAGCCCAGAAACATTTTTGGTAGTCTAAAAGTCATGCCCAGCAAGAAGTTAGCAGTAAAGGTCCAGTTACAAGGATATTAGGAAGCTGAAGAAACACTGTAGACTTAGGATTGTACAGCTGGGCAGTGTGAGCCTCCCCTGCAATTAGCTTTAGGCATTTGACTGGCTGGTAGGAGAGTTTAGCTGAAGACATTTGCCTGGTAGTCTCTCCAAGAGGATGCCCCTTCCCTCCAGGAGCTCTCACTGCTACTCAGAAGAAGCTCATTTTCCAAGGAGGATTTCCCTACAGCCAAGCACTTTGCCTTGTAGACTCCCTCTTGGTTTGGGTCTTTAATGGTTGGCATTTACTTTGCTGGGAGAGAGTTTACCCTTCTCTGTTTCAGCCCCAGATACACCCCCATGTCGGGATTCAGGCTCCAGACTGCCTCAGCATTCATATCAGAGGTGTTTGGCATCAAGGCAGGCTTCTCAAGCAGGATCACAGGTGACATCTTGGCAGGGTTCTTCCCAAGTAGGATCAGAGGTGTTTGACATCGACTCAGAGTTTGCCGCCAGCAGGCACTGAGGCATTTGGCATCTTGGCCAAGATGAGGTCTTGGGGTTGTTTGAGTGGCTGATGGTTTCTGGCTGGCAGGCAAGATCTTCTAAGATGTGGGATTCAGGCATCTCAGCTACCAATATGATTGTTCTTGGGACAGTGTGGGGAGAGACATTGAGGGAGGGAGGCTTCCTTTTTACATTGGTGGTGTAGTGGCAGAAATCTGCCACATGGATGTGCGACAGAGGGTTTGCAGGTTTGTTGGAATAGCAGGTAGGGGAGAAATCGTGGCACTGAGGCATTTGGCATCAAAGTAAGGTTTGCCCCAAGCAGGCAGTGAAGACAAACCTCCAAAAAGAACTAATTACATACCTAAAATGTGGTGTTTGCTTCCAGGTCAGGTACGGCCCTGCTACTAAGGTTGGGTTCATCCAGGTCGGGTACGGCCCTGCCACCAAGACTGGGGGCTTCCTGGTAGGGTATGGCCAATGGAGACCAGAAATTGGCTGCTGGACATCAGAACCTGGTTTGGGGAAGCCACTTGGAGGCTTGAGTGCAGGTTTTGGCCCGAGGAGGCCAGAAATCAGCTGCTGGACTTCAGAACCTGGCCCATGGAGGCCAGAAATCAGCTGCTGGGCTTCAGAACCTGGCCCATGGAGGCCAGAAATTGGCTGCTGGACTTCAGAACTTGGCCCATGGAGGCCAGAAATTGGCTGCTGGACTTCAGGACTTGGACCATGGAGGCTAGAAATTAGCTGTATGTGGGCAGGTAGGCGGGCAGGTGGGCAGGCAGGTAGATGATATAGTGAACCATTGGGCCTCTGGCAAGCAGGCAGGCAGGCGGTGTGGTAGCAGAGAGACTGTAATTGGGACCTTCCCTCTTTGGGTTCATTGAGTGGAAGCCCAACAAGAAAAGGTGACCTTGATGAATGGCAGTCTCTCCACACTTACGGGATCCAAGCATGAGCGGGGTGGTTGTAGTATGTGTCCGAGATGGGAGAGGATGAGCTTGCTCTTGGGGCTGGTGGGGGGGATGGAAAGGAGGTCCATAGCCACAATGGACAACTCTGGCCATATGACCACTTTACTGACCCAGAAATGGAAGGGATCTGACCAGGGGACCTGCAGGAGGGGCTCAGCAAGATACTACCGCACCATAGTCTCTGCCGGATCCTCCTCTTCCCTCTGTCTATTCACTGCGGCAACTGCCAAGGTCATGACAGAGCTCCAGTAATGGAGACTGGGGCCTTCACTAACAGAAGTCCCTGCCTGTGGCTCTGGCAAATCACCCTCCCCCTCCTCTGTCTCATGCCCTGGCATTCCTGGCTCCCCACACAAGTGTCATGCACTCAATGCCCTGTGGAACTCAGTGGAGAGCTCCCTTCTCCACTCTTCGAACTCCAAGGTGCATGCTGCCAAGCTGCCCTTGATTTGAGGATCACACAGGCAGGCCATGCGGTAAGCTCTGTCCCTGTAGACAGGATGGAGTTGCTTCCACACACCTGCCTGCAATCTCTTCACCAAAACCCTGGTCTGTGGAAGGAGGGAGGATCCCAGTGCCACAGCAGACTCCAGGGACCAATCGAGGGCATGAATCAGGGGAATGATGTGCCCCAAGCTCGCCGTGTAGCCACATAAGTTTCCTGAAAGGGCTTGAGCACCTCCACCATCTGGGAGAGGGCCAGCCAAGCTGTGGCACTGATGCCCACCTCTCTTCCCCCAGGCAGAATGGGCATAGAAGACATGATGTCCTCCAAAATGGCCTTCTGCTCCACCAGGCTGGACACTGTGGTGTAGGTGGAGTTCCACCTGGTGGGCAGGTCCATCAGGAGAACATGTGTCTCCTGACCCAAGTCCTCCTGCCTCTCATGCAGCTAGAGGGCAGCTTTCAGGCTGTGGTAGAAGTGGCCCACCAGTTGGCAGCATTGCTCCAGGAGTGCCTGTGTCTCCTGGGTGCCTGTGTCCCACTCGGGCTTGATGTGGCTGTCCAGGCCAATGACATTGCACGCTACTAGGTATAATTTGTGTGCCATGCACACGATGCCCCCAAAGCCCACTGCATTCAATGCCACCATGTTCCACCCTGCATCCATGACCATGTGGCCATGGATGACCTCTCCCTCTGGTGTCCACTGCTGCAGCGCAGACAGGAACTCATTGGCAATGTTCCTCCCCATTGCCTGAGCTTCCATGTGCCGCGCCTGCAGCAGAACGGACTTGTAGTCTGGGGGCAGGACAAGGGCCTCTCCCTGCTGCCCTGTCACCGATGCCTTGCCACTCCTCAGATCCTCTGGCTGTCACCAAAGGGCTGTGAGCGACATGTAGCCATGCTGACCTCCACTCCACAGGTCCGCTGTGAAGTGCACCTTATGCCTCTTTGCCCATGAAAGCTGGTGATGGACCACTTCCCTCACAGAGTCATAGAGAGAGGGCAGCACTCTAGAACTGAGGGTTCTCCGTGAGGGGAGATCATACCAGTGGACAAAAAAAAATGCAGCAACCAGTGGAAGGCCAGGGCTTCCACAGCGGACATTGGAAATCCGAGCAGAGCAATCGTCTCAGTAACGAGACAAGTGGCCGCCTCCTGGGCCTTGCCTTTCGACCGCCGGCTGAGGGTCATTGCAGACCCAATGGGTGAAACATCATGGAGCATGGTGTGCCTTATGCTCCCAGCCCCAGCAAGCCCTGCAGCTGCCCTTTTTGGAAGGAGGCACCTCCTTCTGCCTCCCCACATCTCCCTCTGGAGCTGCTTTCCTCCCTCCCCCAGATGGTGGTGACAAACAGCCTTCCGCAGACAGGAGCCTCTCCAGATGTTGATGGAGGGCGGTGAAGGACAGATGCCTGGGGTCTGACCCTCTCCAGACCACCACAAGGCAGGCATTGCAGCATACCAGCCGTGGCTCATCGACCACCATAAAATGATCCCACAATGACCCACTGCCTGCCACTGACTGCTGTTGGCCTGGAAGAAGGTTGTGTGCCAGTAGTGCTGCTGGTCTGGGAGGAGGGAAGAGATGAGTCTAGAGACAAGGATGGGGGGTGGGATTGTGAAGCCTGCCCTGCCATTACTGGTTCTGAGAACTGGGAGGTTTCTGGATCTTCAGGAACCAGTAACTACTCAGATTACTCCAGGAAGAGGAGTGGCAGTTCTTTGGGCACCACTGGAAGCTCTGCTTCCATGCCCGCCTGCAAGGCCACCCGGAGGAGGAACAGTGGTGGTGGTGCCTAGCCTATGCAGCTTCATAGGCTTCTTCCCCTTGGATACCCCATGGTGGAGACTGCCCTTAATTTTCACCTGCCCTATATCCCTGCCTGCCAAAGCACTAAACAAATACCATATTTTTCCATGTATACACCCCCCAATGTATAAAACGACCCCCTAATTTTGACCCTTTCTGGAGGCGGAGGAGCAGTTAATGGGCAACTGCTCCTCCACCTCCGTCTCTCCTGCCGCTGCTGCCTCCGCTGCCTGCCCGATCACCTCCTCCAGTGCGACTGCTTTGCCTCCGCCTCCTGCTGCCTCCGCCACCAGAGGGGACAAGGCGGACGTGAGCTGGAGGTGAGTCATCAGTCCCACTGGAGGAGGTGATCGGGCGGGCGGGGGAGGCAGCAGCAAGAGGCGCCCGAGCATGCGTGAATGCTCCTTTGCCTCCATCTCCTGCTGCTGCTGCCGCCTCCGCCACCGGAGGGGACAAGCCATGAGCCCTGGAGGCTGGCAATTGGGCAGCGGCGGTGGCAGCAACAAGAGGTGCCCAAGCGCGCATGCAACTGCTCCTTTGCCTCTGCCTCCTTCCGTGTATAAAATGACCCTCAATTTTTCCTCTAAGTATTTTAGGAAAAAGTGTCATTTTATACACGGAAAAATACGGTACATGGGAGGGGAAGGAAAAACTAAGAGGGATAATAGAGAGGGTCAGAACGGGTGTAATAAATTTTATTTTTTAAGTGATGGTGGGGATGGAATGGAACACATTTTTTTTACTTTTTTAAAGAATAATGCCAGGAAGTAATTGAACCCTAATTGTACCCAGTAATAACTAAAAGAAACACACTGCCCACACGCAGAGCACTCCCCCCAAAGATCACCCACCCTGCCTGAACACAACCCTCCAAAAAGAACTAATTGTTTAACTAAAATGTGACCTACCTAAACAAAGCCCTTCCCAGTCTCCCACTAATGAAAATGATATAATATCTAAATAATACTTTTATTTTAAATTGAATGTGCTTTCTCAGTAGTACATGTGATGATCTGAAGGAGAGTGGGATTTGTAGTCAGAGAAAATGGAGACTGTTATCAGTCTCCATTTTCAATCAAAGTGAAATGATTTTAAGGCATTGGAATGTGTTAGGCCGTGAAACTGTTTTTCAGTTTGCCTGGTACAGAGGGAACTGCAATAATGAGGCAAGAACGAAGGAGGCCCAGTGTGAAGACTCAACACATACCATCCTAATTGGGAGCAAGATAACGCTCCTGAACATCATGAGAATTTTGGATGGAGAGTTGTGTTACACCTCTTTGAAGTTAATTGGTTTACAGCTATTGAGTGTAAAAAGTGGGAGGTCCGAGAGGTGTAAGAAAAGATGGATGATGGGATGTGTTAGAGAGCTTCTTCTAGCTTCTCAAGCTTTTTGGAGTTTTTTCAAATGGATTGTGCTATGTGAAGGAATGATTACAGAATGTAGCATGGTAAGGAGAAGGAGGAGGTGGGAATAGCCCACCTTAGCTTAGATTTTAGTATTTCTTATTTTAATAAGAAATAGCAGCTTTATTTAACTATTGGAATCTTTGGACATGTTTTATCCTAATGCTTTGCAAACAAACTGTTTCTATGAATTTATATTTTCTTAATAAAAAATCATTATAAAACTCATTGAGGACTAGTCTCTTGAACAGCAGGGTTACACTTAAATCCAGAGGAATGGAATAGGTCACTAACTTGCTACCATTGAGAAGTCCTACCTTACTGAGCTGTTGGGTGTTCTGAGGAAACACAAAGCCCATACTTAAGTACTGTAAGAGTACGCAAAAGTTTTCTTTTAAGGTCAGGCTTGTCCATGAAACAGATTCTATACACTTCTGAGGATTAAAGGACTTGCCTCAGAGGAAAGGTGGTAGATCTGTGTCCACAGTGACTCCCTGTCCAAACCTCACATTCTCTTTAGGGAGAGCTGAGCGTGACAGTACATAGACTGGAGAAGCACTCAGAAGACACTCAAGCACTCAGGAAATAAATTTTGGGGAAAGGGATTCTACAGTCACACACAAAATTCCCCCCCCCCACCCAGAGATCACCCACCTTGCCTGAACACAAGTCTCCAAAAAGAAGTAACCTAACTAAAATACCCATACATCTAAAGAAATCCCTCCCCAAATTCCCAGTAAAGTTCATCTCAAGAGACTCAGAGCAGAAGTAGGAACTGGCTGCAGGGAAAAGGTTTATAAAGCCTCTGAAAAAGGTACACCCCCACAGCCCTTTCAGCAGCACTATTGGCTGCCTGACATGTCAATCCAGGAACTCCTGATGAGCTAGAGCCTCTGACTGGCACCAGCAAGCTGCAGAGATGGCACAGAGAGGCCCAAAAAAGGATAATGAATTGACAAATATTGGCGAATCAACAAATGGATGAATAAAACCGAGTAAATATCTGTCACTTCGTATTCGTCAGGTCTTCAAAACTGATGAATACAAATCAACAGATATATGATGAATTAACAATATTTGTAGAAAATCGCAATTTTTAAAAATTTGTCCCCATCTCTAATTAAGAGCATAAAGAAATAATATTTTTCCAGACGGGAAACTGTTTGTAGAAGATCATCACTTGTGAAAATGTCCTTGCCTTTGATTATCGTCCGGGAATATATCTGAGGCAATGCTTTTAGTGTGGTTCTCTTGTACTACCGTCCATGACATTAACTAGAAACAGTTAATGCAGAAGAAGTAAAGCATTAGTTTGAAGACTCAAAACACTCTTCAGAATGGACCTGCTTCCTTCATTAGAGCAGAAAAATATGTAATAATTTTATATTCCATCCCTTTGTTTGAATAATCCAAGGACTTTTGAGAACTGTAAATCCATGTTGCTCACCATCAAATCATAGAAACACAAGCATAGATGGTAGTCTAGTATGAAGCACAGAAGTTTGCTCGTCTTTCCCCCTCCTTGCTTCTAGGTTATTGGTGGTAGGGAGGAGAGATGATCAGAAACGTCTGTCCCTCCAGATGTTGTTGCTCTAGACAGTCTAGACAATGCTGAGGCATGATAGGAGATACAATCAAACAACTTTTGGAAGGCAGGAAGTGCTCACCCTGCTGCAAGTATGACAGCACCCAGTTCTTCTAAACCAACATAAGACACTGCTTTTCAGTGTCATTGTTTGTAATTAATTATTTGAGCATATTTAAGGGCATTCAAAGAAGAATACTGGGCAGCAAACGTCTATCTTCTGGCAACCTCACCCCAACAAGCCCCCATACTATTAGAGAACTGTGTTGGGTTTATTTTATTTTATTTTATTTTATTAGACTTATAGCCCACACAGTAGTGGACAAGCCATTACTCTGGGCAGCTTCTAGAAAATAACATGAGTATACAACAGAATTTTAAAAATGACCCTATTAAAAACAAACCCCTTTTATAAAACCTCCCGTCTAACAAATAGTCCAAGACAAAGTGGCAAACCATGGCCTGGCATAAACTTACTGCAAACTTACTATTACAAAGGGGTGAGACTTGTAAAGGCCTGGGTAAAAAGCCAGGCTTTCACTTGCTTTCGAAGGCTCAGGAGGATGGGGGCCAATCTCACCTCCACAAGAAGAGAGTTCCAGAGTGGAGCAGCCACTACTGAGAAGGCCCAGTTTCTGGTTGACAACTTTTGGGCCTCTCTCAGAGTGGCCAGCAGCAGCATCAAGGATTGGGAGGTGGTGGGATGGGAGGAAGACCTGAGGGAGAGGTGCTCTGACAGGTAGCGAGGTTCTAAACCATAAAGAGTTTTATAAGTTAACATCAGTACCTTGAATTTGGCCTGGAAGGATATTAGCAGCTAGTGTAAGCAGGCCATGATGGGAAAAATATGGTCAAATTTAGATGTATCAGTGACCAGTCTGGCCACTGCATTTTGCACTTGCTGCAGCTTCCAAACCGCCTTCACAGGCAGCCCCACATAGAGAGAATTGTAATAGTCAATCCTTGAGATTAGGTTTGAGTGTTATGACCATCCACCACATATTTGTCCCAAAACAAACTACATGAGCATTGGAATTCAGTTTCAGAAAATAAAAAATGTATCTTGAACTATAACTATTATCCTGCTGCTAACTTTCAATGCATTGGAATTCTCATGGGGTTAGAAAATATTCAGGAAAGCACTTAATGCAAGTTTTTTTCCCCCCGTTATTCTGTTTGCTTGTATGTTTTCACTTGGCAGATGATGGTTAAGGACGCAACCACAAGGCCCTCCCACCCCGGAAAAATGAGGGGAGACTCAATGATGGGATAAAAACAGGGCCACACTTTATTAATCATATCACTTTCAACTCACTGGCCCTTCAAGTAATCAAATGGGGCCTGCGGTAGTGCAGAATGATGCTGGAAGCGAAGGTCTCACAGGATCCTTTCTTTATGACACTGGGCGAGTGTCCAGCCCCGAGGTAGCGTGGCCCGTATGTCCACGCATCCTCAGCTGGCCATTGTTTGACACCCCTGGGCCTTTAGCCTCCTATCTCTTGTCGGCCTTTGGTCCGGAGGTGTCCCCAGCACGTCTTCCCTCCCGGACCGTAATCTCTTGATCAGCAGCTCTGAGGGTTCAGACGCGCTATACCCCGCTTGAACTCCATGGGGAACTCACTGATCCATCTCCATTCCACACTACCCACCACCGCAGGGAACTAACCTAGCTTTGTCCCCTTCCTGCAATATGATCCCCTTTGGAGATCTTGCAAAAAGATCTCCAAACCTACTTCTGACAGATGGACCCCATCGTTCCGAAATAGTTCAGCCCTCAAACTTATTGCCTGATGACCAATCACTGTGCCCATCAGCCCTCCACACCATCCTGGGTATTATCGTGGACCACACGATACTGGTCCTTGGGTAAGCTGCCTTCCATGCCCGTAAATCTTCAACAATCTCTGTACTCAATGATTTGCCTGTCTGATTGCCCAGGTCATTACCACCCATGAATAAGACCAAGACATCCAGAGGCCTTATCTGCGCATCGTCCCATGTCGCAGCCTTAAATTCCGTCCACTTCATTCCTCTTCAGCCTCTCCATTCTATAAAAGCGGAAGCCCCTAAACCTAAGTTGGGCCCCCAATATGATTTTCTGGCATAGTGGGCTGCCCAAAACACGAAGCTATGGCCCACGATCCAAATCCTCATCCATCTGCCATTGGTCCCTGGATCTGCAAAACAACACAAAGATGGCCAGCAACTGTCCTACACTTGTGGGAATTTACGAATATACAACTGGTATCTGTTTGATGACCAATGCCCCATCCTTTTGATAGCTTCCGGGCCGTATCCTAAAGCAGGAGCCGTTGATGTTGCTCCTATCCTAAATGAGTGTGTCCCAAAACGCCATCCCTGCAACCCCAACCGTTGAAACACAAGCTCCATTTGCCTCCAAAACTGATATTTAGTAAGGGGAAGGCCATCATTATGGCAAAAGAAATATCCTCTATGCTCCCTTCTCAATTGCATATAAGCTGCCACAGCCCTAACTGGACATATTTCACTAACTGAACACTGGCCCAACATGCTGTCCATTCCCTTAGCTCTTTGGTCCATCTTAGAACGCCTAATATAAATAAAGATTTTATTGTCCACCACCTGTACATCTTCCTTTTGTAATGCTGCCAGCAACTTATCTGCCTTACTTGCAACCACCACCTCACTGACTCAAAGGGCCTCCAAAAAGGCCACCAACGATACCGCCTTAAGCAACGCTGTTTCAAAATTATCCCTACATATATCCTCTCAACTTTTGCTAAGCTGAACCAAAATCTCAGGGGTGAATTAAGATCTATCATCAGGCAACTTGGCCTTTTCTTTACTCCATCCCTCAATCATTTTCTTAACCCGATAATCTCCTGTGAAGTCAGGGTATCCCCGGACTTTTGCATAATATGCCAGAGCAGACATCTCACCTTGTATTGAGCTGGGCGATAAGCCTTTCTTATTTAGGTATATTGCAAATTGCTGTAAATGTTCTACTGGGGCTGGCCATATACGCTGTAGACCCACGCTAGACCTGAATCCTCGAAACTCAGTACTCACAGCTGTGTACCCCTTATGAGTCCTGGGAGCCAATGCCAGCCCTATGGCACGTTTGGCCTCTTCTCACCAATTAGCCAGACCTCGGAGGAAGACTCTCAGGACACTTTCTGGCTCCTGGCGCTAACTCCCTGAACCATTCCATCTGCAGACGTGACAGGGCATCAATGTGCGCAATGTGAAGGCTCTGAGCAACCTCATAACACGCTTTGACTTAGAGGTAAGCGTATTAATCACATGAACCACTGCCTGGTTATCACACCAAAAACGCACCACGGAATTAGACCACTCATCTGACCAGAGCCATAATGCGCCTACAATGGGAAATAATTCCAGAAAGGTTAGGTTTCTAGTGAGACCCACTTCCTGCCAACTCTCCGGCCACTGTCCAGCACACCATCTACCCCTAAAATAAATTCCAAAGCCCAAGGAACCTGAAGCATCCGTTTGCACCTGGAAGTCAGCCCCTAAGCAAACGTCTGCTCTCCAAAACGACATCCCATTAAATCTGTCTAAAAATTTGGTCCAGACTAACATGTCTTGCCTCATACCCTTCATGACTCTTGTTCTGTGTAAAGGCTTTTGTAATCCACTCATGGCATTAGAAACCCTCCAAAGAAAAGCCCTACCTGGCGCTACCACCCTACAAGCAAAGTTCAAATGTCCCACTATTTGTTGTAATTCCCTAAGTGTGACCTTCCTTTTGCCTAAAAGAAGTTTCAATCGATCCCTAAGCTCCCTAAGCCTATTCAATGGGAGGCAACATGCCTGTGCCTCTGTGTCCAATTCTATTCCCAGGAAAGTCAGAATGGAACACGGTCCTTCCGTCTTCTCCTTTGCCAATGGCAGCCCCAGTTCCTTAGCCATGATCTGAAAGGCCCTCAAGAGCAGTAAACACTGCCCTGACCCTTTTTTCCCGCATGCCAGAAAATCATTCAAATAATGGGCTGTGCTAACCAGTCCCACCCTGCGTCTAAGGTTCCACTCCAAAAAGGAACTGAAATGCTCAAATGCAGCACAGGAGATGGAGCAACCCATGGAGAGGGTGCTATCTATGTAGTACGCACCTTCAAAAAAGAATCCCAGTAGATCACAATCACTAGGATGTACAGGCAGCAGACGAAAAGCCGATTTAATGTCAGCCTTTGCCATCTCTGCCCCGAAACCACACGCCTTAACCATGCGCACTGCAGCATGAAAGGACATGTAATGCACAGAACACAATTTGGAGGGTATGGCATCATTGACTGAATCACCTTCTGGGAAGGAAAGATGATATATCAATCTAAATTCCCCTTCCGCCTTTTTAGAAGGACGCCTATGGGTTAGATCCTAAGATGAGGCACTGGCGGCTGATCAAAGGGACCCAAAATCCTCCCCCCATGAACCTCCTTATTTATCTTAGCTCTCACCACATGTTCCATGCTCTTTACAGATTTTAGGTTCTCAGCCCATGAGCCTTTCCTCTTTCCCACTGCTGGTATTCTAAAGCCGAATTTAAATCCATTTAGTAGATATGTTGCATCATCCCACCTTGGATAATCCTGTAACCACCTTTCCAAAACTGGTACCTTAATGGGACTGGGGCCCTTTTGCAGGGGGCTGTCCACTCCCCTCGGCTTTCTTTCCTCCGCCTCCATCTTTTCCTCTGGCTTTCTGCCCTCTCCTAAAGCAATTGGAGCCTGCATGCTGGCCCCCACAGACTGAACATTCATGCCTGTATCAGCATGGCTTTCAAGGGAAGCACCCCCTGGAATTAAACTCCCAACATAGCAGGTGGGGTTGAACTACCTGCCCCGTGGCTACACGGGCATTGTTAGGCTGGCCTGGCCTGCGAATTAAATGTCCGCTATGAAATCTTTCCCCTGTGGCCGGCCTCACTGGTGTCATGAACTGCAGCCAAAGTCCCGGCTGAGGCTCATCCCATCTCATGCTAGGGTGAATCGCTGCTCTCATCCTAAATGCCTGATCATAAAGCAGCCATGCGTGGCCCAGGAAGTCTACATATGACCTATATATTATGTCCAGATACTGGACTAATGACAGAGCTCTCCAAGGTTGTGCTTTTACGATTACCCCAAAGTAAATGAGGAAACCAGGTAGCCAATTTGCCCAGGTATGTTCCGGCTTCTTACGCCTATGCCTTTCTTTCTCTCTCTCACCCTCCTTTTCTATCTCCTTCACATCCATTTTTCTATTTAACAGGTCAAAAAGGTCCACATAAATTCCACACCAAATTTTTACCTTCATGGCGAGTGATCGCTTAGGGGCATGGCGTAATCACCAAATGGCAGCACCTTAAGCGGCACTGAGTTGTACCCTGTGTCTGGCACCAATGGGTAAGGCCAGACCTCCACTCCTGGAGTAAGCCCCAGAGGAGCTGGGAAGGTGACTGGTGGGTAAGGGGCACTCCATGTCCCTGCTGCCCATCCCTGTAATGGTAATGCCTGGTGCTGACCCACAGAAAGACCTGAGCTCCCCACTCCGTACTGCTGCATATTGTGTGTTTGCAACTGGCCCATGCCAGGCCATGGCCAGGCAACCAGTACTGGATTGGTGTCTGGTACAACCGCTAGCTCATCTGTGAGAGGAACTGTGGCTGCATCCCTTTTACCCTGTCCCTTCTTTGGACCCATATTTGCTTTCAGACCTTTTGTGAGGACACACAGAATAGCAACCTCACCAGATCACTCAGCTAACCTTACTGCTACCAAAGCCTCCTTCAGATATCTCTAGATAAAGAACACTAACCCAATCCTGAGGCAATAATGTTGAGGGTTATCTACACCCCTCTTCTTCTTCTTCTTCTTTTTAATGTGTGGTGTGGGGGGAGGTACCCCACCGCCTGGGATAAATTGAGTGGAGACCTCTTTAACTCTCTCTTTATTATTTAATTATATATTTTCAATATAAAAACTGTTGCTATGTGGAGTGGGGCAAACAACTCCCTCTGTACCACAGACCGACTGCCCCCCTTCAGTGGGATGTGGTGGCGCTGTGGGTTAAACCGCAGAAGCCTCCGTGCTGCAAGGTCGGAAGACCAGCAGTCGTAAGATCGAATCCACGCAACGGAGTGAGCTCCCGTCGCTTGTCCCAGCTCCTGCCAACCTAGCAGTTTGAAAGCATGCAAATGCGAGTAGATAAATAGGTACCACCATGGTGGGAAGGTAACGGTGTTCTGTGTCTAGTTGCGCTGGCCATGTGACCACGGAAACTGTCTACAGACAAAAGCTGGCTCTACGGCTTGGAAACGGGGATGAGCACCGCCCCCTAGAGTCGGACATGACTGGACTAAATGTCAAGGGGAACCTTTACCTTTACCTATATGTTCCTTCAGTGCAGGGGGGTTGTCAGCCTGCTGCCCTCCCCACAGGGATTGGGACCCCTGTATGTTGTTGTCCTGTATACCCCTCAATTCAATCCCAATCTCCTCAACTGATAGTCTTCCTTTAAACAATTTCTTTCTTTATTTTTATTTTATTTTATTTTTAAACTAAAGAATAACCCCAATTCCCAACCGACTTGTTTTTAAACCGCACTCCTCCCCCCTCCCTTCCCAAATAGCCAGGACGTGAAACTACGGCTTGCGCTATTCCAAGGGAGAAGGCAAAGACTTCTTGCCCTTGTGGAGCGCGCCATTTTCAAACTTCATTCATTACTACGTTTTCTTCCTTGGTCTTACAACCATTAAAAATATGTTACAGTATCTCTGATCTTCTAGCCACTTCAGCTTATCAATTAAAAAATATATAGAGGGATGAGATCATGCTCTTACAATAATGCAGCTTGGAACAAGATCACTTATATATTAGTAATAGTTCTATATAAACATAGTCATTGTATTAATTTCATTTACTTGCATATTTTATCACACTTAACCCCTAGTTGTTGTGCTACATCATTGTTGCCCAAAACCTCATAACCATGAACATCTAATAGTCATCTGTGTAGCCATTGAAACATTTCCAGAAACAGACCAGGGGTTAAAGGTTTCCTCTTGTTATTAAAATAATTTGGGGCACAGTCTGCATATATAAACCATGCTGAAGATAAGAAGACTTGAATTCAGTGAGTGTCTAGTTCAGAAATCCCCCAGAACTCATGAGGGAAAGAAAGGGGAAATGAAAATGAAAATAGAACCATCTTGAAGTTACCTTTGCTTCTGGGAAACATTTTCTTGTGCTGATGGACAGTTTGTATTTCACGCTCTTCTGGTAAGGCTCACACAGAAATAATAGAACTGGATTAAAGAGTTGAGATTAAGAAAGAAAAGAATGTAATCAGGGTAATTGGCAGCGCTTTCTCTAACCTTAATACTAATCAAGCAGCATAAAGACAACACTGGCTTTAGGCCAAAGAGTGTGTAGCATTACAACTGGGAAAGAAAGAAAAGCCAAATGCACCTGTCCTTGGCAACCTAGCTATAATTTGGTGACAGTTTGTGTGGGATATAAGAAGCCCATGTATGAAACACTTTTAGAGCTGGGATACAAGTGACAATCCCTTCAGTAAAGCAATGACTATAGGTAGGAGGGGAAGAATATATAACTATGTCTATAGCTTTTCGATGACATTGGTGATACACAGGTTGCTAACAAAAATAAATCAAAGTAAAATATTTATTGATTGATTGATTGATTATTTATTCATTATATTTATATCCAGCCCAATTAGTGCCGGGGAACTACTCTGGGCAGCTAACAACAATTAAAATACCACAACCCAATACCACCTACAAAGACATAAACAGAGAACCAAGAAACATTTTAAACAATAACCAGGAATGTGGCTAGAAGTTAGAGCATTTGTTAAAACAGTAGCCAAAACAGATGGAAAGTCAAAAATGGAACAACCTCATCCTGGCAATTCTAGCCCTTAAATTTCCACAGCCACCCTATAATTTCTTATTCAACCTCATTCCTTTAACTCATAACCATTGGTGGATGGTTAAAAGACAGATTGTTGTTGTTGTTTAGTCGTTAAGTCGTGTCCGACTCTTCGTGACCCCATGGACCAGAGCACGCCAGGTCCTCCTGTCTTCCACTGCCTCCCAGAGTTGGGTCAAATTCATGTTGGTAGCTTCGATGACACTGTCCAACCATCTTATCCTCTGTCATCCCCTTCTCCTCTTGCCCTCACACTTTCCCAACATCAGGGCCTTTTCCAGGGAGTCTTCTCTTCTCATCAGATGGCCAAAGTATTGGAGCCTCAGCTTCAGGATCTGTCCTTCCAGTGAGCACTCAGGGTTGATTTCCTTCAAAATGGATAGGTTTGTTCTCCTTGCAGTCCAGGGGACTCTCAAGAGTCTCCTCCAGCACCACAATTCAAAAGCATCAATTCTTCGGCGGTCAGCTTTCTTTATGGTCCAGCTCTCGCTTCCATACATCACTACAGGAAAAACCATAGCTTTGACTATGTGGACTTTTGTCGGCAAGGTGATGTCTCTGCTTTTTAAGATGCTGTCTAGGTTTGTCATTGCTTTCCTCCCAAGAAGCAGGCGTCTTTTAATTTCGTGGCTGCTGTCACCATCTGCAGTGATCATGGAGCCCAAGAAAGTAAAATCTGTCACTGCCTCCATATCTCCAAAAGACAGATAGATATGTGCATATATACCTACACACAGAGAGTTGTATATAAAGAAAATTTTACATATGTAACTTTTTCTTTAATGAATCAGCCATTTCTTTACTCTAATTCATGTTATTGTTGCCAGTTGCTCTGTTTTTCTACTATCAACTGGATTAGCTTTAGACTTCAAATTCTTCCTTTGGTGACAGGTTCCACAGAAAGGATAAAGGGCAGAACAAAGTCTTTTAAGGTTCCACAGATGTTTTTCACAACAGGAAATGTGGACAGCCAGAGAAACTGCAGAGAACAATAGTAGAAGGGAAAAACAAACGTAGCATGATTGGCCAACTTGCAATTTTATGCTATATTCAAAAATATTACCTGACAATGAGACAGAAAAATGGAATTCTCTTTCATGAGGAAATAAAACTTTGGCAAATGGTACAACAACTTTTGGCACACATTTGCTTCTTTTTCCTGGAAATTCACATAGCATTGCCCTTACTTATGCAGCTTATAGGGAACAAGGTGTACCATGAGCATCATCAGCAGACCAAAGGCTGGTATTCTGTTTGAATTCATGCACACAGAATGAGAATCACTGAAAGAGATTGAGCTAATTGGCAAGGTGCCCATTACATACTTTGTTGGGTGAGCAATTGCATGACCAAGCACTAAGCCAATAGGCACACCAGCAATTAACTGCATCCTCTTCCACAAAGATCACTGTTCTATGCACAGTAATTTAATCAGGCTACTTGCCACAATCTATTTACAAAGGCCCCTCCAAAATGTAAAATTTTAGCAGTCCTGGAGCTGAACATGGAAGAGTGGCAATGAATGTTGAACAAAAACTTTTCTGCAGACACCTGTCCAGGAGACATTCTCATGTATCCTTTTTATTACTGCCTAAGGAATAGAAGGCCACTTTGAAAAGGTGTTCCACCCCACCCCATCTGTCAAAAAAACTTTTCCGTCATTTTTGGGAGCCTGCTTCCCTACACAATGCCCTAAAATGATACTAGCCCGAAGACATTGTGGAGGAAAGAAAATAGTGTCCAGGGTGCCAAGTTGCAGTTGTTATCACTTGAACTGGCCATGCCATGCCAAATCATTTTGAGATGGAAATAAGCTAGCTTTGTTCTTAACTACAGCTAATACTGAACCTTGCTTCAGAGAAACTGTCATAAAAATTTTCCTTCCCCTGGTAAAATTGTGCCCTATTTCATTCCAGAAATTTCAAGAGGCCATTTCAGGTTCCTGAGGACCACTTCTTCTTACTGTAAGTTTTACTGGAGAAGAGTCTCGTATGTGTGTGTGTTCTTCCTGTCCTTGCTAACTCTCAAAGCTTTTATGCTAAGTGATTCCAGCTCTGGACTGCTTCAACTGAAAATTTCCTACATTTTCAGTCAAGACTCTGTCATCAGTAATGTTCTGCCACATAGTTAGCTGTTATCCCATGGCGTACCCTTATGAATCAACAGGAATAAATAAAATGTTTATTTACTCGCCTAACAAAACCTTTTTTAGATTTTATTTTCCAGAATACAAACACCCAGGCCACCCAAACACCTATTAAGGTTGTAACTTGGTAGCAACACCTTCAGCTTTACTGACAGTTGACTTCTACCAATCACAAGTCTAAGACACTGCAAGTGACTGAGTAAAACACAATTAAATCCTCACTATGTTTCTGGATGAAAGGATTTAAACTTTCCTCAACATTATTATTTACCTATTATATTTATATTCTGCCTTGTGACAATGTTAAGGAGGCTTAAAATGTAAAAGACCCACAGTAGTTTACAATAAACAAAATGTTACAATGCTCTAATTAGAACATATTGAGTCTGCATAAGACCACTCAGAAATAGATATGGGCAAGAACTGGGGAAATGGAGGCTCATGATAGCTTGTAGTTCATTGCTATTCATGAACCACAAACCACAAACTTCCACAAACTTTCTCACAAAATGAACCATTTCATAGTACATGCAATTCAGGACTTCCAAGAATGGTAGAACAGCCCCCGCATGAGTTAGATATGCCAAACTCACCACAAGTCTGGCTAAAGAGCACTTTTCTGGGAGGACATGCTTTAGGGGCGCTATAACCTGGACATCTAAAATGCAAACTTTGCCAAACTTGGAGGGGTGGGAAGGAAAGTCAGGTGAATACTCTCTGTGAGTTTGGCATCTCTAACTCATGTGGGGGGAGGGCATTCTACCACTCCTGGAAGTCCCGAATCACACAAAACACAAAACGTATGAATCGCCAATGCTGATAAAAGTTCAGCATTTTGTTTCATTCTGAGCAGGTGTGTTTTTCTGTAGCAACATAAAACAAAACATGGAACGGCCTGATTTATGGAGTTGTGTTTTTTTTGTTTTTTGTTTTTGCTTCATGGTTCATTTCATGCCCATCTCTACTCAGAAAGCTTTGTCAATTAAAAAGATAAAATAAAAAGGGGAGCTCTTGTAGAGGTTTGATCTGGTCCACTGTATAGCTTATGTAGATGAATGGGCTGCATGTTGACAGGCCAATAGGAGCTCCAGCTGATGCAAAGTATTTGCCTGATCTTTAGCCTACATAAATATTAAATCAGCTCAAGAATTTTGGATCAACCATGGAAGAAAGCACAGTATCTCAAATAGTCCTTTATACTAAGATGGAAATTTCAGACTGTGGTATGTCTGTCAATAGAGGTGTGGGTGTCGTGTTTACAAATGCCAGAAATAGGGTAGTCCAAGCCAGTCCAATTTGAGACACAGGCTAATCATCAGCCAATCACACAAGACTAGTTAAAACTCCAGAGCCAAGTAGTCAGCCCATTAATCACTTATAGCTCAAACATTGATTGTCAAAAGATAATCCAACTCAGGTGGAGTGAGCTCAGGCAGAAACAGATCAGGAATGCAGAAGATGAATGAGAGGCAAACCAATTATCTTCGATGTCTTCTGCATCTTGGTCTGGCTAAGATAACTATATTTATAACTCTTCATATGAGTCCCTTCAGGTTCCAGCTGATTCCACTTTACTAGCAGCTGTCAGTGGCTGGCCTTGAAGATGCTGGTTTCTCCTGCTTTGAGTTCTTTGCTCTTAATACCCTGAAACTTCTGCACTTTCTGAGGTGAGGGGATGCTCATCTGCCAGGCTTTCAATGTTCTCTGGAAGTACTGAATACTTCAGGGTCAGGCAGGGCCCAACCCCTGCTAACTCTCGTGTTCCTCTGAGAACGTACTCTCATTTGAGCCCACAAGTATCTCTTTGATGTGATTTCCTCCTGCAATGATAGGTCATCCTAGCCTTCATCCTCTGAAGAGGACAGCCAGAAAGGTACGGCATGACATTGAACCTTATTAAGAAACGACAAAACCTTTCCTAGCTAATTCTGGGGGCAATCAGATGATCCATGCAAGCACTGGAAGAACATGTGGCTGCATTTAGTAACCCTTTCTCTCCAACTACCCCTCAGCAGTTCACACATTCACAGTGTGTCATCAAGGATTCTGGCTACCAGTTGTGAGAAGATTCTGAAAGGTGTGGTCTAAAAAAGTAGCACTTCTAAACTCTTTGGATTTGGTGCTATACACATGTAGAGCTCCTCCTCTGGAAAGGGGAACATGGCCTCTGTGGCAAAGCCCTGAGCTAGCCCATGTGGTCTTGCAGGCCTATTCTTTCATGCTGAGGACCAGAAAGGTGTCTGTCATCTGGTTCTTCCTTGATCAGGACTCTTTTTTCCTATATTTCCATGAATGTGAAGGTGCCAAAAAGGAGCAAAAGTCTATTTTCAAAACTGTTAGATTTTCAGATATGAAGTAGCACCTTAAATTTTATTTAAGAAGTTAATAGATAGATGACAGGGAGGTACAATGCAATGTTTTCTTGACGCCTTACCTGACACAACTGACAGTGCTGCTTGTAATGCCATGTTTAAAAATTAAAAATTAAAATGAGATTATGCTTTTGCAACACTGACACCGATGATAATTATTTTTCTCATTTTCTCTGTTAATTAGTTTATCTTATTTGAATCTATATATAACTCTGACGTGGTAGACACATGTTGCCAACAGCAGCAAATGATTTTGCATGTGATAGAATAATTAAGATGAGTCAACAGCAGTTAAGCCTTGCTTTTGAGCAATACAATTGAATTTGAAATAACCAAGTTAATCCCTGCTGCCCATCATCTTTAAGTGTTCCATTACAATTTATGTGGCAGTCTGCATCATCATTTCGAGTACTACTGGATGAGTATTCATCTATAACTGGCTATACTTCATACACCTTGGTGAGAAATTTGTCATCAGAGCAATGAGTTCACTGTTTCAAGAGGACCAAAATTTGACAAATATATTATATTCCAACTATCATTTTAAGCAGCCTTTTAATAACAACAAACAACAACAACAACAACACTGCATTTATCTTCTTGGTATACATGTGCAATTCTTGGAAAGATTCTGAAAGATTCTAAACCTCCTGACAGGGCCTATCTTAGAGGGAAACAGGGGTTTCTTTGTTTTTGGCTAGCAACTATAAAGACAAAAAAAATCAATACCATACTATGAATTGTAATAACGAACTGACATTATTTTCACTTTCCAGACTAATAGATGGTTTGTAGTAGAGATGGGTACAAATTAAAAATTAAACCATCAAATTCATTGAAAAATCACTAATTCATTGATTTGTACTCATACGGATCAATGTCTCCAACAAATACAAATCAATGAATTTTTAGTGATTTTTGATTTGTCAATTTGTTGGGCTATAAAATGAAGACCACTAGAGAAACCAAAAGTGCAGGGAAGCTTCCCCTGATACTCCTCTATGATTCATCCAAGTTTGGTGAATATTGGATTTCAGATGTCTGGAAATACACCCACCAAAAGTGCCCCCCAGGAAAGTTCCTCCCCAGGCACCTAGAAACATCAAAATCAAAGAGAAGCTTCCCCTGACTCTCCTCTACAATTCCTCCAAATGTGGTGAAGATTGGGTTTCCCCAAGTCAGTTGCTAAAGGGAATTTTCCTTGGGGGCCCCATTCACAGGTGTATAACTTGGATGTCTGAAACCAAATCTTCACCAAACTTGCAGGGACTGTAGAGGAGTGTCATGGGAAGCTTCTCTATGATTTTGGTGTCTCTTGGTGCCTGGGGAGGATTTTCCTTGGGGGTCCCTACTTGTGGATGTATAACTCAGATGTCCAAAACCTAAACTTCACCAAAATTTCAGGACTTGTAGAGGAGAGTCAAAGGGTGCCTTTCTGTAAATTTGGTACCTCTAAGTGCTTAGGAGGCCATTTTATAGGGTTTTTAATTAAAAATGAATTGATGAGGAAAAAATCCATAAATTCATAATTTTTGATTCATCGACTTTGATGAATCACAAATGAAAATGAATCACCTTTTTTCTGATTCATGCCCATCTCTAGTTTGTAGTGTACTATCTTGCATTTTATAGTGCTATTGTTAGCTTTAAAAAGTACATGGATAAATATTCTAAGATAAAACATTTTTTAGACATTCATGATTTGAGATAAAATACACTCGGAAATGTGTGTTTTATACAGAAATATGATTTTTAAAATACAAATCTAAAGATGTCCATTAACATCAATTTTTTTCAGGTTAAGGATGAAACAGGGTAGAACAGAATGAAGAAGGAGCAGGTGAGAAACTGACTCAGATCACAAAGAGACAGATCCATCCATTCCAACTCGAGCCATATCTAATCTTTCTGGCTTTTTGCAATGGAGGACAAAAACTGCTTTTGGAAGGTTATAACTTGGCCCCAAACTACACATTTTGCAGAAAATTTTGCATTCCAATGACAAACTTGAGAGCAGGGGTTAACTGGGGTGGGAAAGTGACATGATTGAAACCATAACTCCTATCTCCCTTGGCTGTTTTTCCTCAAAGAAAGAGGTTTTCCACTTTCAGCATTATAGAAAGTTTGGCCCAGAGTATGAGGATTCAAACCTTGTGACTTCTGCATGAATGCACTCTGTCAGTTGGGAGGAATTCTTTCAAACCATAAAATAGGTTAGTGGTTGCCTTCTGGGACATATCTTCAAGGTTTATGACAGTATTCCTTGAGCTTTCCCATGCTGGTGTCCCCACATAATGCTAAAAATAGGCTAACGAATTGGTCATTATTCTGGGGTTTAGCCATTGCTAAAAGACTTTTTTCTGTGGTGACCTTGTTTACCCTGCCATTACATTTAAAATAATATTGACAGTGAGTTCACTGAGAAAATAACACAAATTCGATTGTTCCAAAACTTTCCTGGATTTCACCTGTGGAATCTACAGTTTTACATGAATATTTGTTAGCACTGAAAGAGCTAGTAAAACACTGGATGTTAAGAACTACTATCACGAGAAATTTAAAATAGCCTCAGTACAAGTATATAGTTTCTTATCAGAGCATGAACAATAAAATTAGAGGCTAAATATATAATGAGTATGTTCTTACTACTTATATGAGGACAATCCCCAATGTCAACATCTGAGCAGAAGTCACTGAAATACATGTGGTGTGATGTGCTGGATGGACATGTTATGATTACAATGTGATTTGCAAAATTGGGTGACTTGATCCATAGGGTCCTTTCCAGCTCTGCATTTCTAAGACTATTCATATCAAGGAATTGCTTACTCCTATGACATGATTATGTTCACTTTTTAATCCATATATAAATCTTGCAGGTTATAGTTACATGACATGTATGTATTTAGATTGTTAATGACGTTTGAGCTGAAGCATAGCCATTAAATTCAACTTGGCTCTCCCCTGCATCATGCTTTAGTGGTTAGTTAAGCTTCCCCTGAACTAATGCACATTTAAAGTGATTAAAGAAGAAATCTTATCAAGTTGAATGATCATGTAAATATTCTTAGGTCAACAGTGGGTCAGACAACAAGAGGAATAAAAGGTCTCAGCTGCTTTTCAAATCCTCAGCTCACCTTTTATTAAACACTGCAATATATGATCCAGTTCTCATGAATAAACACTTTTTTCTCTCTCTTCAGGCTGATGAGAAACAAAACGTGTCATCAGTTTGTGTTCAGTAGTATGTGTCATGCAAGCTAAAAGGTAATAGCAATCAAAACAGTTTAGAATAACAGCATCTGAGGCAGCTAAGTAATCTAGTTCAACCTGTTAGCTACATGATGCAGTAAATCCAGAGCTGGAGTATCCATAACAGATGCTTACCTAGCTTCTGCCTGAAGAATGCTGAGAAAGATGACCCTTTACCCACACCAATAATTGGATCCATAAGGAAAATGTTGTTACCATTAGAATGTTTTCCCTAAAGTTCCTCTGAAATCTACAGTCCTTTGAAATCTACAGTCTTTTCACTTCATCCTGTTAGATGAAGATAGAAGTTAGATGAACTTGACCTATTCTTGCCCTATTTTTATCTGAAAGCCCTTCAGTTGTTGAATGAGTAATGTTCCCTGGTGAAGACTCATGTCTTCACCAGGCTAAATACACCTTGTTTCACCAACCTTTCTTCACAGGCTCTAGTAAGGCAGGCAGACTTCTGAGCCCCAAGGCCATGGAGCTCTTTCTTCAATGACACAGATGTATGCTGGTATTTTCTAGCACCCTTCAGCAGCTATTTTTGACTCTTAGGATTGCACCATTTGTCTTGCTGGAGGAAGAATAGATCAGGGTAGAGTTGCAGAACCTTGGATAGCTCCATACACACAGTTTGTTCCAGCAAGGTTTGGAGTTCAATGATGGCCTTTAATTCCTCTTGATGCCTGACTCACCCTGTAACCTTTTGGAGACACTTTAACCCAATCATTTCCCAGGTTGAAGACTGCATATGCATTTCCAGAACTCATGGAAAACCCAACTAGGCCAGGTCATAGCAAGTGGTGTAATTGCACTGTGCTCTGTAGGAGAGGAGAAGGGACAAAATGCAGGCAGGTCAGAAGGGCTTCTGGTTAGGGCACCAGTAATCCGCAGAACTGGACACATTCTGCTTTATTCTCTCTCTCTCCCCACCCCCCTTGCCATTAACAGAAAACTTTAATGTTACCAGTGAGCAAATCGGGTTCCTAAGGCAGCCACAAGGGATGGGGGGGGGGGCATTTTTAAAAAGGCAGTGAATATAATTCTCTGATTTTCTCTTAAAAGAACAATGTAGAGTGCCTGAAAATGCTTATAAGTATGTTGGCTGGTATCTCCTCTCCTGCCCATCAGAAGAGCAAGTTGTTTTCAAGGGAATACAACAACAGTTTATTTCTGTTGGAAAATGAAAGGTGGGGGAAATTGTTCCAGTTCTATCTCTATACTTCCTGTCCTTCCTGTCCCCTTTCCTCTTCCTCTTCTTTTCTGGCTCTGAATTTAGTGGTATGGTAGACCTTTCTTGCTTCATTTCTGTCTGCAAGGGCACGTGCAGAACATGGGATGACTGAAGAAACAAGTCCTCAGACTTTGATGATTTAATCAATGGAAGGTTTATATGTAATGCAAAGAACACACTCCCCATGAGTGCCACCTCAATGTCTTCCTTAATTTTTCTTTCCCCACTTGTAACCCTGTCACATCCGTTTTTATTTTAACATTCTGAACCACATGAAAGCTAAATTTAACATGAGAGATCCATGGGAAGTAGAACTCTGGTGTTTAAGTGCCTCTGGGCTCTTTGCTTTGTACCAAGGTTGCCCCAGAAAAAGAGAAATACACCTCATTTGGTCCATTTCACACATTTATATTTAAAAAATGTGCACATAACTAGTATACACTCAAAGTATTTAATGTATTCCTCATTATACAGGGCTTCTTCTATAGCAGCGCCTTAACTGTGCCTTTTCAAGGGAAGTTAGGCTTCTGCCGTACTTCTCAAAACTTATAATTCTGCCTGTCTTTTTCTGCCCCCACGTTTAAAATTCCTTTTGTAACTGTTAAAATCCAGGTTTATGTAATGTTTTTTAAAAAGACATGGGCCAGAATCCAGTTGAAAAATTACCCTGACCTGGCTCCATTGGCCAGGCTCCATTTCAGCAGTGAACTGCTGCAAATTAAGCATAGGTATTTGCTGTTACATGTGAAGTCTCACAACTGGTGTAACAACAATTGCCTACACTGATGCCTTAACTTGTGGCTGAGATTGGTTGGTTGGTTGGTTGGTTGAAAATATCTTTTACCTCACCTTCTGCTGCTGATATCTCTGAAAGATGAAACCAAACCAAAATGACCTGAAAAGAGGCACCCTTTTTCATGGTAAATGAAAGGAGTGGCACCCAAAAATGACATGAACTAAAGAGGCACCCACTCCAAAGGAAACCACGCCGAAATAGAAATGAAAGTTTCTGATGCGCACATCCTGAGTAAGCCTGTAGGTTTTTCCCTTGTGGAGTTTCTGCATTTGAAGGATTTCACTTCCAATTTGCTTTTAGTTGAAAGAAAACAAATAAAAAGGTACTTTACAGACAGTTAATCCTAACCTACCTGCCAGCTGAAAGACAAATTAAGAAAATCCTTTAGCTGATACATACTGCACTAGCTCAGGAATTCCAGGCAATTCTTAAGAAACGTAAATCATACAAAGATGATATGTGGGGTTTTTCCACCCTCCTATTGGACTCTCTAACATAACATACCATGAATTTTATGTTATCACTAGTTAAAGAAGACAAGCAGCCAGCACAAACAAACATTATCACAGTCTGTCACAGATTCATTCTCTCTCACAGACGTAGGTTCCTGTTGCTGTTCCTGTACAGAACTGGTGTGGAAACATCCTTTGATTCTTAGAAATCATTGACTTGTTTCTAGATATCTGACTAAATTCACAGGAATGTTTCCCCCACTTTCCTTGTTGATAACTAGAGATAGAAACCTAGAGATTGATACACTACCAGGCTTTTATGCAAAGCGACTGATTTTGAGGGGAAAATTTTTAAGTAACAGGCTGTGAGGGTTCAGGTGTGGGGTCGTTTGTTGTACCTTTTTTTCTTAGGTTTCACCTCTTCAGACATGGACACAGGTTCAGGTTGCAACACATTAACATTTATTGCAGGAACACCAGTAAAACTGTTTACATCATTTCGAACATTGTCTTTCTCCTTTCCAGCCAATGGGGCCAAAAAGGGGTTTCATCCTTGATTAACAAAAGAGTTCTCATAAGTAAGTTTTGGAAGTTTTCTTTATTCCTCTTGAAATAACAATAAATTAGGAGTTGGCCATCGCAGCATGAATATGGAAAACTGATATATAGTAACTCTGCATTCGTGTGCAAAAGAATTCTGGAGACTGGCAGCCCTTTATGCCAGTTGTAGCTATGGCTGTCATAGACAAATGAGGATGTTAGGGTAGAGCAGCTTTTTTGAGCATTACAATTTTGATCCACTGGAGAAAAAGCTGGCCAAAGACAGCTAGCCTTCTCTGCTTCAAGAGAAAGTAGTGCTCCTTGATTCCACCTTAATCATCTAAATCTGTCTAAGGGGCAGCTGAACCATACTTCAATAGTGGCAATGATCCATCAGCCTCTACCAGAGAGTGATGTGCTAACTTAGGGAAGAAAGGCAGACTGTCTTGAATATATAGACCTGTTTTCCTCCAGAGTGGAATCACTGGGGACTATCACAGCCACCCTCTCTGCACCATACAGTGCAGAACAGCTCAGCCAACCGCCTTATTCTACTCAATCTGGATAGTCCAGATTGAGGCTGAAGAAATGAGTACTTTATTTCATTTCCACTTGCTCTCTGTATAGGAAAAAAGTGAACTAGATAAAAGGAAAGATAGCCTGGGTGTTATTACTGGCACTCCATGATATTGAAAGCATGGAAAAGTTCCTTTTTTTATTGCATTCTTTTGGTACTGCCGTCAATGCTGTAGGGGAAACTACCTATTTCATAAGTGCTATGGGAAAGTAATGCCCTTGCTCAACATTTGGACAAACCACAGATCTGATTATAGGTTCTTCTAAATTCCTTTTATGAGCCGGTGTTCATTTTTAAAGCTGATAAAGCATTTTGACAAATATGAATTGAATAGACCATAACAAGTATTATGTTGCATTTAGGAAGTGTTGCATCAATCATAGCTCAAAGATGTATCCTGGATGCTTGTAAGACACAGAATGTTTCTGTGGAATCCTTTTCTACCACATGCATTACTTGTTATGAGCTGAACGTTCTGAGTGTTTTCAAATATAGTAGCCAAGAGATCTGTACAGTCAGGTGTTCTGTATAACATTTCCTGCCTTTTCTTCATTATGCTTATACTATAAGGCAGACAATTACACCAAAGGAAGAGATAAAAGCAACATGCAGTCTCTCTCTCAGGAGATAAAAATAAGAGAAACCTGCATTGTCAGGGCTAAAGTAGCAACAGACAGGAGATGCTAGTAGGTGCTAATGACTGCATTTAAGAAGGCAGAGGAATGCTTGGAGGTTATTGGCTGTGCCCACCTCTGTCCTAAGTGGGCGCACAGTGCTGAAACATGACAAATACCAAGTACTTAAAAATTAAATTGGAGACCGCAACATCTATGATACAGCATCAATGTGGTTTTCCATATCTGTAAAAGCTGAACCCATCAATATGTGCATATTTGCATAAATATACGAAATCATCACTAAGGGGAAGTGGGTAAAATGTTGTTACACATATTCCCAGAACTATTTCAACATACCTGAGTTTTGTTCAGTTTGCAAGCAAACTGGGGGAATCACTGCCATCTGTTGGCAGATAATTTCAAAATATTTAACTGCTCCCTTGTCAATGCAGAGTTTTAAAAACTGTGCCATTTATCTAAAAAGGATAGGGTTTTTTTATCATAACAAATTATTGTTGCTACTGTTAACTTGGCAGTAATCTAGGATTAAGTAGTCTTAGACACTATTACTTGGGAGTAAGTTTCACTGCCCCTTCACAGATTGCTGCCTTGTCGTGGCGAAGGGGCTTAATTCAGAGAAGCTATGGGCTATGCCGTGCAGGGACACCCAAGACGGACAGGTCATAGTGGAGAGTTCTGACTAAACGCGATCCACCTGGAGCAGGAACTGGCAAGCCACTCCAGTATCTTTGCCAAAAAAACTCCATGAACAGAAACAAAAGGCTAAAAGACATGATGCTGGAAGATGAGTCCCTCAGGTCGGAAGGCGTCCAACATGCTACTGAGGAAGAGCGGAGGACAAGTACAAGTAGCTCCAGAGCTAATGAAGTGGCTGGGCCAAAGCCAAAAGGACGCTCAGCTGCGGACGTGCCTGGAAGTGAAAGGAAAGTCCGATGCTGCAAAGAAAAATACTGCATAGGAACCTGGAATGTAAGATCTATGAACCTTGGTAAGCTGGATGTGGTCAAACAGGAGATGGCAAGAATAAACATTGACATCCTGGGCGTCAGTGAACTAAAATGGATGGGAATGGGTGAATTCAATTCAGACGATTATCATATCTACTATTGTGGGCAAGAATCCCGTAGAAGAAATGGAGTAGCTCTCATAGTCAACAAAAGAGTCGGAAAAGCTGTACTGCGATACAATCTCAAAAATGATAGAATGATTTCAATATGAATCCAAGGCAGACCTTTCAACATCACAGTAATCCAAGTTTATGCACT
Source organism: Intellagama lesueurii (assembly GCA_037013535.1). Lineage (NCBI taxonomy): Eukaryota > Metazoa > Chordata > Lepidosauria > Squamata > Agamidae > Intellagama > Intellagama lesueurii. The sequence continues at coordinate 47,253,383 of JBAJHW010000004.1, forward strand.
AATCACCCATGCTGAAGAGGCTGAAATTGACCAATTCTATGAAGACTTACAACACCTTCTAGAACTGACAACAAAGAAAGATGTTCTTGTCATTGGACTGGAATGCTAAAGAAGGGAGTCAAGAGATAAAATGAACAACAGGTAAGTTTGGCCTTGGAGTTCAAAACGAAGCAGGGCAAAGGCTAATAGAGTTTTGTCAAGAGAACAAGCTGGTCATCACAAACACTCTTTTCCAACAACACAAGAGGCGACTCTACACATGGACATCACCAGATGGGCAATACCGAAATCAGATTGATTATATTCTCTGCAGCCAAAGATGGAGAAGCTCTATACAGTCAGCAAAAACAAGACCTGGAACTGATTGTGGCTCTAATCATCAGCTTCTTATAGCAAAATTCAAGCTTAAACTGAAGAAAGTAGGAAAAACCACTGGGCTAGTCAGGTATAATCTAAACCAAATCCCTTATGAATACACAGTGGAAGTGAAGAACAGATTTAAGGACCTAGATTTGGTGGACAGAGTGCCTGAAGAACTATTGCTGGAGGCTCATAACATTGTACAGGAGGCAGCAACAAAAACCATCCCAAAGAAAAGGAAATGCAAGAAAGAAAAGTGGCTGTCCAACGAGGCCTTATAAATAGCAGAGAAGAGAAGGGAAACAAAATGCAAGGGAGATAGGGAAAGTTACAGAAAATTGAATGCAGACTTCCAAAGAATAGGAAGGGGAGACCAGAGGGCCTTCTTAAACGAACAGTGCAAAGAAATAGAGGAAAATAATAGAAAGGGAAAAACCAGAGATCTGTTCAAGAAAATTGGAGATATTAAAGGAACCTTTTGTGCAAAGATGGACATGATAAAGGACAAAAATGGGAGGGACCTCACAGAAGCAGAAAACATCAAGAAGAGGTGGCAAGAATACACAGAGGAATTATACCAGAAAGATCTGGATGTCCCGGACAACCCAGATAGTGTGGTTGCTGACCTTGAGCCAGACATCCTGGAGAGTGAAGTCAAGTGGGCCTTAGAAAGCATGGCTAACAACAAGGCCAGTGGAGGTGATGGCATTCCAGTTGAACTATTTAAAATCTTAAAAGATGACGCTGTTAAGGTGCTACACTCAATATGTCAGCAAGTTTAGAAAACTGAGCAGTGGCCAGAGGATTGGAAAAGATCAGTCTACATCCCAATCCCAAGGAAGGGCAGTGCCAAAGAATGCTCCAACTACCATACAATTGCACTCATTTCACACGATAGCAAGGTTATGCTCAAAATCCTACAAGGTAGGCTTCAGCAGTATGTGGACCGAGAACTCCCAGAAGTACAAGCTGGATTTCGAAGGGGCAGAGGAACTGGAGACCAAATTGCTAACATGCACTGGATTATGGAGAAAGCCAAAGAGTTCCAGAAGAACATCTACTTCTGCTTCATTGACTACGCAAAAGCCTTTGCCTGTGTGGCCCACAACAAACTATGGTAAGTTCTTAAAGAAATGGGAGTGCCTGACCACCTTATCTATCTCCTAAGAAATCTATATGTGGGACAGGAAGCAACAGTTAGAACTGGATATGGAACAACTGATTGGTTCAAAATTGGGAAAGGGGTACAACAAGGCTGTATATTGTCTCCCTGCTTATTTAACTTATATGCAGAATACATCATGCGAAAGGCAGGACTGGATGAATCTCAAGCCGGAATTAAGATTGCCGGAAGAAATATCAACAACCTCAGATATGCAGATGATACCACTCTGATGGCAGAAAGTGAGGAGGAATTAAAGAACCCCTTAATGAGGGTGAAAGAGGAGAGTGCAAAAAATGGTCCGAAGCTCAACATAAAAAAAAAACTAAGATCATGGCCACTGGTCCCATCACCTCCTGGCAAATAGAAGGGGACGATATGGAGGAAGTGACAGATTTTACTTTCTTGGGCTCCATGATCACTGCAGATGGTGACAGCAGCCACGAAATTCAAAGATGCCTGCTTCTTGGGAGGAAAGCGATGACAAACCTAGACAGCATCTTAAAAAGCAGAGACATCACCTTGCCGACAAAGGTCCGCATAGTCAAAGCTATGGTTTTTCCAGTAGCGATGTATGGAAGTGAGAGCTGGACCATAAAGAAGGCTGACCGCCGAAGAATTGATGCTTTTGAATTGTGGTGCTGGAGGAGACTCTTGAGAGTCCCCTGGACTGCAAAGAGAACAAACCTATCCATTTTGAAAGAAATCAACCCTGAGTACTCACTGGAAGGACAGATCCTGAAGCTGAGGCTCCAATACTTTGGCCATCTCATGAGAAGAGAAGACTCCCTGGAAAAGACCCTGATGTTGGGAAAATGTGAAGGCAAGAGGAGAAGGGGACGACAGAGGACGAGATGGTTGGACAGTGTCACTGAAGCTACCAACATGAATTTGACCCAACTCCGGGAGGCAGTGGAAGACAGGAGGGCCTGGCGTGCTCTGGTCCATGGGGTCATGAAGAGTCGGACACGACTTAACGACTAAACAACAACAAAAGTCCATAAATGGCAAAGTTTGAAAATTCTAGCTTTGGGCAAGTTGTTTGTGTTATACTGGCCTGATCAAGAAAGACCTCCGCTTGTGATTCAGAGCACTTCCCCCTCTACAGGTTTTCTATGTTAATATTAGCAAAGAGGAGAGATTGGTGCATACATTTCTTAACTTAGACCAGGAGTGAGGAATTCTGTTTCCAGTCCAAGGAGCAAGTTTAAATTTGGACAGAGTATTAAGGAGTTCACTAGAGGGAGTGTGTAGAGTTAAGGGCAGAGAAAGTGGCTGAAGCAGAAGGTGTGAAGTTAGGTAAGGGTGTTCTAATGTTCAGGAAGACAGGAGGCTGTCCACCTAAACCCTAGCCTACCACCGTCAACCAGAGGAAGATACCTGTCAGTGCCTAAGGAGTAGTTCATCTTTGCAATGGGGCGGGGGTCTGGATAGGGCAAAATATGTAGCTGAGCCTGCTTCTCATGCCTCCATCCTTTGGCCCACTAATTCCAGGATAAACCCCCATTGGGTGAGCTGTGCATCTTAACAGTTTAGGACTTTGATAATTGTCAGAATGTCTCTCCCAGATATCAGCTACCCATTCCACCCACTTATTTCAATCCATGATATTAAAAGTGGTCACGCCAAGGGATCATGCCTTTTTGGTGATGGCCCCCAAATAAGTTGGAATAAGTTACCAACAGAGATACACCAGGCTCCTTCTCTTCTTATGTCCAGGAAATGATGGAATTATTTAAAGTTGTCTTTAACAACTGAATCTCCTGGAACAGTTAATTAATTTATTGTAGGAATTTTAGATTTTATAAAAAAAATTACATTTATGATTCAATTACTGTGTGTCACCTTATTGTTTTTGACTGTATAATTGTTATGTGGGATCTTGAGGGTTTTAAGTTTTTAACCCATAAACTGCACAGAGTAGTGCTTGCACTAGTGAGGTGGTATGTAAATCAAATATGTACAAACAAACAAACAAACAAACAAAAACTGGGCATTTTCCCACCAACCATACAACACACAGCTCAATTTTGAGCATATCTTACCTGGAGTAAGATGCAGTGTAACAAATTTCCAGGTTGCAAACCAACACTCAGTTCCATGCAATGCTTTCCTGGGTTGCAAAGCAGAGCTTAGTTACGCAGGTTCTATTCCTGGGGTTTAAATAGCCTCTTATCTCTCATCAGTGAAAAAAGAAGAAGATGCAGGCTGGCCGGATGAGGAAACCTGGAAGGTCAGAAGAAACCCATCCTTGGTTTAGTGAAAGAGATTGAGAGAGAGGCTCAAAAGAATCATATATACAGAACTGTGCCCGTTGTTGACAGGAAGGACCCATAAGCAGTCTCTAGATCATAATTGACCAGATAGGCGGGGTATAAATGAAATAAATAAATAAATAAATAGATCTAGGTTAGTTTGTCTTGACGTAGCATCAGCAAGCAGAGTGGCATAAGGAATGCAGTAAAGAGCTGCTGTTGATCAGTTTACTCCACTAGTCAATGGCAAGCAAGACAGAGCTTACATTGATACTCATGTAGCTTTAGAGCAGCCTCCCACAGGAATCCACAAGTGGAATTCCTGGCACAAAGAAACCGAGCTCTCATGTAGGCATACCTGTGCCTGGGCAGTATCACTTCATTCTTTGCAGGAAATTGCTCATGGGAATTGAACAAACTGCCATAGAAACAAACTGCACATAAAAAAAACTAGCATGTCAATAAGAAGACTAGGATAGATTCCCCTTTCCTGACATCACTTTTTTGGAATGCATAAGGTTTCATTCAGGTGAACCAGCAAACATAAGCCAGTACTCAAGGCTGTCATTCCACGACAACAAATGACATTGCACCGGCATGTACCTACTTCCAGATTATGCACGAGACTGCAGTAATCCCATGAACTAATCAGGAGTACAATCAATAGCACACCTAGTGAACATTTGCGCAACTGGAAAAGAAGCAAGGGGGAAAAGACAGCAGGGAAATCTACTGCCCTCTTTCCTTCTTCTAGTGCAGCAGTAGATTTAGGAGATGGTTATGAAGCAATACAGCTTTGACACAGGTTAATTACTAAAATGCAAAGAGACATTCTTAGCAGTCCTAAGGCATTCTCCCCTTGACATCCCTACAGGACATCTCTGTGGGGCTTTGTTAAAGAAGCAGAACTCAAATGCAAAGGTGGAATAACAGTAGTAGTAGATTTGCAAGAGTTAAAGTCTAGAAGTTGTTTATAAAATTCATCATAACCTTATCTTGAAAATGTGAACTAAATATAGCTGAGTTTTTCCCCCTCCTGAGTAAGAATTAAAAAGCTGCTTTTGAAAGCAAACTGTTGCTATACCCATAACAGCATAGCAATTGCAGTGTATTCCCATCGCTCAGATACTATTTTAGCTTAATTGTACCCAACTATTGAAAAGGCCAGGAATGGTACACGGGATTGTATACCATAGCTATCTCTCCTGTGTCATGGTTCTTTCTGAGCCCAAGAGATTTAATGTGTGCATGAACAGATAATACATTTTCCAGTCACTTTACTGGAGATGCTAAGCTTTGGAGGTGTGTGCAGAAAATTTCTCACGTAAGAATTTGAGCCATTCTCATTCAATGTGACACAGAAGAGCAATTCTTCAAAAAGAATTGGAAAATTTTCACAGAATTATCTCATGTGGAATTCAGGATTTTTCGTGCTTACCTGGCTTATGAGGTGCCTGGAGGGTGTATGTGAATGTCCTCCTTTTCATTGACAGTAATCTCTGTGGCAGCCGGCAGCCTCAGCTTCCAACACTTCAGTTAAAGTCTAACATAGTTAACCTAACATAACTCTTCCCAAATCACTTTTTCAGAGCAGGAAGTGTGGATAGCCAGGAAAGCTGTAGGGTGTAGACTGATAAAGATGGACAGAAAGAAAAATGCACCACATTTGGCCACCATGTAATCTTATGACAGTTAAAAAATATAAGCAAAATATATTTATTGTAAAGGGTCCTGAGAATAAGACCTTAAAATGGTGGTGCTGAAATGGCCAGGATTGTTTCATGGATAAATAACTTTTAACTTTTTAAGAAATTGGTGGACAAATTAAGGTACAGCACTAGCTCTGCCTTTTTCCTGGAGCAAGGCACAGTTCTGCCCTTCCTTATACCTGCTATAGCCTTACAGGGAAGTTGTGCCATTAGCATTTGCAGCAGAGAAAAAGTATATGCACCATGACCCTCTAAAATCTGAAAGGCCTTTGGGAAGGTGCTGACTTCTGAAGAATGATAAACAAGTGCTGAGCCAAAAATTTTCTGTAAAAACATTTTTCTGAGAAACAATACAAGATGTTTTCCTTTTCTTCCTTTCCTAGATACCAAAGGCCCCTTTGCAGAATTTGTTCCAATATTTCTCCATCATGTTTTGGTGGCCACTTCCCCACCTTTACTGTCGCAATGTCTTTTAACACCACTAGATTGAAATCATTGTGGAGGACGCAAAATGGTGGTCCATCTGCCAACCCAGTTGCTGTTGGTGTTACTTGCCATAGTAGAGAGGGGGGAAAAACATCCTGGTGGGAAGAAAGAAACAGAAAGCTAGTGCTAATGTTGAGCCCCACCTGTAAGAAACAGTTGGAGAATTCTTCCTTCCACTGGACAAATGTTGGCAAAATGTCTCTCTAGTTTCTCTGCCTATGAATAGGGTGGAGAATTTTGAAAGCCCATTTGCTCTCAGCTATAGTATGGACTGGCCACATCATCTCTTGAAGATTTCGTAATCAGGGAGCTTCATGTACTTCTCAGAGCACACAAATCGCTCTACATTTGGAGCTTGGTTTCCAGCTGATCTCAGGTGCTGTGAGTGCTAAAATACATTGGCTATGGAAAGGGATGGGTAAGAAATTAGTTGAGCTTCCAGGTTTGTATCCACTTACCCACTTTGCAACTCTCCATGGAACAGAACACAACTTGCAGGGAATCTGTTCCCTTATGAGCCCTTGATACATCTTTATAGTTAATAGAACAGAATAGGACCATTTGCAACATTTACTTTCAGTTACTTTTTTTTTTTTTGGGTGGGTGGGGGTTGTTCAGTTTATTTTGAACTTGATGTGACAAAGCTGTAATAAATCAAGAAATATTTTCCAAGGGGGAATGAAGGGAGAAATCAATAGCTTCTCCCAGAAGGATGAGCAGGTGAACTATCAACCATGAAAACCTTAGGCTAAAGCTCAGTGGTTTAGGTCTCTGGCTGCAGAGCCAGAGGCTGGGAGTTCGATTTCCCACTATACCTCCTTGACAGGGGCTGAATTCAATGATCCATAGGGTTACTTCCAGCTCTGCAGTTCTAAGATGAAGATGATGATGAAAACATAAGATGGGGTAGATGTATCAGAACAACAGCATATCTGATGTTCCAGGCTACAAATCCTCCCTCAGAAGGCTTCCATCAACCAATCTGCAGATAGAAAAAAGGTCTCGTTTGCTATCTGAAGTGACCTTTCAAGTATGCATTTAGGCTTGTAGTCCTCCAGATGCTGAACTTCATTCTCATCAGCCAATGGTAAGGAATTGTGAAAGTTGTAGCACAACAACATCTGGAGGGTCGCAGCTAGCTCACTGGATGACATCTGTCTATTATCCTGATTAAATGCATAATTCTTCACGTTTGGTTTGTGCAAAACGCACAGAGCTGCCAAAGTTGATAACCAGGTGTGTGAAGTATGTAGGGAAGAAAGCTCAGCATGACTTCCATTCCAGCTTGGCTGAAGAAACATCTGCAATGCCAGCAAGGCTTTTACTTTATTCAAATAGCTAACATTTGTGGCTTACCCACGGGAAACTACATATAGCAGAGTGCTTGTCCTTTAAAGGTATTGAACAAGCAGCACTTCTTGATGTAATGTGATAATTGCAGTGGAAACTTAATTCAATATTAACATGCCCGAGCATTAATGATAGCTCACTGATTGCAGCAATGTGGTTCATATTTTGCTTACATTAGATTAGATTAGATTAGGCATCCTTCAGTCTCGAGAGACTATAGTAATGACCTCTCCAAAATGGCACTGGGTCGCCATTTTGGGGAGGCTTTGGCCGCCCGCACGGATAAAAGCGTCACGGTGTGACGCAGCCTTTAGAGGGAGGAGGGACAAGTCTTTAAGAAGGCTGGGTCCTTCTACGGCAGCCTCTTTTGCTGCCTTTCCAGTAATCCCTCCCACCCACCCTTTGATTAAAAATGAGATTAGCTGGTTGCCTCTGGAGCCGGATGGGAATTTTTGGCCTGCATCCTAATTGGCTCTTGGATGCAGGTGCATTTTCGCCCATCCTATTCTTATATACTGGGTGTGGTTATAATGTCATGGTACATAATGGTTAGTTAAATTCCTTTCGGTCGCAGCTTCGGGTAGTGCGATAAAAAAGCTTGGGGGAGTTCAGGATTGACACGTGGTGACAACATTTTGGCCATCTCTCTGTCAAGGTCTGACAATCGGCTGTCAGATGAGAGGTGGGCTTTACAGGGTACAATCTCCCAACCAGCTGCCTGCTTAGGGTCACGAGGCTCAGCAGGAGAGTTGGTTGGGGGGGGTACCAAGTCACAGAGCACCTGAAGGTGTGCTGTACAGCGGACAGCACGATTCTGAAATAGGAGCTAGCCCTGCCATAGGAAATGTCCAGAGATCAATGATAATCCGGACATTAAAGAATATCGCACTATGGTAGGTCCCCTTGCATTTGGGGGGATGACTTTAAATAGTTAATAAAGTTATGGCCCAAGTTTTAAACCCAACACCTGTGTCTTGTCTCATTATTTCTGGGCTGGGTGGGCAACGTGCTCTGTATGGAGGACTTGGAACAGCGTCTAGTGTGGCTGAGAAGGCCAATTCGAGAGTGACAATCCCTTCCACAACTGGAGACAAATACAATCTGTCCCCTGTCCAGCTCCCTGATTTTGCTGCTTTCGGGACAGCCTCTTTGCCTCGGCCTGCCGGACAAGTGTCTCTTCAAAATGGGAGAGGCCATGATGCACCGCCTGCCTCCAGGCTGAACGCTCAGATGTCAAGGTTTGCCATCTGTTGAGGTCCATTCCTAAGGCCTTCAGATCCCGCTTGCAGATATCCTTGTATCGCAGCTGTGGTCTCCTTCTGGGGCGATTTCCCTGCACTAATTCTCCATACAGGAGATCTTTTGGAATCTGACCATCAGCCATTCTCACGACATGCCCAAGCCAACGTAGAAGGAACTGTTTCAGTAATGTATACATGCAAGACCCCTTCACAGATCGCTACCTTGTCGTGGCGAAGGGGCTTGAGTAATTCAGAGAAGCTATGGGCTATGCCGTGCAGGGACACCCAAGACGGACAGGTCATAGTGGAGAGTTCTGACTAAACGTGATCCACCTGGAGCAGGAACTGGCAAGCCACTCCAGTATCTTTGCCAAGAAAACTCCATGGACAGAAACAAAAGGCTAAAAGATATGACGCTGGAAGATGAGCCCCTCAGGTCAGAAGGCGTCTAACATGCTACTGAGGAAGAGCGGAGAACAAGTACAAGTAGCTCCAGAGCTAATGAAGTGGCTGGGCCAAAGCCGAAAGGATGCTCAGCTGTGGACGCACCTGAAAGTGAAAGGAAAGTCCGATGCTGCAAAGAAAAATATTGCATAGGAACCTGGAATGTAAGATCTATGAACCTTGGTAAGCTGGATGTGGTCAAACAGGAGATGGTAAGAATCAACATTGACATTCTGGGCGTCAGTGAACTAAAATGGACGGGAATGGGCAAATTCAATTCAGATGATTACCATATCTACTATTGTGGATAGTAGAAGAAATGGAGTAGCCCTCATAGTCAACAAAAGAGTGGGAAAAGCTGTACTGGGATACAATCTCAAAAATGATAGAATGATTTCAATATGAATCCAAGGCAGACCTTTCAACATCACAGTAATCCAAGTTTATGCACCAACCACCGATGCTGAAGAGGCTGAAATTGACCAATTCTATGAAGACTTACAACACCTTCTAGAACTCACACCAAAGAAAGATGTTCTCATTATAGGGGATTGGAATGCTAAAGTAGGGAGTCAAGAGATAAGAGGAACAACAGGTAAGTTTGGCCTTGGAGTTCAAAACGAAGCAGGGCAAAGGCTAATAGAGTTTTCTCAAGAGAACAAGCTGGTCATCACAAACACTCTTTTCCAACAACACAAGAGGCGACTCTACACATGGACATCACCAGATGGGCAATACCGAAATCAGATTGATTATGTTCTCTGCAGCCAAAGATGGAGAAGCTCTATACAGTCAGCAAAAACAAGACCTGGAGCTGATTGTGGCTCTAATCATCAGCTTCTTATAGCAAAATTCAAGCTTAAACTGAAGAAAGTAGGAAAAACCACTGGGCTACTCAGGTATAATCTAAACCAAAGCCCTTATGAATACACAGTGGAAGTGAAGAACAGATTTAAAGAACTAGATTTGGTGGACAGAGTGCCTGAAGAACTATGGATGGAGGCTCGTAACATTGTACAGGAGGCAGCAATAAAAACCATCCCAAAGAAAAGGAAATGCAAAAAAGCAAAGTGGCTGTCCAACGAGGCCTTGCAAATAGCAGAGAAGAGAAGGGAAACAAAATGCAAGGAAGATAGGGAAAGTTATAGAAAATTGAATGCAGACTTCCAAAGAATAGCAAGGAGAGACAAGAGGGCCTTCTTAAATGAACAGTGCAAAGAAATAGAGGAAAAAAATAGAAAGGGAAAAACCAGAGATCTGTTCAAGAAAATTGGAGATATTGAAGGAACCTTTTGTGCAAAGATGGACATGATAAAGGACAAAAATGGGAGGGACCTCACAGAAGCAGAAGACATCAAGAAGAGGTGGCAAGAATACACAGAGGAATTATACCAGAAATATCTGGATGTCCCGGACAAACCAGAGAGTGTGGTTGCTGACCTTGAGCCAGACATCCTGGAGAGTGAAGTCAAGTGGGCCTTAGAAAGCATGGCTAACAACAAGGCCAGTGGAGGTGATGGCATTCCAGTTGAACTATTTAAAATCTTAAAAGATGACGCTGTTAAGGTGCTACACTCAATATGTCAGCAAGTTTAGAAAACTGAGCAGTGGCCAGAGGATTGGAAAAGATCAGTCTACATCCCAATCCCAAAGAAGGGCAGTGCCAAAGAATGCTCCAACTACCATACAATTGCACTCATTTCACACGCTAGCAAGGTTATGCTCAAAATCCTACAAGGTAGGCTTCAGCAGTATGTGGACCGAGAACTCCCAGAAGTACAAGCTGGATTTCGAAGGGGCAGAGGAACTAGAGACCAAATTGCTAACATGCGCTGGATTATGGAGAAAACCAGAGAGTTCCAGAAAAACATGTACTTCTGCTTCATTCACTATGCAAAAGCCTTTGCCTGTCTGGACCACAACAAACTATGGCAAGTTCTTAAAGAAATGGGAGTGCCTGACCACCTTATCTATCTCCTGAGAAATCTATATGTGGGACAGGAAGCAACATTAGAAATGGATATGGAACAACTGATTGGTTCAAAATTGGGAAAGGAGTACGACAAGGCTGTATATTGTCCCCCTGCTTATTTAACTTCTATGCAGAATACATCATGCGAAAGGCTGGACTGGATGAATCCCAAAACGGAATTAAGATTGCCGGAAGAAATATCAATAACCTCAGATATGCAGATGATACCACTCTGATGGCAGAAAGTGAGGAGGAATTAAAGAACCTCTTAATGAGGGTGAAAGAGGAGAGCGCAAAAAATGATCTGAAGCTCAACATCAAAAAAAAACTAAGATCATGGCCACTGGTCCCATCACCTCCTGGCAAATAGAAGGGGAAGATATGGAGGCAGTGACAGATTTTACAGTGCTCACTGGAAGGACAGATCCTGAAGCAGAGGCTCCAATACTTTGGCCATCTCATGAGAAGAGAAGACTCCCTGGAAAACACCCTGATGTTGGAAAAGTGTGAAGGCAAGAGGAGAAGGGGATGACAGAGGACGAGATGGATGGACGAGATGGATGGACAGTGTCATCGAAGCTACCAACAAGAATTTGACAAAACTCCGGGAGGCAGTGGAACACAGGAGGGCCTGACGTGCTCTGGTCCATGGGGTCACAAAGAGTCGGACACGACTTAATGACTAAACAACAACAAAAATATATGCTAAAAATTCCAGTTCGTTCTAGGACTACCTTTGTCCTGCCAGGTGATAGCAAAAATGCGTCAGAGACAATGCATATGGAACGTGTTCAGCTTCCTCTCCTGCCGTGCACAAAGGGTCCAAGACTCACTGCAGTACAGGAGTGTACTCAGGACACAGGCTCTATAGACCTGGATCTTGGTATATGCCGTCTGCTTCTTATTAAGCCATACTCTCTTTGTGAGTCTAGAGAACATGGTAGCTGCTTTGCCAATGCGTTTATCCAGCTCAACATCTAGGGAGAGAGTGTCAGAGATCGTTGAGTCAAGGTACCCAAAGTCATGAACAACCTCCAATTCTTGTGTGGAGATGGTAATAGAGGGAGGTGAGTTCACGCCCTGGCCCATGACTTGTGTTTTCTTTAGGCTGATTGTTAATCCAAAGTCTTGGCAGGCCTTGCTAAAAAGATTCATGAGTTGTTGCTGGTCTTCAGCAGAGTGGGCAACAACAGCTGCATCATCGGCGAAGAGGAAGTCCCGCATGCATTTCAGCTGGACTTTGGTCTTCGCTCTCAATCTAGAGAGATTAAAGAGCTTTCCATCTGATCTAGTCCAGAGATAGACACCTTCTGTTGCAGTTCCAAAGGCGTGCTTCAGCATGACAGCAAAAAAAATCCCAAACAGGGTCGGCGCGAGGACACAGCCCTGTTTCACTCCGCTTCGGATGTCAAAGGGATCTGATGTTGAGCCATCAAAAACTACAGTACCTTTCATTTCCTCATGAAATGACCTGATGATGTTAAGGAGTTGAGGTAGACATCCAATCTTGGGAAGTATTTTAAAAAGTCCGTCGCTACTATCCAAATCAAAGGCCTTTGTGAGATCTATGAAGGCCACAAAGAGTGCCTGTCGTTGTTCCCTACATTTCTCCTGCAGCTGTCGGAGGGAGAATACTATGTCAGTGGTGGATCTATTAGCTTGAAATCCACACTGTGATTCTGGATAGACGCTGTCTGCAAGCACCTGGAGTCTCTTCAGCACAACATGGGCAAGCAGCTTCCCTACAACGCTGAGAAGAGAGATGCCACAGTAGTTATTGTAGTCACCCCTGTCTCCTTTGTTCTTATACAATGTGATGATATTTGCATCCTTCATGTCCTGTAGTACTCCACCTTCCCTCCAGCAAAGACAAAAGATTTCATACAGCTTAGTGGAGATGATCTCTTTACAGCACTTCAGCAGGGATGTTATTCTTCCCATGTGCCTTGCTGGAGGCAAGGGAATCCAAGGCCGCTTTTATTTCTGCTAAAGTTGGTTCGCTGTCCAACTCTTCCAAGACAGGCACGCACTCGATGTTATTTAGTGCCTCTTTGGTTGCTACATTCTCTCTGGAATATAGCTCAGAGTAGTGCTGCACCCAGCGTTCCATCTGCTGTGCTCGGTCCTGGATGATCACGCTTGCAGCAGACTTCAAAAGAGCAGATTTCTTCTGTATTGGACCTAAAGCCTGCTTGATACCATCATACATTCCTTTGATGTTACCTGTGTCCGCTGCTATCTGTATCTGAGAGCAGAGCTGAAGCCAGTAATCGTTGGAACATCTCCTGGGAGCCTGTTGGACTTTGCTACGAGGAAGTCGAAGAGCCTGTAAGTTGTACTCACTAGGACAAGCTTTGTATGCTGCTAGAGCTCTCCTCTTATCCTCTATGGCTGGCATCAACTCCTCCAATGGCTTTGAACCAGTCTGCCATCTTTTTGGTCTTCTTGCCAAATGTGGACAAGGCGGTGTTATAAACAGCATTCTTGAAATGTTCCCATCGTTCAGGTGCATTTGCATCAGCCGGGCCTGGAAGGGTTTCCCCAGGCGCTTGGGCAAATTCCTCCACTTTTCTTTGATCGCGAGTCTTGCTGATGTCACTATGTGGTCTTCCTTCCCTTTTTGTGTGATACAATCTCTTTGTTCGCAGTTTTACTCTACTACACACCAGGGAGTGATCAGTATCGCAATCAGCACTCTGGTAACTGCGTGATCGTAATACTAGGAAGGCTAGAACGTCTAGTGAGGATCAAATCGAGCTGATGACAATGCTTCAATTTTTGCTAAATGTACAATTAACATAATATTATTTCATATGAAAAAATATACAGTGGCCTGTTGTAATATAGTGTATCAGAGCCATGGTACAATTGAACACAGTGGCTTAGATGCAGCAATAGCAAGAACTAAATAGTTTTCAGTTTAACAAAACACATAGATCTTAAAAACAGGTAGATAATACTGTTTCCAGACAACCCTTCTCCCTTACATGGCTTGGGAAGGTGACTGTTTGGGCTACAATTCTCAGTAGCTATGCTAGCTGTGGAAATCTGAGATTCATGGTCCAGAAATGTACCATTTCCAAGATCTGCCCTATGTTGGACAAATTAATCAGCCTCCTAGAGTTGTCTGAGTCAATTGCATCATGGCAAAGCCACAGCCGATCATATAGATGAGAGAGATGTAGAATACAGGGATGGATACTTCTGCCAATTAGAGATTAGCTAGGGAAGCGATGTGATAGGGTTGAGTTTATTTGGTCAAACCATGTTAAACTCTGTATTCTCCTCATAGAAGTGGCAAGGAATGCTTTTGAAATTATTAGTAAAAGCAGATCAGCCAGTCTTGGAAAAATTTGGAAAAACTGGCTTTATAGTGATCAATTCATTGGTTGAAAACGTGTATGGCATTTATATTGAAACATTGGCTCCACATATCTGTTGTGAAACTAGTAGTGCACTTTTTAATAGGGTAAGCATTAAGCTTCATGCCTCATTGAGTGTTTTGAAAAATATTTCTGCTTCACTTCTAGAATCTGCCTTAGTTCACATTTATACCAGGACCAGGGAATAAGTGGTTTATAGGAACCCTATAACAATCACATTTCTTCAGCTCTGTCTTAAGTTTCACATTGCCAACATTACTTTTATTCATCTCTTCAAACTCAGGAAATGTGTAACATTTTGACCACATCTGTTCTCATTCTTGCTACCAACCTTTCATCTTCAATGAAGGAATGTCACATCAATGTTCATCAAAATAGTTTCAACTGACAGTTGTGAGGCAACTGATTCATTTTCACTAAAATGAATAAAAGGATTCCATTTGGTAAAAGATATTCAAATTTTACTCAGTCGTCTGGATTTGAATGGTAGAACTGAGAATACATACTGTAGTTCCCTTCAATTCACATTCTCAGATCATATTCCATATTTTTATATATATATGTATTGTTTTTCACCCTAAAGAAGTTGCTCTGGTTTAATCAGACTAGATTTATACTCTATTTGCACATTTTCCAGTAAAATCTCTGCAGGCTCCTTTCCTTATTTTAGGGATTAAAATGTCCAATTATGAAAGTTAGGCATTCATTTTTTTAATGCTTTATATGCTTTGTATGTTTTATACCAGTTTTGAGCTTTCTTCACCTTTATCAACAGCTGGGGCATGTATTCATAAGATGTTGATGTCTACAGAAATTGCTTTTAGTTGGATTAGTGTTAATTGGTTCCCTCCCCCTGGATTTTTAATAATTCCTTTTTTATGTCAGATTTGTGTTCATTGATTATTTTGTGTGGAAAAATGAGAAATGTATGACAATTCTGATGTTGCTTGATTACAATTCCCATCAGGAAAAATGGCTAATGGTGATGCACCCTGGGAACAGCAGGATACCAATATGTGGTGGATCAAAAAGTTGCATAGATACTGGCCTGTTTGTCCTAGTATTGGACTTGAACTGGTTTATGAGTCTTTGGCTCTGTACATGGTATTGTTATATCCTGTAATAGTCTCACAGAGTAAATATGGGAACATAGCTGGTTATCAGGTCTGCTTTCCTTCTCTGGCATTTCTCTCTGCCTCTCCCCCCCCCCCCTTCTATTTCTTGCAAGTCCACTACAGATGGGCATTCGTGTTGAGTTGAGACAGAGTGGGGGAAAGAGGGGAGAAAGCCTGAAGTATCTCTTCCGCCTCCTCACGTTTTGCCTCCACAAGTGTTTGGAAGTCAGACAGAGGCTCACTAATTTTTTTAAGTGACAGCACCCTCCTCTCCTTCCCTGAAAACCTCTGTGATGGTGCAGCTGCTCTGGGGACGGTGTGACAACAGGGAAACTCATTTTTTAAAAAAATATTTCAAATGTACCACTGCATTGCATAAGCAGTTATGTGACTTAAAATTATTTTTTTAATGCAGATATTTATGCCCCCTTACCCTGCAGCTTACAGTGCATGATCCTGACATCTAGTGTTTGACAGACATAATTTTCTCTGAGAGAGGCATTCACATATGCCAAAATGATTCAAAATAAATTGATTTCACATGCAAACTAAAATAAATAACCCCTTTGTGACTGATTTAGAAAACTCAATTTACAACTCTAAAGCATACTTCCTGTGAAAATAAATTCCCGCTTCCCTGGGCATGGTGTAGTCAGAATTTTTAAAAATTATTTCAAACATGCTAAACCCAATTCAAGAACAGGTCTCTCCCCCGCCCCCAATAAGTGTGTAAGAGTGCTCTAAGTTAGTGATAATGCCCACATCATAAAAAATCTGATCCGAGCAGGAACGAGGGGTGTGCCATTCAGGATTGTTTTTTTTTTAAGACTGTGGATCTAGACAGGCACCTAAATGTGGCTAAGCTGGGAGAAGGGCCTAAGCTAGAAGGCTTCATGGCCTAGCATAGGCTTAGTTCTGCTTAGCTCCTTGTTCAAAAATGAATGTCCTAACAAACATCAGGACTTCTATTTTTTGAACAGGAATCTAGTTGGAGCAAGACCATGAAGCCTTCTGGCTTAGGGTTTTCTCCCAGGTGAACCACATTTAGGTAACTGTGGGCATCTGTCTGTCAGGTGGAATGTCCAGAATAGTGAATTCTGGAATCTGTAGTCCAATAAACAAAATCAAACCAATCAAACAAATGGTACATCCCTAGTAGGATCTGCCCTCAAAGATTGCAGCTGTTTGTTTCATAATATCACAGACAACAAATTTAGAGTTTGGGACTTCTGAAGTAAACATATTGACTGAGAAGCATAAAAGCAGCATTAATAATAGTAATCATGTGTTATCATGTTGACTCCAACTTATGGAAACCATCTATTTATTTTTATGTTTCATTTTTATGCCATCCATCTGGCCAAGGGCAGTACACAACAAAGCCACACAGCAGCATAATTAAAATACCAATTCACCATGACAAAAAAATAAAAATAATAAAATACAAATAAGCAATATGGTCAGAAAGCATTAAAATACCTTTACAGCATACGTACACTGCAGATACAGCCAGGATAAGAAACAGGAAGAGTTGCATCAAAAAAAGGCCTCTTCCCACTTGATTACAACAATCTAGGAAGCACTGGTATAAATCCTCCCATGATAACATGCAACCATGATTTATTATTGACTTTTGCACTCTCCTGTTTCAGATGGTGAATTTCCTCGTTCAGTCCCCTAGATCAGAGGTCGTCAACCCCCGGTCCGCGGCCTGAGCCGGACTGGGCCGCGAAGACAGACCTCCTGCCCCCCCGCACACACTCCCCTCCCCACAGCTGCTTTGCGCACGTGCGCACGTGCCAGCGCCGGTGTGAGCGCTCCCCCACCACTTCGCGCATGTGCCCGAGAGCGTGCGTGCCCGCGCGAAGGGGTGGGCGGGCGTGCAGGTGCCCCTGCGCATGCGCGAAGGGGTGGGGAAGCGCTCACGCCGGCTCATCTTCTGCTTCACCAGTAGCATCTCCTCTCTCCATCTTCTCCTCTAGCTGTCAACGGACAGTTCATCTCATAACTCTGTTTCTTATCCTCCATCTTGTGTTCCAGATCAGCCATGTGTAGCTTCTGAAGCTCTCGCTCTCATGCTCACTCTGCTGCCTCAGACTTTACCTTTTCCTCTGCAATTTCCTTCTCTTTATTTGTGAGGGTTTTATCACTCTGAAGTATGGTTCTGTCAACATCGTCTTTTTTTAATTAAGGAACTCCTGCAGAACTGTCTCTGCCATTATTTATTTTCTAGGTTCCTTGTGGTATCTTCCACTTTCTTCAGGTCAGCCACAAAATCCTTGTAGCCATTGGGACAGGAATAAATCCCTTTGGACGTTGTCTTCCAACTCCTGAGACAGTGATGTCAAGACAGCCTCACAGCATTTTCTGGATTCCAGTTCATTTTTACAACAGCAGTCGTCTTCTCGTCTATAGTTTTCATGAGGTTAGCCTGGAAGTGTTATTATCCTTGAAGGGATGACCCATAAACACACAGATGGCTGCCTTCTCACATTTGACATGTATCTCCAACAGCTGCTGGATGGTCTTGGTGGGCAGCTTCAGCTTTTTCTCCATCAGCTTCATATAGTGGGCAGAGGCTTTGCTCAAAGGGGCCAAATTCTCCATCTCAGCCAGGGCAAGGACAACATTCTCCATGTATGGCACTTTCCTACTGCAGATGATGTGCACATAGTTCTCCATCAACTTTGTCAGCAAGCAGCCAGTGACAACCTGCCCACCTGGGATTGTCTTCTCCATGGATGTCCAGTAGACATAATGACAAAACTGGCCTGCTTGTTCCACAAAATCAGGGTCTAGTTCACTCTCCTTCATCTGCTCCAACTGATGCATGTTCTTTCTCAGGATAGAGCAGTCAAAAATAAAGCATTTCTGATTGGGGAAATAAAAACAGATGCATTTGTAAGGCAAATTGAACAGGTAGACCTCTTGGGTATCATCTTTCTTTAGCTTCAAGGCATCTTCCAGATTCCTATCACAAGGAAGGTACAAAGTACTCAGAAGTAGTTTAGCAGTTCTTCCTCCAAGTGATCTGGGAAGAATAGTGGGGATTAGGACTCCTGCCCCCGGCGCTCCCACTTTCTGAGCCAGCAGTCTCAAAATTTCAAAATGTGTGTTTTTCATTATGCCTATAGAAAGTATTTATATTTAACTTAGATTTTCTTTAACGGTGATGCTGATGAATGCATGTATGGATAAAAGAAATTGTCAGGTGGTGAGGAAGGTTCAGAAAAATAAATGTCTAAATAGTCCATACAGACTAGACAAACTACACAGAAAAAGCATTGGAGCCAAGATAAATTAAATATCCCCAGTTCCTTTTATTCATTTAAGCTGTCTAAATGTCTTTGGAAGTTTATTTTTAAACCTGAGAGGAATATTTTGGAATTCTCATTTATTTTACCACCTAAGAAACAGCAAAGAGCTTGAGGCACCTTAAAGAGTAACAGGCTTTGTTTGGCATGGGGTTTGATGGACTGTAACCCATTATCAGAGGCATCATAGACTACAGTGCCAAACAAAACCTGGTAGTTGCTAAGGTTCCAACATTGTCTGTGTTGTTTCTGCCGCAATAAATTAACTGAAGCAAAGGGCCATCCCTTTCCCTAAAGTAATATGACTTTGTAATAGGAATCCCCTTCACAGATTGCTGCCTTGTCGTGGCGAAGGGGCTTGAGTAATTCAGAGAAATGGTCTGAAGCTCAACATCAAAAAAACCTAAGATCATGGCCACTGGTCCCATCACCTCCTGGCAAATAGAAGGGGAAGATATGGAGGCAGTGGCAGATTTTACTTTCTTGGGCTCCATGATCACTGCAGATGGTGACAGCAGCCATGAAATTAAAAGACGCCTGCTTCTTGGGAGGAAAGCGATGACAAACCTAGACAGCATCTTAAAAAGCAGAGACATCACCTTGCCGACAAAGGTCCGCATAGTCAAAGCTATGGTTTTTCCAGTAGCGATGTATGGAAGTGAGAGCTGGACCATAAAGAAGGCTGACCGCCAAAGGATTGATGCTTTTGAACTGTGGTGCTGGAGGAGACTCTTGAGAGTCCCCTGGACTGCAAGGAGAACAAACCTATCCATTTTGCAGGAAATCAACCCTGAGTGCTCACTGGAAGGACAGATCCTGAAGCTGAGGCTCCAATACTTTGGCCATCTCATGAGAAGAGAAGACTCCCTGGAAAAGACCCTGATGTTGGTAAAGTGTGAAGGCAAGAGGAGAAGGGGACGACAGAGGACGAGATGGATGGACAGTGTCACCGAAGCTACCAACATGAATTTGACCCAACTCCGGGAGGCAGTGGAAGACAGGAGGGCCTGGCGTGCTCTGGTCCATGGGGTCACGAAGAGTCGGACACGACTTAACGACTAAACAACAACAACAACAACAAATGATATATATACCGATGGTAAACAGAGTGATAAAGAAAGAAAAAAAGAATGTAATAACAGCAAATATAGTGTCTGGTTAACTATGTACCTTAATTATTTTATTTTTAATTTCAGTTTTCTTTTTTTAGTTTTTGTTTTATGTTTTCTCCCTTTCCTGCTTTTTTTATATGTACTATCTATACTGTCTTAAATTAAAGTGTGTAATTTTTTTTAAAAAAGCCAAGGGGGTTCTCCAGGCCAATTAATGGCTAACAGACACCCTCTATGATCAAACGTTAAGTTCCAACACACCAGAGATTGGAAAAGTTATGTTTTTGGGCTACACAGTCTTGTGGATCTTTAAAAACTAACTGATTTTCTTATACACAAATGTTCATGGGTTGTAGCCCACCTCTTCAGATGCATGGAGCTCATCTGAAGATGTTGGGTACAGTCCATGAAATATTTTAGTCCTTATCTGCAAGAGATTCCCCAGGTGCTTTTGGACTAGCCAGGCATTCTGGGAGTTGT